>OZ021707.1:17321238-17927673 GCA_963978555.1 Galerucella nymphaeae | reverse complement strand
AGAAATTCCTTTTCTGGTTAGTTCTTTTGTGGCAATTGAGATACCAGCCAGTTCTGTTTGAACTACGCTGGTATTGTTTCCCATTCCCCACTTGATCCTTAGGCTTAGTGCTCTCAAGTAAACTCCACATCCTGAGCCTTCATTCATTTTTGAACCATCTGTATAAATGCGTATTGCATCTGCCACATCTGGCTCTGTGTTGTGTTTTATTTGTATTTTGTAGGGTTTATTAAACAAAAACCTGGGTTTAATTGCATCATTGGCTGCCTGCAGCAGAGGTAGCGCAGTAAGCGCTTCCTGCCATAGGCTCAACCGCAATTGGCCCACTCCTACTTCGGGGTTTACACCAGCCGTGCGCAATCGTACCATGGCCATCAACGCAACCTCCTTGACATACAGGTCCAGAGGGATCAGACCAGTAATAAGCTCCATTGCTGCGGTTGGTGTTGTTCTCATGGCTCCTGTGATGTTTAAACAGGCCATTCGCTGTATTTGATATAGTTTTTGAATGGCCGTTGCCTGTAGAACCTTCGGTCCCCATGCAATTGCTCCATACGTTAACATAGGTCTTATTATTGCAGTGTAGATCCAGGAGACCACTCGGGGTGACAGCCCCCATGTGCGTCCCACTGTTCTCCGACACTGTTCATAAGCCACATATGCTCTTTTTGCTCTGCTGTGTAGATGAGAGTTCCATGTTAGTTTCCTGTCGAGGGTAATACCAAGGTATTTCACCTCTTCAGAAAAGTTTAGTTTGCTTTTGAAGATTTCGGGGGATTTTAAACACGATAAACTCCTTTTCCTGGTAAAAAGGACCATCTCAGTCTTCCTGGGATTGATCGAAAGTGAGTGTTCCTTACACCATGTTTCAATTAATTTGAGCCCATCCTGCGCTCTATCGCACAGTGTGGTCACAAATTTGCCTGTCTGCAAAATAACTATGTCATCTGCGTATGCAATTGTGTAGATTCCATTGTTGTTGAGGTGATTAATCAGGGTGTCCAGGACTATGTTCCACAGAAGGGGTGATAAGACTCCTCCTTGCGGACATCCCCTCATGACCAGTCCTCTTACTGTGATGTCTTCTACATTGATACTTATTGCTCTACTAGAGAGCATCTTGAGTATCCATTCTCCTACTACCAGAGGTACATTCCTGGAGTTGAGTTGCTGGGTAATTGTTGGAAAGGTTGTTTTATCAAACGCTCCCTCGATGTCTATGAATATACCCAGGGTGGATTCTTTGTTGTCCAATGATCTTTCGATTCTGCCAACCACTTGGTGAAGGGCCGAATCAGTGGACCTTCCCGGAGTATATGCATGCTGATTTGGATGAAGTGGGTGGTGAACTAGCACTTCATCTCTTATGTACCGCTCGCATAACCTCTCCATTGTTTTTAAAAAGAACGATGTGAGACTAATTGGTCGGAATGCTTTTGGTTAGGTGTAATCCATCCTACCTGGTTTTGGTATGAATACCACTCGTACTTCTCTCCACTTACGAGGAATATACCTCAGAGCCAAAGAGGCTCTGAAAATTCCAACCAGGTGCGGCATAAGAATATCCATTCCCCATTGAAGTAGGGCTGGTCTTATTCCGTCAGGTCCTGGTGACTTGAAGGGGGAAAAGCCCGATATGGCCCACCTTATCTTGTCCTCGTCAATTACTGAACTAGCAAATTGCCAGTCGTATTGTGAGGGTGTTGTTGGTACTTCCATCCAGTTTGACGTTCCGGGAGAGACAGAACCTGGGAAGTGAGTTTCCATAAGAATCTCAGCGCTCTCTTGAAGGTTGGCGGCCTTGTCGCCATTTTCCCTTGTAAGGATGCCGATACTCTTATGTTGGTCGTTTGAGAGCGCCTTCTGTAGCCTAGAAACTTGTGGGAAGTCTTCGACTGCCTCACAATAGGCTCTCCAGGCTTCTCTTTGCTTTTGTCTGCAGACTTTTTTGAACTCTTTGAGGTTGGCTTTGTATATTCCCCAGTCCTCTTTGAGTGTTGTTCGTTTTGCCTTGTTAAAGGTCGTTCTCGCTGTCTTTCTGAGGTGTTCCAGTTCAGGGCACCACCAGCTATTGGTCGTGCCACCTGTCTGAACCATCCTCATCGGACAGGATTCCTTATAGGCAATGTCCATTTTGTTTTGGATAGATACTGTGTACCTTTCCAGTTCCTCATTATTGCTAGGAGTCAGGACCTCTGTTTCCCGCAGAGCACCTTTTAAGAGTCGATTGTAGAGAGCTACATCCGTCCTCTTCGGGTCGCGAGATTTTACAGTGGTCCTGAGATCCTGGCTTACCGTGTAGGTCAGCCAGCGGTGGTCTGACATAGAGATATGATCTGACACTTGCCAGTCCTTAATTTGGTTTGATATTTTGGTTGCCGCCAGCGTAATATCTATTTATGTTTGACTACGGGCGTTAATGAATGTCGGCTCCGTGCCTCTGTTTAAGATTGTTAGATCTTTCTTAATTATATATTCATAAAGAGACTTACCTCGGGCGTTGATATCCTTGCTGCCCCAGCTCAAGTGGTGGGAGTTTGAGTCACAACCCAATATCAGCTCCACTCTTTGGTTGAGGCAGTGATCCACTAGTACCTCCGTCTCTTTAGTCGGTGGTAGGGTGGCTGCATCTGAAGGTAGGTACACCGATGCAAGTACCAACGCCGTATATTTGCCTCTTCCATCTGGACATTCCACTTTAACCGCAGTGAGGTCTGAGGTGCAGAATTGTGCCATTGGAGAAGCTCTGTATTTCCTTGGGACGTAAACTGCTGTCCTAGGTTGCTGATTGCTTGGTAGGCTGAAAATTTGACCCTTTAGACTACTAAAACCAGTAATTTGATCTTTATTATCCAGGGCTCCTGGATCAAAGCTATTGCATCCTCCAATACATCAAGGTGCCGACATAGTGTTGCCGTTGCTGCCTTATTGTGTTGGAGGTTGCATTGTATGATATTTACCTTTTTTCCAACGTCCTTGCCCATGAGTAGGTTGGTTAGATTAGGTTTTCTTTAGAGGTCCATCCGCTCCTCCGCTAGGGGAGAGGTGACCTCGCTATTTTCGGGTACCTCCTCCGTCAGGTCATCGACTGATTCGACGTCCTTTCCGGAACCCGTGGTGGCCTTGGAGTCAGTATCCACTTTGGGTGGCTCGTCTACCAAGGACCTCGGGTCTTCAGAGGTACCCCCTGTTTCCTTCCTTGAAACCCTGATGGTCAATGAGGTGAACGCATAGCTCATCCTCATCGACTTCTTCTTGAGGACCGCCATATCTTTGTCTCCGATCCCGAAGACGAAGAGGTGTCCTCCTGGGTTCACCTTAACCTCATGGTGGAAAGTGCACCATCTCGCCACCGTCAGATCAGGGTTCTGCGCCCTAAGCCGACCAAGCACCTTCTCTTTTTCACCGGATGCCGTCTTATGGACGTCCTCCGGGATCCAGAGCGAGGCCTTGGTCAGCCTAGGGAGCCCATCCACGCTGACGACCGCCAGTGATGCTTCCTCCCACGGCTTGAGGTTTTTTGTGGCTTTTTTCAGCCACTCTAACGTCCCGTCATCATCGCAGACCACTCTGATGATTTCACCAGAGTATGTCCACGATTTAAACGTGGGCGTTTTGCTGTTGCTGCTGGAGGCGGAGAAGATGATCTTGTCCAGTTCCTCTAGCAGTTGGTTTTTGATGATTCTTTCCCGTTCTGAGGTAATCTTACCGTACGGGTTAGTTTCATCTATGATAGCAACCTTGAGGTGTCTCAAGGCGGCATCCGCAAAGGTCTTAGAAGACGCGGCGACATTTCTGTCGGTACGCGGCTTCTTCAGTCTTCGCGGAGTCCCCTCCGTGGAGGTGCTCTGGTGAAGGCGCTTTCCTGCAGGGGCTGCCGGTTCCTTGCCTTTATTCAAGGCGGAGCTCTTGGCGCCCGCCGCAGGAAGTGCCTTTGCTTTTGGAGGTGGAGTGACGGAGGAGGAGGGAGCACTTGTAGTTGCTGCCACCCCTGATTCCCTCGCTCTCTTCCTCCTTTTGGCTTCGGCGCCGCAAATGCGTTTCCGCCTTTGTGTTCTATCACGAGGTGATCTTCCATGTCCAGCCTCGTTCTGTGCAGTATTTTGGGGTGGACATTTCTGTTCATCCCCAGTTACTGCTTTTGATCGAGGTGAGCCCTTCTGTCCAGCCTCGGGATTTGTTTTTGTTTTCGTGTTTGTGTGCATGTGTGTTCCCACGAGTAGCAAGGGAAGGATTGGTCACCTCTGGCCCCGCATTACCAGAGGAAGGCTAATTACAATGGGGTTCCGCCCGGTTCCCCAAGGGGATCGTTCGTGACCGCATAACACCCTGCGGCCATTCAGCTGTCGGCACGATTCCTTACACCTTAGCTTGGGTAGGCTGGTCCGCGGTGGCATGTTCAGCAAAGGCTTTTGGGGAGGTTTAGCTCCCCTCACCCTACTTATTCTGCCACTGACCAAGGGACCGGCGACAGTCCCTTGGCCGTTCCCCTATCCGCCACCTGGGGACGCGCCCGATAGATAGCCCAGTCCACGGGACTTAACCTAGCATATAAAATTACAATGATAATACAGGGTGGGGCACTATGAACGAACTATTCTCTGGCGTCTTAACGGCGAATAAACTTAGAAAAAATTGGACGTAGAATCAAGTAGATTACTTTGGACTATAATTTAAAAATATTTTGGACTATACAGGGTGCTCCAAAAAAGCGTGCCGTATCAAAGTTAGGCTCCTTTAAATGGAACACCCCGTATTTTATCACATTTTTGAATTGTACTATTAAAAATAATGTAAGTTCATTAACATTTCCCTATACCTATCTAGTTCAGTTTCCAGGATAAATCGATTTTACATAATTTGTAGACCCTCCGAAAAAATACAATAACTTCAAAATTAAAACGAATAACCACATTTCCTTCACACCATCTCACAAAAAGCTTTTGACCTTCTGTTTCCAATATTTACTGGTTTGCTATAATATACAGGGTGTTTTTAATATGACCGTATAACACCAACCATTTAATACGTAAATTTCTGGCCTAATTTAAATGGAACACCCTGTATCTGTTGGGTCTAATGAACGTGAGAATTTATTACCTTTCAGTTGGTATTAGGGTTTCCTATATCTAGCTCTGATAGTTTTCGAGAAATTTTAAATTTGTTTTTTAATAGTCAATTATTTGCTGACTTCTAGGTACCTAGTTACTTATGACGTGATACTCCGATGGAAAGTTTTTAAAAATTTGAAATTTGTTATTTTGACAGTGCTTTGTTGTATAATTTATTATTGATAAATTAAATAAGAATTTTATTAAGGATCAATCATTAACTTTGCATTAAGATTAATAAAAAAACTCAACTGTACAAAATATAGAAAGTATTCAAAGTCATGCCTATCGTGTTAAATACAAGCTTAAACTCTTTAAAAAAATTATCGCTTTTTTTTTAAATATTTCTGGTGTTATTCTTCAAAAAACTAATCTTTAAAATTATAAAATAATAACAATTACAATGATAATAAATGAAAGACTAAGAAAGAGAATGGAATCAGAAATAGGGGAATATCAAAAAGGTTTTCGAAAAAGAAAATCAACAGTAGATTCCATACATACTATAAATGAAGTAATGAAAAAATGTTGAGGGAACAGAAGTGAAGTTGAATGAATAAAGTTTTGATGTGGTTAATACCTATAAGTATCATAAGTAACAAAAATGACACAAAAAGCGAGATAAGGCAAATAATTCAATCAGGTTATAGAGCATATAATAAATTTTTTCTCCGATCGTGGGAAAAGTTACACTATTTTGACCTGTTTTTCATGCGCAAAGCTCAACATTCCCGAATAGTGGGCAGTTGCTAAGCAATTAGAGAATAACAGTGCGGTAATATTCTTACCACACTGCTGTAGCGTGCGGTAATGTTACAAATGGATTATTACAATAAAATGTAACAAAGTATGGCTTTAATTTTTATATTGATAAAGTTGTTGCGAAACAAATAAAAGAAACATCTAATTTATAACGATATTCTTGAACAAACATTTATTGTTGTTAATATTTACATTTATTGTACAATTTTGTAAATTGTATTGGAGGGCAACGAGAATTTATATATGTTGAAGCTGCATGGCTGATTGTTGGGTTTATCTCGTTACCACCACTTCTATATTTCAATATGAACATAGAAAAATCTATCTAAACTTACTTGATTACATCTTGAACGGAATATTTTTCAATTAATTTTTCAATAGTCAATTTACGATCGAAGAAAAAATAGTATGTATAATTCGTAGGAAAAGCATATTCCCAAATTCCTGTGAAGAAGGGCGTGGAGAGCAATTGTCGAATCTGCAAAAACATCCAATAGATTGTAGATATGTAGCAAGAAAAAATGGGCTGACCCTCCACAAGATACAGAGTCAAAAGAGCTCAAGCTGAGCGGCTACAACTCTAACTAGAGTGCATAGCCTCGTATATACAGTGTGGAAACCAATTATGGAATAAAATTCATTCATTATTTTAAAAAATTATAAAAAATGCCGAGACACGTCAACTTTTGAATTGAGTTGTGCGTTATGTAAACATAAATTTAAAAGTACAGGGTGATTCACGCAAGTATGCCAAAGTCGGTGTTGTTTTTTTTTCAATGAAACACACTGTAATTGTTTTTGAAGTGATTTGTTTTTATTCAAACTTTCTAAATATTCACATCGGCAAACTAAAAATTCTAAGAAAATCTTTAGGGTGGGTAATGAACTATCTGATTGCGTAGAATTTATCAATGAGCAGTTTGGTTTTGACTGAGAGGCTTCTTGCCATTTATCTCTCGTGTTTTTGTCTAGTTTGATTTTTCACAGTTGTATTAAGAGTCGGTCCCAATGCTCAGTGGGCTCTCCAAGAGCAGTCAATCAGGAGTGCCCTTAAATACCCATTTTGTTCTGTTTTTAGTATTCGTTGTTAATTTATTTCATTTATACAGTATGGAACCCACTTTTATGGAATAAAATTATTTATGTCATTATTTTAGAAAATTATAAAAAATGCCGAGACACGTCAACTTTTGCATTGAGTTGTGCATTATGTTAACATAAATTTAAATGTACAGGCTGATTCACGCAAGTATGCCATAGTCGGTGTTTTTTTTAATGAAACACCCTGTAATTGTTTTTGAAGTGATTTGTTTTTATCCAAACTTTCTAAATGATAGATGGATAGATAGATAGTTTTATTTCGCATAAGATTCATCTTTTCACAAGGGTTCGTTACATAAAATAGGTTAGTATATAATGTATTGTGTGATTATCTATTCTCCGCATGCAAAAGCTCTTAACTTTAATATACCAATGACAATATTGGCTAGAGTAGAGAGCTCGGGGAGATTGTCATTATTGACGTTTAAATAGTGTACTAGACCATCAATACCATCCACACCATAAAAAAAACTGTTTTGTCTAAGAGAACTATAAATTGGGCATTTGAATAGAATGTGCTCTAACGATTCTGATGTATGCATATTACAAACGGAACATATTTCACTACATCAATTAAATAGTAATTACCTTTAAAAGAAAATTTCAGTATCTTTTTACTGGAAGTTCTGATTTGTGCGATAATTCTCGTTATATACATAGATGCGGGAATCCGCAAATAATTATTTCTGGTTTCATCAATCATCAACCGAGAGTATATTAAATACTTTATCTATAAATGTTCACATTCGTCAAAAGTGAACCATTCTTTAACTTGTAAGACCCAATTATATTTAGCATTTTCAGTGGTTAATTGTAAAAGTCGCATATACTTTCTAAATATTCACATCGGCAAACTAGAAAGTCTAAGAAAATCTAGGGTGGGTAATGAACTCACTGATTGCGCAGAATTTATCAATGAGCAGTTTGATTTAGAGAGGCTTCTTGCTATTTATCTCTCGTGTTTTTGTCTAGTTTGATTTTTCACAGTTGTATTAAGAGTCGGACCTAATGCTCAGTGGGCTCTCCAAGAGCAGTCAATTCTTGTAAATGTTGCTTGAAAGAATCAATAAGTTTTCTTAATTGTGTAGGACACTCACTATTTATTGAAGGAACATTAAATAAATCGTCAATGTGTTTGTCAATAATTACGCGTTTATTCTCATATCAGTAATGGTAATGCCGTTAAATAGTTTTTGTCAGTTTTATGTCTTGAATAATTTCTGCTGCTTGTTCCTGAAGCCTACCTTGTAAATAAAAGAATTTTTCTACGTTGGATTGTTGCGGATTATGATCAAATAACGCGGAAAAACGTTTGTAGAAGAAAAACATTTTTTGTAATCGCCATCAAATTTTGGAAGATCAATGGGAGGAAGTGAGATTCTTGATAGTGAGTTTGCAGAATGAGTGCTGTTGAATGAATGTTGTCTGTTGCATAAGATGTACAGCCGCTAGCACATGGCCAACGCGAACATAAACTCAAAAAGCTCAATAAATGAAAGAGTATTAATTTAGAGGGAAAATAAAAAGCACTGTTCCTGTCAATAACTGGTAAACGACTAACTTAAGACTTTATTCAACTAACCATAAAAGCATAGAACACAATAACTTCAATGGGGTGTAGATAGATGGCATGACAAGTTACCTAAATTAATAATTTTAAATAACTACACATTTTATCAACACTCCCACTTATTTAAACAATATCAATTAACTCTTACATAATCCTAACTCAAAACTGAACTTGCTTGTTTTGGTAAACAAAGTGCCTTAGTTAGCACATCAGCTATCATTTCATTTGTGGGTAAAAATTTGAGTTCAACTAAATTACTTGAAATAGCCCCTCGAATAAAGTGATAGCGTACAACTATGTGCTTAGATCTTTTGTTATGTATGGGATTCAATGCCAATTTCTGAGCACTTTGGTTATCGTTATAAATAGTTATGCACTTAGAAGTACCCAAAAGTTCTGACATTAAATTCCTAAAATAAATGGCTTCTTTAGAAGCCTCAGTGACAGCCATGTACTCAGATTATTCTGTGCTACTCAGAGCTACTGTTTTCTGTTTATTGCATTGCCATGAAATGGCACCTCCTGCTAATTTGAAAACAAAACCAGTATAAGACTTTCTATCAGATGCATCACTGGCAAAATCAGCATCAACAAATCCTGTCAGGTCAAAATTATCCTTTTCATATTTTAAACAAAATGATTTCGTTCCTTGTAAGTATCTAAGGATTCGTTTTGCACATTGCCAATGCTGTTCTGTATAACAGCAGGCGCGGATACAAGGGGGGGGGGTAATAGGGTAATTACCCCCCCCCGAGTGATTAAAGATTTGTTCGTCCAAATGAATGACCACTAGAATTTATTAGGTTCGCCGTTCGGCCCAGTTCGGTCTACAGTCGTCGTCCGTCGAGTCCTCGTCGTTTTTGTCATTTTTTTAAATAAACGAATGATTCAGGATTCACTGATAAAATTATTTACCCCCCCCGAAAAATCTTCCCAGATCCGCGCCTGTATAACAGTTATTAAACTGACTAAGGAAATTAACTGCAAATGTAATGTCAGGCCTTGTCAACACAGACAAGTACATTAAGCTGCCCAAAAGCTGTTGATACGGAAACTTTTTACTACAAATTTCAGAATCTACTGGTTCAAAGCTAATGTTTTTGTCCATGGGTGTGCTTGCAGGTTTGCATTCACTCATGTTAAATCTATTTAATAATTCGTTGACATACTCTTCCTGATCTAACAAAATTTGATTTTTATTTTTATCAACTTTGATTTTCATGCCTAAA
Organism: Galerucella nymphaeae; assembly: GCA_963978555.1. NCBI lineage: Eukaryota > Metazoa > Arthropoda > Insecta > Coleoptera > Chrysomelidae > Galerucella > Galerucella nymphaeae. Next base: position 17,917,900 of record OZ021707.1, on the reverse strand, counting down.
CATTGTTTAATATAACCTAAATCTTTCATTTTAAATTTCAAAGCTAACTGTTTCTTTACAAATGTTGTTTCTTGCATAGAGTTTGAAAAAATAAAAAAATCATCTACATACAATGCTATTATAGTCATAAAATTGTTTTCATGTTTTACAAATATACAAGGTTCATAATCACATCTTTTATAATTTAAACTATCTAGTACAACTTCAACTTCTTTGTACCAAACGCGTGATGATTGGTTAAGGCCATAAATCGCCTTATTAAGTTTTAAAACACTTTTATTTTGGTTGTTTGGGGTGTTAGTGCTAAAACCTTCTGGTATTTCCATGTAAACAGTTTCCTCCAGTTTTCCATTCAAGAAAGCTGTAACAACATCTAAGTGAAAAATATCCAAATTAAGTTGAACAGACAATGCTAAAAGTAATCTCAATGTAGAATGTCTAACTACAGGAGAAAACGTTTCATCGAAATCTATACCAGGTTTTTGACTAAATCCCTTCGCAACCAATCTAGCTCTATAAGTAACCTTACCATCACTACCGAATTTCCTTTTGAACACCCACTTGCACTTAACTGGTGATTGACGCTTCAGGTAGATCAACCTGATCCCACGCACAATTTTCATTAAAACTATTGATTTCACTTCTCATCGCACTTTTCCACTGCTGAGAATCTGGCCCTGAAGAGCCTGTTCCACTGAGCTTGGATCTCCCACTGAAGCTGGAACCTCTGCAAAATGTTTTACTTCTGGCGTAAAGTAAGTGACAAAGTCTTCATACAATTTTTCTTCCCTTTGCCTTGTGGATTTTCTTATATTTTCTGGAGTAATGATATTTTCTTCAGGAACAAATGTTTCATCATGTTGCTCGTCATCAGTGGACGATTGTTCTATAATTTCTTCTACTAAGTTCATATCACTAGAAATACTTTCCTGTGTGAAATCTTCTATATTCTCTGTGTTAGAAGTTTCTTCACCATAAAAAATGGTATTTTCATTTTTATTTTCAAAAATATGTACATCTCTGCTTGTAGATATCTTGCCTGTTTTCTTATCATACAGTCTGTAGCCTTTAATTGTTTCAGAAAAACCTACTAAAATTAATTTTTCAGTCTTCTTGTCCCATTTTTTTCTTTTCTCTTTTGGAATATGAGTCATAACAGTACTGCCAAAAATTCGAATATGACTTAGGTCTGGCTTTTGATTACAAAACATTTCATATGGTGTCTTTGGAATACTAGACACTGCCGATCTGTTTCTAAGATAACAAGCTGTGTTTATAGCTTCTGCCCAGAAGGGTTTTCCTAATCCTGCTTCATATAATAAACACCTGGCCTTTTCAACTATTGACCTATTTAACCTTTCAGAAACTCCATTTTGTTCTGGAGTATAAATGTTTGTCCTTTGATGAATGATGCCTTGTTTTCTTAGATAACCTTGAAATTCTGCATTGACATATTCTGTACCATTATCTGTCCGTAGGATTTTAATTTTTCTACCAACCTGTTTTTCAACTAATGACTGAAATTCCTTAAACTTCTGGAATGTTTGATCTTTCGATTTCATAAAATAAACAAAGGACATGCGACTAAAATCATCTTGAAACTGCACAAAATATTTTGAGCCTCCTATCGATGTAGTTTCCATTGGTCCTGCTAAATCGCTATGTATTATATCTAATAAGCCAGTTGCTCTCGTACCTGTATGTCCAAAAGGTAGTCGGGACTGCTTCCCCTCGCAACATACTGTGCAATTTTGTTTGTCAATTTTTACATTGTCGCTGTAGTTTATCCCATCTACTAAACCATTTTTCATTTTGTTAAGATACATAGAGTTGATGTGGCCTAATCTTTTATGCCAAACTTCACATGTAGCTACTGCTTGTGCAACAAACAAGCACTTTTCAGACATGTTAACTTTATAAACACCATTAACTAGAAAAGCCTCAGCTACTAAAAGTTTTTGCTTATTAAAAATCTTACAACTATCTTTCCTAAATTCAACTGAATTTCCGTTCCTCAACAATTCACTCACTGATAACAAATTTGTTTTTAAGTTCGGCACATACTGTGCATTTTGGATTTCAATCTCAAAATCTTCTTTGTTTACTACTGTAAAATATTTGCGCGTTTCACAATCTGTTCCAGTCCAACAAAGTGCTCAACAAAAGGGGAGTCATCCTCGACCTTGTTTTGTCCCCAGTTGAACTTAAAGTGTTGACAGCCGCAGACATTGTGATCCCACCCGATGTTCATCATCCTCCTCTTGAAGCTTCAATACAATATAAGTCGAACTCAAGTGCGACTCCTGGAGAAGATTTTTATTATGATTTTCGACACGCCAATTTTGAAGGTATACGCCAATGTTTGGAAGCAATGGACTGGGATGGGCTTCTTCAAGGAAAGGAATTTTCAGAAATGATTTTTACTTTTTATGACGCTTTGTACTCGGTAATTGAGTTGTTTGTTCCCTTGAAGAAATTTGTTATTAACAGATTCCCACATTGGTATTCTTTTCAACTTAAAAGCTTGGTCAACGATAAAAAGGTTGCACATGGGATTTATAAACAAAACAGAACTCCCCAAAATTATGAAATATTCAGTCAGTTAAGAGAACAATGTAAGATTATATCTAGAGTATGCTATTTAAATTACATACATTCTGTTGAAACCTCCGTTAAAAGAAATGTTAAAACCTTTTGGAATTTTGTACGTACTAAAAGATCAAATAACTCCATACCTGATAATATGAACCTTGACAACTCTTTTGCTTCTTGTGGTAGTGAAGTTTCAAATCTGTTTGCCAAGCATTTTTCATCAGTTTACACTACTCAAAATCTGAATCTAAATTTAAATGAAATTGAATCAAAACTTAACGTCTTCTCTTACCACATTCCTATTTCGACCATCTTTGAGAAATTATCTAACCTTGACACAAAGAAAAGTCCAGGTCCTGACATTATTCCTCCCATCCTACTTAGAACTTGCAGCTTCATTTTATCTCGGCCTCTCTTCTATATTTTCAATAAATCTATTGAGACAGGTGAGTTTCCTGATTACTGGAAACTATCTTTTGTTACCCCAATATACAAATCGGGAAGCAAGACTGACATCAAAAATTACCGACCCATATCTATTCTCAGTACTATACCTAAGGTATTTGAGAACATTATAACAGACTACCTTACCTATGACTGCTCTGGCATCATAACTGAACAACAATATGGCTTTTGTGCTGGGAAATCGACTGAATTAAATCTAGTTACCTATGTCGATTTCCTGTCGGAGGCTTTGGAGAGGGGTTACCAGATTGATTCTGTGTACACTGTTTTCTCTAAGGCTTTTGACAGGGTCAACCATACTCTCTTACTGCAAAAGCTTGAAAAATATGGTGTAGGTGGGGCATTACTACAATGAATTAGTAGCTATCTTACGAACAGGACTCAAATGGTTAGAGTAAACCATCACTATTCTAACTTATTTCAAGTAACCTCAGGTGTTCCTCAGGGGTCACACCTTGGTCCCTTATTATTCAACTTATTTATCAATGACATTATTCATTGTTTTAGGTATGGCAAAGCACTACTATTTGCAGATGATTTAAAACTTTTCCTAATTATTCAAACATATTTTGATGCTCTCAGGCTTCAGTCTAATCTTGATAATCTATCAAACTGGTGCTCCTTAAATGGCATGGACTTGAATGCTATTAAGTGCCATGTCATGCGCTTTTATCGATCCCATGTACCTTCTACTACTTTCGATTATACCTTAAATGGTCATGTCTTGGAGTCTGTTAATCAAATCAAAGACCTTGGAGTTATTCTAGATCCCACCTTAAGCTTCAATCAACACATACCTATAGCTATCCATAAATCCATGAAAATGTTAGGTTTTATCAAAAGGCTAACCCACGATTTTACTGACACATCTGCGATTAAAGTCCTTTATTGTTCACTTGTCCGACCCCATCTAGATTATTGTTCTTCTGTCTGGTCTCCTCATTACATAAGACTCAGCAGGAACATTGAAAATGTCTAACACAATTTTCTTAGATACATGGCCTATAAATTGGGTATCTTTTGCGATTATGAATTTTTAGAGCATTTTCTGAACATCCCCTCCTTGAAAACTAGGAGGAAACAGAGAGACCTGACATTACTTTTCAACATTATCAATGGCAGATGCAGTTGTGCTGAACTTCTAGCAAAAATTAATCTTCATGTTCAAACCCGATCAACCCGACAGCAACAAACATTTTATGTACCTTTTTATCGTTTAAACAATACTTTCAATAGCTGTATTCCAAGAATGTTAAGATTAGCCAATACTCATAATGATCTTGAGATGTTTAACACCCCCTTTCATCACTTTAAAACTCAATTACTGAATACCGAGCTTTAATGTTTTAATGTTAATGCTTTATTTATGCTTATTGTCTATTGTCTTTTGTCTTTTTAAATATTTAAACTTTTAACCTCTTTTTTACTTATTCTTTATTGTATGACATGTAATTATTCCATATTTTTTCATTTTATTTTAATTATAATTTTAAAATTGTAATTTATACCTAAAATGGGCTTGCCCGTAAATAAATAAAAAAAAAAAAAAAAATATTTTTATTTCGCCACAACTTTGCACTGGTATTTTCGTATTGTCAGCAATCATAATTTCTTTGAGAGTTGGTTCTCTTCTGTTTAACAACCAGTCTTGTCTGCAAGTCAGGTGAATACTTGCACCGGAATCCAAGTACCATTCTTCGTTGTTAAACTTTGCACTGAGAAATGTAACATTAAAAGCATTTTTACCTTGATTGCTCTGACTGTTTTTATTATGATTCTGGGGACACTGTGACATGTAATGTCCGAATTCTTTGCACTTGTAACAAATTATATCGTTTTTGTTCGAGCTTTTGTGTTTGTTTTTTGTTCTGTTTCCCTGATTATCCTGCTGTTTGACATGACGTTTCTGATAGTTTGCTGTTTTACCGGCAAAGGCACTAGCTGTCGAACTGTCACGGGTGGCACCATCTACTTGCATGTCGAGCAACTTAGTTTTAATGGAGTCTGTGGTAATGTCGATACCGCTGTGTTCTAACGCCATTACCATCGGAGCGAAACGTTCAGGCAATCCCGCCAAAAGTAAGCTTCCTACCAATGTCGTATCAAGACTAAGGCCTGTTCTGCCGAGTTTCTGCGAGGTCTCTATAACTTGATTTACGTATTCTTCCATGGATGAGCAACTTTCTAGCCTCAACGAAATTAAACTACGAAGTAGTCCAATTTTTCTCGTAAATCCCTTATTTTCATACAGATCCTTGAGTTTGTCCCAAACTTCTTTAGCTGTTGTGGCCTCTTTAACGTGTACATATAAGGAAGGATCTATGGATAACACAATCTTTGCTTTGGTTTTAGCTATCTGTATGGTATCCGTTTCTGAACCATCGATGCATTTACTTAGACCTTCGAGAACTAAAAAATTTTCAATGGCAAAAGACCATTCTTCATAATTTTCGCGACCTTGTAACTTTGGGACACTCGCGAGATAATTAACTGCCATTTTAATTCACACAAAACTGTGAAGGTACTAGTTAGTAATTGAGTCTTTACGTAACAGCGAACTTTTGCTTGCTTAGCAACTAGTAGCAATTTAATTTTCGCGACCGAAATCAAACACGTGGTTTTCTGGGTCTGGGCCCATAACCTATTAATTTAGAGGGAAAATAAAAAGCACTGTTCCTGTCAATAACTGGTAAACGACTAACTTAAGACTTTATTCAACTAACCATAAAAGCATAGAACACAATAACTTCAATGGGGTGTAGATAGATGGCGTGACAAGTTACCTAAGTTAATAATTTTAAATAACTACACATTTTATCAACAAAGAGGCTATTTTTTTTCTTGTTTATTTAACGTCGGCCTATTTCTGCGACTAAGACTAATCACCGACGCCGGGAGCACTCTACCCCTAACCGGAAATTTTGGCGAACCCACTGGTGTTCCAACCAGTGGTAGCGTTCTTTAACGAGCCCAACATCCATGGACTCAGGACCTCGGTTTTACGTCTCCTCCGAAAGACGGCATATCTACATTATACCTCGTGCTCATTGGTATAATGCCTGCGAGCTGTGATATGCTACTACGCTGCCGGCTGTACGGGCCCTATACTATGGTTTTCCCTGACGGTCACCCATCCAAGTACTAACCAAAGCCGACATAGCTTGATTGTAATTATCGCATCGGGATGCGTTCCACTACAGTGCTGGGTCGTTGCCCGAAAGAGGATATGAAATGATAGAAACTCACCGACTACTCAACATCTGGTAATGTTACTTTCACACTTTTCTGAAGTTCATAAGTGACTTCTGTATTCCCCCAATCATGTCGTCACGTTTACAACTCTGACTTTATCGTCACGCCCTGAATAAATTTTCGTTATTCTCCCTGTTGGCCATGTGTTTCATGGAAATGATTTATCTGCCAAAATAACTACATTGCTACATTGGATATATTAGGTTGCCACTTACTCCTTTTGACTAAAACTGGCTAACCTATCTTTTCCAAAAGGATTCCGCAAATATTTTTGCAATTGTTTGCGTAGATGTATTTCAGTGAGTAAATTTTCCAGGAGATCCAACAAAATTGGATGGTCTGATAAGAAAATGATTTGGCGTTAAAGCCTCGTCATCTTAATGATCAAAAGAAACAATCGTCAGAGGTCGACTATTAACATGCTCTATCTCTACCAATAGAATCTGCAGCATTTCTTCTTTCGGGTATTTCTCTTTAAATATTGCACAAATAGTATCTTTAACAGATCGTATAAGTCACCCCACACTCCACCTGCATGACTTGCTCCGGGAGCGTTTCTTTTCCATTTGATATGTTTATTGCAGCAAAAATCTTGAACTGCTTGAGGGTTTATTTCTAGGATAGCCTTTTTCATCTCATGTCGGATTAACAACACCGTTATCAAATGTTTGGGGTCCAAAATGATTGGTTGTCTTATAGACACTTGTAAGTGTTCGGCATAGTGTAATCTCCCATTTAGTTTTAAAATACCTTGGTCATCAATAAATCGATTTAGCTTATAGATCCGGCTAGATTTCTTGATAACTGTTCTTTTTCATCAAGAAAGGTTTCTTTTTGTGCTTGATTTAAAAGTGTTACTCCGGCTTCTTAGAATTTTTCAACATTGCCACCAGTTATTGGAAGATCTTTACCAATCACAGAACTTATGGACATTCTATTGCAGTTTTCGGTAGAATTGTTTTCAGATACTGACTTAAATGCATGTGTCATAGTTCGAGTAGCATTTAAAAAGTCATTTGTTATAACTTGAGTAGCAGCTGTAAACTGTTTGGTCAGATGACCAGCTACTGAGGGTAACGGCTCGGGCAGCTTATTTATAGAACTACGATGGTCGTACATGGCTTGTACTGATTAACTAACTTGAGATTTTTCATCTTCCAACCACCATTTCACTTTATCATGAGCACAAGGTAACTCATCTATTGGGATAGCAGCAGCTGACTTGTTACTTTTGATAGAAATACTACGACTTCCTAAACTCCCTTCTGTAATTTTATCTTTTTGTATAGCTGCTTATATTTCCAATTCAGATAGCTTTCTTTCTAACTCTTGCCTGTCAGATTCTTTCTGACGCTCCAGCTCTCTTAAATCATATTCTCGCTGAAGTTTATTTATTTCTTCCAACTTTCACAGATCAATTTCTTCAATTTTTTGGGCAAAATAAGAGGTTTCTCTCGTGTTTGACTTGTGTGACATTTCCTCTTTGAATTTGTTTGAATTGTGATTTCTTCAATTTTTTTTAAAGGCAATCTTCATTCAAGATTACAAAACTGACTCAATAAAAATTATATTGACATCTAATAAAAACTTTTTTGTATCCAAGTATCTTCAATAGAATCTAATCTAATCACTAACAATGTTATTGTAATTGGTAATAGTCTATTCTATGTTACAAAGTATTGTTTACTTTCAAACGACGCACCTGGAGCTGGAGCAAACACACCACTAAGACGATCTTGAAAATTGAGATAATCAACTTTAAGAGTACGAAGATGTTTGGAGCGAAATGTCTGCCAAATTTAATGACTGTCATAAGTTGTGTTGTTTTTCTACGACAACCTCGGTAAATGTTTATTTTATAACCGTAACTTCAATCATACACAAGCACATGTTGTACAGAATTTCATTTTTACATGGTCTGCCAGCAAGTTCCTAAGCAGCAGATGCGAAATGGAATATTTCGTGTTAGGTCAAGGTTCACTCTAAAATCACAATGACTACGCTTGTCAAATTATGATGTACAGCAATAAATTCATTAAATGTCAAAGTTTTAGTAGGTAACGAGTAATTTCATAGTTGCTTTCTATAAAAATACATTTTTATAGGATTCTATTTCTGTGTGCCTATTAGAAATAGCCAAAAAGAAAATATTTACATATTTCTTTATTCTAATTTTGATAGGAAGCCCATTAGCGGCGAATTCGGAGTAATGAAATATTATCACTTTATTTCTTTTGATGTTTTTGCAATGTATGCATGTATTAAACGTGAACGATATGTTGTCATAAAGAGTATAGTATGCAACTCGCAACAAAATAGTAATTTAGCACTAGCATAAATTGCAGCACGAAATTTCATACTTGTGCAAAATGGGCATCAATTCGTACCCAATGCATAATATACTGTTGTGGAAGAAGCATTTTCATTTTATGTTACTCTATGAACGGAACATATAGATTTCCGTCCTTAATAACTGAAAAAGTTGTAGGCGGAAACACCAAATACATTTATTCTTATTTATTTTTTCTGTAGGTATGTAATTGAGATTTCAACATATTGATTAATTAAAAAAAGAAATAAAATAATTGTATTTATAAAACGAATTAATACATATACATATAATTATATTGGCCCTTAATCTAAAAATCACAGCCTATATATGATTCTTTCTCTATGCAATACTTCACAACGGATCTCCAAGACGTGTCACGTTTTAATAATTTTGGATTGCCAATTATGATTAAAAGACTTTTAGATCTTGATATGGCCACATTCAATCTCTTTGGACTGGCTATAAATCCCAAATTATGTATCACGTCTGAAACAATATAATCTTCGCATGAGCGCACTGTAGATAAAATGACAATGTCAAACTCTTGTCCTTGAAATTCTTCAATAGTGCCAACTCTTGGTAAATCAAATTCCGCGTCTGTTAACAGGGATCGAATTTCCTTCACCTAAAACACAATACTTCATTTACACAAGGTACTAAAAACAGAACATAATGATAGATCTTATCAAATCAAAATTTAACCGATTATAAATACCACAAACGCATACACGCTGGCGTTATAAACACTACCCCTGTGAAATCAGAAACAAGTCAACAGTAGTGGTTGATAATGCAATTGATTTTCATATATTTTTCATTTCACTTTTATTTTCCGCACATTTTTGAAGAAAAAGAGTTATTTCATGAAGTCTAGAGAAAAATAATGGCTTAATTGATATAGATAATATTATTAGTTACAATGATCACTGATTTTTCATTTATAACCGACACAAGTCTGGACACAACAAATACATAAATTTACAGTAAGTAGGTAGTCGTCTACCCTCTATGTATTTTTTTAAATGGTACAAAAACGACTCATGGAATTTTGTAGATTATTAGTTATTTTTTTATCAAATAAAATAATTTCTTTTGAAACATATAAATATTCGCCAGTTTTTTTATGATATACTGAAAAAGATTACCTGTTTTTTGGAAAAAATTAATATTTTATAAAATTCAATATGTGAACTACTGATCCATTATTTTATTAAATAATTTTAAACACCAGAAGCTATAATAATATCTACAGATTTTAAGAAATTTAGATTAATACAAGTATGTGGTTTTCAATAATCCTATCAATATAGATTCGCAACGTATTTTATAAGGTAATTTATAACGTTTCTGTACCTCTGGTTGAAGAAAAATAAAATCTCAAAAATTCACAAAGTATGTTGTCTTCAATAAATGATTTTTTCTACGACAACCTCGATAAATGTTTTATAACCGTAATCTCAATCATAAACCAGCACATTTTGTACAGAATTTCATTTTTGCATCGGTTGCTAGGCAAGTTGCTAAGCAAATAATGCGAGAATATTCATTATGTGTTAGTTCTAGGTTCACTCTAAAATCAGTACGTCTACGGCTCGTCAGATTTTGACGACTAGCGACAAATTAATGAAATGTCATCAGATCGTTTCTGTCAAAGTTTTAGTAGGTAACGAATAATTTCATAGTTATTTTCTATAAAAACTATTGATTAAAATGGAAACTGATAGTGATATTCACTTATATTTGACACCACCGAACATAATAGTGGCAGCGAAGGTAACAACACTGAATTTATTACCGGAAACGTCAAAGAGTATGTATCAACGCGCTTATAACCTTTTTTTTAGAATGGAAGGTAGATCAAAGGACAAAATCGTGTATTGAACGTGAATGGTATGTTGTCATAGAAAAAGTATAGTATGCAACTTGCAGCAAAATGCCCATTGCATAATATACTATTCTGCCATTGTTTTTGTTTTTTTTGCATTCTTTTTAATAGAAATAAATTAATGTTTTGTTAGATGTTTTAATCGTAGTATTTTTACATTCTGGAACCGCACAATATTTATAGCTTTTTTTACTCTGGCTCAGGTCTATTGTGTCGAATAGTTCAAATTATTTCTAGACGTTCTTATTTCATAAACATAACACTGTTTAGAGTTTGCTAAAACGTATAATAATAAGCATATAAGCAAGCAAAATACTTTTGTCTACTATTTTTTACAGCTAAGCATTAATTGGTAGTCTTCTAACCGAAAACCGATTAGCGCGATATCTGCTCTCTGAACGAGAGTAATTTTGGAGAGGAGCGCTGTTTAAAGTTTATGAATTTTAGGCAAGTTATGAGTCTTGCTGACGTCGAATTTTTTGCATAGAGCCTCAAAATGATGTGCTCTTCCTAATGGTAAAATGAAAGAATATATGTAAATGACCCCATTGTTAAAACTTCCAATATTTATTGGGTTGTCAGATAACTGAAGGTGGATATTGAACGCAAACCAACTTATTTAAAAAAAAATCATAAACATGTAACACTAGTTCATGTAAACAATAATTGATTATGGACAGTGCTTAACGCATGCGTTGTGTTGAATTCATGGAAAAAGGAGAAATCAATTTATTAATTTAAAGCATATCTTTCTTAGTTTTAGTATAAATCCTCATTCAGTTTCTTGCATGAACACCTATACCACATTACATGGTTTTATGTTCTTTAGTTTACTTTCAGACTCCAACTATTCGTCAACGAATATCTATTTACACAGGATGTTGTCGTTTGACAGACAGAATGGTATTATGCCGATAAAGGTGAGTATAGAGATACAACAGGAATTTTTCAGTGTAAACCGTAATTTTCCAATTTATTCAATGATTCAACAATCAGAAATATGCCGCGAAAAAATATATCTTATGCATACCTGTTTGACATACGGTGTAATAATTCCTATACTGCTTGATTTGATACCAAGACGATACAATTCATTAACGTAGTAAAAAACCTGGGCTGCCTCGTGGGGATTGAACCATGATGGCGAATCAGTATTCTGATAATTCTCGCCATCTACACCATGAAAAATTATTTGTGACGGTTTATTGTTACATTTTTTTGGTAAAATTTCTTCCAGTGATTGTAAAAGTTTTGCTTCTTCACTATCTTCCGCATCAATCTAAAATATTTAAAATAAGTATATCACAATTTGACCATTCAAATCTTTTGCAATTCTAGAAAATATTTAAGAAAAACATAATCTACAGGAATTGAAATTTTACGTTATCGTCAAATCCAGTATTCACCAGCTGTTAAATTTCATCTGAATACAAAAAAAGTATCTTAGATTTTCCTGGTGCGAGCGGTTGACGAATGTTTTCGCAAGTACTACTTCGCAACCTCATGCAGGGATAGAGAATCCTGGAAAAAAAGGAATACACAGCCTCATGGGACCGTCTGGTACACAAATGGCTCATGCTCCGGTGATAGAGCAGGGACTGGAATTTACTCTAGGAAACCAGGACACAAATCTGTGTACCATAGGGTGATGGTGTATCTGCATATCAGGCCAAGATATACGCTATCTTGGAATGTGCACAGATAAACCTAGACAGAGGTTATGTGGATCGACACATAACCACCATATACACCGACAGCCAGGCAGCAATTAAAGCCTTGAGTGGATATACCAGACAATCAAAACTTTTACTGAAGGGATGGGCTAATAGACACGCTAGGGCAGCTATTGAACTACCAAGGAGTAGTTTGAAGAAGATGACAGGACATTGCTGTGTGAGGAAGCACCTCTACAAACTAAGAGTAGAGGAAAGTTGCCTATGTAGGGGCTGCAGCATGACTGACGAAACGTCAGTCCATGTTCTCTTAGAGTATACACACTGGGCTGTACTACGCAGGCGAATCTTCGGAGTCCCTGTTATGGCCCCTAAAGACACCAGCAGGCATCCACTGAAAAAGTTGTGGCCTTTATTGAAGGGTTCGGCTTCATGGATGTTTAGGTAGCAGGAATTGCACAATGGGCACGCCAGTGATCTCAGTGCCGGAGCCTTGGCCTGAGTTTGTCTAGGCCAAGGCTCGCCTGCACATTCAGTAGAGAATACGAAAAAAAGGGATAGAAACTTTTTGAAGAAATAAATGAGTAGAAAGGAAAAATATAGTTACTGGTTAAGTTAAGCAGATATAAACAAAAAACCAATATCAAGTAAATAGTGAGAAAAAATAATATTTATAACTGATGAAAAATACTAGAAATATTTGCACATAAAGAGTGTGCTCATCCCAACGTCAATCAACTAAGAATATACAAAAATGGATGCACGAATACATTAACCGAAATTTAGAAACCAATATTCAAACCCTAAATGAACATAAAGGTGAAGATAACATTCCAGGCTATGAATCTGTCACGAAAAGTATTCTTAACAACAGCTTATATCAATACATCATTTAAATATATGAGTATTTACTGCTTATCAAACCACTATTAGGTATTACTCTAAGCGCTGGAAGGTAGGAAGTATAATAAATATTCTAAAGCGTAACAGAGATCATATACGAGTATAAAATTACCGACCTATAACATTACTTAGTAACCCATAGAAAAAATTATAATAGTAAAGATTATCGAAGAAGTAAAAAATAATAGCTGCTTACCAGTTCGGTTTTCAACAAGAGAACTGTCTTTCAAGTAGTTTTTCTCACATTTTCCTTGTCGTACTTGTGTAAACCAGATGTCCCCATAATACTGTTCGCAATATGTATAAAGAAGAATACCACCACTCCTATCATTTCTTTCTGTTCCGTATCAAACAAAAATCTAGGAATCAAAATTAGAAGTGCCAGCAGAATTTACCATCTGATATGCAGACCTATGTTACAATATGCATATGCAAGTATCATTCTCGAACATACGAATTTATACCAGACATATGCTACAGATCGCAGAAACATCACATCATAGAAAAATCACGGAAATCCGCCATCCAAGGAATACACTACATAATCCTCCAAATCAGCTATCATATGAACTAACGAAAATCACACCACTAAATCTTATCTTATAGAAAGTCGCAGAAAAATTTGAAAAAATTAAAGGAATATACTCCTTGTCCAATCTCCGTATCATCAGAGAAAACAGAATTTCCAGAGAAAACACTATAAGAAAGAATACTGAGCTAGAGTGAAATTCTAATAACTTTTCACATATTCATATTAACGTTAACAATTTCATCGTGGCTTTACCATTCACTATAGGAGTACGATAGAAACAAGGTAGAATTGCATCCTTTCTATATTCCTCGTCATATAATTTCTCCAATACTTTTTAGGTATACTACTTGAGTTACTTTACTTTTTCATGACATTCAATTCAATTCAATTCAATAATTTATTGCTTTTAAAAAATATACATTTTCATAGCAAGAGTGAACAAATAAAATATAATACATTCAGTAAAAAAAAAAAAGAAAAAAAGAAATATACCTATATATACGTACAATCACATACATACATACATATATACATACATATACACATGTATACATATACATAATATACCCATATAAACTGTGTAAGAGTAAGGAAACATTTCAAGATTATTCATTCAAGACAAATGCTCGGAGTTTTAAAACATTTTGAATGTGAAATGCTATAGCTTTTGCAGAGTTGATAGATAAATTATCCAATGCGAGGAGTAAGGAATTTGGACTTTGCAAGAATGTCAAGTCAGGGGGCTTCATAGAGCTACATATTGGGCAATCTAATACGAGATGATAGATGGTTTCGGGAAGCCTTTGATTACAAATTGTACAGATTTCGTCCGGATTAATACGATATACCGCTCCCCTACAAGAAAATTTGATCATGTAATTGTTAGAAAAACGCAATTGAGCTATTGTTCTGGTGATATGGAGTGGAAGTCTCAAACGGAGGTAGTTTTGTGCAGATGTTGATATAGAAAATTTTTTAAATATTGTCAAGAAAGATGAGTTATCTAGAAGGTTACAATCTTTGGTAAAAAGTTTATTTCGGAGACGAACTAGAAGATCTTTTTTGTTGTTTCTAATATTGCAATATGTAATGTTGTCCCAAAAATTCAAAGCATCAATTTGACAAAAGATTTGTTTAATTTGAAGGGCCCAGTTATACCTTTTATCGCACTCTTCTAACTGTAATTGTCTTTTGAAACAAATTTTTGGTAGTCTTGTGTTATCCATTAATAATATCTTTAAAAGCCAGTTTAACGCTAATTTAAAAATGTTGTATAACAATTTTACCCGGCCGGTTTCAAGCCTCAGTGCGAAGTCAGGGGTGTTAGCAGGTAGAAGGAGAACCCTTTTCAGGAATGTGGTTTGAATTTTTTCCAGGGCATCAGCATAGCGTAATCCCCAAATTGGAATGCCATTGCTCATGGTACTTAAAACTAGCGAATCAAATAGATGCATGCGTGTAGTCCATGAATCAATTTTAGCTTTAGCCATTACTGGGATTACAGCGCCTATGGCTTGTGTTGCTTTTGTTATAGCCGATTCAGACATTATTCGAAACAGAGAAGAAGACGAAAAAGTGACACCTAGATATGTGTATGATGAGGTTAGATCTAACCGATTAGAGTTAAATGTGAAGTAATGATTATCTCGCATATGATAAGTACCTCTCGAGAAACACATGATTTTGGTTTTTTCAGTATTGACTGATAAGATATTATTAGATGTGTATACTTCTAACATTTCAAGTTTGTTGCTTACATCAACTTCAGAGTCTGCCAAAATCACTAAATCATCCGCATATAATAGCATAAGAAGGTCATTGCTGTTGTCTTCATGACATGTTGCCGGTTCTTCGAAATTTTCTCTATAGTAGAGGAATATAAAGTTGTTTCAATTAATTATATTAATTATTTGGTCCAGCAATTTTAAAGGCCTTATAATAATTATATTGATTATATATTTACGTATTCATTTTATTCCTAAACTAGCTTTCGAAGAACCTCACGACCTAAAAGTACACTGGAGTAAGTGAGTGTGTTATCAAGTATGTTTTATGGTATGATTTATTTTTCATTTTGGGATTAGGAAGCATACTTAAATAGGAGGAAAAAAATATCGGATGAATAATTTAGCGATCATTGGAAAGATCTAGTAGGACTAAGACAAATTTCCGGGAATCTACAACTAGGTAAGAAATCATGAATATCTAGGCTGGTAAGACTGCTCTAACCGTTTGGGAGAAGAAACCTTCAATGCATAGTGATTCAGAATCCTAGGTCACACCTATGACACTACCGGATAGAAGAGGTATACTTATCTAAACTGAAGCCTGCGGATTTGCTGAAACTCCGGACTGAAGGAACTACTAATACTATAGGAGAATTTCCTTTTCAGATGAGTAGAAGAAAAGGGGCCTAATAAATCTTAACTTAATGTCACGCCGTGTTCATGTCGCTGTAGTTGGATTTTTGTAGTAACAATCGATATTTTGAATCGTTTAGCAAATGTCGATACCATAAATGTCAACTGTTGAGAGATATGTAAACAAAGTCAAACTTGATAGAAAATTAACTCTAAATACCTATTATTAAAAAAATTTATATTGCACCAAAAATGAAATAAAATCATCCTCGCTGATACAGACATTAAAAATGAATGAAATTATGTATGTTGATGAAATCACTCGGTCATATTATTTCGATTATGTTAACAAATTACTAATACACGCTGGTTACATTAGCTCCTGATTGGCTCATTGCGATGAAATTCTTTTAGTTCGCATATTTTCCGGGGCTCATGTTTGCTCCTGTCGACTGTATTATAGCATAATACATAAGCACGTCTTCTTAATCCGAAATACTCGCGAAAATGTACACGGTTTTCAGCGAAATTCGTATTTATCTAAAGCTAAAAATGATCTAACGAACAAACATCCTCACAAGCGAACGAAATATGGTAATGTAAACGTGGCATCAGTCACGGCCATTATTTAGCTTACCCAATTTTCAACAAGATATACATTATATTTCAACGTGGCATCAGTCACGGCCATTATTTAGCTTACCCAATTTTCAACAAGATATACATTATATTTCTGGAATTAGTCCAGATAAATAAGTCGATATATTGAAATAATATGAGTTTTCAGTAAAAAAACACGATGATGTCACTCAAAAATGGTTTACCCCATCTATTCAAACGTGAAATTCGAAAAAAAGTAAAGTTTTCAACAAAACTTAAAAATAAATATAGATTATTAACAACATTATTTACCGTTGCAACAAGTTCATTCCTATAAAATAACATATTGTACAAGTTCAGGATATCAGGAAGCGCTCTGTAATTGTAGAGTAATTTTGTTACCAGTCTTGGATCAAAACCGGACGTTTGTGGAAATCCTTCAGGATCACATACATATGGAAATCTGTTGATCAGTCTCTCTAAATATGATTCACTCAATCCACATGCTTCAGCAACTTTACAAAGAACTACTGGTCCTAACTGCATGGGATCACCTAAAAAGGAAATAATACCGTTTAAAAATGTCTTCGATGCGTTCCTTGTGTTCGGGACATGAAAAGTTTGTTGATTCAAATGATAGGATTATGGGAGATGCGATTAGGTATTTTTCACCACATCACTATGTAATAAAGGAGGAAGAATTGTCGACAAAACTAGGGGATGTATTAGACGCAACAAATGAAACATAAAAACAATTATCTAGTAATGATGTTATGTTGAAGGGTTTTACGTTTCAATTGTTTCAGTTGTTTTAGATTTTGTGCAGATTTCGGCTTCATATGGAAAACTGGTTTTCCGCAAACCTCCATCCAAAGTATACATTTCCTGGTCTAATTGTAGGGAGCTAAGTCTTACTTTTTCTCCCTAGGGAAACTGCAAAATGTACGGCCGCCCTTACACGAGCCACATTTTGCGATCGGCCCGATCACATACCATACGTATACCGGCGTTCACGACAGTCAAAACGGGCATCTGCAGTCTAC
Source organism: Galerucella nymphaeae (assembly GCA_963978555.1). Lineage (NCBI taxonomy): Eukaryota > Metazoa > Arthropoda > Insecta > Coleoptera > Chrysomelidae > Galerucella > Galerucella nymphaeae. The sequence goes on along the minus strand of OZ021707.1, from coordinate 17,900,263 downwards.
TTGCAGCCGATCTCCGCCGAGAGGTCGTTGCTGCATCCACCGTACACCAACCACATTCTTGTGGTCGTACGAACAACGGTACGGACCGCGTTGCGCCGTCGCGTCCGTAGTCATTTGTACCTAAACGAGTGCATCGACAAGCTGTTTCCAATGCTCAATACTTTTGATATGGATACATTTATAGGTAAAATCCAAAATTATCCGTGGATGTATTCAAAGCGATCGTGCCTTCCCACGTCTTCTTCTTCTCCTTCTCAACATAAGAAGTAGTAGTGCTTCTTCTTCGAAATCTATATGGACTATGGCAGGTGGTACCACAAAATATAGAACTAAGCAATTTACCCTGTGATGTGGTTAGTGTAGTCTCTTCAACTACGCGTGCGGTTCATATGACCGCAAGTCGACCACAAAAATGTCGCTGGGTCAATCGCGAGGTACAGTTGACGTGACCACATTTTTGTGGTTGTCTCATCTGCAAATATTGTGGTCCATGTACGGCCGCTCTAACTTACTACCTATATGAACATACTGTTATGAATTATTTGTTTTTACTTTATTATTTATGTGTGATTTATTTATTATTATAGTGTAAATTTAATGAGTTGTGTTGAGCGCCAATTGATTAAGTTTTATTAAATGAAATGTGAATTTATTATAGTGTATGAGTTGTATGTGTATTATGTTGTTTATGTATGTATTATGATTATTTAATTTTGCTCCAACTAACAATTAAAATATTTAGCTCAGTCGGTTTTCATGAAATCTCTTAAATAAAGGAGAGTTCAAAATAGGCAACCACCATCACCAAAAGAGTTGTCTCTTGTAATGAAACTTGTTTTTATTTAATTTTGAATTGATAAACGTCTAAACTTTTATTTCTTGTAATTGATGTAACAAAATAAAGATATAAAAATACGTCTGTTATTAATATTTGAAAAATTTTACAAATGGCAACAATGTGAAGAGAAATCTCGTTTCTTCTGCAATGTGGCAATAATGTAAGTTTTGTGAAATTATATAAAATGGCGAAAATGGTATTAAGTAAAAGAACGAAAATTAAACGTGAACGAAATTTCTATAAATATCTAAGAATGACGTCACCCTTCATAAGGTAAATAAATAATTATGCTAATTTGAACAACCTAAAATCTATCTTATTTAATCAATGGTACTTATTTACGCAAATAACCTTTAAAACACTTATAACATAACCTTATTCCAACCTTGTCGCACTCTTTCAAATATCGCTCTATCCTATCTGCATTCCAGGAAAATTAACGGTGGTGGACCAAATTTTGTATCGAATGGTATCAAAATATTACACACGTACTGTTATTTAGAAAATATTCATAAATATACCACATCTGCTTCTCTCGTTCAGGTAAGTTACGTAAATTTATGTTAATTTGGCTTACCAATTCTGGTAATATTTGTTGTAGAATCACTGGAAATATGGACCAACTATTCCACAGTCCTTCCTAATGACTCAAGCACTAAATTTTTAACTATTTTGCAGTTTAATTTTGCATTTCAAATTTTTATCTTTATTTTAAAACTTCTCACCATTCGGCATTTTTTTATTAACAACCCCTTAGTTTCCTCTTAGTTACCATCATCCAATCCTGATCATTTATTTTCTTTTGTTAAATTAACAAATTTCTATTGGATATCAAATTTTGACACATTGAAATAGTTTTACTTAAATTAAACTTATTATGTTAAAATATGTACAGGAAATTGGAAATATTAATAACAGAGTAATTTAAAAATCAATAATTAATAATAAATGACATTAGAGTTTATAAATTTCAATCCATTTGACAGTCACATCTTTTGATTGGTTGACATAATTTTTTAGATTGTTTGACATTATTTTGTTTTAATGTTATTAAGAGACTTCAATGAAATTATATTCTACAGGGTGTATTAATAAAGTTTATGGAACAATGAAATGAGTAATAATAAAATTGTATTTATTTATGGTTGTATTGTTTTATGACTATTTTTGAATAAGTAATTTATTTTTGGTTATATTCATACCATAACAACATTCCCAAAATTTGTTTTCTAGGTTTATTTTATTTATAAAAGAAATGAGAAAACCAAATTTTAATTCTTCTTTATAATTTATTCTCTATTATACCTAGTATTTCATTCCAATAACATTTATCGAGTAGTGATGAAATGTTAATAACTTTATCAGTCATGTTCTTTTGGTTTTATGTAGAAAATCGATATAATTGATTAATGTGGAAGATTCCTCTTATTCTATCACTAATGGGGTCTTTCAAAATGTAGCTGTTGATTCCTTCCTCATTACTAATTACATAAGGACCTTCAAATGGCAATTGTAGCTTAGCACATTTATTGTCTCTTCTATTTGGTACCATTAACGCTTTTAAAATTACTAGATCTCCTTTCTTAAATGTTACTCTTCTTTTTATTTCTTTTGATTTTCTTTTTACAAATTTTTCTCCAGCTCTTTTCAGCTTCAAATTTACCTTTTCCACTAATTCATCATATTTTTCTGTGTTTTTAGGTATCCATGGTCTATTTGGCAAAATTTGTTTCATTAAAACAATAGGAGAAATTTCAGTAACTGTATTTGGTATTCCATTTAAATATTCTTCAATGCTTGGAAGCTGTTGTTCCCATTGTTCATGATGATTATGTGTTAAGATTCTAATATATTTTATCACTTCTCGTATGTATCTCTCTGATGGATTTGAACAAGGATGCCTTACACTGGTATATATGGGATTAATATTAGATTTTCTTAACCAAGTTTGGATTCTTTTATTATTAAAGTAAGTTGCATTATCCATTATACAGTTCTCTGGTATACCAATCTCTAAGAAATAATTTGTTAAACATTGTTGCACAACCTTTGTGTTTGTTCTTTTTGTTGGGTATAATTTTATATATTTTGTAAAATTATCTAATACTATTAAAATATGTACATTTCCATCAATTTCACTTGGAATTAAATTTGACATGAAATCAATTGCTAATATTTCCAAAGGTTTTGTTACTTTTATATATTTTGGTTTATTTTGATTCTGTATATTCTTTTCTTTTGTCATTTGGCAAATTTTACAACTCTTTATTATATTTTTTATAATGGATAAATCTCCTTTTGCTATATAGTTTTCTCGAAAAGTTAGCCATGTTTTCCTACTTCCAATATGTCCATATTTTATATGCAATTCCCTTAAAATCTCTTCTGCCAATTCCTTTGTAATTAAATATAATTCTATGTCGTTCACAATTTTGTAAAATAAATGATTTTCACATAATGCCCTTGATTTTTCCTTTTGGGTCAATTTTGTTTGGTCTTCTAAAATTCTTTTTGTCGAAAATAATCCTTCTATTTCTTTTAAAATATTCACACCTATTTTAATTTGTCTTCCATTATCTCTTGATTTTTCTTCCATTCTGGTAATGGCATCTGGTACCACATTTAACTTTCCAGGAATATATTTAATTGTGAAATCATATTCCTGTAGTAATAATGCCCAACGATGGATTCTATTATTACCAAATTTATTATTCAAGATAGATGTTAACGCTTGATTATCAGTTTCTATGGCAAAATGATTCCCAATTAAATAGAATCTTAATTTCTTTATGGCAAATATGATGCTTGCAAGTTCAAGTTCACTCACACTATAGTTTCTTTCACTTTTCTTTGTTGTTCTAGAAACAAAACAAATAGGAACTTCCCCTTCTTCCTGTTCTTGTATCAATACTCCAGCCAGTCTATTGATAGATGCATCAGTTCTTAATACAAATGGAATATCATACCTGGGATGATAAATCTTTAGGTTTTCTGCAAATTGTTCCTTAATTTCTTGAAAAGCATTTTCTCTTTGTTCCGTCCATTGCCATTTTACATTTTTCTTCAGCAGCTCTATTAATGGTATTTCTTTATTGCTTAAATCAGGAATCATTCTCTTATAATAATTTAACATTCCTAAGAAACCTCTTAAAGTCTTTAAATTTTTAGGTCTAGCATATTCTTGAATTATCTGTATTCTTTGAGGATCTAATTGTATAACATTTTGGTTTATTTTGTATCCCAAATATATTATCTCATTTTTGTAAAATTCACATTTTTCTTTATTTAATTTAAGGCCTGCAGAATCAAGATCTTTCAAAATGGTTTCAAGATGAAATTGATGTTCTTCTATATTTTTGGAAAAAATCAAAATATCATCCACATAATGAAGAACAAATGATTCATGTTTATTTAATATTTTATTTAGTGCCCTTACTAATGAACTACATGCACTTTGTACACCAAATGGCACAACACAAAATCTATAGATTTCTCCGTCTATGGAAAAAGCTGTAAAATCCCGACTATCCTCATGTAAAGGAATTAGCCAAAAACTATGTTTCAAGTCTAGTCTTGAAAATATAGATGTTCTTGTTATACGTCCCAAAATAGATTCAACTGACATAGGTGCTTCATATTGAGGTTTTGAAAATTTATTTATATTTCTTGCATCTAAGCAAAGTCTTAATTCTCCATTCTTTTTTACTACCACAACAATAGGATTAATGTATTGTGAGTTGCTTCTTTCTATTATTTTATTTTCCAATAATTCTTTTATGCTTCTTCTCACTTGATCTTTATACTTGTATGGAATAGGATAGGTTTTAGCTTTGAAATTCTTAATATCTTCATTCACTTCTATTTTATGTACATAATCTTTCGCAATTCTATTTTCCTTTGAAAATAAATTATCATATTTATTCATCAACATTTTTATTACTTCTTTTCTGTCCTCTGGACAATCCATTATAATTCCATCTTCCCCTTCTTTTTCATCATCATAATTTTTGTTCATTTCTTCCTTGTACATATTACTTACTACTTTACCTTTCTTTTTCAAAGCTATTATTTCAAAGTTAATCCATGTTCCATCCAATTTTAATTTTCTTTCTTCAATATCTATTATGGCGTTATGTTTTTCTAGCTCATCATATCCTATTATTAGTTCAGTTTCAATATTTGGAGCAATTAATACTTGTAAATTAAATTCTTTTCCCTTAATATTTGCGCTTATATTTATTAATCTATTAATTTCACATATTTTCTTTGAGTTAGCACCTATTAAATTTATTTTTGGGATTTTAATAATTTTATTTGTAGGAATATTTAATTTTTCAACAAAATTTTGATTAATTATTGATGCTTCCGATCCAGTATCAATTAGTAATTTAGCTTCTAAATTGTTAATTAACCCATTTATAATAATTAAACTATTATTCTCATCTGTGTCTATATTTTCATTTATTTTTATAAATTCATTTGGATTTTCATATTTACAGATATATAGATTTTGTTTATTTGATGTGTGCATATTTAAAAATTTTCATTGTCATTTATTTGTTCAGTTGTCTGTCTCGTATTTTCCCTATGTATTTGTGCTGTTTGTAATCTTGATGTCTCGTTTAAATTTGTTATATCATCCTCTCTGTTTTCTGATCTGCTTCTTCTGTCTTGATTAATTCTTTGATAATTTACTTTTCTTGTTTCTTGATCTCCATTTCCTCTTTGTATGTTTGCTTCAGATTTTCTTCTCTCTGGTTCTCTATATTGTCTATTGTTCCTGTCATTGTAATTATTTTGTCTGTATGAATCATTATTGTTTCTATTATTAGTATTGTAGTTTCTGTTATTGTAATTATTGCTATTGTAATTATTGTTATTATTATTTTGTGCATTATTATTAAATCTATTATTTGTCCAATTGTTATTTTGATTGTTGTTTCTCTGATTATTCTCATTGTTTATATAATTTGTTCGTCTATTTTGTTGTGAATTTTCTTGTCTTATTAAATTTCTTTCTACTCTTTGTAAATACATAGATAATTGATCCAATTTTCTTATATTTTGTATGGCAATGGTTTCAGCCAATTCTGCCTTGAAATGCCTTGCTATGAACATAACAATTTCCTCCTCAGGAATTGGTGGTTCCAAATATTGTGTCATCGCATGTAGTTGGATTGCATAATTGTTTAAACTATGGCTCCTATTTTCATGGAACTTTCCAAAATATAAATTTTCCCTGATGGTTGATTGAGCATTTTCTCCCCAGAAATATTGTAAAAATGCCGTTTCAAATTCTTGAAATTGTGACATATCTTTTTCCCTGGCAGCAAACCATATTAACGCATGATTTTCTAAATGATCTCTTATTATTTCCTTCATGTCTTCAATATTATTTATTCCTCTTACTCGATTTTTCAAAATTCTTATGAATATTTTTGGATGCAGTTTCTTGATATTTCCGTCAAATTTTTGACTAGTTGTTCCATAGATTGTTTTTACTCCTCCAACATATTCCATATTCAACCCTTTTTTCTCGATTTGCTCTACCTTTCCTTGTATGTTCTTTATTTCCATTTTAAATTCCCTTTTTGTTTTATAGTTCTCTTCTTCTGCTATCTTGAAATTCATTTTGATTTCCTTGTTCATCTCTTCCTCCATATCTTGTAAGGTTTTATTTGTTTTCATTATTTCTCTATCTAATTTCTTTATATTTTCGGTATTTATTTCTATTTTCTTACTATTCCCACCTATTTCCATTTTTAATTCATTTTCGTTTTTCTTTATATTTTCCATTTCTCTGGATTGTATTTCTTCCACTTCCATTAATCTTCCTAACATTTCATCTCGAATTTCTTGTTTTGTTTCTTGTATCCTTTCTTCTGTGTATCTTCTTGATTCTTCTAATTGTTTTCTCATGTCTTCTATTTTCTCTTCCATTCTTTGACTATTTGTTTTCATTTCTCGTTTTATTTCTTCTTTATTTTGGTCCAATTTTGTATTCATTTCTTTTTTAGATTCATCCATTTTGTTTATCATAATCTGGAACATACTCATTATGTCCATTTCATCTTTCTTTTCCTGTGAAATTTCTACTATTTGATTTTCTCTTTGTTCTTCTGCTTCAGTTCTCTCTGTTTCTTCATTATTCCCTTGTTCCATGTAATGTGCTTGAAATTCACCCATTCCATGTCTGCATTCTTCTCTCTCTTTTCCAACTGAATCTACCTCTGCTCTTATTTTTTTACCATCTCTGAGTGTCATTCTTTCTTCCATTTTTCTTGTTTTAATTTGTTTTTACTGTCACTTCTTTTATGCCAAATTTTGTTATGCCTACTTTTGTTATGCCCACTTTTGTTATGCCTACTTTTGTTATGCCTACTTTTGTTATGCCTACTTTTGTTATGCCCACTTTTGTTATGCCTACTTTTGTTATGCCTACTTTTGTTATGCCTACTTTTGTTATGCCTACTTTTGTTATGCCTACTTTTGTTATGCCCACTTTTGTTATGCCTACTTTTGTTATGCCTACTTTTGTTATGCCTACTTTTGTTATGCCCCACGTTGGGTACGACAATTGTTATGAATTATTTGTTTTTACTTTATTATTTATGTGTGATTTATTTATTATTATAGTGTAAATTTAATGAGTTGTGTTGAGCGCCAATTGATTAAGTTTTATTAAATGAAATGTGAATTTATTATAGTGTATGAGTTGTATGTGTATTATGTTGTTTATGTATGTATTATGATTATTTAATTTTGCTCCAACTAACAATTAAAATATTTAGCTCAGTCGGTTTTCATGAAATCTCTTAAATAAAGGAGAGTTCAAAATAGGCAACCACCATCACCAAAAGAGTTGTCTCTTGTAATGAAACTTGTTTTTATTTAATTTTGAATTGATAAACGTCTAAACTTTTATTTCTTGTAATTGATGTAACAAAATAAAGATATAAAAATACGTCTGTTATTAATATTTGAAAAATTTTACAAATGGCAACAATGTGAAGAGAAATCTCGTTTCTTCTGCAATGTGGCAATAATGTAAGTTTTGTGAAATTATATAAAATGGCGAAAATGGTATTAAGTAAAAGAACGAAAATTAAACGTGAACGAAATTTCTATAAATATCTAAGAATGACGTCACCCTTCATAAGGTAAATAAATAATTATGCTAATTTGAACAACCTAAAATCTATCTTATTTAATCAATGGTACTTATTTACGCAAATAACCTTTAAAACACTTATAACATAACCTTATTCCAACCTTGTCGCACTCTTTCAAATATCGCTCTATCCTATCTGCATTCCAGGAAAATTAACGGTGGTGGACCAAATTTTGTATCGAATGGTATCAAAATATTACACACGTACTGTTATTTAGAAAATATTCATAAATATACCACATCTGCTTCTCTCGTTCAGGTAAGTTACGTAAATTTATGTTAATTTGGCTTACCAATTCTGGTAATATTTGTTGTAGAATCACTGGAAATATGGACCAACTATTCCACAGTCCTTCCTAATGACTCAAGCACTAAATTTTTAACTATTTTGCAGTTTAATTTTGCATTTCAAATTTTTATCTTTATTTTAAAACTTCTCACCATTCGGCATTTTTTTATTAACAACCCCTTAGTTTCCTCTTAGTTACCATCATCCAATCCTGATCATTTATTTTCTTTTGTTAAATTAACAAATTTCTATTGGATATCAAATTTTGACACATTGAAATAGTTTTACTTAAATTAAACTTATTATGTTAAAATATGTACAGGAAATTGGAAATATTAATAACAGAGTAATTTAAAAATCAATAATTAATAATAAATGACATTAGAGTTTATAAATTTCAATCCATTTGACAGTCACATCTTTTGATTGGTTGACATAATTTTTTAGATTGTTTGACATTATTTTGTTTTAATGTTATTAAGAGACTTCAATGAAATTATATTCTACAGGGTGTATTAATAAAGTTTATGGAACAATGAAATGAGTAATAATAAAATTGTATTTATTTATGGTTGTATTGTTTTATGACTATTTTTGAATAAGTAATTTATTTTTGGTTATATTCATACCATATTCATGTTATGGTATGAATATAACCAAAAATAAATTACTTATTCAAAAATAGTCATAAAACAATACAACCATAAATAAATACAATTTTATTATTACTCATTTCATTGTTCCATAAACTTTATTAATACACCCTGTAGAATATAATTTCATTGAAGTCTCTTAATAACATTAAAACAAAATAATGTCAAACAATCTAAAAAATTATGTCAACCAATCAAAAGATGTGACTGTCAAATGGATTGAAAATTATAAACTCTAATGTCATTTATTATTAATTATTAATTTTAAAATTACTCTGTTATTAATATTTCCAATTTCCTGTACATATTTTAACATAATAAGTTTAATTTAAGTAAAACTATTTCAATGTGTCAAAATTTGATATCCAATAGAAATTTGTTAATTTAACAAAAGAAAATAAATGATCAGGATTGGATGATGGTAACTAAGAGGAAACTAAGGGGTTGTTAATATTAAAAATGCCGAATGGTGAGAAGTTTTTAAATAAAGATAAAAATTTGAAATGCAAAATTAAACTGCAAAATAGTTAAAATTTAGTGCTTGAGTCATTAGGAAGGACTGTGGAATAGTTGGTCCATATTTCCAGTGATTCTACAACAAATATTACCAGAATTGGTAAGCCAAATTAACATAAATTTACGTAACTTACCTGAACGAGAGAAGCAGATGTGGTATATTTATGAATATTTTCTAAATAACAGTACGTGTGTAATATTTTGATACCATTCGATACAAAATTTGGTCCACCACCGTTAATTTTCCTGGAATGCAGATAGGATAGAGCGATATTTGAAAGAGTGCGACAACAAGGTTGGAATAAGGTTATGTTATAAGTGTTTTAAAGGTTATTTGCGTAAATAAGTACCATTGATTAAATAAGATAGATTTTAGGTTGTTCAAATTAGCATAATTATTTATTTACCTTATGAAGGGTGACGTCATTCTTAGATATTTATAGAAATTTCGTTCATGTTTAATTTTCGTTCTTTTACTTAATACCATTTTCGCCATTTATATAATTTCACAAAACTTACATTATTGCCACATTGCAGAAGAAACGAGATTTCTCTTCACACTGTTGCCATTTGTAAAATTTTTCAAATATTAATAACAGACGTATTTTTATATCTTTATTTTGTTACATCAATTACAAGAAATAAAAGTTTAGACGTTTATCAATTCAAAATTAAATAAAAACAAGTTTCATTTCAAGAGACAACTCTTTTGGTGATGGTGGTTGCCTATTTTGAACTCTCCTTTATTTAAGAGATTTCATGAAAACCGACTGAGCTAAATATTTTAATTGTTAGTTGGAGCAAAATTAAATAATCATAATACATACATAAACAACATAATACACATACAACTCATACACTATAATAAATTCACATTTCATTTAATAAAACTTAATCAATTGGCGCTCAACACAACTCATTAAATTTACACTATAATAATAAATAAATCACACATAAATAATAAAGTAAAAACAAATAATTCATAACAATATGCTATTATGCAACGATGCTCGTGGCCTATTTCTACTCGCGCGTGAGGTAGCTCTAGAAATCTCTCGTTCTGGAGGATGCGCTGGATATTCTCGATGTTTCTCGACAAGTGGGCGGAAGAGCCATAGTCGTCTCAAACGGGAATTTCACTGGGGGCACTAATTGAACAGATTAATGCAGTAGCTCGCGTAACAAAATACAAATTAATGGCTTTCATTCATGGACATATTCAAATATTGTTCTATGTTGATTAAATTCTTCTCCACATCGATAAAATAATTTTGTATCCAACAGACCTTAGGAAGTACAGGAATTTACAATTAATTGTTAACGGAAACATATATAAGGTATCAGAAAAATCCAGCTGATTAATGATATATGTTAGCACGAACCATGCGTACGCTTGCATACTGTTTGAAGTTTATAGAAAAAAGAGATGAAAGAGAGTCGGTTGCATTGACAGTAATGAATTCGAAAAGAGCTATTCGCTATGTGCAAACCTACTGTCGCCCCCTCGCGGCTTTAAAACGCAAGTTACGTCGGAGGCATTTACACATAAAGCTTATGGAAGCAACAATTATTATAAAGATACGAAGCCTTTTAACTTTTACAATGTGAATAATTTGAAAATATAAATGCCCAATGACATAATGTTCAGTATTTTATAAGCGACTGGGTGAGTAATCGTTTTTAAAATATATTTTTTTCGTGTTAAGTGTAGCTTTGTAGGTTAGAATCAACGAAGACAAACGTTGCCCGATATCATCCATAAAAATCGATTATTCCCTTTTTCATACTGCTAAATGAAGTTTGTGACTTAGAAATAAAAAAGTGAAAAGATAAAGATACATCTCGAGAAACGAAGTGTGATGTCTAATGGTCTGAATGACAATTTTTTTCTATTATTATCAGATGTACTTTGTAACGTCAAAACCTTTATTTGAACAATATTTAACAATTTCAATTTTATAAATGAAAATGGAAAGTGCAGTTGATTATGTTTGAGATATTAATATTTCGATTTTTTAAATCGAAGTAAATGTTATTTAAATTGATTCTATTAACATTTCCATGACATCGCAAGGTAAACTAATGTCATCACAAATTCAACCATTTTACATTATAAGTTATTTCCATTTCATTTTCTTGTAGTAGTAATAGATACCAATATTTATAATTCAAAGGTGCACCATAAAAAGAAATACCGTAAAGTATTCGTGGATAACTGGTCTCTAAAACACTTGCTCTATTTCGCATCGCGCGTATTTTAAAGACCTATCCACTTATACATTTTTTCCTTTGTACCGGCTTGTGTTGCGCAGTAGAAAACTTGTAATATTTCACATCACATTTTTTCCATCCTGTATTTTTACAATTAACAACACAACAACTGTCGTGCTCCATTTTCCCCTTTATTCACATGCAATATACTACAACAGCCTCCGTCCGAATTGCGAAAATTCACCACTGCGCGCGCTGGGATAGTTTCGCTTATCCCCTCCAACGGTCGACACACAGCGAATACTTGACGTAAGAGGTATTGTGCAAACTCAAAGCTTTTTGTTTGTCTCTAATACTAAGACACCGTCAAAGTCCAGTCAATATGAAAATTTAAAATGCTTAGTTGACCATAAATTCATTCAATATTATAATTTCAAGTAATAATAGTCATGAATGTACTTGATAATTTTCAATTATTAAATAAATCTATCGACTGTCTAACGATTATTTACAACCCACAATTATGGAGCGCTGTACTACTTTTTAAGGTACATAGCGTTAATGTAAGAATAGCAAACAGAATAGATTTCTCAAAAAATCTTTCTTTTGATATATGCATGATTCCTTCCATTCTTAAATTTTTTTCCTTACCTCTACTATTTTAACTCAATTTTAAAATATTGCTTTAAGCAATATTAACCTATTTTAAAATTTTAAAACATCTGAACATAATACCAGTCGATAAACACTACCTTATATATCGTTTTAAAGAAGAAATAGAAATATAAATTTTAAATATTTTATTATTTTTTACATATTTGGCTGAACTGTAACTATCTTTCAGAGAGGGTTATTTTACGATAGCAACATATTATTATGTTGACTCTTTAGTCGGTGGTCTGACATCAAGAAAAAGTATAGTTTTTTTCTGAGGAAATTATAAGTATACATTAGCAATTATATTTTTAGTTAAAAATTAACAGCCTTATTCATAGTCGTTTACTTAAAATAATGTTAAAACACCACTAGTTAGTGGCCACCAACATCATACTAACAAGCCACTAACGTTTCCTATTCATAGTCGCATATTTTGTTCCCACTAGTTAAAATAATATTAGCAGAAAAATGAATGCGGCAACAATGGAAATTTTATTTTGTATTTGAGATGTTGGTTGTTGGATGGCCGGATGCCGCAAAGCAAGAGGCCAAGAATCTGAAGAAGTGGTTGTTAGATTAGGTATTGATCCGAAATCCGAAAGTTTACTTGGAAAAGCAAAATCCTTTGGTTGTTTATAATGATAAACAGTTTTTTACAAAAACGCCATTATTGAATCCAAGAAATGAGGCAGAAGAAAGATATAATAGGGTACACATATCTACTCGAAACATTATTGAAAGAGTGTTTGGTGTGATGGAAAATAAATTTAGATGTTTTTTTAATGGGATAAACATAAATTTGGATACAATAAAAGCAGCTACAGTTGCAGTTGTAATTATACATAACATTACAACGAATGATATACTGCAAAATAGATGTTTTGTTCTCGATAATGGGGATCTCGCCTTTTAAAAATTCAATAAATAGATCCTTTTGATAATTGTCCCAATTTTGTGAACGGGGTCTTTTTCTCTATAAGAAATTTATATTAACTGATTAAATATCCAATCAAAATATATACTTACATGAGGAATTATTTCCATATTTTACAAATTACAAATGTAAAAGATAGGTATAATACAGTAATAAATACGAAGTGAACGCTCGATTTTACGTGCTTGACGTTTGTTGACTTTTTAGGTTAGGTATAAAAGTAACTTAAATACCCGTTGTAATGCCACTAAGAAATGTATTGCCCACTAAAATTAGTAAGATCTTAGTAGCCACTAAATACGTCTATGAATACGAATTTCTTTAGTGGGATGTTAGTGGTGTGTTAGTAGCCACTAAATATGACTATGAATAAGGCTGTAAATATTTACAACGTAGCGTCCTTTGGAAATATCAAGGTAGTTAGGTCCTGAATATTGTATGTGACGACGAAAATTTAAATAATGGTGATGATTTTAGTAATAGTGGAAGTAATGAAAACAGCATTCGACGACATTTAAATTTGGATGTATGTTCCAATGCATATAAGATTCTACGAGAAAAGTTTGGTTTCGATGAAGAAACAGAGTTAATGCAAGCAGTATCTGATATAACAGAAGCTCCCTTGTCAAATATAAATAAAATTGCCAAGTTAATTTATGGAATTTCAATTTCAACTTGAATAATTACCTGCTAGAATGACCTGACCACAACTTTTGTCCAAAAAGGAGATAGGAATCATGATATCTGGTTCTCCAGCTTGTGCTGCCTCATCCACAATAATATGTGAAAAATGTCCTTTTGGAAAGGCCATGGAAAAAAATTGCCCAGATGCACCACATGTACAAACAGTAACCCTGTGTCTACCAAGTGTTGCTTGATCGCATTCTAAAAAGTTTAGATAATATTATTTTCTACGATCACATAGGAAAGCCACATGTATCGCTATGGAAAGTGACCTTTATTCATACGCGTACGGAAAAAAAACTTGTCCGTACGTGTACGGATAAAAAAGCTGTAAAATTGAATGTTGAAATGCTAGTCTATTTATCCCGGAAAGGACCCCGCACTTTTTATAGGTAAAATGGTTCTCGGTGAAATTGTCTGAATTTTTAGTATATTGTAGTATTCGATGTACTGATTGAATGTGCAGAATCGCAAAGTTCGTTGATGGATAGATATTGAAATACAGGGCGTTCAAGTTTAAGAACCAGTAAATTTCATTTATTTATTTCCTCGGGATTTGAAAGTGCAGCTGCATTTTTTTTTTAGCTCAAATCATCAATGTACCTTCATATTAGTAAATATCATTCAGTTGGTGCAGATTATATCATTATGTACAGAGTGAGAAATAAAAACATTTTAGTGATGTCTCAAAATTCTATGAAATAATGAAATATTGTTAAAATTATTCTGGTATGCAATATACTATTTCCATTCCATCATTAATCACAATTCATACATTTCGTACAGGATGATTTGAAAAATTGGTAAAATATATGGACGGTTCTTTCGTTCACATCCTGTATATTTAAGTGAATTATCATCCTCCGAAAATAGCTGATACCGTATAAACATGATCTCGGTGGGATATAAAGGGTGATCATGAAAATTTTCGATGATAAAAATGACAAAATATCGAAGTTTCAGAAATCATCCTGTAATTCACGATTAACCCGGTGAAATTCAATTATTATTATTTAATATATTCGTCATTCTCTCCTCAACACTTTCCCAAAAATTCAGTTTCCCACTATGATTAGTTTCATAGTTATTAATTATTTACGAGTTGAAGGAACTTCCTTCACGCGTACTTAATTCTACTAGTGGCCAAGATTTTTCAATAGTGAAACGTGAGAATGTGGAGATCAAAATAAATATAGAAGAGGGTGAATATTAGAGATAACAATCACATCAGATATATGAATTTAATAATAGGATGAAGATTAGAGATAACATTATACATACAGGGTGATTCATTAAGAATGTCCAATCTCTGAACTGTAGATTCTAGACCTCAAAATATGATGATTCTGCTCAACATGCCTTATGCAAATATTGCTAGTTTCCGAGATACGGGGTGTTCAAAGTTTAAATTTTAATTATCGCAATAATTTTTTATGTTTTCACACAAAGTGTATTGATGTAAATGGTGGGCATTTTGAGCATTTGCTAACTCGATAACCGATTGAGTTACACGAATCAAAGAAGAGTGACTTTTTTTGTAGCATTTAACGCTTTTTAATATTTTTTTATTATTTTAGTTGTAAGCTTAGCCCAAAAAAAGTTTACTTTGATTTAACTAACACAAACAAGTATAACTAGCGCCCTCTATTAGCAATGTTAAATTAGAGTGCAAATTATGATTCCTCATGCCAAAAAACGTAAAATTGCCAATTTTCAAAGAGAAATTATGAAAACATAAAAAATTATTGCGAAAATCAAAATTTAAACTTTGAACACCCCGTATCTCGGAAACTAGCAATATTTGCATAAGGCATGTTGAGCAGAATCATCATATTTTGAGGTCTAGAATCTACAGTTCAGAGATTGGACATTCTTAATGAATCACCCTGTACATGAATTTAATAATATAAGCTACAGATAGTTAAGTGAATTTTGTTGGTTTAAGCTTTGTCGGAATAAAAAAAGAACTATCTGGAAAAAGTGAAAATGATTGATAAAACGCTTTTATTTCCAATAGGAGAATTTGAATCTGAACAGCGACGGTTTTTTTCTAAATCGCGTTACACTCGGATAGAGGTTTCCATGATTTTTACATTTGCTGGCTACATGAAACTTAATATGAGCACTAAGGGATGCATGAATAGAAATCATATTTTACTGGGTGTTTCCGAAATGAGAGCTATAAATATGAGAGTGTTGTATGGGACGCAAGAATTTTTTTTACTTTGAAAAAAAAATTTTGATTCACCACATCTTCAAACTATTATTGAACATCTGGCATCATTGTAGAAGTCATTGGTATTCCTGGTGCTTTTGACCTCGTCAAAAGCAAACGCTTTGGTTCTTTTCTAATCTATGATTTACATGAATTCCAGGCGAAATTCAATATTTCCCAAAATATTTTTTATGCAAATATGTACTGTAGTTTCTTAATTTTCTTTTTCTCCGATTGGCAGCAAATATTTATTTTGCTCACTGATATCAATCAGCAAAGTATTACTTTGCTGTCTGTGATTATACATTTCCATAGCAACCAACTAAAATAAAGAGATTGTGGGAATTGTAATAATTTGCAAATACAATATCCTCATGAACAATCGGAGAAAAAATTATATGTTTAACTTGGCAGCAAAGTAGATTGGCTGCCTTGGCAGTCAATCTACTACTTTGCAGCCTAGTTAAACATAAACTATTGTCTTGAATTATCCACTTCATTTATCGCTTTTTTCAATATCGGAAACATCTTGTATATTCAGCAACTATAAGTTCACTCCTATTAAATACAATAATGGGTTTCTGAACTATTGGCACATATTCGATATAATATCAAGTAGGTAATTTATAATCAACAGAGATCTGTCAGTGAACTTGTAACGCGGAGACTAATTGTTAATTTCATATTATTAGTTATTGTTATTTGATACATTTTTGTTGTTCATCATTGAATTGGTTATTATAGTTCATAAGTAGTGATTTAGTATTCCAAATGGCGTTGGTAAATAGAGCGGACTGTTACGTTTGTGATATAAATTGTAGAATTCAGTAAATGACTAGGATATATGAAGAAGAAAATGTCGATAAACAAGAAATGGCTGTATTGAGAAGACAAGCTGCGGAAAGACCTCCTCTCGATATCGCTGAGGAAACCAGAATTTGTTTCAATTGTTTTCAGGCAATACTCAACGACATAAGACAATTGGAAAATAATCCCAATTGTCTCCGCCTCAATGTTTTATCTCCAGCAACAAGCCGTACTTGTATGGTTTGTAACTCCCACATTAATATTCACGGAATGCCCATTGCTTGTAGGGTGAATATTTTTAGTATTTCTAGCATTTATGTTCCCGAAAATGTAAGGATATGTGCACATCATCTTGACAACCGCGGATTTCTCTTGAACATTTTATATGCTGGTTTGCGTTTTGCCAACAGACCGTATCTGATAAACCAATTGAACCAATTCTTGCAGTGCCTCAGACCAGCTGCAACTGCCCATGACGATGCAAAGGACTATCAGAATATAAATAGTTTTTCCGATGATGAGTTCGAATATTTGACGTCATTTTCGAAACCGCAGTTCCAAGAACTATACGAATTTTGTGAATCCATAGAGAAATGTGGCAATATCCGATTTATATCAGAAAAACACCTCATTATTTTCCTTGTCAAATTGCGACATGGTGTCTCAGATGAATTCTTGAAAATAATCTTCCGATATCCGTCTCGGCAAAATACTAGCATGATAATTTCCAACTATCTTTACGTTTATCTTTGATGGACCGCTTTGTACAATATCGGATTTGGGGCAATAGCTAGAGAAAATTACATTGCAAGACACGTTTCTCCATTTGCAAATAAGCTGTACAATAACGAGCCTGATATTCCAAAAGCCATTGTTTATATTGATTGTACAAATAACAAAATTGAAAAGTGGTAATTTTCGAGTATTGCGCCAATCCTATTGCTACCTCAAAATGGGACATTTAATCAAACCGGAAGTGATGGTTGCTCCAGATGGATATATTTTAGCAATAAATGGGCCCTACTTCTCAGATGCTCGCAATAACGATGCTTCGATTCTCAATCATGAACTTCAGCATGATAGATATCGATGGAATGCGAGTTTGGTTTTAAGAAGGTGATATTTTTGTAGTAGATAGAGGCTATCAATATTCAATTCCCTTATTTCAAGACCTTGGTATCAACTACCACATGCCTCCTCTACTTGCTAGGGGCCAAAACCAAAAGCTCACTACTTCGGATGCGAATTAAGCCCGACTAATAACCAGCACACGATAGATTGTTGAATCTCGGAATGGCCACTTGAAGTCAGTTTTCAAAATTTTTAAAGGCACTTTGTCAATTACACATTCGATTAGCATGATTTCATCAACATTGTTGATGCATTGATTAATCGGTTCCGTCCACTTATAAGTATGCCAGGAACAGTTAAAACAGCAACACGGATCCTAGTGAAATCACAAGAGGTGAACCTAGTACAGGCACGCGTTGAAGCCGAAAATCTTCCTTTGAGAAATGGTCAATGGGTTTTACTCAATCATCTCCATGTTCCTGAATTGTCCTGTTTGACATTGGAATACTTGGAAGATTTAACAGGCATTTATCATATCCAATTATCAGCTGCATATATTCAGGATAAGCTTTAAAGAGAAGAAACAAATATATTAGAAGTGGACGAATTCATTGCTGAGCCTAATCTTGTACGATTACGGATTTTCTCAAGATTCAGGAATGCTACCAAATATATGCTGTGGGTAGTATACAATATCCAAGACTTCATAGAGTCTCCAATAACTGGATTTTATTGTACTTGGAAGTCAGGAGCCAGAACATTAGGTACTTGTGCACATGTAGCGAGTGTTTTGTGGTTCCTTGGATATGCAAGATATCTGGAAAACCATCGATATTCATTTACAGTACTTTTGAATTGTATAATTGATGCTGCAAACAGATTAGCACCTGAGAATATCGATCATGGTCCTATTATAGTTGAAAACTGATGATTGAAGTACCAAAGACGTATCAATATTTGTGAAAAATCTTGGCCTATAGTAGAATTATGTACGCGTGAAGGAAGTTCCTTCAACTCGTAAATAATTAATAACTATGAAACTAATCATAGTAGGAAACTGAATTTTTGAGAAATTGTTGAGGAGAGAATGATGAATATATTACATAATAATAATTGAATTTCACCGGGTTAATCGTGAATTACAGGATGATTTCTGAAACTTTCATATTTTGTCATTTTTATCATCGAAAATTTTCATGATCACCCTGTATATCCCAACGAGATCATGTCTATACGATATCAGCTATCTTCGGAGGATGATAATTCACTTAAATATACAGGATGTGAACGAAGGAACCGGCCATATAGTTTACCAATTTTTCAAATCACCCTGTACGAAATGTATGAATTGTGAATAATGATGGAATGAAAATATTATATTGCATTCCAGAATAATTTTAACAATATTTCATTATTACATAGAATTTTGAGACATCACTAAAATGTTTTTATTTCTCAGTCTGTACATAATGATATAATCTGTACCAACTGAATGATATTGTTACGCGAGTGCCCCAGCGAAATTCCCGTTTGAGACGAATATGACTGTAAGTAATCGAGAATGAGCTCAGACTGCCATCCCCTCCCCCCACCACTAGCAGAGAACATTCCAGAGACTACGAGAACATTCCAGAGACTCCTCACTAGAGGTCAGAGGTCTAGTCTATCTAGCGCGACGAGAACATTCTAGTAATCTACCCTTGCGATATAAGTACGTGAGCATCGCTGCACAAGAGTCAGTCATCAGATAGTTGAGACATAGTCACATAGATGGACAGCTAGTGCTTATATTGAAGGAAAGCGATCGATAAAGTGTTTATTCAGTGACGTTCATATAAATTAGTGTAGTTAGTTAGTTTAATGTATAATACAGGGTGTCCCACGACGAGTGAAAAAAATCTGTATATGTATATGGCAAAATACTTATAGTAAAATCATGAAAATTTGTACGTTTGGGTTTTCGGATACGATCTTTTCAACTAAAATATTTTCAAAGATGGCCGACTTCCGGTTCTACCGGAAGTCGACTGTAACTTTGTTATTTTTAATAGAAGACCCTGTATATTAATACATTTTTGAAATCTACGTAATATTTTAGTATACTTTTGTTTAAAAACTTTTTTCGAAAAATGCACACTTTTTGAGTTATTGATTTTTTTGTAGAAAATTTGACCGTTGAAGACCCTTATAAATTATTTTTTTACGAGGGGACCCTTGAAGATATGAAAATGGTTTCTCTTCGGTTGCCTTAAGCAAGGTCGAACGTATTCGAATCTATGTTGAAAAATTTTTCATTTTATACAGGGTGTGTATAAAAAGTGTTCAAAGTTTAACTTCATAAATAGCAAATTTCTTCATTTTTTTAAATAGAACCACCCTGTTTTTTCTATTTTAATGCATTCAGGAGAAAAAAATAAGGCAAGTTCATGTATACTTTCCTATACCTAAACCTTACCGTTATCCAGATATTGATTGTTTTCTGTAAATTTTTAGATATGCAGGTGTGGTCTAAATTTTGATACAAGCACTAAGAAATAAGAAATTTGCTTTTTTTTTCATCTGTCCCTAAAAAAATCAAATCAAATTGTTTTTATTAATCCTATTCCAACTTTTAGTCGTTTCCGAGATATTTGAGGTTTTAAGTTGTTATAATATTTTTTAACAAGTTTGAATTTTTCATGTATACTTTTAGTAGGCTTTGTAATAAATGACACTTATTTAACTGACATTAGTTAACATCTAGAGAAGATTGTGAGCTAAGAGGGTCTTCCATTTAAAATAACAAAGTTACTGTCGACTTCGGTCGGCCATCTTTGAAAATATTTTAGTTGAAAAGATCGTATCCGAAAACCCAAACGAAGAAATTTTCATGATTTTACTATAAGTATTTTGCCATATACAGATAGTTTTCACTCGTCGTGGGACACCCTGTATAAATTAGTGAATTAAGGACCGTACATATAAATTTGTAAATATAAATTAAGTAGTTGTAAATATAAATTAAAATAAACGTTACAATATTTACTTATATTAAGGTACATTGATGATATGAGCGAAAAAAATGCAGCTGGCACTTTCAAATCCCGAGGAAATAATTTAAAAAAAATTCACTATCAACGAACTTTGCGATTCTGCACATTCAATCAGTACATCGAATACTACAATATACTAAAAATTCAGACAATTTCACCGGGAACCATTTTACCTATAAAAAGTGCAGGGTCCTTTATGTATATATCAAATGTGTATTTCCTAAGTTAATTTGTCCATATAATAATTTCAATTCCAATATTTACAGTGATTCAAATAAATAATTAATTCGGAATCGCAATATTTATCATAACCAGAAACAGTTTTATTTCTGATGTTTTGTTTCTAATTGCTGTTACTTGTTAAAATAAATGTTCGTAATATTTTGTGTAGCAATATTTATTCTAACTTTTTTATAAAGGCACTCTTTTTCATCGCATAAAAATCCCAATTTTCTGGCCCACTTTCAAAGGTATACAGGGTGAATCACGACTAACGGGACGGAGGTTTATGGCGAAACGGTAAAAAATTTGAAATGTTCGTCACCTCAGTAGTTTGTACATCCATATAGGCTACATTTTAAAATTATTTTGAAATGTACAGGATGTCCCAATAAAGTGTAGCGTATCAAAGTTATATTTTTTCTTATGGAACACCCTATATTTGATTGCATTTTCTGATTGCACCCAAAAAATAAAGCACTGTTTCATGATGGTTCCCTATACCTAAATACAGAGGGTTCCCAGTTATGCTGAATTTTTTAAAAATGTAAACATTTCGAAAAAAATTAATAACTCATTGATATAATAAATTCTAGCGAATTTCCTCTCACAGCTCAATAGTCGGACATTCGTTGAATGTATTTGACGATTGAGTACTAAACATCTCTTTACAGGGTGTTCAGAATTATCAGTTGAATTATTAGATCATTAAATGTGTAATAACGGGCTTATTTCAAATGGAACACCCTGTATTTCAATAATTCATCATATTCAAAAAAATGTCCTCTTTCGAATGATATAAGGGTGTCCTATACCTAGGTACTATACTTTTCGCGCAATTTACAATTTTCTTAAATTGTATGGTAAATCGATTTTAAAACATCTGCAGTTCTATCCAAATTTTATACTAATTATCTTGACAAAGTTTTTGTGAAATAAAACAGTAAAGCTGCTAATAAATATGCACATTTATTGTTCCTGAGTGACACTAACTCTTTTTTACCGATAAGTATTTGAGTACATAATAAAACAAAAACTCATAAAGCGAATACATAAATACTACGAAACGAACAACAAATTATTAAAAGCAATAAATGAAAAATTACTATAATAGCCCTAACACGGATGCGTGTAAACGTTTGGGGAGGGATTATGGGCTAATAATATGTTATCGGCCCGTCCCGTATGTTTTTGACGCATACCTGGGCAGAAGAAAATTTTTGAGTTTTTTGGAAAATATCTTCTAGATGCTTTTCGAAAACCTACCACTTAGCATCAGAAAGAAAATGTGGTTACAATTAGACGTAGCTTCAGATCACTTTTATCGTGCTGTTAGGAATTACCTTAATAGAGAATTAAGACATAAATGGATAGGTAGGGGAAGTACTTGTAATTGGCCAGCTAGGTCACCAGAACTGACCAAGATGGATTTCTTCGAATGGGGTTATAATAAAAATATCCTACAATATGAAATTAATAATTTTGGACGCTTTCGCGTCTATAACACCCGGTATGTATGAATAATGTTTGTACATAGCTCGAATCCAGAATCACGTGTTGCATTGCATAAGATGACAAGCATTTCGAGCTTCCATTATAGTTATTTTCCAATTTTTGCTTTTAATAATTTGTTCGTTTCCTAGTATTTATGTATTCGTTTTATGAGTTTTTGTTTTATTATGTACTCAAATACTTATCGGTCAAAAAAGAGTTAGTGTAACTCAGGAACAATAAGTGTGCATATTTATTAGCAGCTTTACTGTTTTATTTTACAAAACAAGATAATTAGTATAAAATTTGGATAGAACTGCAGATGTTTTAAAATCGATTTACCATACAATTTAAGAAAATTATAAATTGCGCGAAAAGTATAGTACCTAGGTATAGGACACCCTTATATCATTCGAAAGAGGACATTTTTTTGAATATGATGGATTATTGAAATACAGGGTGTTCCGTTCGAAATAAGCCCGTTATAACACATTTAATGATCTAATAATTCAACTGATAATTCTTAACACCCTGTAAAGACATGTTTAGTACTCAATCGTGGAATACATTCTACGAATATCTGACTATTGAGCTGTAGGAGGAAATTCGCCAGAATTTATTATATCAATGAGGTATTGATTTTTTTTCGAAATGTTCACATTTTTGAAAAAGTCAGCATAACTCGGAACCCTCTGTATTTAGGTATAGGGAACCATTATGAAACAGTACTTTATATTTTGGGTGCAATCAGAAAATGCAATCAAATATAGGGTGTTCCATGAGAAAAAATATAACTTTGATACGCCACACTTTATTGGGACATCCTGTATATTTCAAAATAATTTTAAAATGTAGCCTATATGGATGTACAAACTACTAAGGTGACAAACATTTCAAATTTTTTACCGTTTCGCCATAAACCTCCGTCCCGTTAGTCGTGATTCACCCTGTATAATCAAAACTATATAAAGTAATTACAAATACACATATGTACAACCTCTCACATCTATACAAAAACGCCAGATTGTACATGCCTGATTCGGTGAAAGTATATTGCGTGGTCGTAGGAGAAATAGTGTACATAACTTGTGCGAGAGTGATTTTTCACACAAATGTCACTTTCCGCTCTACGTAATATACTATATCATAATTTTTTTTCATGCATCAATTGGTAAGATCATTAGCTGCAGTATATAATAGTAATTTATGTGCCAAGGTAGTAAAGTGATTATTTATCGGACGAGTCTGAAATTATGAGACGAGCGAGAGAAGCGAGCGAGGCGAATAACAGGCGAGTCCGATAAAGACACGTTACTGACGTGGTGCATACAAAATTTTATCGCCAACTGTTCAGAATTCGGAATATAAGAAACTGAGGTATATTTCATTGCATGTTATTGAGACGAAGTAAACACTGACAGGTAATAATTTTCGAGTAATGTCAAAGTCAAAATACTTTACTTGACGCATATGTCACTTTACCTGCCGCAAGGCAGATAAAGTACATTATTGGTATAGAATAAGGTAAACTGTTTGTTTACTTCCGGAAATCAATCTGATAATTGTCGGCTTTACTGACGGTTGGCGATAAAATAGTTTAATTAATATAAGTTAATTTTGATGTAAAGAGTCAAATGAATAAAATTTTTATTGTAAACAATTTCATTTAATAGTGATTAACTAACCAATTATTTTAATTGTGAAAGTATTTAATTCCTGAATATTCCAGATCTTTCCACTCAAGCATATCTTAATCTAACCAGATATTTTGGTGTTCTTCATAAGGGAAATTTTTGAAGAAAACCAAAGCCTCCAATGTTACTAGGATTGACAGCACATTTATCATACAGTGTGTAAAAGCCATATGGAATAAATTCATTATTTCGGTTACTGTACATATTTATAAAAAATCCCGAAACACGTCAAATTTAAATTATAACTTGACATTCTTTAACGTGAAAATGCAACCCCTACCTTCAACCCCCTTAGAATGACAGGTACAACCCCCAATTTTTTGAATGGGAAGTATAGGCTTGTGATATATCATTTGAAAGGTCTCTTCATTCTCTATTCAAAAATGTTATTGTTTTTAAATTTAATGCAAAAATTAACATAAAAAAAATTAATATCATGTTGTTACCGAAATTCGCTAAAATATACTCGGAACTTATTACAATATTACTTAAAACTTATTTCCCGTTTAGGTCTTGATAATGAGAAAGTTAACAAATACCGTAGCAATGTGGTTTTTAGATGGTAACCATTAAAAAACTTTAAAGAATTTCCGTGGCAACGCTATTTTAACAAGCAGTAGTAAATTGTTTTATTTAAGTTGTCATTGTTGTAATTTAAGTATAAAGTTTGTTCAATTCAATTCTGAAAAATGGTTAGATTAACGGAAATGCATAAAATAACAGTTTTACAAATGATTGGTTACGGAGATAACATCCGAACACAACAGGAAGTAACTCGCCTATTTCAGGGGGTTGAAGGTAGGGGTTGCATTTTCACGTTAAAGAATGTCAAGTTATAATTTAAATTTGACGTGTTTCGGGATTTTTTATAAATATGTACAGTAACCGAAATAATGAATTTATTCCATTTGGCTTTTACACACTGTATACCCAGGTACTGCCATCTTAATTTGAATTCAACTATAAGTACTAAACATTAAGACTAATAACACTTATATTTAAAATAAAATAATTACCCATACGAATTCCATTATTCTCAAAATTAGAAATAGCAGTATCTTCTTTAGCTAGTGATGCAGTTGCACAATAAGGAACCAACTGAAATGGAATGGAGTTATTGGTAGCATAGTTGTATGAAATGACTCTAACAAGGTCTCCAGGCTTCAATACTCCTGAGTCAATTAATTTTAAAGCAATTAAATCAGCTGCACTATTAGATGGTGCTGCAATAAGTAACCTAGATGATGGAAGTAGTCTCAAGATTTGTAAGACAGTTTCTATCAGAGTTACTGTTTTTCCAGTACCAGGAGGTCCAAATATTACATAAGGGAGAGGTCTAGCTTTTCCCCACAGTATATTCCTAACTGCATCTTTCTGATTGCTGTTTAGTTTTTTGTTGTACCATTCCAATTTCAGTTCAGACTGATTATTTTTTTGTAAAGTTTCATTTTGTGAAGAATTTTGTTTTTTCTCTTGCATTTTACTCAAAATCACTTTAATTTTACTTTTTGAAGAAGTATTTGATGTTAATGAATGGTCAGTGGAAAAATCAACTTGTAGATCTTTTTCAAGAATTCTGTTTGGGAATAACACCTCTTGGCCTAGATTTGTTACTGCTAAATGAATGGCATGATGCAGCTTTCGATAATTACTTCTGGATGGAATTATCTTAATAGAATAATCTTCCCCATCATAACTATCATGGAACAGTTGGTTGAATTTTAGGTAAATATGCTTTGTTCCTATTTTATGTATAAAACCCTCATAGTCTACAGTATTTTTATTAATTGCATCATTGGCTATTATTTTATCTCCTACAATAAGTGATGGTCGACGTTCTGATAAATTGTCAACTTCCAACATTAAATATTCCCCATTTCTTATGAAGCATGCTCTTTGCTGATCATATTTCTGTATTTGTATTAAATTGGATATTTCATCTAAATGCAATAGAGTATGGAATTTATCTTCATAATTTAAATGTGAAAGATTTGTGATTAGACAAGGTTTAAGCCTTTGTAACTGATCTATAGTACAATTGGTATTTTTTGTATCTGCTTTTGTAATTTCATCAATTAATCTTTGAGGCACAATATAATTGGGAGTTTGAAACTTTGTGAAACGTGGTCTAGCTTTTGATTGACCCCTTATTATTTCATTGCCAGATTGTTCAAGTGGTCTTAGTTTGTTATATTCATAAGCTACATTTTGATTGGAGTGATTGATTGATACAATTATATTGCAATATTTACTCATTGTAAACTCTCCAAAGTCAAGCGTGAAAAACTCCTTGACATGTCCCACATTTTTAGCAATACATTCACAAATAATATTATGTTTGCTATCAGGTAATAATTCAAAACTTTTATTGTGCTTCAAAACTTTACATTGTCCATTGTTATCAATAAAATTAGCAGAAATTAATTTGAATGTACTATTAGAACTATTCAAAACATTAATTTCAAAATTCTTTGTATCACCCAATTTTTCAAAATGTATATTAATGTCCATTACTGTCAATCCGGGATGAGTATTATTACCATTGATTATATTTACGGATGGATGGTCCAGATTATCCTGATTTTTAGATAACTTTTCAGGTAAAATTTTTATTGCTCTCCAACAGCATCTATTTTGTTGACTTTCTATTATCTCTGCTACAACTTTATCTCCTAGCATAGGTTCATATCCTGAAGACAGGGATGATTTGTCATAAAATATTTTATTGTTTATGGTTCCAGTTTCTTCATTTTTTTTCCAACTAGTTACTTTTCCAGTTTCAATGTGTAATCTAAGTGGAGATATCTTATTTATTTCTATAATATTCCCAGTTAAATCAAGAATTTGTTCATTTACAATACATTTCACATCTAATTCCAACCAATCACCTGGTATAGGTAAAAATTCTAATGAGGCTCTGTCTAAATTCAGTGCAAAATCATTCGTGAGAATTAACTGTCTCCTTTCTCTTCTCACAACTTGGCAAATAATTATTCTGTTATTCCATAGTGAATCAGATAGAACTTCTGATGATGAATCCCATTCATCCAATACTTCTACATTTGAAACTTGATCAATATTACTTGATGAAAACAAATTGAATTTCACCTTGGAACCTATCAAAAATATCCCTTCAGTCTTTGTAAATGTATAAGAATCATCTATTATATATTGATCGTTTTTTATATCGGTGATAGTGCCAGTTTTACTAAAAACCAAGTTTTGCGCCGTATTTAAAAATGACTCGTTCTCACTCTCTATTTCTTTTTCATCTTCATGATGCAAAATTTGACAAGCATTCTCCAAACTTAATTCGTGTTCAAATTTATTATAACCATATAATACCGAGATATAATTACCCATTTATTATTATAAGGAAATAAAAATGTATTTAAAAATTTTAAATGACAAATTAACCTATCAATAGCGGGGTTGTGTTGTGAAAGTGAATGTGAACATTCTTCTTCTTCCTCTTCCTTCTTCGTCTGATTCTTGGCCTCTTGCCTAGCAGCATCCGGCCAGGTACTAGCGATTATCGAAGTTTCGGGAAGAGTGTTGTAATAGTGTTGTAACCTGTGCTTTGAATTTTCGGATATGAAACACACAACACACTGGCTGGGACTCTGGGGAATTATTTTCGTTTCAATCGAACTTGATTCGAATGCGACCTTACGTCAAATTTTCGAATGAAATGCAAAAAGTGTTCAATCGATTTATTTCGACTGGGTTGGATCCAATCGAATTTAAAATCCGTGCTCGAATTTGAGTGTTGAGCATGCGCAAAAGCGATTCTCTGACTCCGACTTTCAATTTTGACTTTTACTTTGGTAAGGTTATGATTGTTGTTTGTTGATATTATAATTTTGATATTATAATATGTTATATATTAATAATGGATGATGTGATAATTGATTTGGCGGCTATAGGAGCACTTGAAGAGGCCGAAAACTTGGCACAACACGGTCGAGTAGTAAACGAGCAAATTGACCCGTTTGAAAGTTTTGTAGAAAATAAATTCATAAAAATTTGAAGATTAAACAAGGTAACAGAATTGAGGGAATTGCTTACGTTTTTCCACAATGTTTGTGCCGTTTTGAATGTAAATTCTTAAGTAAATTTTCCACTTTTTACCTCTGGGGTGACATTCCGTTCATAAAACCTAGCGATCGCTTTTAGGCGACGTCGCCTGGATTTTACATTTCACGTTGTTATTTTGACAAGGAAAGAATATACGTGGGCGACACCTTATGGGTATCAGAAATGAGAACTATTTTTCGCTCCAAAACAACCAAATTTGGTAAACGGAATTAGTATACCGACAAGATCGATTCAAAACTACTCGCCAGTGTGAACAGAATGCCACCCGGTGATCTAAGGGGAAGGCAACATGATGTTCTTTTTGATTTGCAGTGAAATGACCGCTTTCTTTTTTTCTTTTCCATTTTTAAAAATGTATATTTTGCTAATTATTGAAACTGACACTTCAAAACTTCAAACTTTGAACACAAGGCAGGAATATTGCAGGGTTATTAGAACTCTACGGCTGGTACCGTATAAATTGCTACGTTGTCACGTATGGTCATTTGAATTTCAATTCCGCACAAGGTCCCGCTAAGTATTTTTTTATCTATGGGTCCCGCATACGAATTTCAATTCGATGACGTCTCGAAAATACGTTAGGCCAATATCAATCGAATCGTCTCATTCGAAATCATCGAGCACGAAATATTTCACTGCTGTGAAATATTTCGACTGAGAACGAAAATACACCCCCTGTTCGAAATAAAGATTATTAAGAAAATGTTATATCAAATTACAGCCGATGATTTTCATAATCGAAACAAAAAGGTTATGGACCATCTGTCAAATTAATGTCAAAACAAAAACAAGCAAAATATTAGTTGGTCGCTTACTCAACTTCACAAAACATAGGATGACCTTGAATACAAAAATGAGGTTTCAAACCCATCCACCTGAAGCGCTAGTTGCAATTGAGTTGTCTAAACACAAGGATATTAGATGAGAATAGGATTGATCAAAAGCTGAAAAGTGTCAGCCGAGTTTGATGACGTCACTGGTTACCCATGCGCGCGTCGGCTTGCGCGAATTATGAAACTGTGAAATCCGTGGTGTTATTTATTTATTTTTTAAATTTTAATAACAAAAAATAAAGTATTTAATGTATAAGCAAAATTTTTCAACATGTTTTTTTTATGTTAAAATCATTCTGGGTATAAATCATGTAAGTCAATATTCCTTTTACCTTAAATAATAATTAATTGGGCGATTTAAAAGCTAGTTCAGGGGATAGTATTCTGGAAAAACATAATGCCATTATGTAATAGCATTTTTATTTGGCCAACTGCAAATGTTCAAGATAATCCGGATAAGAATGATGGAGAATATGTTTACGCACATGACAAATTTTTAAGTGTAATTTTCAATAAGCAATAAAAAAAAATGATTACTATTTACTATGTTAAATTATGTTCCTTTTACCCCATTTCTTGCTAAAACAACATGTCATGATCAGTTTTTCAAGTTTCTTTCATTATTATGGGATTTTTACGATAAAAAGACGATGACGTTGCAAAACAAAATATTGTGATGTTGCCAAGCTGTAGTTTTTTTCTTTACTTAACGAAAACTAGTGAAGTCGATCTGATAATATGTTAGATTGACATTTACATTTATGTAACAATAATATTAATAATAATGAATACAAACATCGAATACTATTACTTACGTCTCTCAATAGTAAGCGGGGAAAGCGGGCCCTCATTTCGGCAATCTGGTTCAAAATACCTTAACAAAGATGTTACCATCTCTTGACATTTACTGTTCAGCTGCTTCGGCATTTTATTAACTACACACTGCAGATTTGCGTAAATAATTAGTTGTGAAAATAACTGTTTTTTTAATCTCAAAGAAACAATGAATTTAAAAGCACCAAAAAAACTTTTAAATATTAGACGATGATCGAATGTCAATAAACGTCAAAACAAACTGGGGAATTTCACCAGTTTATCTGACAACGTCTTGAAGTTTTGCCAACCCGTTAGCTGTAAATTGCACTGGCTGTTAAGGATAAATTGTATTTACGATTGGTAAATTATTATTTATTCTGATAAGCAGGAAAGTAACTAAATGTGACGTCATCGTCTTTTTATCGTAAAAATCCCATATTATTTATAAACTGTGTAGGTAGGTTATTCAATATTTTTTTTTTTGCAACTCAAATATGTACTAAATTTAGAGTAAAAAAGTATAAGTGTATGAAATAGCTTTTATTGATTTCTAAAAAAACTCGAATTGTGTGATTTATGAGGTTTTTGAAATGGCTGATTCAATTTTATACTCATTTTTATTAATCAGCAAATATAATAGGACAAAACTGGTATTTTAACATGAAAATAAAACAACACTAATATCCTTGAAGAGTTTCGCCTTAGAAACAGCTGCTGCAATTACCAATAGTTACACTATTACAATACAGTTCGAAATCTGTCTTTGTTTACTACACAGAGAAAATGAAGATAGACATATAATTGATGGAACACCAATGTCGACAAAAGAACGTTGCTGTGACGTCACTGGTTACCCAAACGGCTAGCGTTGCTCTTATGGGAATAATCCATCCTATTCTCATCTAATATCCTTGGTCTAAACAGGCCTGTCAGCTAAGGCCTTTAGCACGAGAAGAAAAGAGCTGTCATATAGTTGTCACCATTTTTTATTCCCCTATAAGGGAAAAATCACGAACCGCGAGATGGCGCTGAAAAATCCAAAATGTCGGATCGGAGGGTGAACAACAAATATTCTCTCATTTGATATTAGCTTCGTTTTCGAAATTTTTGTTTTGTATTGCTGGATTTGTGTTATAATATATCTATTAATAATGCCTGTGAAAGTAGAGATATCAATTTCGGATATTCTGCATTGTTGGTGAACGTGTTCGGCCAATTAATGAAGGTGAGGTTCCAATGAGAAAGTTATTAGAAGCTTATGTATGAGATCTCTAACAATATTACAATCCCCCATTATAAAACTTAGTGAGTCCTGGATTTGTCAATGTTCCTGTAAAGCAGGATTAGGGGGACACTGCAAGGATATTATTGCTACATTGATTTATATTAAACAGGTAAATAAGTTTTCTCAATTACCAAGTAGGTAGATGATTTCAAAACCACACCACACATCCCTGTTTGCCTCCTCTCTTTTTCATGTTTCAGATATGAGATGTTAGAACCAGTAAGCTGTACTGATCTCTGGCTCAAAATTAGGGAAAGGAAAAAAGACAGAGAGAATAAGTAGGCCAGAACCATTTCAGTCATTTAGTCACCCATTAATTAAAAAAAAGAAAATACAATACAACAGCTGAACTGAACAAAAAAAAACTTTGATCTTCTTGCCTACAGTTTTAGACAATGAAAACGATCAATAATTAAGCCATTTGAATATGTTGAACATCAGCACTTTTTTAATACCTGCAGATGTGGGGGATTCTGCTTTGGCAACATTTTTGGCAAGATATCATCAAGTAAAAGAACAAATGGGTGCACCAGTGTATGATTCAAGTAATAAGCAGATGTTGTATAATTTAGTTTTAAAATGGCATATCGGCCATTTTGATTAGAGAGAAAATAGCTATTTGTATTACTAGGGAGGAAAAGGCACTTTACTCCCATGTGATACATATGATTTTTCCTCCTACCCACTTTTTTTTTAAATTTATTCACGACAATTCACGACACAAATAGGTAACGAATATAATTCAGCCCATTGCTTATATTGTACGTGTATATTGTTTTTCATACCTATCTTTAGATTTTTGTGGTAGTAAGGTAAATGACGCTATGTTAGCATGTGCCTTAATATTAGGTGGTGTATTAGGACATTCAAAATCACTTGAATCGCTCTCCATTTTTCAAAAATTCAACCAAGTTTAATTAATGTAGCAACTTTGCACCACAAAAGTCAATCGCCGTGTTTACTGTCAGTGAGCCACAGCATACTATGCTTTTCTTATTCTGAACTCAAAAAACGTATACCTATCTAAGATTCCTGAAGTTGAAATTTGTATTGAAGAACTACGTTGAAGTACCATTAATGCGTTTGATTTTTACCAAAAAACAGGATATACAGGATGTTCTAGAAATTATGGAAACAATATGAATATAATGAATTCACAAGTTTCATCGTTTACAACTTACTTGAAATGAGAGGGAGGAAAAGTACTTTCCTCCCTAGGGAGGAAAGTATTTTTCCTCCCTGGGAGAAAAAGTATGAGTTTCCTCCCTGATTTGAGGGAGGAAAGTGTGTACTTTCTATAAGGGTAGGAGGAAAAAGCTTTATCTGTTCGACTTACCTGTTCTCTTTTATGTGCTGTTTGTTTTTATTTTCAGGCATCCAGATCATATTATGCAATATGTATTGTATCACAATAATAAATAAATAATATAAAAAAGTTATTGTTTCATTATATAAGCAAAGGTATATATATATGTATGGTTTTGCACAATAATTATAAATAGGTGGAAGACTTTATGCAATAATAAAAACAAATTTTGCTTTTCATAATATCATTTAATCTATTTTATGCAGAATACTAATAAAGAAACATGTACAATACTAATTGACTAAATGAAAAATATAGAATAAAATACATGGTATAGCTAAAATAATAAACCAGAAGTAATTGTTTTGAGTTCTCACCTACTATCCGTCACTATATACCTATATAATATATATTTTTTTGTATGTTGATAATTAGTCACTGGAAGGTTCTGGCTAGGAAAGGATCTATTTTTCAAATGCTCTCACTGTGTTGTGGATATTGAATACTAAAAAATATAAATTGAAGTGAAGAGAATCTGATAGTAAAAATTTTGAACTTACCACAAAAACAATCCTCTTTCAAAAAGTGCTTGCTGCAAACAAGCATGTATTTTGAGATAGGCTTCCCTACCTTCAAGATTTTTTGCCATGGGATTCAAAGATAATTTATGTACAGAAATATCCGAAGTACTGTCTGATGCACATTGAGGAACTGAGCACATTTTGCGTGATATTACCTCATTATCTCTTCCAATCCGCTGCATTTTAAGATTTGATGTTTATTTGAAACATCTATTGTTCATAAAATAACGTAAAAATATATCACTTTCGACCTAAATCACTTAAAATTGTATAAAAATCTCACACTTCACCCATATAAACACATATGGGTTAGTTTGTTGTTCACCCTCCGAGTATTTCGAACGATTAATTGTAGATGTCGCCCACTCCGTGATTCTTCCCTTTTATTGTAAAATTAAGTTGATGTCATATGTTTCCTCAAGAAATTTTCTACGAATCATAGTATTGTATTATTGAAAAATGTGAAAACAAATTATAACAAAACTAGCATGAAAAAGTGGAAAAAACTTGATCAAAAAGTGATGGGAAATACGTAATATTATCTCTCTTAGGTATTACTTAACACGTGGTAAAATGTAAATTGCATTTAGGGATTCCTAAATTCGCTTTAGGTGTTATCTAACTTTAGGAAATGGTTAGTGGAATCAGGCATTAGTAATTCAAATGAACAAACTTCCATTGAAAAAAATTGCTATGAACTCATCCACTGCGAACGCTGAAATTCTTCTTCCCTTAGTATGTTTCTTGTCCTCTGCTGCCTTGCCTATTTCGACGACTCAATTGCAACTAGCGCTTCAGGTGGATGGGTTTGACATCTCATTTTTTCATTCTAGATAATACTATTAGACTTTCACTTCTATAGGTTAGACTGTTTTGTGCTCAACTTCTCAACTGTTGACGTCGGGTGAACGCACCCATTGAAAAGAGTGCGCACATTACCAATGTGAGCTATATGCAGGTTTGTTCCAACTGCAGTCAGAAACCGTCAGAAGCGATCAGAGAATAGTCGACCATTGCAATCAGTGATAGGAATTACGCGGAAATAACTCGTTGTTTGCTATGACCAGTTATTCTCTGATCGCTTCTGACAGTTTCTGACTGTGGTTGGAACAAACCTATTATATATCAACGGGGATCTTAGTAAAAAGAGCGCACATTATATGCACGGAGCGGAGAGATGCTCGACATATTATGTTCTGTGTTGTGTTATATCTCTAACCACAGAGTACACCTGTACTCTGTGATCTAACATCTCACATCTCTGACATCTCACTTTTCGATTTTTCAGCAGTAAACTGGCCGTGTACTGACTTTGAGCATCTATTGTGGAGTATTTTTAATGAATATAATGTGAATTTAAACTACTTTTGTTGAAAATACCAAAAGGAAATCCACATATTTTATGTAAGTAATTTTTAACAATTATCCTCCACCGTTTCATATTTATAAAAGCTTAATGTTTATATGCATAAATATCAGGAAACAGCCATTTTAGATCATTTCTGTCATGGAAACTTCCAAATTACAAACCATTATGAAATTTTCAATATTTCAGTCTCCCATATTATTTATTATAAAGAAAGCTATTTTCATTCGAATCATTGATGGCGAAGTTTTAATTACAACCCAAATTATTTTGATCTTTATCATTTAATTTTTCAGAATAAATTAAAAATTGAAAGTGATCTTATCTTTATGAAATGCAGGGCCAGCGGATCGTAGTGAATGATCAAAATCAAATAAATTCTCCTAACAAGGGATTTTCACTTGGAAGCCCGCTAATATTGAAAATGAATGATTCTATTCCAATGTCATCAGTTGGTAAGTACCTATCTAAAGTTTAGTAAAATTTTTAACTTGAGTGACACGAGCAAAAATATTTTGTGCCCTTATAAGCGAAATGTTGATTTAAAAGTGTGTAACGCCGATTTCTGTAGTTTATCAAAATGAAATAATGTACGAATGATTTGTTGTGGCCGAGGTTGTGGCCTACAAGAATGTTTGATGTATGTGAATTTAAATCATAATTAGAAATAGTGTAATCAATCGCAGACCTTTTCAAAGTCAAAGCATTAGGAGCTAGTAGCTATTAAATACTAACAATGGGGGACTTTGGTCCAAGCTGCCAACCCAAAAAATTTTATTTCATTAACCTCTGGGAAAGGAATATTGTGCAGAAAGTATGTGTCATGTGAATGTTAGAATCATTTATTATAGGTATCCTTAACGGAGCCTTGCCTCTTCAAATTGGGTTCTGTACTCCACCTGTAGAGCGTAGTTTTCAAAAACATTTTTTTACATTAAATGTACCGTTATAGTACCATATAATATAAATAAAGTGGAAAACGAACCCTATTATTTCGCTGTCTGTGCGTCTTTTACTAGGCTGTACCTCATAAAACGTTAAAATTAGAATGTTAAAATTTTCACAGATGATTGGTTTCTGTTGCTCATATAACTACAAAAACTGAAAAACATGATACATTAAATGTGTTTTTGTTCCTATTGGCTAGAGCCCTTTCATGCAGTCGTTTTATGCTGCGACTTTTTTTGTCTTTTTTACACTGTCCCACAAAAAAACTCGCGCACATAAAATTTTGCTGAAGTTTGTTGTCCAAGAACTAGTAGAGTGCATTCAAATTGCACCTCTGCCAAAATAACGCATTTCTCTCCCTCATAGTATAATGTACTATTTTCTACACCCACAGGTATATTATCCATTTTCTGCATAGTTTACAGAATGGAAATGTAGGCCATATACATCTTAGAACTTATATATGAAATCCACCAATCAGCATTCGCGTTCAGTATTCGTCAACTCCCTTTTTTCAATTTCAAAGAAACGTCAAAGTAGCTTATCAAAAAAAGTATCTCCTAGAAGCACTGGATCAAGAATATTTATTTACAATATTTTTTTTGTTTGCTTATGACCAGGGAGAGACTCCATTAGCCGATTTACAATAATGAACATAAATTAAATAATCTCTATAAATTAACAACAAATACTAAAAACAGAATAAAATGGGTATTTAAGAGGACTCCTGATAGACGTCAGATTCAGCAAAATAATGTAATACATGTGACGTTATAGATATGTAATTAGAACATTCCTCGGTAGTCGAGTGGTAAGAATACCAGGCTCTCGCGCGATAAACCTGGGTTCAAATCCCCATGAAAAATTATTTTTTATTGTTAATTTTATTTCTAAATAATTATTCTGCTTGATATTGATTGGTAAAATTATCGTAAAATTATGAATAAAATTGTTGAAAATTTTTAAATTGAAGTTATATTACAGTTTATTGAAAAGTTCATTTTATAGATTTTTTATGTGGGTCGTAGAAAAAATATACAGATCGACTAGTGTGGATTGTCCATATCCACACTAGTTGCACAAACTACTATTGTACAGTCAAATGCGCTCTTATCGTGCGTGTTCAAATGTCACTAACCATATGTATCAAATCAGAAAACACAGAGGTTACCAAAATGTGAGATTATACTGGTTGACGAAATGTCACTTTTTCTTTCATTATAGTAATAATATCTATCAGATTAAGTACCAATTTTTGCTTCAGGATGTAAAAAAACCGAAAAATTGCTTCTTATTATTCATAACGTAGCTTTGATTTGTCAAAGTCACAAAACTAACGCTTGAATAAAAACTTAAAAGACTTGAGAATTGAAAACTAAATACATACCCTTTTCTTTCTCATAAAAATTGCATGTCTGTCTTATTCATCTCACGGATTTTATTTGGAAATTATGATCTGACTGCCAAATTTTGACACAATGAAAGAAAACAAAAACTGAGAGTATGTCTGATGAATCGTATGACCCGCATGATAAAACTGCCTTTGACTATAAGATTTACTTCCGGAAATCAATCTAATAATTGACGGCTTCACTGACGGTTGGCGATAAATTAAATTATACATTATGGTGCAAATGAAAGGAATAAATTCGTTATTTCGTAAGCTGGCTACTTTAACGAAAATTTCCGAAACCCGTCTATTTTAATTTTTAAACAGGCTATTCGTAAGGATACCTTTTTTATTTTTGACGTCATCGCTAAAATTTTCACATGGAAATGTGGGTGTGGTAATATATTATTTGAAAGGTATTTTAAATACCTATTCATCCATATCAATAGGTACAGTAATTGATTTTTGTATTTGTTGAAAAAAAAAATAATAGAATTTTATTACAATAAATATCATTGAATACAAAGAAACCTAAATTAAGTGCTCAAATTGTTTACCTTCAGCTAAAATAAAAAAAGACTTCTCGAACCTTTTCTATAACTAAATACCTCTCTAAATACCTATTCATATCAATATGTAAGTACGTAATTCATTTGCGTATTGGTAGTAGTAATAGTAATATTATAGTATAATTATCTTTGAGCAACACTCTTGAAGGTGTTGAGATTTCATGGTAATAAAATCATCAACTGGGTATTAATGTTTATGTGCTTTGTGGTTTGTGCTAATACTAATGAAGGAATGATTTGTCGTAGCATGAATAATAATAATAATTGTATCTTATACTTATTTATATAAATCACATGCGTTGACTCTGGTTAGCAACGCAATATATGTAGATGTTTTTTTTGTTTTGTTACTTATTACAATGTCAGAATGACTTGAAAAAAAAATGTAATAAAAATCTACGTTTGGTTTTGAGTTATCATTTTCATAGTTTTTACATTATTCCTGGACGTTCAATATTATCATACTAATGGAAGAAGACCCATTAATCGTTTAAATACATTTTTTACATAGTCGTGGTTGCGACAGAAGGATTTTCTGACAATATTTTGAGTTATTATATCAATCGTATGACTCGGATGATAAGACTTCCTTTATAGTAATAACACTAGAGGTCAAATTATTTCCGGGATTTTTTTAGAGCTTTTGAATATTTTGAAAATTAGTCGAAGACGAGGGATGATTTTCTAAAAATATTCATGACAGAAAAATTTTCGGATTTAATTTGACCTTGTTGGGTATTCGGTAAGAAAATTCCACACCAAATGTGTTTATTTCCAACAACATCAATTTTCGTCATCATCAAGTGTTTGCAAAACATAGTACTTATATGATAATTGCGTTTTTAATATAAACATTAATCATAATGGTCCAAAGAATTTGGAAAACATCTAACCTTGTAGTTGAAATGAATCAAAATTATCATGTGATAAATTAAAATTAGATTGTCAAAAAAAAATCTGTCATTATAAACGCCAAAAAAAATTTCCAGTATAATTCGCTATTGAGTATCCACCAGGAAAAAATGACCACTAAAATTTATCTCTTGTGGTGGTATCCACGTGGTATCTGACAGAAATACACGTTGTGATTGGTTAAAAATCACATGTGTGGAATTGTCACAAATATTAAATGAAATTTCAACAGATTTCTTAATAAAATGTTATTAAGTTTAAACTATTGGTATGATGTATTTATGGACACACAAGAATAAATTTTGTGAAGGCCATCACTGGTAATAAAATGTCTTATCTACCTACTTTTTACCTTTTTTAAAAATCTAACCTTATGAACATCTTGGACATAATTAACTTTGTGTCAAGTGATTGATAGTATTATTGTATTCAAAAAGTCTCCGTATCTAACAACATGAAGCTGACTGAAACGCAAAGAATTGAAATTCTAATGATGATTAGTTGTGGAGATAAAGCACGTACGCAGAAAGAAGTATGTACGTTATTTGATAATAAATTTCTCAACAGAGAATCAATTTCACAGTACACTATAAGCAAAATTGGGAAGAAATTCAGAGAAACGGGACATGTCAAAGACCTCACTAAAGGTAGTAGAAAACCAATATCAGAAAACAAACAACTAGATATTCTTTTAGCCTTTCAAGGAGTAATCCCCATACCAGTTCACGGCAAGTAGCATTAGATAATGACATGGACCATTCAACAGTTCTTGAAAAGCTAAAGAAGGAAAAGTGGCATCCCTACAAAGTAAATTTAGTACAAGAGTTTATGAAAAATGATTTTGATAGACGAATTGAGTTTTGTGAAATTATGATGGAACAAAATAACAGAGATCCGAGGTTCTTCTCTCGGATGAAGCTACATTCCTACTAAACGGTCATGTTAATCGTCAAACTTATCGGTACTGGGCTACGGAAAATAATATGCAAGAGTACCGTACTCAATACCCAGATAAAGTTAATGTTAATGGGATTATTGGACCATACTTTTTCGAAGTAACCTTAACAGGTTCTTCTTCAAAACTTCTTGCTACCCGAATTGTACCGGCTGTTTCTAAACAGAAATGATTTATGGTTGCAGCAAGATGATGCGCCTTCACATCCACTCCAAATCGGTGGATAGGTCGAAGAGGAACAATAGAATGGCCGCCTAGATCACTTGATTTGACTCCTTTTGATTTCTTTTTATGGGGATATTTGAAAAGTAAAGTGTACCAAAATAGATCATAAAATATCAATGAACTCAAAGAAATGATGCGTATGGAAGTTGCACAAATTACTCCAAAAGTTATAGAGAAGGTTCGAGAAGTCTCTCTTTTTATTTTAGCTGAAGGTAAATAATTTGAGCAATTTAGGTTTCTTTAAATTCAATGAGTAATACATATTAAATATTTATAGTGATAATAAAATTTTATTAATTTTTTTAACAAATACAAAAAACAATTACTGTACATATTGATATGGCTAAATAGGTATTTGAAAGAACTTTCAAATAATATATTACAACACCCACATTTCCATTTAAAAATTTTAGCGATGGCATCAAAAATAAAAAGGTATCCTTACAAAAAGCAAGTTTTAAAATGAAAATCCACTGGTTTCAGGTCGCCAGTATACGAAATAACTAATTTATTCCTTTCATTTGCACCATACTGTATATGAAGAGAACATCATACTCCCCCTCCACGAAACACCCACTTCTCTAGACTTTGTCTCTGTTATTCTATAGATTCCTCTCGTCAACTTACAGATTGGTTATAAGGAACATAATTATTTGCCAAATCTGTAGAATTTTAAGTTCTCCTATATGAGATTCTACATACGAAATTGAAATATTTTACGAACCTGTATACAATATAAACAATAGGCTGAAGACCACAAAATAAGTAATGATTCAGAAAAAGGTGTTGTAAGTGGATAAGAGGAAATACTATATTATACAGGAATCAAGTGCCTTTCCCTCCCTTGAACAGACAGTAAAGTACGTCATAAAGTGGCACTTTTCTCCCTAGTACTACTAATATCTGTTACACAATAAAACTAAAAATAATATGAATCGTTGTTGGCTATTTATTAAACTCAGTATCTTTATACTTTTAGTATTTTGCGTATACTTTTATCAAGGAATGTTTTTTGCCGATAAGTAAATTTGTATCTTACATTGCAGGATTATTAGAGCTTGCTCACCGAGAGTATCAAGCTGGAGATTATGAGAACGCAGAAAGGCATTGTATGCAATTATGGAGACAAGATCAAACAAATACGGGAGTATTGTTACTGTTGTCCAGTATACATTTCCAGTGCAGAAGATTAGAAAAATCGGCCCAGTTCAGTACTTTGGCGATTAAACAAAATCCACTATTGGCTGAAGCTTATAGGTAAATGTTCAACAATAATATATCAAGTGCATGTCAAATCTTTGAGAATCATGCATTAAGGTTTGCTGGTATAGAAACATCTTGATATATAGGGTGTCCCAAATAAGAGTGACTGATTTTAAACATAAATGCCCAGCTTATTAGTTGCTCCAAA
Source organism: Galerucella nymphaeae (assembly GCA_963978555.1). Lineage (NCBI taxonomy): Eukaryota > Metazoa > Arthropoda > Insecta > Coleoptera > Chrysomelidae > Galerucella > Galerucella nymphaeae. The sequence continues at coordinate 17,859,086 of OZ021707.1, read as the reverse complement.
GAGATGGGGTTTTCACTAGTTTATCAAAGAGATTTTTTTAGACTTGGCTGGAATTTCATCTCATCAACACAGGGTGTTTTACTAATGTTGGACAAATTCAAATGGGAAAATATGTATTAATTTAAATGGAACACCCTATAATTTTTGATCTCATTCGAAATAGCAATCATTATCCTTTCCAAAAAAAATATAGTTTTCTATATTTTGTATCATTAACAACAAAGATATTGGAGGTTTCATGTAGTAGTACATTTTTAATTTTAGTAGTTTTATATGAACTTATTTTGATGCCTAAAATCAACTCATGCTAAGACTAAAAATTTAGCAAAGCTGAAAAATAATATCACAAACATTATTGAAAACATTCTACAAAAAATGTAAGAAAATTCTTTTGAAAATTTAAAATTTCTCTTGCGGTTATGCATAATCGAAGAGGGTGGGCATATGCAGCATTTATTATAACTTTTTTTTCTTTGTTCTCCATATGTATTGAATAATGTTATTATGTTTTCTTCCTAAATAAAGTGTTTGTCAGATTTGCTGGCAATTATTTACGTAATTAAAAATGCATATGAATTGATTTTATGCATCAAAATACGTTCAAATAAAACCACTAATTAAAAATGTACTACTACATGGAATCTCAAATATCTTAATGTTGTTGATGAAACAAAAGATAAAAAACTATACATTTTTGGAAAGGAGAATGATTGCTCTTTCAAATGAGATCAAAAATTATAGGGTGTTCCATTTAAAATAATACATATTTTCCCCTTTGAATTTGACCAACATTAGTAAAACACCCTGTGTTGATGAGATGAAATGCCAGTCAGGTCTAAAAAAATCTCTTCGATAAACTAGTGAAACTAGTGAAAACCCCATCCTTTGGAGCAATTAATAAGCTGGGCATTCATGTTTAAAGTCAGTCACTCTTATTTGGGACATCCTGTATTTTATCACTTATATGACGTTTGAAAAAATATAAATAGTTGGTTTTAATTGTTTATTTATTGTTTATAAATAATTACACGGGAATTACCACACATCCAAACTTGTTTTATCGAGCAATCAAAAGTTTCTTATCAATTTGCAAAAAGTTGTAAGTCCTTAGTCCATCCTATAATTTTTCGATATCATGAAATTATTTACAGTCTGTTCGCTGAATCTTTTCCCATGTATGAAATGATTCACATACTACTTTTTGTATTACGTCTCTTTCCCACTCACAGAATCTTAACCCCCGAAATCAAACCGTTTGTTCCATTACAGCGTAATATAACAAACAGAGATAGCCATATGATGAATGTCGGCGATAGGTTAAACGCGAATCTGTACGTTGCCGTCGTTGGCAGATCAAAGACTTTGTTTACAACTACGACCTACGTGTTATTTAATGTATTGATTTATTGCGTTTGTATATTAATGATGACGCATGGGAAAAGATCCAACGAACCAACTGTACTTCGTTGATTGGATTATTATTTTTTGCCGATTTTATTATTGATTTTTCGAGTGATTTTTATTCTCGTAGTTTTAGAACGATGAGTATGCGAAATATTTCCAATCGCGACTCTTATCGCATAACTATGTTTGTAACATTGTTTTCAATTCTATTGTGTAACTTGTTGGCAGGTCTTGAAATATATACAATATTTATGCTGCCGTATTACAACACTATTATTTTATGTACTTAATGGATTGGTTTTGTTGCAGCAATCTTGGAAATGTATATAAAGAAAGAGGACAACTTCAGGAAGCTTTGGAAAACTACCGGCATGCTGTCAGACTGAAGCCAGATTTTATTGATGGTTACATTAATTTAGCTGCAGCATTAGTAGCTGCTGGTGACATGGAACAAGCAGTGCAGGCTTACATAACAGCTTTACAATATAAACCAGTTAGTATTGATACAGTTAATTATAATTTATTCCTGTAACATGAAAATTGACAAATAAGGTGTCTTCTCTCGAGATGACATTTTTACAGAAAGTATTTAGCATTTTTTTTCATCATTTTATTGTCTTTTTTTTAAATCAATACTTCTTACGACGAGCTTACACTATCCATATAAGAAGAAGCACCTTCCTTTTCATGAAAATGGGTATACAGCGTGTCCACAGATAGGGTAACCAATAGGTGAAAAATTTCCAAATATTACTTTTAGTGAAAAATATCATTATTGATTATTGATAAAAAGATTTGTTTGCTCTGGAACCCCATAAAATGAAATAAAATTCATGTTTTTAAAACCCGTCTCGTTTTATATTTTATGAAAACTTTAATCTTCACACTAAGTTCAAAAATAATGTACCATAAATAATTTTTGAATTGTCATTCTTTAATAAATATTTGATAACAATGTTAACTATACAAGAATTATAATCTTCATCAAAAATAATCATACAACATAATAATGTAAGAAACACGGAGTACACAAAAACCTCTATTCAATATATCCTTCCTCAGCTTCAAATCATCTCTCAACTCTCTTTCTCCGTTCTTTGTGAGTTTTTCGCAGCATTTCTGAGGTAATTTCGTTAACGGCATCAATGATAGCTTGTTTCAAGTCTTCAATATATTATGGTTTAAATTATTTGCGTAAATTTTTGTTTTAAGTAACCCCATGAAAAAAAATCTAAAATAAATAAATCGGGGAATCAGAGAGCGGAATAAATATTGGTCCATAGCTTCCCATTCATCGCCCAGGACAATTTGGAAATTTTTTATGGTACATTATTTTCGAACTTGTGCAATAATTTATGCGGTTTTCATAAAACTGGCTATACAATGAGAAGGGTTTCGAAAAACTTAATTTTAATTTCATTTTATAGGGTTTCAGATCAAGCAAAACTTTTTATCAAGAATGACATTTTTCACCAAAACTAATATTTGGAAAACTTTCACCTATAGGTTACCCCTTCCGTGGACACGATGTATATGGGTTACAAGTTATGGCAAATTTATAGAAAATATTTTGACACACATAACACTTGAAGTTATACCGAAGGTGAACAACAACATTGTTATTTCAAATAGAACACCCTGTACGCTATCAACTTGATTTATATGTTGTATTCCAATTTGTGTATAATACTCTATACCTGAATTGTATACTTTTCGAGATATTAGTTTAAACTAAAAATTCCAGATAAACAACTCCAATGCCAAGTGTTAACACTTTGTTTTACAGTTGAACAAGCAGTAAATTCCAAGATATTGGCTTGAAAACAAAGTGTGTTTTGTTATTCATCTAGTCCGTTTAATGAGAGAATCATAAAACCGTTGAGATAACGAAATATATATTTTTCAACGATCGCGTGGAAAAATTCGAAATTTTTTCATTTCCCCGCTCGCAAGGTATTAACTGTTTTGTTTACGATTATTTATCCGGCATTAATAAAATTTCCTGTTATATTGTGTTGATAACTTTATTAACATCACCAAAAGATGACCAATAAACTTGGTAGCGTGTATCCAGTTCTCTTATGTATAATTGAGCCATTTTTCTCGTTTGATCGTAGAAAAAATATTGTTCCTAACACATAGAAAAAGTCTTTCCGCACTTGAAATTATGTCGGAGCACTAGTTAGGAAAGTAGGTAACTCTTGAACCTTTTTTTTTCAGGATCTCTACTGTGTTCGTAGTGATTTGGGAAATCTTCTAAAAGCTCTAGGTCGTTTAGATGAAGCTAAAGTAAGTATTAAAAGCTATGCAATTATTATAATAAACGTATATTCTAGTAAACTTTGTATATAGAAAGTGATTCTTCACAATCCACTCCTTTGAGAGCTTTTTTTAACTGGATATAATATAGTTTTGGCTGATTATTTTGTATAATGCGTTCTTGCGTAATATATTTAGCGCGTCAATAATGCAACTGTAACGAAAGAGAATTCAATGAAAAATGATAAGATGTATGACCAAATTATACCTTTCTCATTGTATAAACATATTTTGTTTATAATAAGTATATATTTTATGAAATAAATTTTCCAATAATCCCTAAATCCTGCACTAGGACTCAATTACCTTGTTTTATTTCAGTCGGTCAATATATACACACTATTTGTGGAATTATTGTGGAGACAATTACTTCATTTTCAACCTTACTAGGTATAGACTTGGGACAATTTTGGTACCTATTTATTTTTGTCATAACTTGGGTGGTCAACTAAGAACGGCCGTCGGCCATATCTCAGCAGTGGATTACAGCACTGGCTCGGGAAAAAAAATTTTATGACGAAAGTGGCTTCGAGAAAAGCCTGGAAATTATTTTCAGCATTGTAGGTCCACCGCTAGAGGGCGTATGTGACGGTAAAAATTTTACAATGTGAATTTTTTCAAAATTTACCCCATTAAGGAGCATATTAAACATTATAATCAGATTCCTCGACAATTTCTGCATACTTCTGATATAACAAGTTTAAGTCTATCTCTTCAAATAAGGAGTGGGGGAGAGTGGGAACCTTGTTACAGAAAAACACTTGTAATTCCGGTTCTGCTTGACCGATTTTAATAAACTTGATGTTGTTTAAAAGAGCTTTTGTTGATCAATCGGAAATTTGTAAATATGAAGCAATCTGATTGATAACATAAATGCTAGAGGGCGCAGTTTTATATTTTTCAAATAATGTGTTTTCTCGTAACAATTTTAAATCAGAGCATACAAATTAAAGTAGGTCATTGGAAAGTAGACTAAATTAGTCATAAATCACCGCAAACCGATAGGCGATATCTCTTTCCTATCTTGAGATATCGTAAGAAACAGGTAAATGGCAAGAATTGTTCTTCCAACGTCTAGAGGGCTGGTTCGCGTTAACAGAACTTATTAAATTCAGCCTGAATGGAAAGACCTCACATCGGTCTACAGTAATTTAAACTGTTATCATACTTAGGTTATGGTTGCCACTAACACTATATCGTTACACTACTACTTCGTATTGTGTGTTGTATCCTTTCAACCATATCAGCTCTTGTTGCGGGTCTATCGGCAGGAACAAGATTTTTTACTCGCCCCCCACAAATTAAAATCTATACAAGTAAGGTCTGGAAACCTCGGTGGCCAAATGAATGAACTTCCATGTCCCATCCACCTTCCAGGGTATGATTAATCTAAGAAATTCCGAAATTCTCTAGAATAATGTGTTCGTCTCCCATCATGTTACAAAATCATGTCACGACGAATGGCCAAAGGTATGTCCCAGTCCCAGTTTCACCAAACCATGATTGATCTCGGATTAATTAAGCTCTACTTAATAGTTAAGCTGATTTAACAATATTTCCCGTTTCACCATGCATCAACCCGTCCGAGATGATCGCGATTTATCAAATCACGATTAGAACGGCAAACCATTTTGGCAACGTTGTGGAATGCAGAAAATTCTATTGTTTTGTGAAGCTGTATAGTTCTGTGTCAGTCATTGAGATTTGGTAATGTACACGTAACGTAAACATAACCCTAAATAATATTTTGTGTTTACCCCACTCTGGTTATTTTATTTTCATAATAATAAACTATGACGTGCAAAAACAGAAAAAAAAACACAGTGGAAGATAAACAGATCCTAGGTAGTAGATGTTATTAGAAAATAGAAAGTGTTCGTATATAATAGAAAATAAAAAAACTGATAATGAATCTATGAATTCAAAAAATGAATGCTGGGAGAAGCAAGTAACAGAAGAATATAATTCTGAAGCAGCATGTCCCTCTTCAAAATGCCATAATGAACAATATATCACAAATATTAAATATTTGAAAATATTAATTCCTAATCTATAATATAATATTGAAATCTGAACTAATCGGACTTAGCACAGGTAAATCCTCCAAAAAAGGCCGATTTGTACTAAATCGCGATCAGTCGATTTAATCCCGCTTTTGAGCATGGTGAAACGTTTCAATGTCTTAATCGTGATTAGACGCTCCACTTAAGAGGTAATCGGGATCAAAACTGTTGGTGAAACTGGGCCTAAGAAAAGTGACAATTCTTTGCTTAAAAATCCAAATATCTTCCTCCATTAACAGTCTCATTAAAAAAATGCACGATTGCTGGTTTCTCTACCCATCACCGATTGATTCCATGTATTGAAAATGATGGACGACATTTCGAGCATCTAGGACGGCACTAATTGCGTACGTAGCTATTTGTTAAAAGTTCCAATATTTCGATTTATCACATTATTTCAAAATTCGGACTTATTATTAGTAGCATTACATTTAGGCGATCTAGTGTTAGTGGCAACCATAACCTAAGTATGATAACAGTTTAAATTACTGTAGACCGATGTGAGGTCTTTTCATTCAGGCTGAATTTAATAATTTCTGTTAACGCGAACCAGCCTTCTAGACGTTGGAAGAACAATTCTTGCCATTTACCTGTTTCTTACGATATCTCAAGATAGGAAAGAGATATCGCCTTGCGGATTGCGGTGTTTTATTACTAATTTAGTCTACTTTTCAATGACCCACTTCAATTTGTATGCTCCCATTTAAAATTGTTACGAGAAAACACATAATTTTTGAAAAATATAAAACTGTGCCCTCTAGCATTTATGTTATCAACCAGATTGCTCCATTTTTACAAATTTCCGATTGTTCAACAAAAGCTCTTTTAAACAACATCAAGTTTATTAAAATCGGTCAAGCAGAACCGGAATTACAGGTATTTTTCCGTAACAAGGTTCCCACTCTCCCCCACTCCTTATTTGAAGAGATAGACTTAAACTTGTCATATCAAAAGTATGCAGAAATTGTCGAGGAATTTGATTATAATGTTTAATATGCTCCTTAATGGGGTACATTTTGAAAAAATTCACATTTTAAAATTTTAACTGTCAAATACGCCCTCTACCGGTGTACTTACAATTCTAAAAATAATTTCCAGGCTTTTCTCGAGGCCACTTTTGTCATAAAAAATTTTTCCCGACCCTGTGGTGTAATCCACTCCTGAGATATGGCCGACGGCCGTTATTAGTTGGCCACCCGGTACATTGAAATACACAATAACCTATTTTATCTACCACTGATTGAAAATTAATGGATAAGAACGACGCAGTTTAACAGTAAATTTCAGGTTTATATTTCGATTCCTTTAAGGTTAGGTAATAAACTATACTCACTAATTGTTCCAATTTAATCTGTAATTGCAACTCAGACCCACAATTCTCAATCAAAACCACACCTACAGTTTGTTTAATAGTCAACTTCTGCTCTCCTCTAACCCTTTTGCCATATTTTTCTGTGTACGGCAAATTTCATATCTTCGAACCGTCTGCCCAGCATAGTCAGCATAGATATCAAAAATCTGATAGTTTGCCGGTAGTTGATCAACGGGCATTAAGGTGTTTTTTTCTCAAATTTTAAGCACTATAGTATGCTGAAATTACAACCTGCCAAAATTTAGCAACATGCCTTTTGTACATTTTGGTTTTCAATTTACGTTATTATCTCTGTTGAAAAGTTACGTGTTTTAAGAAAAAATTTCAAATGCAGTTGTTGCATGCTAAAATTTTCAACGAATGGTTTGGCCAGCTTACATCTTTGGAACTTACTGCAGTGATGTATTCGTTCGCGGACAGTTTTACTGGACAGCCTCCAAGCTTAAAATAATTCGATCTTCATCCTTTCTTTATTGGCCTTGATAATTCGACTCCATGTCAACATGAGATCTCACTCCTTCTACAAATGTCCCACTCCCCACACACCACGAGTAGTGTAGATCTTTTAATAATTGTTTCAAGTGTTCATAATAGATGAAATTTTCAATAATTGAGTGAGTAAAAAACATTTTTTATATGAAATCCTTCAATTAAATTTGGCCCGCCAACCATTCACAAGTATATAGTACCAGGCACGTAGCTATAGCTTTTTCATGGGGGGGGTTTTGGATTTTTTTCATCTGATAAAAGAAAGCTTTATTGAAGGCGCCGCCAAAGGCAAAAAAAATCGAGTGCCACGCATTAAAGCAATTTTTCAAGAAAAAGAAATAATGTTAGTTTTTTTTTTAATTCTTTGTTTGACTTGGCTACATCTAAAACTATTTTTAAACATCGTTTTTCGTTTCGCTCCCTTCTGCTGAAAGGGTTATAACCATGTATATATATATATATATATTTTTAAAGGAGCCGTCTCTTCGCCGGCACCACCTCAGCCTCTTGGGCGTATTGCGAATTCTCCTAATGTTCTGACTACAGCCTATTCAGCCAATCCGTTCCTTGTATTAGCTCATACAGGTTCTTTACTGGTGGGTTGTAGAAGTCTTCTGGAGTCATTTGGGGTCTTCCATATAGTTTTTGCCGTCCGTGGTCCAGCGTCTCACAGTTGCATAATATGTGCAGAGCCATTTCGGTGTCCTTTTTGCATCTCCTGTATGTGAGGTCTCCGTTATACAGTCCTATTTTGTTCAGGTGCCCTTTGTGGAAAAGTGTTCCGTAAGGAGCCCCGTTATAGTGTGTAGTTTGTTCCTGCTCAAAGAGCAGTTCTTTTGCTACTTTTTCTGATGGTTCTCTCATAAATTTCTTCCCATGTGTTTGCCTGGGTGTATTCTTCCAGTGTTTTTTGTGTTGTTCTTTTACCCACCCTTTTAACCATGACCTAGTGGAGCATCTGAGGATGCCCACAGATGGTACGGGTCCGTTCATCAGTGTTGTCGATCCTGCTCATGCAAGTTTGTCAGCTTTTTCATTGCCAGCGATTCCTTTGTGACCTGGTACCCACTCCACTGTTACACTGTTCCGAGTCGCCAGTCTTCTAAGTTCTTCGCCGCATTCCCTTTTACCAGCCGAGATGTTACCTGTATATTAACTTGGGAGCACCTATTTAAAAAAATGATAGATGATTGAAAATTGAAGCTTGTATTGAAACAGAAAACTAACCTCACAAAACTAAATTTAACCTCTTTCTTCTTTAAGCTAAGTTATCCACAATTGTTGAGGAATCTATTTTTATTGCCACATCCAAAATTAATAGTACATTGTTTACCGGGTAGGGAAAGCTTAAAATTCCTGGACGACTGTGAAGATTGCTAAGTCGAGGCGCAAGCCGAGACTTAGCAACACAGAGTCCAGGAATGTGGCTTTTCCTACGAGGTAAACATACTAATTTTCCGCAAATCGTTTAAAATTCGACAGATATTGATTGATTTAAAAAAAACGCCATAATTTTATTCCCAAATAATTGGTGCTTTGAAATTCCTAATAAAATTACTTGGGTTACTATGGAAACGTATTGAGGTTGAATTGTCAAACTTGACGCTTATAAATTTAATTGCTGGTGTTCTCGAAAGTAAAATGATAAGTGATGATAAAATTTCCATTCATGGGACTCCTCCAGAGCTGGTTGAGGCAGTGAATACTGCTTCATTAGAATTATTGCCAAAGAAATCAAGAGAAAAGTACGAAAATGCATGCAGACGTTTTATGGATTATGTAGAACACTAACAACTGTACGGAAATATCATTTCCTTACAGTATGGAAGTCCTGACTTTTTCTTCAAGAAATTTTGACAGGAATGTCAAAATTTCCTAGGGATTTGCGGAGAATTAAATTATTGTATTTTCTATGGGGGGGGTTTGAACCCCCAAAACCCCTCCCTTATATACGTCCCTGTATAGTACCAGTATATAGTCCTAGGAATATCCTATTCAATTGACTCATACAGCCAAAGGCGGATTTTGGGATTGACAAACGTTTCATTAAACATAATTTTCGATGTTGTCATTTAATGCTACGCTTTTGCACTGCATTTATAATTTTGTTCACATACATCTTACGAAAATATCTTTGAAGCCTAATCAACAAAATTTCATTTAGCTTTTCCATTTATTATAGACGAGAACGCGACACTTGAATTCTCTTACACTAACCTGCGTAGTATATTTTGTGTTGATTTCGATAATTATTTTTTATCATAAAAAATATTTTATTGGCGTTAAGTTGTTCTGTTTGACTATGTTTTGTTATTGAAGGTGAGACATATCGATTGGCTATGACGACATTCCACAAACATTTTAATATCACTGGGAATTCTTCCAGGATATATTTAAAATTGAGTTTACAAAGGTTCATTCAAAAATTTATTCCTTTCGATAATAACTCCATATATGGTATTCTCTTTTTAGATTGAAAAATTGTTTTGGTATATACAGGGTGTTAGTACTTGTTTCCTCCATCACGAGTTGAGTTAACATTAAAACAACCGGATAATGACATCAAGGTTTAATTTTTCATTTCTACGTACAAAGCGTTTTTTTTAATCATCAAAATGGGAAAACATTTAAATCTAACATGATTTTTTTTGAGACAACCAAATTCCTATGTAAAAGTACTCTTTAACCTCAATTTTTTTTCAGAATCCCAAACTTTGCTGCATTTCTGAGATTTTTCGATTTTAGATACGTTCCATAGTATAACATATCGGCAAGTGCTTTCTACAAAGAGCCACAAATTCTTCAGTTTCGTCGTAATACATTTTTATTATACTGGGTATCTAAAAATCAACTTTTTCTAACTCCATTATCAGGCTTCTTCCAAATGTATCACTCCGTATATTAATGAAACTATGGGTATTATTGCACTATCCTGACAGAAAAATTATCTGGACGATCACTGTCTTGCAACCAAAGCTCTGACTAAACATTGTCAAGTAAAAAACATCTCCATATAATGAGGACGTCAGTCATTTTGTAGCTCTGAATTATTTCCTTCTTGCCGTCTCTGGTCGCGAACCCCACTTTAAAAGTTCATCGATGCTAGATCCGGTGTCTAGCTGGCAAATTAACTGGCTCTGATCTACTATCCCGGAAAGTATGATTCATAACTGTACAGAAGTAGGTACTATTTGCAACCAATTATTATTTTCTTACAAAACCTGGTAGGTGATCCATTGACCTGGAAAAATAATTTTGAAATTCCAAAAATACTCTCCTGTTTAAACGTCCTTCAAAAAAATGTGTATTGGTTATGTAATAAATAATTCCTCTACAGACATTTAAATTCAAATTGGAGTGCCTTAAAAACTCCCTCACACTTCCAGGATGTTCAAAGGCTCAAAAGTCTACAACTTATGAGTCTAAACAGTCTGGAACTGCAAACAATTCCTTATTCAACTGACTAGAGACAACAAAGTAACTTTGTTATGGGTCCTGGGACAAGGGAATTGGCGGAAATGAGATTGTGGATGGACTTGTCAAAGAAGGAGCTTGTAATACTTTTATCGAACCAGAACCATGTGGTATTCCAAGAATAAGTAAGATGGAATACGCCCGGAAATGGGTAAGGAGATTAAGAAGGTTATTACCACCTTCTGCTCAATTCGCTAAAGTGCTCTTGTTGCTCCAGAAATCTGATCTCAAAGTAATCACAGGATATCTTACTGAACACTGCTCTCACAAATACCATATTTGTTGGTAGAACAAAGTGGAAAGTCGTGCACATTATCTGCAAGTGTAGCTGAAAACGGCTTCATACTGAACAATAGGCTTTTTCAGAAGCTAAATTCTTTTGACTAAAAGATTGATAATATACAAAATAGATCTTATAGGTCGCAGTGTTGTAAAGCCAACTGAGTCAATCGATTCTCTTGTATTCTAATTCAATAACGAAACTGAATTATATTCATGTCTTTTAGTAGGAAACCCTTGCCAAAGAAAATTTGATTGAACAATAAATCCATATCTTACGTTGATATTACAAGACGTATGCATTATGACAAAATCTCAGAAATGGACTTGCAACTTGGCAACGGTGCATAAAATTCTAAATGAAAATTGGGCTGAATAGTACTTTTCAGACTAGGTTTATGCTACAAAAAAAACCATAGAATTGGATTTAAATTGATGTTGCTCATTTTAACTCTGTTTGAATGGAAGATCTGTAGGTGTAAAAGTATTTCAAATTAAATCTTATTTGATATAATTCTCCCATGTTATTCTAATGTCCATTCAAAACTAAACTAGTTAGGGATGAATATAGTACAAAATAAACACTCTGTATACCCTGTAAAATTATATATTTTCAATAATTATGTTTTTAACATTGTGACGGAAGTAATTAGCAATATAAAATAATATTAGATGTTGAAAAAGTCCAAAACTAATCAATGTGGTTTCACTTTTTGAACTTCCATTTTCAGATATGGCAGTAAATAATTACAAATACAGCCATTTCTTAGTAATTATTTACTGTTCGTTGACGTTTGCGTAATCTTTAGACTTTTTTATTTCAACAAAATAATCAGCCAATTGAAAAAAATACATAAAATTATTGCTATGTATTTTCCAAAGAATAACTTTCGTATCAGATACACATTGAAGTAGTATTTTTCTAATAGTTGTACAAACGTTGAAATTTGAATAGCAAGACTTTATATTTGTTTATACACTTAAATGGTCAACAGTCAATCGATAGTAATTGATAAGTTATATTCCAATAAAAACTATTCACTATAAAAATTTCCAAGGAAAATGAAAAAATATATCAATACACATTCTGCTGGGAAATTATTCAGAATTCTGCTGTAATTTATTCATCATTATCTTTTCCGTTTTTTGTGCTATCTTTTCTATAGGGTGTCACAAAACTGTCGCCTGTCCTTCCCGAATATGAAAACAGGGTATATTCTGTATGTTCCTTGTGGTATAAACTTTCTAAAAAACACTGACTTATTCAACAAAATTCAAAATTTATGTTTGTATTTAATATTTTTTTATAATATTACGCTTCCGCTAATAACCCTAGCGGTTGATGCGGTAAATAAATAAAAAAAATAGTTAATTATACAGGGTGAATCACGACTAACGGGACGGAGGTTTATGGCGAAACGGTAAAAATTTTGAAATGTTTTGTCACTTTAGTAGTATGTTCATTCTTATAAGCTACATTTTAAAATTATTTTGAAATATACAGGAAGGTGTGTCGTATCAAAGTTATATTTTTTCTTATGGAACAATATTTGATTACATTTTCTGATTGTCCCTAAAAAATCAAATACTGTTTCATCATGGTTACCTATACCTAAATACAGAGGGTTCCGAGTTATGCTGACTTTTTTAAAAATGTGAACATTTCGAAAAAAATTAATAACTCATAGATATAACAAATTTTATCAATTTTTCTCTCACATCTCAATAGTCGGACATTCGTTGAATGTATTCCACGATTGAGTACTATACATCTATCTACAGGGTGTTCAGAATTATGTTCAAAAAAATGTCCTCTTTCGAATGGTATAAAGGTGTCCTACGAGAGCACTAAGCCTTAGGATTAAGTGGGGAATGGGAAACAATACCAGCGTGGTTCAAACAGAACTGGCTGGTATCTCAATTGCCACAGAAGAACTAACCAGAAAAGGAATTTCTGACAAAAACATAATAATCTGCACTGATAGCTAATGCCTCGACAGATAACAATATTATCCTGAGGTGAGTTGAAGGGCACGACAAGAGTAAAGGAAATCGCATTGCCGATTCTTTAGCCAGAGAAGCCGCTGGACTAAAAATTCTTGGACCCAGTGGTACCTACGGCCTGACAACTTCGACAATTTCATTGTGGAACTAGCCAAACTTTACACCCATGTTCAATCCCTTAAGAAATGGGAGGGAATCAAAGGATGCAGAGAAAATTCGCAAGAATTTGTTATATCAATGAGTTATTAATTTTTTTCGAAATGTTCACATTTTTTTAAAAATCAGCAGAACTCGGAACCCTCTATATTTAGGTATAGGGAACCATTATAAAACAGTATTTGATTTTTTAGGGGCAATCAGAAAACGAAATAAAATATAGGGTGTTCCATAAGAAAAAATATAACATTGATACGCCACACTTTATTGAAACATCCTGTATATTTCAAAATAATTTTAAAATGTAGCCTATCCGAATGTACATACTACTAAAGTGACAAACATTTCAAAATTTTTACCGTTTCGCCATAAACCTCCGTCCCGTTAGTCGTGATTCACCCTGTATAACAAGTGTGTACAGGGTGTACCATTTGAAAGAAGTGAGAAAATGAAAGGTTCGAGTTTTCGTCCACCTTGTATTCAAAAGGATTAATAAATTAAGATTCGATAGAATACGGAGATATTTCATCATATTACGAATTTCTGTAGTGCAAAATAAATGTTTTTTCTTTAACGTACAATAAGCTACATAGCGTTGATTTACCTACGATTTTCACATAAACGTGTCCATACCTTTTGAAGGACACTGTATAACGTAGCAAAACCGTGGTCAATACGAATTCGGGGGTTCTCATTTGAAATATGTTTGGTTTGTAACGGAGTTATGCAACACTCTGTATCGAGCTCTGTATAGTCCGAGATAATTTCAAAATATGCATCCTAAACACATCTACTATTTTTGTTGATAATATTTTTTGATTTCCCATAAAATAACTTATATACCGAAGTTGTCGTAAGATTGGTACATCCTGTATAAAAAAATGTTTCAACCCCTAATTTTTGCAAAATGGTTTTCAAGCGACGAACATAATTAGAATAATTTTCTCCGCACCTAGTCATCGAACCTGAACCGCATATCGATAACGTTAAATGTTCATGAAATGAAACAAGATTGAAATATAGTAATTTACGTAATAAGGCCGGAAAATATTTTTCTCCGATTGGCAGCAAATATTAATTTTGCTGACTGATATCAATCAGCAAAGTATTACTTTTTCCTGCCTAGGCAGCAAAGTGGTTACTTTGCTGCCTGTGATTATACATTTCCATAGCAACCAACCAAAATAAAGAGATTGTGGGAATTGTAATAATTTGCAAATACAATATCCTCATTATGAAAAATCGGAGAAAAAATTATATGTTCAACTCGGCAGCAAAGTAGATTGATTGCCTTAGCAGAATTCTTTGCCTCGCTACGCTCGGCCATGAATTCAGCCTCGGCAGTCAATCTACTACTTTGCTGCCTAGTTAAACAAATAACTATTTTTTGGACGAATGGACAAAAAGAAGTCTTTGAATCCAAAAAAAAAAACATTTTCGGGAGTGTTGCGTACAATATTTTTTCATCAACCGTGTAGAATAACAAATCATTTCCATTGTATATTCTTACTTCACCGGAATAAACCCCAATTGTTCCATTTTACGCAGCCGTCTTTTCCTAACAGAAATTACTTATCAAATTTATTTATGTTGAATAGTTTTTATTGGATTATTATATTTATTTTTAAACAT
Source organism: Galerucella nymphaeae (assembly GCA_963978555.1). Lineage (NCBI taxonomy): Eukaryota > Metazoa > Arthropoda > Insecta > Coleoptera > Chrysomelidae > Galerucella > Galerucella nymphaeae. The sequence goes on along the minus strand of OZ021707.1, from coordinate 17,843,894 downwards.
TATTTATAATTTTTCATTCTCACAAAAGTAAATGACACAATTAGCTTTTATTCTGCTATTCATTTCAAATTGCGAAAACATTAAGATTTATCTTTCATAATATTAATACCTACTTCCAGAAACTGTTTGTACCACTCTTATACTACTTTTATATTTGTACAAATTTGTCTCGTTTTTTGGTATGATTCCGTATTTCTATTACACTTGTTATTTTGTGACGAGTTTTAATATGCCTGGGTTATTCCTTACGCTTTGTCTTGGCGTACTATAATTTTTTCCGCGCAATTTTTTCGTTTTAATAATAATAATGTTTATTTGTAGAATGTAAATACAAGAATTTTTTTTACAAATATACAAATAAACCCTAGCAAACCACGAAGTGAAACAGGTTACTTGTATGTGGTATAACATATAAAAATAGAAATATTGAAAATTCAGTTGAAATATTAGAAAATATATTAATTAAGGTTTAAAAATTTTAAAATCAATCTTAATACATGGACATAATCTACTTATTAAATTACAGATACATCTCTGATATCAATGAGTAAGAAGTTGAATATGTTGGGTTTTAGGAACGCACAACTTCTTTGACCAACTGTTTTTTTTATGCGTTGAGGAATATATGTAGATTTGTTCCACTGCTGGGACAATCAACCCCTGACGAGTATTGTTCTCAAGAATATTTTTTGAAATATTTCTAGAGGGGATAGATATCCTTTTGCTAAACCACCCCATCCTATAATACCGTAATTTAAGTGAGATTCAACTAGATTCTTATAAACTATTATTTTCTGTTTAAAGTTGAGTATTCTACATATTTGCTTGAATCTAAATAGCATAGACTAATAAATAAAAGAGAGATGTTGAACGTGTAGCGTTTTGTGGCACAAAGTTACCACTAGCGCCTACCTTGGTTACTGGTATGAACTAGAATTCAAGACGAGCGCTTTTTTAATTTGTAATTTTTCAGCATACGCGTAATATTGTATTAGTAGGAATAGGAGAAAAAAAACTGCTAGTGAGAAATTACTATTAAAACAACATTTTTCATACAATAAAATATCAAAAATAACACAAAAACAGTCAATAAAAATAAAATAAGAACAGACAAACAAATATTCTACATTTATACACCAATCTACCTGGAGACATATTGAAGCACACACCAATATCTCACGAACAATGTTCGAAATACCACTTTTTCACATAACTAGAACTTTTAGCACATCTTCCTCATTGTCTGCAAAAAAAACCATAAAATGAAAAATATTGTTTTCATTATTTTACTTTTTCAACTTAACTATGATGAGTTATAATAAATCCTATGATAATAATAGGTGCCAATGTTAAAGATAATCAATTTAAATAAATAAAGTCCAATAAGAATTGAATAAAAATAGTCACCATATTATGGAGACTACACGTGACTAACCTCAAATTAAAATAATATTGACAATTTTCGTGTGATAAGAGGCGGGGTTTGTTAGTTCAGTTAGTCGCTGTGATGCGCCATACTCAACTGGCTGCGTACAAACTTTGTGCCAGTTTCTTCCATATGTTTCAAAATCTCTCTTTTATTTATTACTCTATGCTAAATAGTATAACCCTCAACTTCCTTAGAAGATCCCATCTTCTAGATATTTTACACTAGTTTGGGCTGAAACGGTAAATTGAGTTCCTACTTGAAGGATAAAATTCGGAAGAGTGGTACTATATGAACTAAATGGGATTCTAATAAAAATAAATTGTTTAGGTAAACATTGAAAAGTATTGGTCCTAGCATCGCACCTTAAGGTACTATACATGAGATTGTTCGTTCATTACTCAACTCATTTTCTATCTTTACCTTTTGTTGTCTATTTGATAGGTAGTTTCGTAAGAGTTGGAGGGATATACCACGTATGCCTAGATCTTCCAAAGTGCTTATAAGTATACAATGATCAACTGTATCAAATGCCTTAGCTAGATCAACAAAAACACCAGCAGCAGGCATTTATATATGTTATAAGTTAGTATCTTGATGGCATCTTGGGTAGAGCAGTTTTTTCTGAATCCGTACAGTGATGAAGAAAGTAATTTATTTGAATGATTCAGTCGGTATTGGATAACTTTTTTAAGAACTTTAGCCAAACTGCTAATTATGGAGATTGGTGTATAATTGGATTTGAAACTTAAAATTGAACAAGGAAGGGTTTTGTATGAGAGATCTATTGACTTTCACAAAATAATAGAATTTTTGAGAAATTATACCAACTTTTCGCTTGCCTATTTAGACGGAAAGGATTTTCAATTTAGATATCACAAAAATAATTTTAAATGACGAGAGTATGGTATCCACCAAACACCGATGACCATAGAAAATATTCATTATTGCACAGGCAAGTGGAAAGCATAGTCTCGTTATTTTCGTCAAATTTTGCCTATTAATATTATCAAGACACTATGAATACGGAGATGTTAGTGAAGTAGTTGAAAGTGAAACCAGTTTTTCAGCATGAATAGCATATTGTGCGCAAACTAAAATATTCTGGAAAAACATAACAATCTGCACTGATAGTAGACAAGCCCTATTAGCCTTAAACAGAAAACTTGTTATATCGGGACTATAGAGTGCCACCAAGATTTAGCTAACGCCTCGGCAGATAACAATCTTATCCTGCGGTGGGTTAAAGGGTACGAAAGGAGTAAAGGCAATCGCATTGCCGATTCTTTGGCCAGGGAAGCGGCTGGACTAGAAAGATCAGTACCCAGTGACACATACTGCCTAACGATTTTGACAATTGCGAAACTAGCCACACGCTACAACCATGCATTGAATCAAAGAAAGAAGTCTTGCTAGGATTACCCTGGGCGACCCTGGGAAGCTGGCGATAACCAGGAAGAAACTACGAATAACAGTAGGATTTCTGACTGACCAATGTCAATTAAGGAAACACCTCCATACTATAGGGCTAGTGGACACACCTCTATGCAGGATGTGTGTGAACAGGAAGATAAAAGTGTCCGGAGTTATCGTCTATAAAAGTGTGTGTTCGGTGAGTCTTGGCCTACACCTGCTAATATAAAGTCCTAGTGACCTGTCCACCTTCCTGGGATGGACAGGATAGACGATGACTGGTTCACTATAAAGTATAAACATTGATGCAAAAACGTTGAAAAATATAGATTTTTAGTATTTTGAATACATGGGCATTTAATACCGTTACTTTCGCATATTCTCTTATGTCTAAAAAGGTCAATTATAATTTAGTATCGCTATTTAGTTCCCACATTAATTAATCTAAATGAATAGGAAGTGACTATGAATGTGTCACGTACATAAACGTTCATGTCATTTTATCCTCGATTTTATCCAGACATGATAGATTTCTAAACGCATTGGCTTAGGAGTAACATAGAAATTGATCTGAGTAGAAATTTGTGGGAAATACGGTGGTTTATAATTGAATTTACGATAGTGAAAGACCGTATTTCGAGGTTGTCGTAGAAAGAAAAACATTTGTTAAATTCCTAATACAAGCAAGTAATAACTGTAAAAATGAAGTGTAAGAAGGTTTTGGGTTTTAATATTGGGAGAACTCACAAGGATAATTCACTGCCAGTCGTCATATTAGCTTCTTCTAAAACGTGCGCTTATAGGTCATACAGTTTGGACGGTACCTACAGAATTTTTGTTTTTTGTTCAGATGTGAGTAGTAGAAGAAAGAACTTTTTGTTTTTTAATCTGTCGAAATAATCAATATTTATCTATTTATTATAATGCGACTAATTAAAACTCATCGCAAAATTCCCAATTTTTATTTTGTTAGTTGAGAATATATAATAATTTTAACTATTACTATGTTGCTGTATGATAAATAGGTATGTGGCAGATTTGGTCGATTTTGTCAACAGATGGCAGCCATATAAGCATAAACCAATTGGCCCAAGAGTCAGGTAAAGTAGTAAACGCAGGATGGCACTGGTATTTGTTTTTAGGTAACGGAGTTTGAGGGGACCTCTAAGCGTCATTTGCACTCAAGCGTCACATATATTTTTCAATTAAGCGATTATTTTTTTGAAATTGGCGTAACTTGACGATAATCTTGTTTTATTTTTCGAAAAACAGTTGCATTATAAAACGTTATTACTGTCATAACCTTTAACAGCTACTGATAGAACATAGATTACTGATGTAGATTTGTTGATATAGTATTTTCAGCGGTTTGGAAACTGAACTATAGAAAAATCGCATTTTTTTTCGCTGCAAACCGTTTGAACTGCGATTAAAACCGAATCTAATTAATGGTAATTTATTCATACGTTTTTTTTTGTTAAATATTTTAATTAACATATCCCATAGAATGCTGGAGTAACCACGGTATATCTTTGTTGGAAAAAAATATGATTATAAATTCACTTTCTAACAGCATGGAATGAGGAAAATCCTGATGATTACCAAAAACCTAACAATGCGATAAAATCGTTTGAATTTTTACGTTTTTTACTAATTATTTGTATGTGTCCTCTTTTCTTCTATTCATAGTATCATGAAACTCAGTCGTTGTACACTTCACAACAAAATTACCTCATAATCAATCTAAACGATGATAAATTAAATAATTGTAGTTATGTTATCTCACCTAGAATTGTTTTTGAAAGGCAGTTGTTAACATTTTATAACCAGTTGATATGTTTAGAGAAAGATCCAATCTCTACAGAAATCAAGGAACAAGATTTAACAAAAGTGTTTTGATCACTGTTGAATCCAGATACTATCTTTGTTCAGATCTTAGAGAAATTAGAGGCTCAGATGTTATACAAGTTTACAAGGCGGCCGATTGGTCCGGTTGGCCCTTAACACAGACGCATAAGATGTGTACCTTACATAGAGAGTTCGGCAAAAGTCCGGAACCGGACAAATATCGAAGAAAATGTAAATTTTTTGAAAAATCTTTTTATACCACAAATTTTACTCCAACTTGAACTATAATTTGAAAATTTTCAAAACATACAAGTTTTATACCAAACTAATTTTTTTCTTTGAATGGATCTTTGGCTATTCAATGGCATATTAAAAAAGATCATATCTTAAGCCTTCAGAAAATATAGGGCTCTGCTATGCTCTCCCATACCGAGTGGTTGAAGAGATGTAGCCACTTTCTCACAAAAACCACTATCCACTTAGAGATATTTTATGAAATAACAAAAAACAAAAAGTATGCTTTAAACATATTGAAAACTTCTAAAAATTAATTTAAATAACATACTGGACCTCAACTTTCAATAATAATAATAAATTTACTATAGTAAAGAGGATCTTGCAGCTTTCGCGTTTCGTGAAATGTAGTTTTAGTTGTTAGTTTCGTTTTTCTTCATGTTATATATAAATAAATAATTGAACCAATTTTTAACATCACACTCGTATTGTTTGAAACTTTTTTGTTATTTCTCTAAGTGGATAGTTATTTTTCTGTGAAAGTGGCTATATCTTTTCAACTACTTGGCATAGGATAGCGAAACCCTTTAAAGGGTTAAAACTTGATCTTTTACAATCTGCCTTTAGATAGCCAAAGATACATTGGAAGAAAAAAAATTAGTCCGGTACGCAAAACTGGAACACTCTGTATGGTTTAAAATATTTTCACAGTATTGCATTAGCTGAAATTTGTGGTATAAAAAGATTAAAATTTCATTTTCTTCAATACTTGTCTGGTCCCGGACTTTTGCCGAACTCTGTATATGTTTTAGTTTGTAACTTATTTAGGCTTTAAAAGTAGATCTGTATTGATGACGTTGGCGAACAATTACCTTGCAATATTGCAAATGATGTGTTCCGCCGTCTCATCTACAGAGATTGTATCTGAGTGAGCAATTGCTGAAGCACCAAAATGAATTTAGCGTAGTGTGCAAAAAGTCGTCTGTCTTGGCGTGTATTGTTTTTCCAGTAGACTTCATTAAATTCCGTTTCTCAATTTCGGCCTCCCTTCACGATGCGGCTTTTTGTGATACCACATAAGTTCAGTTTCGATAAAAATATGAAAAGCTCATTCGTTTGCGAGGTTGTCAACAGTCTCATTCTTAAAAATTCCCTTATTTTCGGACGCCCTAAAAAAATAAATGTGTTGTTTATAGCCAGCTGCTTAATGTATTGTTCGCAGCTCCAGATTCCAGAAGTTTTTAAAGCCTTACTATTAAACGCAATAAATATTGTGGCCCAGTTGAGGGATTTTTTTAGGCAGTCACATAAATCTATCGTTCCACTTTGGATATTTTTTGTTTCTCAGGGATGTTGATGTATTAGCTCTGAGTTCTCGTTTAATCAGTTAAGTGCGTAGGGAACACAGTAAACTAGGCGAGAACAACATCGTCACCTTGAAAAACAAATTTTGAAACATTCTTAGATTTGCCAAACTTTTTATTTTGAAATTATTGGTTTATTTTGGCAAGGAGCGTATTTCAATAGGATGTAATGTTTTTTTATAGTAGTGTTTTCATTTAATAGATCGTCAGCACATTTATGTTCATTTTATACGTCTCTCTTTTGTTCTCAAGGTAATCGTAAAACTTTTGTATTAATACCAGAGCAATAAAATCTCAATAACTTTTATTGTCTACTGGAAATGTTTATCTAGAACGTTTCGATTCACCTCCTAATCATGTGCTTGAATCGATAAAACCACGACACGCAAAATAACATCACATTCAACACATGTATCATGCAATATTTCTTGTAGAGTTGTCTTCAATTTCAAATAAAACTTTATAAATTTGTCGGATATTCGGACTTGATATATCGGTTACAATCCAAACGATACTATGGAGACGTAGATGTTTTTCGAAAATATGTATAGGGAATCTCAATAAAAAATTCCAAAACCAGAATTCACAGTTATAGTTTTATACCTTCCGCTTACTCAGCGTCACCTTTTAGACTATGTTGGTTCAGTCCTCGGAATTTCAACCTTTTGATTGCATTGTTGTATTTATCAGACTCAACAGTCTTTTCACAAAATGTTTTTCAGAAAAATCGTTCCTAGTCCTAGGATGCTCCAGTGTGCAAGGCAACTTCCTCCTCTAATACGCACAACCGATATGCCAATTGTATCACTGTTTCCTCAAAGTATAGTGACCGGTGAGTAATCCCAGCGAAAGTTTACTGGTCAGGACCTCGCTGTGTTCTTGCTTTGACTCGTAGCTCCAGTACATCTGATGTTTTCTTTGAATCTTTCAAGATGTATATGTACCCATGCTGAAGTTTTTTATACCCGAAATTTTGGTTCAGGACCAGTGAATGCAGCTTCAGACTTTCAGTTTGGTATCGGCCATTCCATTGCTAGGTGGCTTCCCAATCTTATAATTTACTAAAATTTCCTAAAATTTGTAATGATACTTTGTAAGGCATCCGCATTGTCACAATGCAAAAAAAAACTACAAACCACAAATCAAGTAACAAATCAAATCGTAGGTAAAGTCGACCAGTGGAATATCCAACCTATATCGCGCAATCGATGATATTTTATATAGCTGGGCCATACGAACGTGCTCTGTGAGATGTTTCAAACACCCGCGATGCACACTCTTCCCCAATTGACGATATAAAACTAAGCTGTGATTTTAAAAGAATAGGTCCCTGCATTTAGTCCAGCACAGGAGGCATACGGTACGGTTGGATTTATCTAATTTTTTCGCTAATTGCTGGTTTAAAGATTCACATCGTAGCGATTTTTTTGAATATTCATATGAAGAAAAGATAAAATCTAAAGTAAAAGGTAAACCATTACCAAAAAATAAAGCGGAAAGTATTGTTTAGCAGCAAGGACGAAAAATTCATAACGACAAGATTTTTTAAGTTCTTCACCATCTGTCACTTGACGTTTCTCATAAATTTTGTAATCAAGTATATGTAAAAACTTTTTCTCCGATTGGCTGCAAATATTAATTTTGCTGACACATATCAATCAGCAAAGTATTATTTTTCCTGCCTAGGCAGCAAAGTGATTATATTCAATTGGATAAAACATTTGACGTAAACATTTATTAGCAATTATTACATAACACGTTTAACAAGAATTTAAAAACATATATTTAGTTGTTATTAACATTGATGGTAAAATTACTACACTGTCCATTATATAATAATTTTTTTTTATTGATGAACCCTTTTACCTATTTAAAGCACGTCCCAGCGTGTTTAAAACACGCGCGTTTTTTAAAGTTACCATGGCAACATCAATATCTCTAGAAACGAAGTGTAATATCTAATGGTAATAATGTCTAAATGACAACTTTTTTTATCATTGATCTGACAGGAGTAGGTACTTTGTAACGTCAAAATCTTTATTTAAACAATATTTAACAATTTCAATTTTATAAATGAAAATGGAAAGTGCAGTTGATATTGTTTGAGATATTAATATTTCGATATAGCAAATCGGAGGAAATGGTATTTAATTTGATACTATTAACATTTCCATGACAACGCAAGGTAAACTAATGTCGTCACGAATTCAACCATTTTACATTATCACATATTTCCATTTCTTTTTCTTGTGGTAGTAATAGATAGAATACCAGTATTTATGATTTCAAAGTGCACCAATAAAAAAAAAATAGCGTAAAGTATTCGTGGATAACTGGTCTGTAAAACACTTGCGCAAAATCGCGCGTGTTTTAAAGACCTTTATATCCACTTATACTTTAATATACTAAAATATACCTATATTTTTTCGCACAACTGTCAGAAATTTCATGAATTGTCAAACTATAATTATTATGGACATTTCCATAGCAACCAACCAGGAAAAATAAAGAGATTGTGGTAATTGTAATAATTTGCAAATACAATATCCTCCTATATCATTGTGAACAACCGGAGAAAAAATTATATGTTCAACTCGGCAGCAAAGTAGATTGACTGCCTAGCTAAACAAATAACTATTGTTACATTTTCTATTTTTTTGTTAATTTCTTAGGTGATAATCATTTGCGTGTCACTCATACAAGAAACGCTTTAGCAGCTCTTTACTATTAGATCTAATGGTCTTGGGCTCCTAAAACTCATTTTTTGGACTTGCACACAATACAATATTGCCACTCTGAATCATACTCATTAATCCTAATCCTTTTCACCATTTGTCTTGAGCAATCTAGTTAATATGGATTAAAATAACAATTTTCCGAAGAATAGTTGAAAATATTGCATATGCTTGCATAAATGAATTTGGCACAAATATTTTCGGTTATGCTAGGCTAGACATTTCCTGTCGACAAAAATGAATGATAGCTTATTGGGTTTTGATGTGTCTCCTTGTACAATAAGAAAGCCTTCAGTTTTTAAAATAAACATATTTAATCGATATCTCAGCGACATTCTCTCTGCTTTGCACGCTAACCAAATAAATCATGGAGAAACTTGATTCTTCAACTTTCAGAAACAACAAAACAAAATGTTATCATTTATCTACTGCAATATTATTGTATTTGAATTTGGAATAATGTTTTTTTGTAATTACTTAACTATTGACTGTTCTTTACTAGTTCAGTGTTCATATTTAATGTTATATTGATTATGTAATTCCATGTCACTTAATATGTTTGGAATCATTAAATCATGTAGAAGTTGATCTGTTACCAAATGATGAAAAATTCCACTTTTAAATCAAAGATTACGTCGGATTTATTTTAAAAATATTCTCCTATGAATAAAATAGTATAAAAACAAGTAAATAAGAAAATATAATATATCTGGGATCTGGATCTGGATAGATCTGGGAATACGTCGTCGATTCATTTGACGAGATTAAAATGTTCAGTGTTCATAAATTTGAAATATTTTCTCTTGGTTCGTTAATTTTATTCCAAACCTGACTTGAACCATACACCAAAAATTATGAATAACAGCTGAAAAAAAATTTCAGGGGTAATATCCTAGAGTGCATTTAATATCCATTTTTCATTGAACCAGAGCGAATTTTAGAAAATTGAAAGTGCATTTGAGCTTATTTTTCAATGACCTCTTATTATTTTTCATGAACGCTATTTGGTAAAGAAGTTAGCTAGCGTTTGACAGTTTTGTGCAGGAATTCCTATGTCTTATCTTATAAATAACACAGTGTATAGGTTTGTTCCAACCGCAGTCAGAAACCGTCAGAAACGATAAGAGAATAACTGGTCATAGCAATTAACGAGTTATTTCCGCGTAATTCCTATCACTGATTGCAATGGTCGACTATTCTCCGATCGCTTCTGACGGTTTCTGACTGCGGTTGGAACAAGCCTTATATTGTTTTTGAGATTTTTGCAATTTTTGTAGACCCAAATTCCATAGTTGAACATTTCTTAATGTCAATTCGTATCAAATTCGTCCTAAATAACACTTGTTAAAATGACTCTAGCCTTCTAAATGGGATTAAATGTTTGGTTTAAAAAACTTATTCTAACTTTTAAAATAACTTTTTGTATTTTTCGATTGTTGAGAAAAACATAATTTACAGCCGAATTCAAATTCACTTTGTATGTGTTGTATTGCATTTTAATTTTAACAGTCACCGACTATGTCGCAATAATTCAGTTTCTCCAATCTTTGTCTCTTTGCTAAGTACATTGAATTAACTCCAAACATCATCCATCATTATTAATAATTGAAATATAACAGCAAAGTTAAATGTATGAATTTGTAATCTATTTTCTATCAATTATTTTATGCGTCAGCGAACTTTTTGCTATTTTTGGCGATTTTTTTTTCTAGAGGTTTCGTGAAAATTGGAGCGCTTGTAACTTCAAAAACACAAATAGGAGACATATCTAATAATATTTATTTTTTATTAGGCTTGTTACCTGAAGGCTATTGAAACCAGACCAGATTTTGCCGTCGCCTGGAGCAATCTGGGATGTGTTTTCAATGCACAAGGCGAAATCTGGTTAGCAATTCATCATTTCGAGAAGGCAGTTGGCTTGGATCCAAATTTCTTAGACGCTTATATCAATCTTGGAAATGTTTTAAAAGAAGCTAGAATTTTTGACCGGTAAGTGTTTGTTATTTTTGTTGGAAATTTATCAAAAATTATTTCTATTTATTGATGAAAAGACGCAACCACGCCTAATTCGAAGAATTGATTAAATCTAAATATATCTTTTCACTAACCGAGCACAGTGAAACAACGTTTTTCTATTCCACGTAGACTAAACATATGTTACTGTCATGTGTTGTAATTTAAATGTTATTTCTGGAAAAAAGAAAATCAGTAAAGATTTGAATTGAAATTTGAAATATCAAATATTGATTAGGTACGAATACGACTTCAGGTCACCTGTATACAAACTATTAACCATCCGTATGTATATTCAAAACTATTCAATCAAAATAACTAGAAATTTTGGTAAAATATTATAACTCCCTTCAATATAACATGAAGATGAAGGGTTTTATTCTACCATCCACCTGTAGGGGCTAACTCTGTAAGCAAATGTTGAAGCATTAGACAATCCGCGAACTCCTTTTTACTATCCTGTATGCATGTTAAGCTCCAAAATACCAACGGACCAGAACTATTCTCGAGGATTGAAATTTTTCAATGTCGGAAGCTTAGTCGAATTTAACCGAATGAAGAAATTCGTATTCATAGAAGCGCACTTGAATTAATTTTAGAGGTTATAATATATACTACAACTCAAATCTTTTTTAGGGAAACAATATATTGAAGAAATTCCAATATATTTTTGACATAATTGTTATTCTTTCGAATTACCTGTTAAATATATTCTTCAAGCATTTCCGAAGTGATAAGGTCAAATTTAATACCTGAATCTATTAATCATGTGTTCATGTATAGAGCATGTCAATCATCATAAAGTTTACAATACCCCTTAGGAAAAACAATTGTTTGGTATTGATTTCATATTTTTTTTCTATTAGAAACAGTCATATATAGTCGAAAAAGCACCAGATCAATATGTTCTATCTCTTACATCTTTTAACTGTTTCTTTTCTATTAAGAATTAAGTTCCATGTTTTACCGTTTGGTGCTATCCAGGTCTCTTTGTAAATATCTTGTGTGATCAAAAGAAGTACTGACTATTTCCAATTACTGTTTTAAAGAACAAATTCTATTATTTTTTGTTATTACTTCCTAGATCCTTATTTTTTCCTCCTGTGGCCACTTAGTAAATGTCTTCTCTTCACCACACTTTTGCATCTAAATCTCCAGCTACAATATTTATATCATATTTAGGTATTTTATTTAGTGTGATGTCAATCCTTCATAGAAAATTGTTTTTATTTCTTTATCTTCAGAAAAAGCATGAAATTTTCCTTAAAGTGCATCTAATCCTTGTTCTGCATAGTCTGTCTAAAATTCAATTAAACTGTATTGCTCTATTATATTTTTTTAATTGTCATTAACTATAAACCCCACTTCCATCATTTTATTCTCTATACCACGGTTAAAAAAGGTATGAACATCTATTTTTGTGATTATTTGCTTGGTTTCTTGGATTGCCATTTTGTTCTACCCCATTACTTAAACTTTGTGCTCCCTTTACATTCCATGTTCATATCCGTATTTCTTGCTGTTTTTGTTCCTTTTTCCCTTCATATCTATTCTATTATATTTTTCTTGTTTACTCTATATTTCGTAGTCCTAGTTGCCATTGTTGTCCGTTTACATATAATTTTCTGAATCTCATTTTAACGTTTTTTTCTCTCTACTATTCCTGCACCTCTGTCTTTTTTTCCTATCTATCTTTTTCTTCCGTCATATTCATTGATTCAGCTTTATTTTTCATTAGTTCTTTTTTTTTCGCCACAATTTGGCCCTATTTTACTCGTACTTTTATCCCTAGTGCTGTTTCTATGAATTTTTCCATCTTGTTATTGAGTTGATCCCAAATCACCACATTATTTTTTCATAATGTCATTTACCAAATATTCCATTTTTCCTTCTACCGTTTCACACATATATTTCAGCTGCTTATTTTCGTTTTTTTTATTCATTTTCAGTCTTTAGCGATTTAATGTATTCTTCCCTTATTTGTTTTACCTCATCTGCTAAATTATTCATTGACGTTCCCATGTACGTAACATTTCCATTATATCTTCAGTTTCTCCTCGGGATCTTTTTATTTTTTCTTTCTTAAGGTATTTTCATCATCATCACTATCCTCATTTCTAATATTTTTCCTGTTCCTGTCATCTGAATTATACTCATTACTTTCTGTCTTTTGACGTATTTCAATTACACAATTTCCCTTGCTCCTGCCTGTGTTGCCTACGTATTTTCTATTTTCGCTTGTCAAAGCGATCGCTAGTTTTTATGAACGGAATGTCACCTAAGTGCAGTACCGGATTCTGCTCACTATAGAATTTTACTATTGACTCTTATTCACTAGTCTTTTGTCAACGATTTCTTAATAAAAACTCCAATATATTTCATTTTATTAAGTCAGAAATAAAATAATACTTGTCGACAGTATACAGAGTGAGACTGACAGAAACCAAGTAAATTAAATGATGAAATGTAATTATTAGAATTATTAATCAATATAACAATATTTTGCATATGGGAAACTTTTTTATTATTTATATGAAGAAAAAAATAAACTTCTGCATAGTCTAATCTTTGAACACAACCATCAATTATCGAAATTTTCCAGTCAATACAAGGTAAATCGAGATATAAATATTGATTCAATGGTAAATTACTTCTATTTGACCAAATCGAAAATTGTTATCAAGAAAATTTATTTAAATGTTCTCTTTTGTGAAAAAATTTGATAATTGATTTTTCAATTTGTGTGTCTTAAAACACTTACCCACACAATACAGGGTGTGGCGCGACAAGTTTTGATTAAAAGTAATGGCGGATACAGTTATGTTAAAAATCTGAAATTACGAAGCTGTAGGTTTTGGATGACGCTGAGTTCAAATATAATGTTGTCCTGAATGTGGCACTTCCGGTTATACCGGAAATAGACGTCAACTTTGTTATTTTAAATAGAACCTAATATTTTTTATTTTATTTTCGAATTCTACATGAAATTTTAGATAAAATTTGTGAACAATGTCCTATACCAAAAATGAAGTATTTTCGAGATATTTCGTTTTTTTTCAAAATTTTGAAAAAATCCTAGTCCACATTAAATAACGATATCTCTATTAATATCGAAGCTAGTGACGTGAAATTGTAACCAATAAACAACAAGGGCTTGCCCGTTAACTCCATATGTCCAACTCATTGATATTTCATACAGGATGTTTTAAACTTAGCCGCCAACATGCACAATTTAAATCATTTATAAGTTGCTTACTTTAAATAGAACACCCTGTATTTTATTACATTTGCCGATGTATTTTTTTAAGCCAATTCGTGTGGTATGGGTATTCCCTATACCTAAATCCAACCACTTTTGAGATATTTCATTATTTTAGTTAAAACATAACAACACTTAATGATTTCAACATTAGTAAAGGGTAGGCCATGATTTCCATGATTTAAGGTGATATTTTATTATTTTTTCATATTATTACTTCTGAAAAGTAACCAACAGCATGAAAGGATTATTAATTGTGGATATCATCAAAAACGTTGACAAGGTATTTTGTATTAATTTAATTAGATAACGTACAAAAAAAATAGCTAAATGTAATATTAAACAAATAAAGTTTTATAGTAAGTGTTCAAAATTAGCACCATCTACTTCTAAACATTTATGAATCCTTTTCATTAGGTTATGTCTTGTAATTCTGGAAATATGGTCGGGTGTTAGAGAATTAAAAGCAAGTAAGACTCTCTGCATCATATCTTCCTTTGTCGTAACAGGAATGGAAAATACCTGATTTTTAATGTAACCCCAAATGCCAAAATCTAAAGGAGCCAAGTCAGGAGAGCGAGCTGGCCAACGAAACGGACCCTGATTGGCAATCCATCTATCATCAAACATGTCGTAAAGATGCTGAGCAACAGGCCCATAGTTATGAGGAGGTGCTCCATCTTGCTGATACCAAGCTGAAGCCGCCTCTCCATTTCTTAAAGCATGTAACGCCGGTCGTATAGCTGCTTCTAAAATGTGGCAATATCTTTCACCATTTAAATTTTCATCATAAAATTGTAATGCTAAAATTTTATCGTCTTTTATTGCACAAAAAACATTAAAACTCCAACTATCTTGGAAATAACGTTCTCTACTAACATGTGGATTTTCATTAGACCAAAAATGGGAGTTATGTCGATTAAATAATCCATTTTTGCTAAACTTTGCTTCATCACACCATATAACTTTGTTTATGAAGTTTTCATCCTCTTGGGTCTTCATTAAAAACCATTCACAGAATTCTACCCTTCGAGGAAGATCACATAATTGTAAGTGTTGCACCAAATTATAAGAAAATGGTTTCCATTTGTGTTTTTTTTAAAATGCGATGAATTGTTCTCGTCGACAAAGTAAGATCTCTCTCACAATCTCTAATGGAGGCATTTGGAGAGGCCGTAAAATAACCCAAAACATTAATTTCGTTGATGTCATTGTCCACTAGTGGTTTATTTTTATTAATTTTTGGCTTAAATTGACCAAACTGACGGCAGTTTTTAAGCAATCTTCTTACAATATCACCAGTTGCATTTGGTCGATATGGATATCTTTCTGCAAAAACACGGCAAGTCCGTTCAACAATTCTATTACACTCACCGTAAATAATAATAAGATTTAAAAAATCATCATTACTAAATCCTACATTTGCCATTATTTACTATAAAATACAAATGTGAACTGTCAAAATAAAAACCTTCTAACTATCAAATCTTTGACAGCCATGGCCTACCCTTTACTAATGTTGAAATCATTAAGTGTTGTTATGTTTTAACTAAAATAATGAAATATCTCAAAAGTGGTTGGATTTAGGTATAGGGAATACCCATACCACACGAATTGGCTTAAAAAAATACATCGGCAAATGTAATAAAATACAGGGTGTTCTATTTAAAGTAAGCAACTTATAAATGATTTAAATTGTGCATGTTGACGGCTAAGTTTAAAACATCCTGTATGAAATATCAATGAGTTGGACATATGGAGTTAACGGGCAAGCCCTTGTTGTTTATTGGTTACAATTTCACGTCACTAGCTTCGATATTAATGGAGATATCGTTATTTAATGTGGACTAGGATTTTTTCAAAATTCTGAAAAAAAACGAAATATCTCGAAAATACTTCATTTTTGGTATAGGACATTGTTCACAAGTTTTATCTAAAATTTCATGTAGAATTCGAAAATAAAATAAAAAATATTAGGTTCTATTTAAAATAACAAAGTTGACGTCTATTTCCGGTATAACCGGAAGTGCCACATTCAGGACAACATTATATTTGAACTCAGCGTCATCCAAAACCTACAGCTACGTAATTTCAGATTTTTAACATAACTGTATCCGCCATTACTTTTAATCAAAACTTGTCGCGCCACACCCTGTATAAGCATTGTCTAATTAGACAATGATATTAAGAAGTAATATGTTGCTTGCAGTAGGTATATTCATTATATTCTGTTTGATATGTATATTTTTGAATAAATAAAACCAAGAAGTGGGTAAATGAAATAACAAATACCATATATATGTCGGCGTCAATTAGTGAAATCAGTCACTCTCTGAAATGCCTAGTCATTTCACGTATTGCCGGCAAACAGCGTAATTGTACATTCGGTACACCGTTTGCCTAGTAGTTTCAGGCATTCCCTGAGGGGAAGACATTATGTGTGTAATCCACATTAAGTTATTCAAAAAGAGAAAAGGAATATAATAATTGGATTCACCCTTCCCCTTCTTGAATATTTTTTAAGAGAAGGCAAAACCTTCCGAATCTTCATCAAGTACTTGCAAAACATAGTACCTATATAATAATTGCGTTTTTAATATAAAAATGAATCATAATGGTTTGAAGAATTTAGAAAACATGTCAGCTTTTAGTTGAAATGAGCTAAAATTATGTGAACAAATAAAAATTAGATTGTCAAAAAAATATTATGTAATTAGGTATAAACGTCAAAAAAATTTCCAATATAATTCGCTGTTGAATACCCACAGGAAAAAATTCCCACTAAAATTCATCCGTTGCGTTGGTGATCTGTCAGAAATACACGTTCTGATTTCCTCGTGGGTACCCAACAGCGAATTATACTGGAAATTTTTTTTGACGTTTATAATGTCAGAATATTTTTGGCAATCTAATTTTTATTTGTTCATTTCAACTACAAGGCTAGATGTTTTCTAAATTCTCTGAACCATTATGATTAATGTTTATATTAAAAAGGCAATTATTATTTACTATGTTATGCAAGTATTGGTGAACCCTTTTACCCATTTAAAGCACGCCCCAGCGTGAGTAAAACGAACTTTAAAACACGCGCGTTTTTAAAGTTACCATGGCAACAGCAACATTATAGAGAAACGAAGTGTAATGTCTAATGGTCTAAATGACAATTTTTTTAATTATTGATCTGACAGGAGTACTTTGTAACGTCAAAACCTTTATTTGAACAATATTTAACAATTTCAATTTTATAAATGAAAATGGAAAGTGCAGGTGATATTGTTTGAGATATTAATATTTCGATTTTTCAAATCGGAGAAAATGGTATGTATTTAATTTGATACTATTAACATTTCCATGACAACGCAAGGTAAACTAATGTCATCACGATTTCAACCATTTTACATTATTATTATTATTATTACAAATAAATGAGGGCAGAGGAGCTGGCTCCTATTATGCCCAAGAAAAAAAAATACAATTCAAAAGAAATACCTACTAGTAGTGAACAAACAAATGAGAGGAGAAGAAATTACGATTAAGCTCTAAAAGTTATTGAATAAGTAACACTGATCTAGTCTATTCTTGAATATGTTGACACTTGTTGCTGAAACAATTTCACTGTCCAAATCATTCCAAATATTGAAAATTCTGTTTGGTAAAAAGTTTTGTCTCGATCTAACCGCAAAATTTTCCTTTTTTAACTTGAACTGATGTCCTCGAAGTCTCGTGTCCGTATTTAGGGTGAAAACTGTATTTAGATCACCAAAATTATATTTAAGAATTCGAAAGGCTACAATAAGATCACCTCGCGTCCTACGCAGATCAAACGTGGTAAGATTTGCCATGGATAGTCTTTCTTCATATGAAGGTCTTACAGGTCCGAAAGCAACTCTGGTAGCCTTCCGCTGTACACTTTCCAGCAACGTTCTATCACGAGTCAAATCCGGGTACCAGACTGGGCCAGCATATTCAAGGATAGGTCTGACGTACGTAGCATACAATTTGCAGAAGCTCTGAAAAGATACTTTTGAGAAGCATTTCCTAATAAGATAAAGTCTGGTATTTGCACGTTTGGTTACTGAGAGCACATGATCGGACCATGATAGTTCACTATTCACGATAACACCCAAATCATTATGAGAGTTTACTGTGATTACAATCTGACCGTCAATATAATAATCAAAATGTGGGTTGTTTTTACCGACGTGAAGAACTACACATTTTTCAATGTTCAATGGGAGTAACCATTCCGAAGACCACTGATGTATTGACGTTAGGTCGTTTTGTATAGATAGATGACTTGTGATGGGATTGTCATATATTTTTGAGTCGTCGGCATATTGCGATATTTTGCTGGAAACGTGAAATGGTAAATCGCTAGTGTACACTGTAAACAAAAGTGGGCCCAAAACTGAGCCCTGCGGAACACCACTTTTAACTGGTCTTTTATGAGAAAAGGAGTCACCAACTCGGACCTTGTAGAAACGGTCCGTCAAAAAGTTTTCAATCCATAGTTTTAAGTTTCCTCTAATACCGAATTGTTCTAACTTGTACAGGAGTCTTCGCTTGGGAACCCGGTCGAAAGCTTTGGAAAAATCTAAATACACTATATCAATAGGTTCTCTATTATTCAAGAATGATGTCCAGTCATTCACACAATGAAGTAAGTTTGTAAGTGTTGACCGCCCTGGGATAAATCCATGTTGTTGTTTTGGAATAATATGTTGTTCGAGGAGAAAATCCATCATAGTCTCGGAAATAATAGATTCCATTAATTTACTGACAACGGGCAACAAACTTATTGGGCGATAATTGTGGCTATCCAGCTTATTGCCCCTCTTAAAGATAGGGGTGACAGAAGCTAGTTTCCAACTATAAGGCAAAGAGCCATTTGTAAAGGACGATTGCATTATTAAGCATAGCGGAGTAGCGAGAGCGTCGGAACATCTTTTGAGAAAGTATGGTGTCAAACCATCTAAGCCAGGTGAGGCGTTAGTACGTAGGTTTAGCAAATGCTGTTTGATTTTATCATTTGTGAACAGAATATTGTCAAGAGTGGCGAAAAGACGGGGGGATATGATATCAGGCATATTGTCATTAGGAAGTTCGTTTGTAAAAACTTTTGAGAATGTCTGTGAGAGTATTTCGGAAGTCTCTTTATTTGACGAGCAAAGGCTACCGTCATCTTTTAGAAGCAGAGGAATAGCAACTTTAGATGATAGTGAGGAACGTATGTATTTAAAAACTTTTTTTGAGTTTCCGCTAGCTATAATTGATTCTTCAAAGTTGTGCCTGAGATTATCAAGTAGTACTTTGACCCGATTAGAAAAATTGCGATGGTTACTGAAATCTACAGTAAACCTTGTTTGTTTATATTTTCGCCAGAGGTGTCGCTTGTGTCTGATTAAATGTATTGCCTGGTTATTTATCCAAGGTTTTAGGTTATTTTTTGGAATTTTACGTTGGGTTGTATTAACACTAATTGTTTTACTGGTGATTTGAAGGAAGGTATTCCACATTGTCGAAGGATCAATAGACAAATTCAACACAGAATGCCAATCGAGCTGGGATAAGTCGTCGTTAACTTTGTTAAAGTCAGTATAATTGTAAGTGAGTGTGTTACTCAAACCTGGAGAGGAGTTTACATTAAACTGAATGTGAGTTGTTATGACTGCGTGATCAGATTTACCTATCGGGGAACTAATTTCGGGAGTTGTTAGTAAATTGTCATCATTGGTAAGAATAAGGTCCA
Organism: Galerucella nymphaeae; assembly: GCA_963978555.1. NCBI lineage: Eukaryota > Metazoa > Arthropoda > Insecta > Coleoptera > Chrysomelidae > Galerucella > Galerucella nymphaeae. Next base: position 17,823,853 of record OZ021707.1, on the reverse strand, counting down.
GAGTAGACGGTTGGTTGTTGATTCTAAATCTGGTTGGTTCTTCTATAAGTTGGGATAGGTTGGAGTTTAAAATAAAATTTTGAAAAAGATTATGCGAACTAACACCATCAGATAGAGATGTCGTTTTCCAGACAATTTCAGGAAAGTTGAAGTCACCGACTAGTATAAGATTGTCAAGTTCCGACATTTCCCAGAGTTTATCGATTAATAAGATGTCATTTTCACGGTGGGTGTCTGGTGGTCGATATAAGCAAACGAGATTAATTGAAAATGAGTTTTTAGCAATACACAGATGGATGATATCTATACCTGGAATATTAAGGTCACCCACATTGTCAGCTATTTCTTTTTCTTTTCCTTGTAGCAGTAATAGATACCAGTATTTATGATTTCAAAGTGCACCAATAAAAAAATACTATGATAATACTGATAATGTGATATGGTTGAATTCCTGATGACATTAGTGTACCATGCGTTGTCAGGGAAATGTTAATAGAATCAAATTAAATACCATTTCCTCCGATTTGAAAAATCGAAATATTAATATTTCAAACAATATCACCTGCACTTTCCATTTTCATTTATAAAATTGAAATTGTTAAATATTGTTCAAATAAAGGTTTTGACGTTACAAAGTACCTACTCCTACTTTAAGTTGAAATATAATGTAGATTCAACAAATCAAAATTGTTTGATTTCATAATTTAGTATGGATCTACATCAAGTAAAAGCCTCATCTATTCAATTGTTCAACAAGGCTAGATGTTTCCAAAATTCTTTGGACCATTATGATTATTGTTTATATTAAAAACGAAATTGTTATATACTATGTTATGCAAGCATTTACTTAAGGAAGACGAAAATTGTTGTTTGAAATAAACACATTTGGTGTGGAATTTTCTTATCGAATACCACACGAGGTCAAATTAATTAAGGAAATTTTTCCTCGTTCATGAATATTTCCGGAAATAATTTGACCTCTAGTGGTATTACTAGAAAAAATTTAATTACAAAATTTGAAAATTGTGCTTCATCTGTAAACAATAAGTTTCTTGGCAATTGGCATTTTCGTTATATTTCGCATGGCATCCAAACACAAATATACCTAAAGAGCTTGCATGTTGGATGTCTATGGAGGCAAAATTATTGCAAAATCAGAATCTGGATACCATGTGACAAATTTCGTATCCGATTTTAATATTTACCTGACTATTGTGACAAAGAATTTCGAATAGCCCTTACGTTCGATATGATAACAACAAAATAAATCTGGAATTCAGACACTTCTATTTAGTAGGTTCTTTATTTAGAGGTTATTCTAATTACAATCAGAGACTTACAATGCAGTGTTTAATTTGTTGATATACAGATAAATGGTCCCGGGTTAGTTGTCTTGCTGTATATTCTCTTAATTATTATCCTGCAGACGAATTTATCGTATCACTGTATCGCGCAGCCTCAGGTTTCCAAGCAACGATTGCGAAAAGCCCGCTGACCTAGGGTGCGTCATGAAATGAAGTAAACAGCCACGTAGTCGCACGTTTCACATTGTGGAAAAATTTTGTTTTAGTGTCTCATTATTTTCTTTCCATTATACGGCTGTGAATATTGATACCGATAAGAATGTTGTATATTTTCGTGACCTTCCGTTAACGAATAATGTTTACTTCGGTGAAAAATAATTTATACAGGGTCAACATGTTATTATGACTGATCTGTTTTTTAAGTCTGCCAGCGTTGACAATAAATTAAAAGGATTATGAAAAATGTTACAATGTATTATAATCGTTATTTGAATATTATAAGGCGACAAGTTCCTAGGGTTTGACAAATAAAAATATCGAAGCGTTACTAGAGCAAAATTCAATTTAAATAAAAAAAAGTAGGTAACAGAGTTTTATTTACGTCAAAATTATAAAAATACTGATCTATATGGATCGTACACTGTTTTGTAAAATAACAAAGTGGAAATAATTATTTATATTTTGTCATTTTTACCTGCCAGATTTAAGTGTTCTACGGTAATTACGAGGTGAGTCAAAAATACCTTTATATTTTACAATTGAAGTATCTCCACTTAAATTAGAATCTATCGCATAATTACGTAGATAATGCAGAATGTTATCACTTGATATTATTAAAAAAAGAGAATGTTTTTATTTTTCATCTATTATTCAAAAATTTTGAGTCGGTTTCTCAAAAAAACTGCTACTTACTAACTTCAAACTTGGTAAATTGTAATACTCTGTAGTTGGAGGTGTAACGGGCAAATTGGGTTACATCGTTGAGTGAAAAAAAATTGTTTTTCACTCAACGGTTACATTTTTTGTATATCGGTTTTTTGAGTTTTAGATTAAACTGATAAATTATTAGGTATTTAAAAGAAATGTAGCTCTTGTTTGAATTCGCTATTATGAACTGATTTATTAAAAATTGATATTATTAATAACTTGAATAACACCAAAGGTGGAGCGTTTATAGGTTGACAGTTTTTAGAGTCAAATTGCTAAAGGAAACAGTTTATAAGTTGAACAACACAAATTTACCCGATATCAATACAAACATCGAGTGTAATTCGGCAGGACAATTCAATGAATCGGCTCATTGTTAGTGTTTAGAAATTCAATAAGTTGTTGACAAACATGTCAAACTATTTATTTTGGCAACCAGCACTGCGATAATTGATGAACAAATGCATAAGTGGAAAAATCACAAATGCATTCATCAACAGTAAAAACACAAGAGCTTTCTTTTTATCGGATAAATTTCTCTTTGCAACGAAACAGTTTTGCCAATCACTAATTTTATCTAATGTCAGTTTTTCGAGCAAATTTAGTGATTGACAAAATTTTGAGTTGAAAAGAAATTTATCCGATAAAAGAAAAGCTCGAGTGTTTTTTGGCAAGATAAAACATATATACAGAATATATCGATGAACAACAACAATAATTTCGACTCATTGTCATAGTGTATAAGTGATGTCCACTTACTAGATATTGAGGAAGAGAGGTTTTTATCAATGTCAAAGTGACAATAACATTTCCAGGTATATGACATTTTAACATTGAAGTTAATTTATCAACAGTAAAAACACAAGAGCTTTTTTTTTATCGGATAAATTTCTCTTTGCAACGAAACAGTTTTGCCAATCACTAATTTTACGAGAAAAACTGACATGATAAAATCGCGACACCGAAGGTGGAGCGATTTTATCTAATATCAGTTTTTCGAGCAAATTTAGTGATTGGCAAAAGTTTGAGTTGAAGAGAATTTTATCTGGATAAAAGAAAAGCTCGAGTGTTTTTTGGCAAGATAAATTAACGACAGAATATATCGATGAACAACAACAATAATTATCTCATTGTCATTGTGTAAAAGTGACGTCCGCATACTAGAAATTGAGGAAGAGAGGTTTTTATCGCGATAAAAAAGGATGCACCTTTTTTATCGATGTCAAAGTGACAATAACATTTCCAGGTATATGACATTTTAATATTGAAGTTAATTTATCAACAGTAAAAACACAAGAGCTATTTTTTTTATCGGATAAATTTCTCTTTGCAACGAAACAGTTTTGCCAATCAATAATTTAACGAGAAAAACTGACATGATAAAATCGCGACACCGAAGGTGGAGCGATTTTATCTAATGTCAGTTTTTCGAGCAAATTTAGTGATTGGCAAAACTTTGAGTTGAAGAGAAATTTATCTGGATATAAGAAAAGCTCGAGTGTTTTTTGGCAAGATAAATTAACGACAGAATAATATATCGATGAACAACAACAATAATTATCTCATTGTCATTGTGTGAAAGTGACGTCCGTTCACTAGATATTGAGGAAGAGAGGTTTTTATCGCGATAAAAAAGGATGCACCTTTTTTATCGATGTCAAAGTGACAATAACATTTCCAGGTATATGACATTTTAATATTGAAGTTAATTTATCGACAGTAAAAACACAAGAGCTTTTTTTTTATCGGATAAATTTCTCTTTGTAACGAAATAGTTTTGCCAATCACTAATTTTACGAGAAAAACTGACATGATAAAATCGCGACACCGAAGGTGGAGCGATTTTATCTAATTGCACTGTGGCATATGCGATTTTTTAAACATGAGTTGAATTGTTGGAAATATCAATTTCGTACACGTTTGTATAATCGAGATGCCTACCAGTTTCGGTACTTCTCTTAGGCGTTGGCATAGAGCCGTAAATGTTGATTGATAGAATGTCGTCTGTTAGAAAATCGTTCAGCTAGCACTTCGCTATAGATTAAATGCATATCAGCATAATTTTTCATGGGAATACTTATCCATTTTGCGAAAACATTTCAATTATTTCACCCTTTTTCAAAAGTGATCATATCAAACAATAATACTCATTTAATTCTAATGACTTGTGAATTGTAGGCCGATCCCATTGTAGCTATGCAGTGGTTGAATTTGAATACGGGGTGCAAAAATGTGATGATGTTTTTACTCGAAATTTGAAACACGTTTCCGATGTATTTTTTTCTGAAGAATACGATGGCAATATTCAATTTATCATAGGGCACACCTAAAAACCGCTAGAAGTCAAAAACTACATGATAAAAGTGAAAAATGACATTTTGTGTTTGCAACGTTGTATCTCTGGAAACCAAAAATTTTGGCTCAAAAGATAGCTTTTATATATTCCAGAACAACATATCCAAAATTCGCATTAATCGAAGTGGGTGTTTTTGAGAAATCGCATTTTGAAAAAAAGCAATTCTCAGTTTTTCCGATTTTACGGAAAGATACCTATTGGAAATCTGAAAAGAGCATGATAAAGCTGATCAAATGACACAATTTGAAGAAGAAACAAAAATACCAATTCTTGGGACGAAATGGCGACCATTTTAAGCAAGTGCAGTTTTTTCGTAATAACTAAATGGCTCCGAAAACGTTTTTTGGAAAAAAAGAAAAAACACGTGTCTCATGAAATCGCGAGTAGAATATGGTCTCAGAGTTTTAGAAAATCGATAATTTTATTGATAACACAAAAACCGATGAATTCAAAAAATGAATGTTGGGAGAAACAAATAACACAAGAATATAATTCCGAAGCAGCATGTTCAAGAACAACGATTGTGTTGAAAAATTGTTCGAAATGACATAATTTATCGCAAATAATCAAAAATATTTATACCTCATCTATACTATAAAATTGAAATTTGAACTAATCGGACCCCACACAAATAAATCCACCAAAAATGAACGATTTGTACCTACTAGATTAGCCCATTCAATCCTTCTTATGAGCATGGTGAAACGTTTCAATATGTTAATCGATATTTTTAGGCGCTCAACTTGAGAGATAAATCGGGATTAAAACTGTGAAACTGGGGCCTACGCCTAATATCCCCTTGCCAATATTACCTCATTCAGTCACCATGGCATGGTGGGGGAGATGAGGAATTACATCGACATCTTTGTAGTGTAAGTTTTTAAGGCTGCCTCTTTTGTAGCTGCCGTATCCTAAGGATGTTTCAAATCCCGGATAAATAACAATTTAACATGTATGCACCCAATTTATATTCAGATTCAACTTGGTTAAAAATGTAAATGAAAAAACCTTTTTATATGAGTAAACGTAAGAAATAATGATTTAAAAAAATTATTCATATTAAGCAACAAACAAGAAAAATCGTTAATTAGCAATCAAAAAATTTATTAAGAAAATGGTCTTTGTCTTGAAAGCAATTGAAAATCAAAATAATAAGGATAATTGAGGAGAAAATTCTCATTGCATTCTTTTTTATTTTGCAATGCCTTGTTATAGAAAAAGTGGAAATGAACAAATTAACAAAGGTTTTAACTTTACACATCAAGAAAAAAAGAACAGGTTTAGTATTACCATTTTGCAATATTATTATTAACATTTTGCAATGTTAATATTAAGATCGATTTTAAAAGCCTACAAACTGTCAACAAAATTTAGAAATAAATATTATATCAGTCGTCAGAGACGTAGAACGATAGATACGCTGTAGTTACAGATTTTAGAAAATTATAATGAAGAATAAAAACATTCGAAGCACTAACTTTCCTACCAATCGTTAATTTTTGTTTGTTTGTGAACTAGCTATACAGTCAGATGATATCAAATTCTATCATTAAACGTTCATTGTTTAACTTTTCAGTTTTCCAGAAACAATTATTTTTAATCCCATTTAATATTAACCGCAAAACTATTATTTTATGAACAGTGTACGAAACATTTTTATTTTAATCTTACAGGCCAAACTCCCGTCAAAGTAAATTTTATAACGACGGAAACATAAAATTATATCACATACACGCGTCGCCTCGTTGGAATTCACCCAAAATATTCAGTCGTTTCTGTTAACTCTTGACAATATTTTTAGTCCTATCTCCAATTTTATTCATTTTTTTTAAATAATAATTGCATGGAAGTTGCTTAGCAGTTACTTCTCGGTCGGTGTACATTTTCGCAATGTGGATGATGTTCACTTGCTCTGACGTCGGCACGTCAGTATCTCGGCTTTTATGGAATTTCAAAGTGTTGTCATATACACCATTATCAATATCCGATTACCACATCATTTCCAACAACATTATGACATCGCCGGAACTTACTATCGTCAAGAAGAAGGATGTTTGGCGTGGATCAAGGGACAAATTAAAAGGTGCTAAAATTATTCATTTCGAAATTTATATGATTTTAGTCAATAACAATATTTTAGTATTCAAGATAAATTCAGGAAATTAATGTTTGTTTATATAAAATATTAAACAGGGGTAATATTAACATGTGTGGGTGGTCTAAAATCAATACTTATTCTTTTCAATATTTAGTGTGACCCATTTTGTTGGGAAGGATCCCTGTAAAATCCGCATTTCTCAACTGATGTTGACTTAATTTATTTTTTTTGTTAGATTTAGTATTCAAAACAGTATTTTGGCACACATTTCCAGAGCTTAATTACCATTTTCAAGGTCATCTATTTTTATTTGCCAAAAAAGACGAAAGTAAATTAGGCATTATTTTAAAAATGACTATACCACTTGATTCAGAATCATTACAAATGTGAACTACCAAAATTTTATGAAAAAATGTTCATTAACGACAAAGTTATTACAGCATGAATTTAGAAAAAGTGGTATTTAATTAATTTTAGAGTGTAGACAAATTTTAAAAACAAAAAAAGGACTCACACATATTGCACAGAAAAAAATGTAAACCGATAACTTAACATATTATGGAGTTATAGCTTCTGAAAGTAATGTAAACTTGTGCTCAATAATTTGGATGTTGGCAAACTACCTAGTGTATGACAACACGGTCATTGAAATTTCTTGCCTGCACATTTTTTTTAAATAGGTCTCTGCTCCAGTCTCAATATATACTTTTTTTTTATTTTGTACACTTGACTGCAAAGCAGGAAAATGCATGGTTAGTTATTTCTAAGAGCTGCTAATTTGGATTTTATTGTCATGACTCGTTGATTTCATTTTGTTAAGAAATGAAAGGACCTCGCACCATTTTATAGGTAATCCTGGTTCTCGTACGATTTTCGATTTTTTTAATATGTTGTAGTATTAATGATAACTAAAGATCGTGATAGGTAAAAACTGTGCAGGCCCTCCGGTTTGGCGGTGGTGGCGTCTTGAAGTTGCGTCCTGAGCATAACATTTTGCCTCCTAGCACTATAAATCTTGCATTAATAGCAAATGTATTGTATGTCAGGGGCTCATGAGGAGGTCTGCCACACTTCTGTGCCACCAGAATCGCAATTTCTTCAGAGGGTGACTTCGCAATGGCCAATTTGTTAGGCCGATGTTTCAACAGCAAGCGGAAGCAATGAAACCGAACAAAATCATCAAAAATTACGTTATGTAAGTTAGTTGAATCCATCCAACTTCTAAATTCTTCACGAGTGGGCCCCAAAAGATTTTTTAACATCTGGATACCACACACCCATCCACAAACCACATTGCACCCATCTCTAGAGCCATCACTAGTGGCAGACGTCAGTCGGAAATTGTCAGACATTTTATTGTTGTTTTTTATGCGTATTTTTATTTTTTTCCTTCAACATAAGTGGAACGACCTACCTCAGTTGTGTATATCTCAAGTAGGTCTACTTTCGATTGTCTGATATTCAATTACCTAATACGTATGGGTATTATGGAGTTTGTTTTGACTGACGTCTCTCACAGGTGATGGCTCTTTTGACAGATATCCATCTGAACTACCGGACTTTTCATCTACTACTAGAGATGGGTGCGTGCGGGATCAAAAAAATGTTAAGAAGTCTTTTGGGCCCCACTCGTGAGGAATTAAGAAGTTAGATGGATTAAACTAACCTACATAACGTGATTGTTAATGATTTTGTTCGGTTTCATTGCTTCCGCTTGCTGTTGAAACATCGGCCTAATAAATTGGACATTGCGGAGGCACCCTCTGGAGAAATTGCGATTCTGGTGGCACAGAAATGTGGCAGACCTCCTCATGAACCCCTGACATACAATACATTTGCTTTTATTGCGAGATTTATAGTGCTAGGAGGCAAAATGTTATGCTCAGGACGCCACCAACGCCAAACCGGAGGGTCTGCACAGTTTCAACCCATCACGATCTCTTAGTTATCATTAAGACTACAACATATCAAAAAAAAATCGAAAATCGTACGAGAACCAGGATAACCTATAAAATGGTGCGGGGTCCTTTAAACACAATTTTACTTCCAGTAGCTACTATAACTCCGAAACGGGTTAAGTTATCGGCTTCAAATTTTCACTGTGCAGTATGTTTGAATCCTAGTTTTTGTTAACCATGTTTCAATTTTTTAAATTTGTCTACATTCTACGCAAGAAATCAATTAAAATACCACTTTTTCCAAATTCAGGCTGTCATAACTTTGTAGTGATTATAACTGTTTTATAAAAATTTTGTAGTTTACATCTGTAATTATTCCGAATCCAGTGGTATATTCATATTTGAGAGAGAAAAAATGCCCAATGTACTTTCATCTTTTTTGGCAAAGACAAATTGATATAGAGGGCCTTGAAATGGTTATTTTCCTAACAAGTGCGGAAAGTGATACTTTCCCGCACGCGACTGCAGTTGACCCGAACGACGCAGAGCGGAGTTCGGGCAAGCGGTCAAGTGCGGGAAAGACACTTTACGCATGAGTTAGGAACATTATTTTTTCTACTACCGTATGTACCTACAAAAAAGTATACCAACCCATTTTTCAAAAATCATTTCATTTCAACATACATATACAAAACTTTAACTAAAAACTACTAATTATTATAAATATTAATATTAAAACACAATTTCTTGCATTCTGTAAATTACTTGAAATTGCCGTTCCAGGGGAGTTATTTGGTGTTAGGGTTACCTATATAAAAATATCTTCATTATTTTATATTTCCAAAAAATTAAAAATGCAACAAAAAGTTAAAAAAGTTTTTTTTATGGACTATTTTGTGAATATTTATTCACCTGTAGTCACAATATAGTTATAACTTCCGAAGTAAAAAACTATCTAATAAGGTCAAAATTTGCATAATTTTACTTTCCCGCAGTTTCAAAACTAAAATGCGTGCGGGAGAGTGGGTTAAAACGCACGGTCGTAGAAAAATAGTAATTAAGCTCTGAAAATTTGCCAAAATACTGTTTTTGATACTCAATCTAACATGCAGATTTTACAGGGGTGCTTCCAAACAAAATGTACAGAGTATTTGTCTAGAAAAAAATCGCATTTTTCTTCAAATTGTATATAGCAATCTTTGGTGGAGCAAAACTTGCATTGGTGACGTATTTTTCATCTCACTCCCTTTTTTGAGTAGGAACACAATTTATGGATCGGTGGCCCTACTGTAGATACTGGGCGTATGAAGTTTTTTAACTGGGTACATCTATTTGTAAATATTCCATATATCTATTATATTAATTAATTTTATTGAATATACGATGAAGAGGTTATTTATTTGATAAAAAATTCATTTACCATGGATGAGAGATACATTTTTTTGAATAGCTTATAAAACTTTGGTAAGAAATTTATTTTTTTGTGAAAATTTTCTTCTATAGTCAAAAGCGCTATTATCGTGCGGGTTCAAAGGTCACCAACCATATGTGTCAAATCAGAAAACACAGAGGTTACCAAAATGTGAGATTACACTGATTGACGAACTTCCACTTTTTCTTCCATTCTCGAAATAATCATTTTTTTCCTTGAGAATACAAAAAACCGGAAAATTGCTTCTTGTTATTCATTTTGTCACTTTGAATTGCCAAAGTCACAAAACTGACATATTTAAATAAAAACTTAGCTGGTAAAAGACTTTTTAGAATCGCTGAAAACTAAATAAATATCCTTCTTTTTCCTGTCACAATTGCATAAATCTGTCTTATTCATCTTACGGATTTTATTTTTAAGTTAATGCAATAAAAGAAAACAAAAACTGTGAGTATGTCTTTGTTCAATCGTATGACCCGCAGGATATGACTGCATTTGACTATAATAGTTCTTCGGTAGACCAGAAGTTGATTTTATTCCTAAATAACTATTCTGCTTGATATTTATATCGGAAATAGGTAGATGCGTGAAATATTTAACAGAATACCTAATTATTAATTATTATAGATGTAGGTACCTACCTGGTATCACTCGTGCGGTTGACCGTCTGGCAATATCTACTTATAACAAAATCGCAGATATGAAAAAGGAAACTGTAATATATACAAACTGTGCATCACACGAAAATAAGTGGGAACATAAAATTGAATTGGTAAAATTATAAATGAAATTGTTGAAAATTTCTAATTTGAAAGTATATTGCAGTTTATTTTCTAGATTTTCTCTAAAGTCGGTCGTAGAAAAAATATACTATTCGACTCGTGTGGATTGTCCATATCGCACTCGAACGATTCAGCACTCCTCTTACGGCGTCGTTGCACAAACTACTATTGTACGCAAGCTTCTTATGAAACTCAAAATATTTATTATTTATTTTTCAGAGCGGTAGCAGCCTACCTACGTGCTCTTAATTTGTCACCTAACAATGCTGTCGTCCACGGAAACCTCGCTTGTGTTTATTATGAACAAGGACTTATTGATTTGGCAATTGATACCTACAGAAGAGCTATTGAACTTCAACCGAACTTCCCAGATGCTTACTGCAACCTAGCAAACGCACTAAAAGAAAAAGGTCAAGTTTCGGAAGCGGAAGAATGTTACAACACCGCATTACGTTTATGTCCCTCTCATGCAGATTCTCTAAATAATTTGGCAAATATAAAAAGGTAATGTTTATATTATTTTAAAAAGGAAGCCTAATAGACTTTCTCATATCATTAGGTTTTAATAAGGGTAGCTCTATAAAGTATAGTTTAATTCAAAACATGTCACTAGTTTCTCGTTGAATGAAATAAATATTTTTTCCTACGAGCGGGCGGAAAATTGAATTTTCCACACACATTTTAGTGTGGAAAATTGATTTTCCCGCACCGTGTGGAAAATATTTTCCACACCAATATGTCAAATTAATAATAAACAGGTATTGTCAGAGAACTGTCAGTGCATTTCTAAAATTATTTTGCACGTGAATAAGTGAATCCTCATGCTCTTAGAAAAACTATTGTACCTAAAACTTGCGAAAAATGTTTTTCCGCACTCGGCTGCTTCACCGAACTCCGCTACGCGTCCTTCGGTGAACGGTAGACTCATTTTCCGCACTTGTTAGGTAAATAGCTATTATTTATTAGCAAATAAAATTAAATTGGATTATGTTAACCTTGTACAACTTCAGTTGAACATTAAAATAATAATACCTATACAGGGTGTCCATAAGTTATAAATACAAGGTGTTTCAAAGATAAGATACAATAAAAGTACGAAGAGACAATAACCTACAAAAACTTCAATCCCCCGCGAAGATATTAAATAAAAATGTGTAGGTATTTCTTCTGTGCCAGTTAACAGCATTTATTTCACAAATTAAGAAGGTTAGAGAAAAGTTACATTTGGGTATTTTAAATATTTCTTAATGATCATCATGCTTCTAATTTACGGGACACCTTGTATAATAAATAGAACCTGAAAACTGTTTGAGTAAAAGGCATTTCAGTTTCTTGTTCCGTTTCGTTGTAATTAATTTTTATTTCCATTATTCACAGAGAGCAAGGATACATTGAAGAAGCAACTAGATTGTATCTGAAAGCTTTGGAAGTATTTCCGGAATTCGCTGCAGCGCATAGTAATCTAGCGTCTGTTCTTCAACAACAGGGTAAATTAAACGAAGCTCTAATGCATTACAAGGAAGCCATTAGGATCCAACCCACTTTCGCTGATGCATATTCTAACATGGGTAACGTTATTTTCGTAATTTAAAGGTCAACTTACATGAAAACATCTTTATAAATTTATCACAAAATCGAACAGTGCCAGTAATTAATTAATTGAAGAAATAATCACTTTTGTAAGAAAAACAGTCTTTAAGAATAACAACGTAATATCTTGTTAGATAAATATATTCAGCCTTATTCATAGTCGTTTACTTAAAATAATGTTAAAACACCACTAGTTAGTGGCCACCAACATCATACTAACAAGCCACTAACGTTTCCTATTCATAGTCGCATATTTTTTTCCCACTAGTTGAAATAATATTAGCAGAAAAATGAATGCGGCAACTATGGAATAGTATATTACGTAACGTGTGCGGAAAGTGACATTTTTCACACGAGTGGGAAGTATTGTCTCACGAGCGCAGCCGAGTGAGACAATCCCACGAGTGTGAAAAATCACTTTCGCACAAGTTATGTACACTATTTTTCCTACGACCACGCGATATACTTTTACCGAATTAGGCATGTAGGTATAATCTTGCGTTTTTATGTAGATGTGAGAGGTTTTACATATGTGTATTTGTAAATACTTTATATGGTTTTGATTACTTACCTTTGAAAGTGGCCCAGAAAATTGTGATTTTTATGCAATGGAAAAAAGTACCTTTATAAAAAAGTTAGAATTAATATTGGTACACAAAATATAAAATATTACGAACATTTATTTCAACAACTTACAACAAACAGAACATCGGAAATAGTTTTACATAAATATTGCGATTCAAAATTAGTTATTTATTTGCTGTGAAAATTAAATGTGAAATTATTATTAGCACCACACTTAACTTGTTGCCTACCTGTAGGAGATTGAAAGTATTAACTAGCTATTTTAAGGATTCATTGTTCAAATAATTGAAAACGGATATTTATTGTTTCAATAACATGAAAGTCCAATAAATTGTGATATAAACACTTTTTATTTTGTGTGTGTATATTTCCTCAGCGCTTATTAGTATCTTGGACAAGAACCATGAGCTATAACAGTGGTATGGCCGAGCGGTCTAGGCATCCGTAGACTCGATTTTTGACAAACAGTAGGGTGGTTCGAGTCCGGGCTCGGTATTTTTATTTTATTATTTTTTTAATTTTAAATGAAATAAATAAATTATATTATATTATTATATGGACAAATCAACTTAGGAAATAAGCATTTCACATATACATATTAATTTGCGGAGTAAAAAGACTAGCATTTCAACATTCAATTTGACAGCTTTTTTATCCGCACACGTACGGATAAGATTTTTTTCCGTACGCGTATGAATAAAGGTCACTTTCCATAGAACTAGTCAGTGCGATATATGTCACTTTCCTATGTGGTCGTAGGAAAATTTTATTTTGTATTTGAGATGTTGGTTGTTGTATGGCCGGATGCCGCAAAACAAGAGGCCAGGAATCTGAAGAAGTGGTTGTTAGATTAGCTTATTGATCCGAAATCCTTAAGTTTACTTGGAAAAGCAAAATCCTTTGGTAGTTTATAATGATAAACAGTTTTTTACAAAAACGCCATTATTGAATCCAAGAAATGAGGCAGAAGAAAGATATAATAGGGCACACATATCTACCCGAAACATTATTGAAAGAGTGTTTGGTGTGATAAAAAATAAATTTACATGTTTTTTTAATGGGATACACATACATTTGGATACAACAAAAGCAGCTATAGTTGCAGTTGTAATTATATATAACATTATAACAAATGATAGACTGCAAAATAGAGGTTTTGTTCTCGATAATGGGGATCTCGCCTTTTAAAAATTCAATAAATAGATCCTTTTAATAATTGTCCCAATTTTGTGACCGGGGTCTTTTTCTCTAGAAGAAATTTATATTAACTGATTAAATATTCTGCAGATACTGCCAATCAAAATATATACTTACCTTAGGAATTATTACTATATTTTACAAATGTAGAAGATAGGTATACAGTAACAAACACGAAGTGAACGCTCGATTTTACGTGCTTGACGTTTGTTGACTTTTTAGGTTAGGTATAAAAGTAACTTAAATACCCATTGTAACGCCACGAAATGTATTGCCCACTAAAATTAGTACGATCTTAATAGCCACTAAATACGTCTATGAATACGAATTTCTTTAGTGGGATGTTAGTGGTGTGTTAGTAGCCACTAAATATGACTACGAATAAGGCTGATTATGTTTATGTGAAAATTCTTATAATATTTAAGCTTTGGTCGATACTTTTTAAGATTAATTACAGGCAAAGACTAGCTGAAAAATTGAGTTGAGTGAAGAAGAGATATAAAATATTGCGTGTTATGGCGTACTCTCTACTATCCATTTAAATGGGTACTATATTTAGACGATGCGGCGTTTAAACATCGAATATTGAATACTTATACAAAAATTCTACAAAATTATAGTTTGATTTTGTATATTCAAAAAATAAGGCCGCGTTGAAAAAATCTCAAAGCTGATTCTCTTACAAGTAAAGCAATTGTTATCAACAACATTTTGTTCCGTCTCCATTAAAGACAATAATAAATAAATAAATAAATAAACTGTATTGAATGGCATTAAAGTACCTTCCTTATGACTTTGTTTCACATTTGACAGCCGTCTGGTAGCTACCCCTCACTTTTTATTTCCAAATGGCACTCCCTGTATATTGTCGTTGAAAATTGCTCGTCATTCTATTTGGAATACAACGATAGCACATACTTGTAATTTTTTCCAATTAATAATAACAAAAATATAAATATTTCATATTTCTTAATAAACAAAATATCTCAAATATCGTCAACAAAAAACTAAATTAATTTTTTTCATTCCAGAAATATTTCAAATGTATTTTTCCAGATATAATTACCAATCCAATTTCCAATATTTTCACGACTTTTTTCAGTGCATTGAACTTGTGAACCTGACTAAATCAGCGCGAGCTAAATCCTTGTGTCAATATTACTAAAGTAAATTTACTTCAGACGATGCAAATGTAAGCGATACCTTCCATTCCATTCATTTAAAATTATTTGTCACATTTACCTTGTGACGTCATCTTTTACGAATAACTCTTCTGTTATCCCTAGTAGGTAACTTTACAACCCTGTATTCAACCTTCAAATGTCAGTAGTTTATGTATAATTGTTCCAAAGATAAGAGGGGAGAGGGACTTTTGCAATATATATTAAATTTCTATTGTTATGCTATTTATCGAAAATATTGAATATATTTGTTATTTCTCACAGTAAATTCACCCCTGACAATGCAAATGTTGTTTGTGAAACCCATCGAGTAATATGTTAGATTTCTGTTGTGTGTAAGGTGTGTTAGTAAGAGCTGAACAAATCTGGCTGAATAACACATGAAAAATTCCTATCTTTTTGTTTTTCCACCACCCTAACTTTTTTGCATCTTATTAGTTTTGGTAGTTTGGAATTATTCAAATTTCCACCTAAAGGATCTGTGAATCATAATTTTTATGAAAATGACCGTCAGGGTCACTTAAGATGCTGCATATCTTCTTATATAACAATCACTCAAGGGTTAGGGTTACAAGAAGTAAATTTAAAAAAATTCTTAGAAGTAAAATATTCAAATAAGGTTTGAAAGCACTTTTATGTATTTGCGTCAAAATTATCTCTAGGGGAAACTAATCAAGAATTTTATGTCACAAAAATTATTGAGATGATTTCGGAAACCCGCTTTATTAATGTTTATTCTATGGAGGACGTAACTTTCCCTAAGAACATTGCTCTGTACTTTGATAACTTGATAACTTTGATAATTCAATGTTTTCACGTCGGTTGCTTCCAAAGTTCTTAAAAGACATGTATCGTTCTAATTAACTCCACAATATACGGTGATAAGGCAGAAGTTTTGACATGTGACCATTAACTTAAAAGTAAATTAGGATAGGTGGACATGAAATCATATCTAGTATCTGTAGTGCGTTCAACTGGAGAGTTTCTAAACAACCTTCATAATTATTCCAGTGATTGTCAACATTCCCATTGAAAAACCGGCCCATAGAAATATAATCTATAGCAACTAGAAATAAAGAGTTCCTTTTGATTAATCAACCATTGAAAATTAATGGAAAGTCTCTTAATCTGCATATATTCCCTTAATATTTGTACACGTAAGTTATTTGTCTGAAATATTTTCCTTATTTTGTTACAGGAAATACTTTGAAAGAAATGCAAGATGTTTCTGGTGCTCTTCAATGTTATACACGTGCTATTCAAATAAATCCAGCTTTTGCCGACGCTCACAGTAATCTGGCTAGCATTCATAAAGATTCCGGAAATATTCCAGAGGCTATACAGTCATATAGAACGGCTTTGAAGTTGAAACCAGATTTTCCAGACGCTTACTGCAATCTCGCCCATTGCTTGCAAATAGTTTGCGATTGGACAGACTATGATAATAGAATGAAAAAATTAGTCAACATCGTTGCAGATCAGCTAGAAAAGAACCGTCTTCCTTCCGTGCATCCTCATCATTCTATGTTGTATCCTCTATCTCATGAATTCAGGAAAGCTATAGCCGCTAGACATGCCAATCTATGTTTAGAAAAAATAAATGTATTACACAAATTTCCCTATAAATTTTCAACGGAAATTAAAGGTAGATTGAGAATCGGCTATGTAAGCAGCGATTTTGGAAATCACCCAACTTCTCATTTAATGCAGTCTGTTCCTGGTATGCACGATAAGACAAATGTAGAAGTATTTTGCTATGCTTTAAGCCAAGACGATGGAACTACTTTTAGAAGTAAAATATCTAGAGAAGCAGAACACTTCATAGATTTATCTTCTATCCCATGTAACGGAAAAGCTGCAGATAGAATTTATGCCGACAATATTCACATTTTGGTGAATATGAACGGATATACGAAAGGAGCAAGAAATGAAATATTCGCATTGCGACCCGCTCCCGTTCAAGTTATGTGGCTGGGGTATCCAGGAACTAGCGGCGCGAGTTTCATGGATTATTTAGTTACCGATGCGGTGACGTCGCCTATCGAATTGGCCAATCAGTACAGCGAAAAATTGGCTTTTATGCCGTACACATATTTCGTAGGAGATCACAAACAAATGTTTCCGCATTTAAAAGAACGATTAATTGTTAGCGACAAAAACGGACAGAATTTAGCGGATAATGTAGCGATTATAAATGCTACTGATCTTTCACCGTTAGTAGAAAATACCGACGTAAAAGAAATCAAAGAAATAGTAAAAGCCGCTAAACCGGTAGAAATTAGTCTTAAAGTAGCTGAACTGCCGACGACTACGCCTATAGAGAATATGATAGCATCTGGCCAAATCCAAACCTCGTTAAACGGCGTCGTAGTACAGAACGGATTAGCTACGACACAAACTAATAATAAAGCAGCGACCGGTGAAGAAGTACCACAAAATATAGTTATTACAACTCGACAACAGTACGGTTTACCTGATGACGCGATCGTTTATTGTAATTTTAATCAATTGTATAAAATAGATCCTATGACGCTTCATATGTGGGTGAACATATTAAAAGCTGTACCAAATGCGGTACTGTGGTTATTGCGATTTCCGGCCGTTGGTGAGCCGAACTTATTGAATACCGCACAACATCTTGGTTTACCGACAGAGAAAATAATATTCAGTAATGTTGCTGCAAAAGAAGAGCACGTGAGGAGAGGACAACTAGCCGATGTTTGTCTCGATACGCCTTTGTGTAACGGACATACAACCAGCATGGACGTACTATGGACCGGTACTCCTGTGGTAACTTTACCGGGTGAAACTTTAGCGTCGAGGGTGGCGGCTAGTCAATTGAATACTTTAGGATGTCCGGAATTGATAGCGAGGTCGAGACAAGAATATCAAGAAATCGCCATAAAGTTAGGAACAGATAAGGAATAGTAAGTATATTTTTTTTAATACCGATATTTGATGATATTTATTTTATAAATTCAAATTAATTCATAATACAAGTAATAATTGTACAGATTGTAGCAAGTTTAAAAATATTGAAGTAATATAACTTGTAGGGCCCTTGTTTAAGTTCACCTCTATTATTTTAGTTCCACAATCTAGAAACATTTGGTCGTATTAAGCACCATTCATATCAACCGACGCGTACCCTGTCCAGCACGCAACGTGGCAGTGTAACTGATATCATTATCATTTTATCACAGTTGTCATTACCACATTTTAATTTATAAACTCCTGATTAGTTTTGTAGATTTGGGTTTGTTGTTCTTAATAAATTTGGATAAATTGTCGGTTTTGAAGCAAATATTTAGGTCTAAAGTTTCTAAAAATGATTTGATTTTTAAGGATGGTATTCCAAAGTATGTTAAGCTTCTTTAGTTCAGTTTATTAGTTTCAATTTCCTCCATATAATGGGTAAGTTTATAGAGGCTCAGGGAATCATTTCTAGTTGGAGCTAATCTCGAAAGTATTCATCATCCGAAAGTTTTTGTAAATCATCTCTTGCTTCTTCCAGTTCCCCCATTGTGTTCAAAATAATTCGTACCAAAGGTTCAACGGCATAAATATATCTTTATATACATTTATTTTTTCACTTATCAATGGAAATCAAAAATAACTGTAAAACGTCATTGGCAAACCTAAATTGTGAAATTGAAGCAGACAAACAGATAAAACGAGTAAAATTGTATTGTTCCGTGTTTGACCATAGGTTAACTGTCTAAGATCTGATGGTAAACTTTTCTAAGGTTAACTAGTTAACGTCTAAAATCTCGTGTTACAACAACCTTATGAAGTTGACCAATGTTTAACTATAAAAAAGGTTCAATCTACCGAGTTACAACACACCCTAGACATGGTGACTACCCCTTCGAGAATCTTCAATGGCATGGTTTGTCAGGAAAGTTTTAATCAAAGTAGGTGATAAAATTGTGATCCGTTTACTTTCAAACAGTAATACAACCTTTGTTCAACACTGTTCCGAATATTTTGTAGCATAACAGGAGTTATTTCACCACATGCCACAGTTATCCGGTGGCGGAGAACTTCTCTAAAGAGTTCGGTTGTGTTTGGTGAACAAAACTTTTTTAATCACCCCATAAGAAAAAGTCTAACGGTGATAGATGAGGCGATCTTGGGGGAAATTCAATGGAACATCTTCTACCAATCCAATGTCACTGATTTTTTGGAGTATACTTCCACAGCAGTGCCATTTCTAGTTAGACACAAGTTAACCATGTCTGTCCCTTCTAATAGTACTGAGGTCTTTGTCAGTTCATTATTCTTCAGGTGTCCAGTCTGTTCTTATGCTGAGCACTGTACGAAGCAATTGTAAGAGCATTTCCCATGGTCTTCGGGATGCACCTAACCGTGACGTGCACTTTTCACTCCCAATTTCGTCCGCATATTGATTCACTGCATAAAACATTTTACTTGAAGAGGTCAAAATAATGAATTATTTATTTTAAGGTGATACAAAAATGTTGCATTGATAGTGACAAGAAAAATCCGTCAGTACTCAGTAGGGATGTGGGCTGTGAAACTCATTTTGTTACAACAACAAAAAAATTGTTCACACTTTACAATCCCCTTCAAATCAATTTATAATTTTTTTCTAATATGTATATTTTATATTTTAGTTTGAAAGCTATGAGGCATAAAGTTTGGACTGCAAGAACGTATTCACCTCTATTCGATTGTAAACAATATGCACAAGGTCTGGAGCTGCTGTATTGCAGGATGTGGGACCGTTTTTCAGCGGGACTAAAACCAGATCACATTACAGACACAACTGCCAACAAAAAATAATTGTGTCACGGCAGGTGATTTTACATATAAATACGTTTAAACGTATATATTTATACAGATTCAATTATGCAATTCAAAAGGAAACTTTCCAATTTTTTTTTTCAGTGTAAAATTACAATTTTTTTTCAGTATAAAATTAACAACAATTTGGTATTTAAAAATGGAACTGTGCAACATCTTTGAGCTTTTTCAAGGAATGTTTCAAAATCATCACACAAAACTTGAGACTATTTTATAGAATGTATTATTTGTATTTCATGTTTTAAAATTTTAATACAATTATAAAATATAACTAAATCATCAAGTTTAGTTCATTATATTTATAATTATACTTATGGCTTGCATAACTTTGAGTGTAAGACAAATGATGAAGTTAGATTTTGGCCAGTTCCTTTTGATTTAATGTCAACTGCATTTATTGTCAGTGTCGTTTCCAGTGTTTTCTCTACAGTTTTTACTGTAAGCTTTATTTGTCCGTGAAATTACCTTTGTGGCTGTTTTACATAGTTTTGTATCTAGAATCTCTCAGCCTTTGTTATATATTATCTGAAAAATCGTTTCGGAACATGTCATTTTACATCAATTTTAATAACTTGGGATTTTCATAATCTTATTTTCATCATTTGATAATAATTCGCTGAACTACCATCCGTTTTACTCTCATTTACCTTGTTCTCATATATTTGGATCATTATGAACAAATTCAATTAACTGAATTAGTTTTACATTGGCTTTGAAACCACTGTGTAAATCTGTATCACCTAAAATTTATCCATTTCTTGTGAAATTAATAATGATTATTTTAATTAGATAGAATGCATTCTATAAAGGTCCAACTGTGATACTCATTTCAAGTTTGTTGGCAGTTACTTTTAATTGCCAAAACATCAAATTAATTGTTTATTCGGATCTAAGTGACATTTTTTTTATATTTCAAGTATAAAATACAGATTGTGGCTATATGCGATTGACAACGCCTCACACGAGAAAAATTTCATTGACGAATTTTTAAATAGAAACATGGATCCATAAAAATAACTAATCCATAACGATACATTTTCAACAAATCCATGAACTTATCCATTTTTTAACAAGTAAACAAAATACTAGACAATAAAGGTCATTTTCTGTGATCTTTTATAACCAAAGATTCACATTGTATATAATATGTATGTTTTAGATGAACATACCTAACAGGCCTAGTGTCAGTTTCTTGTACTCTGTTTTTGAAAAAATCTCAAATACTGGTAGTTCCTTCAGTTCTATTCATTGAAGGGATTTTCGAATATTCACAGGGTTCAGTTTGGCAAGGACTCCTCTATTATTCAGTACTCATGTTAGGACATGAGATTTCTCAATGACTGTCAATAAAGGTGACAAAACTCTAGATGCAATCTTACTCTGGATGTTCTGACATCCTTTTGATTTTACACAATCTCAGTTTTCCAGGAGTATCGTTGATTGTCTCAGATATCCCCATTGATCAGATCTTCTTGGTTTTACTTTAAAGTGCTGATACCACGAAATTTTCCGGTTCTCAAAAGAGTGTTTCAATCCCTCTCTTCGCTAGGTCATCTGCTTTTTTGTTTGCTATCATTGAAGTGCGTTCTGTAATTCAGCCTTTTGGAATGCCTATAGATTTTCTTTTCAGTTTCCATCATGTCTTATTATTTCTATCCACGTCCTTAGGTTAGTATCATCAATGCCTTCCATAATTATATCTCTGATATAAACTTTTCTCATTCCTCATTTATTACTGAAATGTGATAAATTATTTGATATTACTCTTATTCAGCAATGGAAATTGGAAACTTTTTCTCATTTTATGTGCAAAAGACAAAAAAAACGTGGTGAAGAATTAAAACATATTAGGGAAGAATTGGTTGAAAATGTACGTTCTCCATTATATTTGACGTTTCCAATTCATACAGGATGTAAAGTGGAGTTAGCAGATTAAAATTTAACATATGCTTACAAAATTGCTCCCATTAGAACAAAGAGGAAATTCATGAAAAGTTTTTGAAAATCTTCCAAAATTCTTTCAGTTGCTCTCCTTTTACCAAAGTTCTTATATTTTTCACAGTTTGGTACAGGCTTATTCACCAGATTATATTGGAATATTACCGAGCATAATTTGGAATCGTCTATGGACTGTTGAAATTACAAGCTTTTGGATCGACTCATTTGCCAGTACATATGAACTAGAAATATTTTATTACACTCACATATATTGTTTTGTTGCAACAATATGTTGCAGTTGATGCATTTCCTTATGAATTTTCAATAGTTTAATGCTATAGTCGCTGCTTTTCCATTTCATTATCGAAATTGGTTCTCGTTTTTTTTATAATCCCGTGGATCATTTTTTTTTTCCTTACAAAAATATCCCAAATTATCTATGGCATGTTTTTATTTCTAATTTCAAACTCCAGTAAATTGCTTTATTAAAATAATATGTCAATTGATTCGGACATTGTTGATCATTTTTGGTTGAATAGAGCTACACGCTGTATATTTACTTATTGTTTTGCAATAAAGCAAAATGACAAACTTGCAGAAGAAATATGAATTCAATTTTTATTCGACAGTATTGATTTATAATAATTGTACAGGATAGTTTTATGATTTCTATACTTTCAAATTGTTCTTGAATCACAGATATTGTTTTAAATATTGATAAGACATTTAGATGTTTACGTGGCTTGAGGATGTATATATTATTTTTTGTGCTCTAGGCTACAAAATGTAAAGTGCAGTTGATATAGATTTTAAGTTGAATATATTATAATTTATACTGATAAGTTAATAATAAATGATCGACTATTAAAAATTTATTTTAATTTTATTCGCATGTTATTACTGTACACTGTAACACACTTACAAAGTTTTTGTGTTAGACTTTTCTAGATATCTTAACCGAAAAAGATAAATCCAACCGGACCAATACATCCAAAGTGTTAGACATTCAACAAAAAGGTGAAGTAAAGACAAAGAAAACAAAAAAAAATTGAGTACCTATCAGTTCCAGCATATATTTTCTAAACTTGAAATGTCCCCAAGAGATAAATAATATTTTGTTCAAGTAATTGACATTTATTTTCATAGAATGCTACATACATTTAGGGTCATTACTCTTTCAATCCTAATCTCGCTAATGCTAAAAGTTTTTATGTTTTATAATTTACGAATTTGTGTAAATAAATTCTTACTAAATAAAAATTTACTTGTGTAACCTCTACCTCTAAAAACAATTGACTCATGAGATAATGGATTGTTTCCACATTTTCTGAACACACTGTATGAAACCTGAAAATAGAAAATTAATAAACTAAATAAATTGTTCATCAGAAAGCATTTTATCAATCTTGGGAACAAATGACCATTGAAGTTTTCCATTGATTATTTTGAAATTTTTAAGCCTTTCATTAGATATTTCAATGTGAGCTCTTGCTGCAACAATTTGTTGATAAAGCAAAGTTTCTTCTACAGAAAGTTGTTTTTAATTGCTTAAAAATGGGGGACGGATTAATGTAATTTTATGTTAAGCAAATAATATATCATCAATTAAAAATTCCTTATTAACCATAATAGATTCTCTATTTGGACTCATTTTATTAATTAGATTACTTTTCTCAAAAATTGAGTTAGACGCCTGCCCACCATAGGATTCACTAACAATGTTATCATGCCTGCTGGAGAAAAACCAGTTATAAATTTAAATGTATTTCCTTCGTACTGAGAATAAAATCTTACACGACAGCAAAGGCAACTTGGTTTTTTAACAAATTTTTCAGTACATGCTAAAACAACTCAACATGTTGAAAAATTTTGAAAACTTCTAGGTAAATTTCTCAAAACTTCTTCAGATGATGCATAATAAATGGTAGGTTTAAGAACAGCACTGAGTACATCAAACATATCAAAAAAAGTTCTTTCACAAAACTGATAAGATATACTGAATAATGCAGCAAGTGTTACAAAGCGCAGATTCAATTTTAACTTAGTAATGGTTAAAATAATTCTTTCTTAATACTAAGCCCATGTGATAGTGTGTCATTTAAATTCCTGGTTATTTCTTCTAAATAGCTTAGAATCTGTAAGTTACTTATATCTGTAAGACTTCTTAAAGCATCTTCATTTAAGTGATTACATAAACTTGTGATCTAGCGTGTTCTTGCCAGTCTCTTGGCACTTGTGGGATCTAACTTCTTTGTGGTTACTGTAGAAGAGGATAAATTTTGGGATTGCACAGCTGTTTTTTTCCAAATACAACGTCTTCCTGTACTATTCCCGTACTGACCTGTTAAAGTGAGAAGCATGAAGCACCTATATATTTTTAAACAAATGAAAATTAAATACCTACATAATCAAAAAAGTAAAAGGCACAAGTGACAAGAGTAATATTATAATATCTCGAATATTATCAAATCCAAAAACTACTAACAACTCTTAAATAATCTTCTTGATTAAAATGCCAAGAACACACTTTCATCAATTTAGTCACTGGTTTGACAATTCGAAGTTTTAAAATCCATGCTTTTCTCCTTGGAAGTAACTCATTTCCTAACTCCGTTTTAAAACAAACACGTTGGCAATTTTCTGGAGGAAATGTGTGAAAACTCAACTCTTAACGTTCTTCCTAGCATAAGAATTGCAATTAGGAACACAACAGTAAAGATAGGAACTCATTATTTCATTGTATCTACACAACGGAATAACTTTTGCAGCACAAACGATTCTTTGTAATGAATTTTTGGTTTGAAAATTTGGCAATACTCAAAAGATGGTTATGAAACAGTCACCAACAAAGTTTAGTTGTCGCCACAATAGCGTAGAGCGCTACGATTGGCTACGAATTCCCAGATCAACAGAAATATTTCCAAATATTTTTTTTATAGATTGAGCAAATCAGTTGATCTGTTTGTTTCATATAAATATGCCTTTTTCATTTAAAAACCTCTTTCAGTAAAAGAATCAGCGAGTTGTAGGGGGGTTATTTATTAGAACTTATTATGATTATTTAATAAGCAGGTGCCCAAAATGAAACAAAGAAGTGCGCCAAAAATGTATTATACAGAACACGTCAAACACGTGGTTCAACATTGAATCAATGGTCGCGTTCATCCCAACAAAGTTGATCAGGTAGCGATGTTTAGAGTGATCCATCAGATCGTAATTCTGATGAACGGGCTAATAAAACTATCTCTATAAATGTCAACAAATGTCAATAAATACAACAACAACAACTCAATTTTATTTGATATATACGTCAATAGTTATGGAATAAGTATTCTAAACATTTAAAAATGGGAGTTAATCGCAATAAATTAAGCTTACACCACTTTGCATGGAGCTAGGGGTAAACCACTGAATAAAACTCTGTAGACTATTTTCTGTATATTCCAGGTATTGTTCAAGTATTTTGTTTGAGAAAATCTTTATTTCTATTATTATATGATTAAGAAATGTTTCAACAGAAATTTTCTGTATTTTCCACTGCATTTTCCTTGTATTTTCAGGAGTATTTTCTAATGATACTAGTATTTTTTAGATTATTTTCTGTATTTTCTCTAATTTGTACACTATTTTCTTCAGTGGTTTACCCATCGGAGTGGAACTTCCTGACACACTATATAATCTATTATTAAAATCATAAGTCACCACCATCTGTTCATTCATTTTCACTGAAATACAAACTAAAATATCTCCCAACAAAAATATTTTTATTGTTTTTAACCGACATAAATGACAGTTAATGCATCATCAATCGGTAGCATGTAGCGCATTTTAGTTCTGATTAAAAAAATGGCGACTGATACCATAGCGCTTAATCTGATCAGTCAACAAAACACGCGTTCAGCAGAAAATTAATGATCGCTACGGTAGCGCCATGTTGTGATGAACGCGACCAATAATAAAAAGGTTAAGTGGTAAGTCAAGAGTCAGTTATGTCACTGTTCTTCTTCTTTTTCTGGGCCTTTATATATGGGCGCGTTACAACCTCCCCCTTTGCTCCACGAGAAGTCCCTTGAGTAGGAGCAAAAGGAAGTCTAGTGACAACAAGAGCACGTAGGTTTCTTCACTGGTCGTCTACGTAACGCGCCATCTGTCGGGTCATCTGGGATATGGACACTTTCGGAATCGGCTAGGGGTGTAGTAGCCACATCCACTTCATTATCTTCAGGTTCGGTAACTTCCTCTGCAAGGTCGGGTTCGGCGTAGACGGTCGGGGTAGCTTTGGCAGGCCGACCACGTCGTCGTAACGGCAATACTGGAGTTGGATCGTCGGCAGTATTGGTGTCGTGATACGGAGTCAGTGCAGATACGTGGTACTTTCCTAGGGGGATATCGGGGTCCAATAGGGATGCTATTTCATAGGTGGTAGGGGTAACCATCTTTATGACTACATAGGATCCGTCACTTCGAGGTGAATGAACTTCCGGACTTGCTTAAGGCATGCACGTCGACGAGAACTTTATCATTAACTTTTAAAGTTGGGGAATCGCGTCGCGCTTTATCGGCGAACACTTTATGTCTGTCTTGTTGTACCTCACTGTTTTCCCGAGATAGGTAGAGTGTCTCACTAAGAGTTTTTAAGTATGGAGTTATCTCCGGGATGAAATTATCGTTAACTACGATGGCACGGAAGTCTCTTTGTACATCGTCCGGGGTGCGCAACTCGCGTCCGAAGGTGAGATATGCGGCACTATATCCGGTAGACTGCGATCGAACAGAGTTTATGGCGAATCTAACCGCGGGGATATTGTCTTTCCATGAGGTGTGGTCAGCACCAGTCAAAATGGCTAACTGTGGTTCCAGATCGCGATTTTGACGTTCTACTGGATTTGCAGAGGGCCAATATACGGGGATAAGCGATTGTTTGAAACCAAGGCAATGGGCAACTTGTTGCATTACAGAACTAACAAATTGAGTGGCGTTGTCGCTGATGACACGCCGAGGTAGACCAAAGCGGAGGATAAGCTCGTCAACTAAACATCGTGCACAGTTCTCGGCTGTGGCAGTTTTAAGGGGAAATATTTCTACCCATCGACTCGAAGTATCTTCTATAACAAAAATCCACTTATAATCGTCGGGGGTTTCCGGTAGTGGTCCGAACAAATCGATCGCGAGAATTTCAAAACGTTGGGCTTGAGCCGGGGTTTGAAGTAGACCGGCCGGTTTCAGGTTCGTTGCTTTGTATCGCTGACAATCTACGCATTTGGCAATGTAGTCTGCTACTGTCTTACGCATACCAACCCAGTAGTACCGACTGGCTATCCTATGGTAGGTTCTGTCTACTCCATAATGTCCAGCTAGAGGAGTGTCGTGGTACTCAGCTAGAATCTTCGTAATTTGAGATTTAGGAACTACTTGCTGTGCTTCTTCGGAATCCATATCCGGGGTATACCTAAATAAGACACCTTGAATCATCAGATATCCGCGCTCGGACCAGCGTTTATAGTCAGTATTGTCGTAGTCAGGATTTTCAAACGACTCAATGATTTTCTGTAAGTCAGGGTCGGCTAATTGTTGTTTTCTTGTTTCACTTGTGGATTCTCTTGGTAAGTCCACTTGAACATATTGCGTTTCGAACTCTGCGATAGGAGGACGTGATAACATGTCAGCAACGACGTTCAGCTTGCCGGGAGTATAGTCAATTCGGAGATCATACGTTTGAAGGGACAAGGCCCATCGGGCTAAACGACCGGAGGGTGACTTTAGTGACATCAAGTATCGCAGGGGTTGGTGGTCACTTTGGACCACTATGGGTGACCCTTCAATATAACCACGGAACTTGTTTAATGCCCAGACAACCGCTAATGCTTCTAGTTCAGTAGTACAATAGTTTTGTTCAGACTTAGTGAGTAGTCGACTCGCATACTCGATAGGCCTTTCCTCGGGGTACTCCCCCTGGAGCAGACACGCTCCGAGCGCATAGGAACTCGCGTCAGTACGAAGGAGGAAGGTAAGACCACTTGTCGAAGAACGGGACTTGAACACAGGAGAGCCTTTAGCCGGTCTACGGCCTGAGCTTGGGCGTGTCCCCAACTCCATTTAGTATTCTTTTTGAGAAGGTTGGACAAAGGCTTACTTATTTCGGCAAAATTTTCAATGAAACGTCTAAACCATGAGCAAGTTTGGAGAAATGAGGTCAGCTGCTTGACGTTTTTGGGGGCCGGTCTATTCATGATAGACGAAACTTTATTAGGATCTGGTTTGATTCCAGATGGAGTGATAATGTGGCCAAGATAAAGGACCGAGTCGCAACTGAAGGTGCACTTGGCACGATTTAGGTGTAATTTGAAGGTCTTTAGACGAGCGAAAACCTGCTCAATATCTTGTAAATGGGTTTGAAATGATGGGGAAATAATTATTAGATCATCTAGATAGGCCAAAAGATAGACATCTGGCAATCCCGCACGAAATTTATCAATGAGACGCTGAAACGTGGCTGGGCTGTTCTTCATCCCAAATGGCATACGCGTGTACCTAAAGGTACCAAAGGGACATACAAACGCTGTCTTGTCTCTGTCATCGGGATGTACCGATATTTGGTGATAACCTGATTTCAAGTCCAAGGTTGACATGAATTTTGTTTCCTTAGTGGCATACAGCAAATCGTCCATTCTGGGAAGAGGATGTATGTATGTATGTATGTATGTATGATTGGGGTAACATTCACTGAGACCTAAAAGATCTATTGTGCCCCCTTACTTCTACTTAGTTCCTGATGAGAGTCTCTGAAACTAGTAGCTCTTTTAGTCCTATTTCCCGGAGGAATTTTAGGATATCTGCAGGCTTCAACTTAGGTAAATGTTCCTCTTCTATCCAGCAGTCTCCCAGGTACTGTGCTCTAGGATTCTGGAGCGCTGTGCAGTTGGAAAGTATGTGGATGGAGGTCTCTTCTTCCATGCCACAGTATCTGCATTCTTCTTCCTCCACTAGTTTGAGCTTTTTCAGGTGCCCATTCAGGCGACAATGTCCCGTTAGGATCCCTGTTAAAACTCTTAGCGCAGTCTTGCTTTGACTTATGCATTCATTTGATCTCCGTAGGTTGTAGTCACCCAGGAGAATCTTTGATTGTCTAAGCCCTACTAGATCTTTCCAATGGTCAGATCTTCTCTTTCTTTCGGCTTCGCCTATTTCTTCCAATATTACCTTGGAGCTGATTCCGCATAAGGGTTCAGGCCCCCAGAAGGGTATTTCAGACCCCCTCTTTGCTAGTCAATCTGCTATTTCATTTCCTTCTATTCCAGTGTGACCTGGAATCCATAGTAGGGTAACTATATTGTTCTCGCCTAATTCATTTAGTTTGTCTAGGCATTCCCAAACCATTTTAGAACTGATTACGCAAGAGCTCAGTGCTTTTATGGCTGCTTGACTATCTGTCATTATGATAATCCTTTGTCCTCGGTATCCTTTATCAATATTGAACTGGGCGCACTTTCTTATGGCGTGGATTTCCGCTTGAAAGATACTTGGGGTTTTTCCCAAGCTTTCGGAGTGTTTGGTTCCTGGCCCGAACACTCCTATCCCAGTTCCTCCTATTGCTTTTGAGCCATCTGTGTACCATTGAATGGCATTCTTTCCAATTCTGGTAATGGTATTCGGATCCCATTCCTTCTTGTTGGTGAATTCTGTAACGAATTTCTTCGAAAAGTTGTACTTTCTCATCATACCGTCTTGTGGCATGTCCCAGGTTGTCTGATTTCTAAGAAGTGAAGAGGTGATTTTTCTTTTAATGATTCCCTCTCTACTTAGTCTGTATCTTGTTTTTTCTGCAACACTTTCCACCACCATATGTAGAGGGGTGAGGTTGAGAATTACTTCCATTGCTGCCGTTGGGCATGTTCTCATTGCTCCTGTAATGCATATACAAGCTAGTCTTTGAATTTTGGAGAGGTTTTCTCTCGTTGTCCATAGACTAGTTCTGCTGCTCCATGCAATGGCTCCATAAGTGATAATTGGTCTCACTATGGCAGTGTACATCCAGCTTAGGGGAAGAGGATATTTGTCCGCTCGAGTGATCGCGTTTAACTTGCGGTAATCTACTGTCAATCTGACACTATTATCTTTTTTGGGAACTAACACGACCGGCGCGGAATAAGGCGATTCGCATTCTTCGATTGTACCGTCCTCAAGAAGTTTGTCAATTTCTTGCTTCAATTGTTGTTTTTTCACCGCTGACATGCGATACGGAGCAACTGATATGGAGTTACTGTCAGTCAAAACTATAGTGTGTTGAGCAAAAGGAGTCGGCTCTTTATTTGGACAAAATACATCACGGTTTTGATCGAGGAGCTCATTCAAAAGGGATTTTTCTGACGACTGGAGATTGACACCTTCATTTTCCCTTAATTCGATTCGAGCTAGATGGATGGTATTGAAGCTAGGGGCAATAGTTCCGATAGGTTCAGGTGCGAAAGAGTACCGAACTTGAGGAGAATCGCCATAATACCAACAATCGCGTGGTATGTCTAAAATGATATTAGCTGCCTTGATAAAATCGGAACCTATTAGTGTTCTACTTTGATCATGTTCAGGAACGGAAATTAGAGTGAGCAGATGTTCCCGGTGTTCTAACAGAATTTTAACCTGGAAAACAAGGGCATTGACAGTGCTTGCTTTGCCATCTGCCAGTGTCATAATCATAGACTTAGTCGTATAAGGAGTATTTTCTTTCAGTAAAATATCTCTGAGCATAGCTCCGGCTATGCTGGACTGAGCACCAGAATCGAGGAATGAAAATCCATGATGACCTTGAATGGTAACCCGAGTGAGTGGGCGCATAGGGGACGTAGCGGCTAACCCGTCGACATTGTTTACCGATGTGCAGAGGAACTCGCTAGATACACTAGCCTGCGCAATTTCAACCGATTTACATTTGGGACAATTAGATTTTATATAACCTGGAGTTTTACAGCCATAGCAGAAGATCTTAGAATTATCAGTAGAGCTGGCAACCCCGCAATCCCGTAGAACGGTGTCATTAACACTATTATTCTTTTGCGCAGCAAACTTGCGACATTCATCTTTAATATGACCAAAATTCTTGCAAAATACACATTGAATTTTACTTTTTCTATTGTTTACATTATAATTTGCGTTTAAATGATCAGTTTCAGTTTTTACATTAACTGCATTTTGACTCGTTCGCTGATTACCTCTCTGAGTTGTATCCGAAGGATGCTGTTCGATAATACGAGCGTTTTCAATTAGTTCTTTGAACGATGAAATTTTATCACGAGCTAGTTTTTCTCTAATACGCGTGTTTAATAAACCGTATACTAAATCTAATTGAACATGTTCCGAAATTGTAGAATTTCCAGATAAACGTGACAACAGCGCGCGCGCCTTACTAATGAAAATGTCTGTTTTTTCGTTGCCTTGTTCGCGCGAAAATAGTTCACGATAAATTTGATATGCGGGTTTAGGGTAACCGTAAGCATGTCTTAAGCAGTCCAAAGCTTCGTCGAACGTGTTTACCGATGCCTTGATTCCCTGCTACCACGTTGCTGCACTATCGTGAAGGAGCATACTCAGGCCCTTTCGTGCATGCTCATCTGAGATATTCAGACATTCCTTGTACTCCGAAATAGCATCTATAAAGGCTTCGATGTCCTCGTTTTTATTGCCGTAAAATTTATGTTTACATGCGGAGAAATTAGAGTTATTACTTACAGTTGTTACGTTCTGTTGATTGTGGTTTGAACCTGCTAATCTCATACCTGCAATAAGGTCTTGTATCATTTCAGGTGTCATTACTACCTGTTGTATTTGATTTTCGGTGTCTGGCATTGTAGTTGATGTAGCGGTATTTCTTCCGGAACGTAGGAACATACGAGGAACTGACAATAACAGTGTCCACTCACTATTCAACTTTAAAAGCACTAAAACGAGGAACTGACAATAACAGTGTCCACTTACTATTCAACTTTAAAAGCACTAAATTGCTTTGGTATTTACGAGTTTAGGAACTGACGGCATCCAGTGTCCACAACTATGTAATTACTAAAACTTAATTCACTTTATAACGGTGACTTCTTTATTAACAGCAGCACGTTGGTCGCCAATTGTAGGGGGGTTATTTATTAGAACTTATTATGATTATTTAATAAGCAGGTGCCCAAAATGAAACAAATAAGTGCGCCAAAAATGTATTATACAGAACACGTGGTTGCACGTGGTTCAACATTGAATCAATAATAAAAAGGTTAAGTGGTAAGTCAAGAGTCAGTTATGTCACTGTTCTTCTTATTTTTCTGGGCCTTTATATATGGGCGCATTACAGAGTTTAAAAACATTTTTCTCAGTGTAACACATAATAATTATAGTTACCCTCCACTTTGGACCATTAAGATTTCTAAGTGCAACATAGAATTACTAGTTTGGCAGACCACTTCAGTACGTAAACAGATGCTTCGAAGTGTACGGAAAAAGAAGCGACGGGAGCGGCAGTTGTTACCGAGATATCCACTCAAAAATATTGTTTACATAAGGATTATTCAATATACTCTTGTGAACTGTATGCAATATCGAAGGCACTACAACAAATTCCATTTCAAAACCAAACAAGGGCAGTTAACAGCGATTCCCTTAGTGCAGTGCAAGGTATACAAAAATTGTACCCTAATCATCCTATTTTAGCTCAAATAAAAAAAGACTTGCTATAACCATACAAAATTCAAATAAGTTGAGCATTTTTGGATACAATGACATATCGGAATTATGGGCAATGAGTAGTGTTGCCTTGCCGCCGAGACGAGAGATTCTCGCCTCTCGTTTCGTTTCGCCCTCTCTCGACGAGACGAGAGACCCATTTTCTCTCGTCTGACGAAACGAGACGAGAGAAGTACCCTCTCTCGTCGAGAAATTCTCGTCTCTCTCGAGCAAAAAACGTTATATTTTTTGATATTTTTGAAATCCGCTCAAATTCCTTTTTGCAAAAATACCTATGTAAGAAAATTCCTTATATTTTCTAAACATTGTTTTTATTCACCCGCTCTATCAGGGCGAGTGTTGATAGATTACACTGACATACTTGTGAATTTATGACAGTAAAAATAGTTATTTGTTTAACTAGGCAGCAAAATAGTAGATTGACTGCCTTAGCTGAATTCAGCCCTACTTTGCAGCCGAGTTGAACATATAATTTTTTCTCCGATTGTTCATAATGAGGATATTGTATTTGCAAATTATTACAATGGGCTTGTGCAAGAAAAATTTTTTATTTTGGAAATGGAAACTAGAACACATTTTAAATGGAATCCCAAAATTTTACATTTTTCCGCAAACGTTTAAGCCCTCAAATTAATTAAAGAAATTGGATTGAACGAAAACGGGTCGTGGTTACCTGCATGTGACGTCATATTGCATGTGCTATCCCTAACGTTTGAAACGCCGCGAGTCGAGAGCTATGTGGAAGTTACTGTGTATTGCATTGTATATTGTGTAAGAAACAAAACGCTGGACTGTTGATTGAGCTGGTATTTATTTTATCATAAAATGAGCTGGTCTTTATTTTATCATAAAATGAGTGAGGAGAAAGTGGTAAGTTCTGTTGGGTTTCCGACTGTCCTAGCACATCCAAGAATGCACCAGAAAAATATGTGTACATCAAAATAATGAACAGAGGAAAAGTTAAACTAAAGCCTGGAGTAGTAGCGAGATTTTTTGACTGTCAAAAAATAGTATATTACATACCGAGGAGGGAAGTGTTTCATTACTGTCGAGAGATTAGTTAGTTAATCGAGACGCAAATCGTCGAGATTAACTATAATCTCGAGACATTAATGAAAACTTTCCTTCTAGGTATGTATACTATTTTATTTACAACCACATCGTTTGTTGAAAATTTATTTCACATTTTTTAAATGTAGTAAAAATTAAATTAAAAATTAAGTTGAAAATTATTTGACACCATTCAAAAATGTGACAGTGACAATAAAGAAATTTCAAATCATCAAGGAGATTAAATATCTCGGTTAAATCCTATAAGTCAAATATTACCATTAATTTTATCAATAATATATGATAAGTTATTTAAATGTTGTTGTTAATTAATTGCCCTGTTGTTTCTATATAAGAATTTGTTTGAGGGAAATGGAAGAGGGAAGTAGACGTAGGTAATGTGACACTTTCAAACCTTCAAACAGTCTAACCTATAGAAGTGAAAGTTAATAGCACAGTGTATACTGTGGTTAATAGTATTATCTAGAATGAAAAAATGAGATGTCAAACCCATCCACCTGAAGCGCTAGTCGCAATTGAGTCGTCGAAATAGGCAAGGCAGCTGAGCCCAAGAAACATACTAAGGGAAGAAGAATTTCAGCGTTCGCAGTGGATGAGTTCAGAACTATTTCATAGCAATTTTAGCAATGGAAGTTTGTTCATTTGAATTACTAATGCCTGATTCCACTAACCATTTCCTAAAGTTAGATAACACCTAAAGCGAATTTAGGAATCCCTAAATGCAATTTACATTTTACCACGTGTTGAGTAATACCTAAGAGAGATAATATTACGAATTTCCAATCACTTTTTGATCAAGTTTTTTCCACTTTTTCATGCTAGTTTTGTTATAATTTGTTTTCACATTTTTCAATAATACAATATACTATTGGCCGTTTGCACCAATAGAAGCATAAGCTATAAGAATAACTAAGGCGAGTTTAAAATTTAAGGGTCGCTCAGTGAAAGTTCATTTGCACCAATGTTTTTGCTCGGCTTCTTAGCTAAGTGTTTAATACATTTGTCAACCTCGCTTTTTAAGTTGAGTTTTATTAATTTCCCTATGGTTTCTGGTGACTTTTCGTTTTTGTGGTTTGAAATAATGTATTATAAACAGTTAAATGTCAATTTTTAAATTTATTGAAAATCAAAAGATTTTATTCTTGTTTTCTTAATAAGAAAATTGATTATAATGGACACAGTTAAAAATAGGAAAATCAGATCGTCAAATTATACAGGTCAGGAAAAAGAATTGCTAATATTTTCATCCAATTTTTCATAATAGTTTGCACGATTGTACCGTCTTCTTGGAAATCCATTTTCGGGAATATCCAATACATCCAAATAATCCTCCATAAACATCCTTCTTCAAAAATAAAGAAACACACCTAAAATAGGAAGTACGCAAAACGAAAACCCGAAAACAGAAAAATAATTGACATATTATATCAATCAAAACCATAGGTCTATGATCAAAACACAATAATGTTAGGTTAGAAATCTCCACTTTGAGGATAAGTGGAGTTTAAGCGAGCGATTTTCTAAGCTTAGCTAAGTGGAGCTTTAAATGACAAGTTGTTCATGGTGCAAAGCAAAACTTTCCTAAAGCGCCACTTAACTTTAAGTCTACTTAAATATCAATTGGTGCAAACGGCCATATGATTAGTAGAAAATTTCTTGAGGAAACATATGACATCAACTTAATTTTTCAATAAAACAGGCACAAAACAGTCTAACCTATAGAAGTGAAAGTTTATAGGATGACCTTGAATACAAAAATGAGGTTTCAAACCCATCCACCTGAAGCGCTAGTTGCAATTGAGTTGTCTAAACAGGCCTGGCAGCTAAGGCCTTTAGCACGAGAAGAAAAGATTTTAAAATTAATCACAGCTGTCATATAGTTGTCACCATTTTTTATTCACATCAGTATTAAACATAAAAGTTTGTTTTATTGAAAAATTAAGTTGATGTCATATGTTTCCTCAAGAAATTTTCTACTAATCATAGTATTGTATTATTGAAAAATGTGAAAACAAATTATAACAAAAATAGCATGAAAAAGTGGAAAAAAACTTGATCAAAAAGTGATGGGAAATACGTAATATTATCTCTTTAGGTATAACACGTGGTAAAATGTAAATTGCATTTAGGGATTCCAAAATTCGCTTTAGGTGTTATTTTCTTCTAATCATAGTATTGTATTATTGAAAAATGTGAAAACAAATTATAAAAAAAATAGCATGAAAAAGTGGAAAAAACTTGATCAAAAAGTGATAGGAAATACGTAATTATCTCTTTAGGTATTACTTAACACGTGGTAGAATGTAAATTGCATTTAGGGATTCCTTTAGGTGTTATCTAACTTTAGGAAATGGTTAGTGGTTAGTAGTTCCATTGTCTGTAATTCGAATGAACAAACTTCCATTGAAAAAAATCGCTATGAAATAGTTCTGAACCCATCCACTGCGAACGCTGAAATTCTTCTTCCCTTAGTATGTTTCTTGGCCTAAGCTGCCTTGCCTATTTCGACGACTCAATTGCGACTAACGCTCCAGGTGGATGGGTTTGACATCTCATTTTTTCATTCTAGATAATTGGACTTTCACTTCTATAGGTTAGACTGTTTTGTGCAGGTATGGTTGTAAATAAATAGAGTTACAACGTATATTTAAAAGTCATGTCACATTTTTTACAAACTAAAGCACAGCAATTTTTCATCAAGAACAGAAAATAGAACCCCTGAAGAAAATCAAGTAGAGGAGGAAATCAAATGGATATCACACCCTGTATATAGCTTATATAATATAAAATGGAATGATTTATTATGTTGTTCCCCTGTTCTTCTTATATACATCAATATGTGCCTATAAATATGCTTCTTCATCCAAAAGCAAGGCACATACACGAACTTAAATCTGACGAAGTAAATGTAAAAGAAGAACCTTTAGTGGATATTGAAAATTCTTGTTGATGGGTTTTCGTCTTTTTTCAAACGCGATATCATTATTTCTCCTTTTTAGACATTTTTCGCCTCCGCATTGAATCGCCTTGGAACGTGCATAAGCCTTAATGCAAGTCTGAACCCTTATTTCCCAAAAATACCTATAGGTTCCATTCGTGCATTGGATGCCCCTATCTGAAGTTAAGACCTTCATATTCCCTTCAGAGGGAGATGTGAAAAGGTACAATATACAATAGATTGTTTTGAAATTTCAATTCAAAAACCAAGTGTAAATTCTTTTCCGCAAATCGCTAGGAAATTTTGACATTCCTGTCAAAATTATTTGAAGAAAAAGTCAGGACTTCCTTACTGTAAGGAAATGTCATTTCCTTACTGTAAGGAAATGATATTTCCATACAGTTGTTAGTGTTCTACATAATCCATAAAACGTCTGTATGCATTTTCGTACTTTTCTCTTGATTTCTTTGGCAATAATTCTAATGAAGCAGTATTCACAGCCTCAACCAGCTCTGGAGGAGTCCCAGGAATGGAAATTTCATCATCACTTATCATTTTACTTTCGAGAACACCAGCAATTAGATTTATAAGCGTCAAGTTTGACAATTCAACCTCAATACGTTTCCATAGTAACCCAAGTAATTTTATTAGGAATTTCAAAGCACCATTTATTTGGGAATAAAATTATCGCGTTTTTTTTAAATCAATCAATATCTGTCGAATTTTAAACGATTTGCGGAAAAATAGTACGTTTACCTCGTAGGAAAAGCCACATTCCTGGACTCTGTGTTGCTAAGTCTCGGCTTGCGCCTCGACTTAGCAATCTTCACAGTCGTCCAGGAATGTTAAGCTTTTCCTACCCGATAAACAATAGAGACTTTTAGCTTGTCTTAAATTTCTCACGTATCCGTATTCGCTATGTGCTAACCTACTGTCGCCCCCTCGCGGCTTAAAAACGCAAGTTATTACGTCGGAGGCATTTACACGTAAAGCTTATGGAAGCAACGATTATTATAAAGATACGTACGGAGCCTTTTAACTTTTATAATGTGAATAATTTGAAAATATAAATGCCTAATGACATAATGTTCAGTATTTCATAAGCGACTGGGTGAGTAATCGTTTTTAAAATGTATTTTTTTCGTGTTAAGTGTAGTTTTGTAGGTTAGAATCAACGTTGCCTAAAATCATTCATAAAAATCGATTATTCCATTCTTCATTGTACGAAGTGTGATGTATAATGGTCTTGAATGACAATTTTTTTCTATTAAATTATCTGACAGGAGTACTTTGTAACGTCAAAACCTTTATTTGAACAATATTTAACAATTTCAATTTTATAAATGAAAATGGAAAGTACAGTTGATTATGTTTGAGATATTAATATTTCGATTTTTCAAATCGAAGTAAATGGTATTTAAATTGATTCTATTAACATTTCCATGACAGCGCAAGGTAAACTAATGTCATCACAAATTCAACCATTTTACATTATTAGTTATTTCCATTTCTTTTTCTTGTAGTAGTAGTAGTTACCAGTATTTCTAATTTCAAAGTGCACCAATAAAAAAAAAATAGCGTAAAGTATTCGTAGATAACTGGTCTCTAAAACACTTGCTCTATTTCGAATCGCGCGTAGGTATTTTAAAGACCTATCCACTTATACGTTTTTTCCTTTGTACCAGCTTGTGTTGCGCAGTAGGAAACTTGTAATATTTCACATCACTGTTTTTCCATCCTGTAGTTTTACAATTAACAACACAACAACTGTCGTGCTCCATTTTCCCCTTTATTCACATGCAATATACTACAGCAGCCTCCGTCCGAATTGCGAAAATTCACCACTGCGCGCGCTGGGATAGTTTCGCCTATCCCCTCCAACGGTCGACACACAGCGAATACGTAACGACCTGCGCATGTGTAGACCCGTTACGTCTCAGCCGATACGATGCGTTGAACGTATTGTTACGTACCCTACTCCGTATACTTAAACGTATCCGTATCCCGACCAAAGTCAGTATTCCGTGCTATTAGTGCTATTTTACAGGTCTTCTTCTTCTTTGATATTGGTTTAGTTTAATATGCATCAAAAATAGGTCGTTAAAATCATCGTCGTTCTCGTCTAGCAGCAATGGATTGTTTAATATCGCCCCCATTGTACGTTTTACAAAAATATAAAAAGGTAAAATAAAAAAACTTTGAGGTTATGCAATTAAAGACAGAAAGAAACGATACGTTTTCTGCTAAAAAGGTTTTCTTGACTATTTCTTTACGTCAACGTAACTCCAATACGGATACGGATAAGTGTAAAAACTTATGACAAGCTAAAAGTCCCTAATGTACTATTGTTTCTATTAAAGTAGTCCATCACCTGAAAGATATCGATTTCAGGTGAATTTCCAAAATCTGCTTTAATAAATCCGGTATGTACTTAAATCTTTAATAGAAAAACCACCAACTTTTTTGAAATTTTAAGATATTGTAGATGGAACCAATTTTCTTATGTAAAACGCAGCGGTGTTATGCCGAATATTATACCCCGACATGCAATGTGACGTCACATATATGTTTAGTTGTTATTAACATTGATGGTAAAATTACTACAATTTTGAACGAATAGGCCACCTTTTCTTTCCTCAGATACCGTTCTCTCTATATCATTATGAACAATCGGAGAAAAAATTATATGTTCAACTCGGCTGTCAATCTACTACTTTGATGCCTAGTTAAACAAATAACTCGTTATAGGCATACATTTTTGAAATTATCACAATAAAAATGTTTGTGTATTCACTAACCGCGTTGTAAATTTGTTTCCACTTTCTGAGATACGAAATTAATTCCTTTCAACTCGAAAGGTTTTAATTTTTGGACAACGTTCTTGAAATAAAATCTTTGACTATCGTTACCTTTTTTGATATCACTTGGGTTTTTAGGAACAAATATATTATAATGCGATGCAAAATTTCCCAGCTTTTTTATTACATCGTCGGGATATTTTAGATAAAATAAATCTAATTTTTTGCTACTATCTGAATCTACCTTTCTCATATTTGATATACAGGGTGGTTCATTAGTGCGACCAATTTCAATATCTCCGGTACCATTAAAGATGGCGGATAGAATCTGAAAATTTAAAAAAGTGCAGGGTGTTCTATTTGAAAAATGGAAATTTTTCACCGTGCTGGTCTTTTGGAGCTCCGTTTGTAGAGAAAAATATATTTTTTTATTGGTGAACCCTTTTACCTATTTAAAGAACGCCCCAGCGTGTTTAAGACGAACTTTAAAACACGCGTGTTCAATTGGTGTAATGTCTAATGGTCTAAATCAAAATGACAATTTTTTTTATTATTGATCTGACGGTGTACTTTGTAACGTCAAAACCTTTATTTGAACAATATTTAACAATTTCAATTTTATAAATGTAAATGGAAAGTGCAGCTTGATATTGTTTGAGATATTAATTTCGATTTTTCAAATAGGAGGAAATGGTATTTAATTTGATACTATTAACATTTCCATTTACATTATCAGTTATTTCCATTACTTTTCCTTGTAGTAGTAATAGATACCAGTATTTAGGATTTCAAAGTGCACCAATAAAAAAATAGCGTAAAGTATTCGTGGATAACTGATCTCTAAAACATTTGCTCTATTTCGAGCATTCCGGCTTCGCCGTCGGGCTCGAAAAACCACACGTGTTTTAAAGACCTTAATATCCACTTATACTTTAATATACTATTATAACAGGCACCTCTTAACCCTTAAATAAGCTTCGTCAAACGTTTTCCTGCTATCTTTATTGGTGCAGGATATATTGACCTTTGTCGCACTAATGGGCTACCCTGTATAGTCAGATGCAGTCTTATCGTGCGGGTCATACGATTCAACAAAGACATACTCACAGTTTTTGTTTTATTTTATTGCGTTAAATTATAACTTCCAAGTGAAATCCGTAGGATGAATAAGACAGACTTATGCAATTTTGACGGGAAAAAGAAGTATGGTTCATACAACAGCCTTTTTGGTGTGCGTCATCGTTTGTGACGTATATTCGGGTTTTGGGTATGTCGTTTATTTTATTTGCCATTTTGACACATATCTAACCCTAAATTTGATAAATAAAATCATCAGGATCGCATTCAGCAAAATTCGACAAGGCTATGAAATTAATAGTTACCAGCTTCTTTTTCTAAACTGAAAATACTTGAGAACTTTCAAAATGCTAATGTTTTTCCGTGTATCTAGGCATATTTTTGTATTATTCAAATAAATATAACAATAATATTCATATTAACGTTTCATAAATAATAATTGACCGTGAACAACAAAGTACAGACCTGACAAGAACTGTCAGTGGGACAGTAGAAAAAGATGTCAGACACATTGACAATACGAAAGGTATATCTGCATGCCTATTTTAAATAAAGAAATTTCTCCCGATTGATAGGTCGCGCTTACGCTTAATCTGAACATCAACCAATCAAATTTTGGTAAGTCAATGATTAGGATTGACGTTTGTAATAAATTTGAACGGTTCATTATTGCGATATTTTGATTAGGATTAATCAAAGACCTGACTTTTTTTGCATTTCTTTCCACGTAATGTGTTAGAAAGACATTAACAAACGATGACGCACACCAAAAAGGCTGTTGTATGAACCATATATGTATTTAGTTTACAGCGATTCTAAAAAGTCTTTCACCAGCAGAGCTTTTATTTGAATATTTCAGTTTTGTCACTTTGACAATTCGAAGTGACAATATGAATAATAAGTACCTAGCAGTTTTCCGTTTTTTTGTATCTTCGAGCAAAAAAATAGTACTTAGTTCGATGGATTATTTCGAGAATAAAAGAAGAAGTGGAAATTCGTCAACCAGTGTAATCTCACATTTTGTAGTAGTTTGAGGGCCATTTGCACCGGTTATACTTAGCGAAAGATAAGTGAAGCTTAACTTTAAGGTGACCTTAATATAACAATTTGGTTTGCACGGGTTATCAACTGAGGTTTAAGGTGTACCTTAAGGTGTACTTAGTTAAGCCTAAGAATTGTGCCGCTTAAAGTTCTCCTTAATGTCATCTAAACTTCAATCTGACAGTAAGTTTACTATTTGACATGCGTGTTGTTGTTGTTGTGGTATTTTCCTTTTTTTTAGCTGTGGCTTGTCTTCATTATTTATTGAAAAAATAATTATGAATAATTTATTTGATCATGACGATGACGATTAAGACGATCTTAACTTGATCTTTCATGGAAACCCCAGAAGGATTTATCATAGAAATGAATATTTCAACAGCTGGGATGATTTGACATTCTTTTCGCGATTTGGGGTGACAAAACCTATGCCTAAACATTTTGAACCTAATTGAGGTAGAAATCGAACACGACTCTTTTGTTCGTGGTATTCCAGAGATTGGCTATTAAATAACGAAGTTATTTTAATCCTCGCGTTTTCCTTCTCACGCCAGGTAATTGCATCGGTCCTTTTATTTTCAATAATTGTTTTATGACTAAATATTAGGTTTAAAAGAGCTGTCTTCTCTCGTCCAGTGAAATTTGG
This sequence comes from Galerucella nymphaeae, assembly GCA_963978555.1. Taxonomy (NCBI): domain Eukaryota; kingdom Metazoa; phylum Arthropoda; class Insecta; order Coleoptera; family Chrysomelidae; genus Galerucella; species Galerucella nymphaeae. The sequence continues at coordinate 17,781,445 of OZ021707.1, read as the reverse complement.
AGTCCTCTTTTTTCTAATATTATTATCATTACAATTATTTATATTCATTTTTATTAAACCATCAGTCACAAACACAATCAACAATCAAACTTCGTGAAATCAAACTCGATAACACAAATTATCTCTTGAATGTCTGTAGCTTTCTCAGTGTTGCCATAGCTTCTCGCCACTTATCTAAGATTTCATTAAGTAGCAGATTAGCAAACCATCTAAAGTTTAAGGTTCACCTTAACTTTAAGTAGACCTTAGATGAGATGAACATTTAAGGTGGACCGGTGCAAACGACCCTGATTTGATACATATGGTTAGTGACCTTTGAACCCGCACGATAAGAGTGAGTGCCTTTGACTATAGTAAATACCCAAGGATATGATGAGATGAGAATAGGATTGATTAAAAGCTGAAAAGTGTCAGCCGAGTTTGATGACGTCACTGGTTACCCATGCGCGCGTCGCCTTGTGCGAATTATGAAACTGTGAAATTCGTGGTGTTATTTATTTATTTTTTAAATTTTAATAACAAAAAATAAAGTATTTAGTATATAAACAAAATTTTTCAACATGTTTTTTTTTATTATAAAATCATTCTGGGTATAAATCATGTAAGTCAAAAGACATATTCCTTTTACTTTAAATAATAATAATTAATTGGGCGATTTAAAAGCAAGTTCAGGGGATAGTATTCTGGAAAAACATAAGCCATTATGTAATAGCATTTTTAGTTGGCCAACTGCAAATGTTTAAGATAATCCGGATAAGAATGATGGAGAATATGTTTACGCACCTTAGATAGTATAACATGACAAATTTTTAAGTGTAATTTTCAATAAGCAATAAAAAATATGATTACTATTTTAAATTATGTTCCACTTACCCTATTTCTTGCTAAAACAACATGTCATGATCAGTTTTTCAGGTTTCTTTCATTATTATTATTTATAAACTGTGTAGGTAGGTTATTCAATATTTTAATTTTTTGCAACTCAAATATGTACTAAATTTAGAGTAAAAAAGTAATTTGTTAGTGTATGAAATAGCTTTTATTGATTTCTAAAAAAACTCGAATTGTGTAATTTATGAGGTTTTTGGAATGGCTGATTCAATTTTATACTCATTTTTATTAATCTGCAATTATAACAGGACAAAACTGGTATTTTTACATGAAAATAATACAACACTAATAATATCCTTGAAGAGTTTCGTCTTAGACAGCTGTTGCAATTATCAATAGTTACACCATTGTCTAATATTAGACAATGGTTACACTTATTACAATACAGTTCGAAATCTATCATTGTTTACTACACAGAGAAAGATAAGATAGTCATATAATTGATGGAACACCAATGTCGACAAAAGAACGGTGCTGTGACGTCACTGGTTACCCAAACGGCTAGCGTTGCTCTTATGGGAATAATCCATCCTATTCTCATCTAATATCCTTGGTAAATACCAAGCAAAGTTTTAACGCATTTAGGTGAGGTTCTGTTACATTTGACATATATTATATTGCACAACTTTAAAACCCGCGCGTTTTTTAAAGTTACCATGGCAACATTATCATCTCGAGAAACGAAGTTTAAAGTCTAATGGTTTAAATCATTTAAATGACAATTTTTTTTATTATTGATCTGACATTACTTTGTAATGTCAAAACCTTTATTTGAACAATGTTCAAAAATTTCATAAACGAAGATGGAAAGTGCAGTTGATATTGTTTGAGATATTTATTAATATTTCGATTTTTCAAATCGGAGAAAATGGTATTTAAATTGATACTATTAACATTTCCATGACAACGCAAGTTAAATTGATGCATAGTGATGTCATCTATGTCATCACGAATTCAACCATTTCACATTATCAGTTATTTCCATTTCTTATTCTTGTAGTAGTAATAGCAGTATTTATAATTTCAAAAAAAAAAACTGTGATCCGACAATGACGGATCATCATTAACATGCCAGTCCCTCACCATACTTACAACGGTACTTGACGCAAGCGTCACATGGCGCCTGTGCTGCCCCACATAGTGTGGTGCGCATTGGCATCACAGCCAATAAGAAGAGGCAGTTTCCTAACCATACAGTATTCCACCGCCTTGTGGAACTCCTCAGTAGGTGGTAGTTCTGGTGAGTCATAGGGCAGGTAAGCAGAGCATATCACTAAACTATGCCTAATACTATTCCTGCCCAGGAAGTCCACTCTCACCGCTACTATGACCCTGAAACAAATTTCCTTTATTAGTACTGCACTTACACTGGAATGCGTAGAAATGCAAACTCTATACACCCATGGTTCTTGTATGACGCATATGCTTGTCAGCAGCTTTGCCATCCTCTGCACGAATACTCCTGCTGCGGCACGGCAATGCTGCAAGTTAATCTGGGTAAATTTTAAGGCCCCTTCAACAGACATCGAATATCTATAGAGATACCTCCTTACCCATTATTAGTTTACTCCGGGGTAGTCTCCGTGGCTCCCGAGAAGATAATTCTAGCCTTCCCGAGCCCATACCGGATTTCCCCCTTCGTATGGTTGAGTGCTAGGATCTAGCCCCAATACAATTTTCTGCCTCAAAGAGGCAGCTTCTGAGGACCTCTTGTGGAGAAGACTCGATCGGCGCTGGCACCCAAACCATTGCCTTCTTAAGGTGTTCGAGTCCCTCCTTCTTAATTCTACCTGCAGCCACTTTGAGCCAAGCCAGAGAGCACCCATCCGCACAGGTCACCATAACGGCTCCCCGGGCAAACGAGTGTCCCTCAAAGCTCGGCACAAATGAGGTGCCAGTCCTGTACATATCCTCATGCAATTGCGTGAGGATATGCGCGTACTGCTCCCTGGTGAGCAGATTGTCTGGGTATCCATTGCGGACGATGGCCACCTTGAGGTCGCTGCTTGCAGCTTCCCCCCGTACGACGTGTGCTCACCAGGGACCGTGCACGTATTCTTGGCCTCTGGTGGCGTGTTATGCACCCGAGGCCTCTTGGCTCCCCCTTTGGTGACGTCAAGCTTGACCCCGCTGGGACCTGCACTATCATGCGTGTCCCGGCTTCGCGGTGCTGGTATCACCTCTTTGCAAGGGCCAGTTGGGCCACCTTTCGGTATCCCTTCTGTGACCCTTGCGGCTCTTCTCCTTCGTTTTTCGGCACCGCAAATAGACTTGGGGTGCCTTTTTGGTCTTTCAGGTGATGGGGCATCACCGCTCCCATCATCTGAACATCTTGTTGTTATTTGGCTACTTTTAAAGAGAAAACCGAAGACAAAGATTCCAGAACAAATATCCATAGAACTACAAGGAAAGAAAATTCAGCATCCAGAAGGAGCCTCATTCTAATGGGGGAGTTGTTATATAGTTATATTTCTCAGTGTAGCATAAATAAATTTTTTAGTCAGTAGGTTCAATTTCATTGGGAAATTAGTTTTTGCTTATGTTTTATTTTTAATATTAGTTATTGTAAAACCTTTTTGTCCACGACCACCTAATAATAAGTCAATATTTTACCTCCTAACAAAAGGTATATGGTACCCATATATCTATACTGTCGTGAATTATGGTTCATAATACACTGTAGTGTATTATGGTACATAATTCACGACTAGAGATGGGGGTACAATATGAAATGAACTATTAAATCTGTGTATTTTGTTCAGGAAACTTGTTTCTGAAATATATCGTACCGATAAAATATTGTAATTTTTAGTATTGATACTTTTCATAACGATATTTTCTAATATATTGAGTATTTTAAAACAATAGATTTATATCGGTACGTTGCATTGATACTTTACACAGTATCGCCCATGTCAAATTATTTTATGTAGCTGTCACAACATTTGAGGTTAAGTGATACTAAATCGTTAATGACTTTTATTTATTGAAAGAAATTAAGTGTCGTGGACAAAGTATAATATTTACTCGCAATTTATGGCCAATATTCACTCGGGTAACCTGCGGCTCGTGCGCCCTTGTTACTGTGTGTTACTTAATATAACTTGAAATTATTATTTTTTTTTAATTAATTTTTTTTTTATATTTTTTATTATAATTTTTTTTATTGTTTTTTTTTTATTTTTTTTTTTTTATTTTTTTTTTTATATTTTTTTTTCAGGATTAGACAGGGACACATGCCACGCTTAGGGGCCTATCAAAGCGTTTTTATTACATCACTGAATGGGCCTCGGGTAGAAAGGGTTACAGTTCGGATAAAACACAAGATTACTTACAATGATATGTTACAATTAACAACATGTTTATACAATAAATTATACATAATTATATCCGATGATTGTACTAATTGCTGTAAGTTAAATGGTCTTACCAATTTAATTCTTGAAGAGTAAATATAATTATACAATACATCTAAGAATTTTGAATTTTTTTCCTCATTTAGGTTACAGTTCCATACTATGTGTTCCAGAGATCCTTCTTCTCCGCATTCACACAGAGATATATCTGACATTTTCATTTTTTTTTATTAACAGGTGTTAAACAATGATTGAATCGAATTCTGCAAATAATTGATATCGCTTTTTTATGAAAATTTGTTCGCTTGAACCAAGGTTCGTGTTGTACATTTGGCTCGTGACGTCACCCATCGTGAATATTGGCTATCATAAACTGCTCGTTCAATAATATAACTTTATTAATTTTTTATTCAGTCTAGAATCTACTTCCGATCTTATAACATTATTGTAATTATCTCAATAGATATATCTTTTTTTTTTAAAGCCTTTTCCATACGTGAAAAGATAAGTTATATGAAAGAAATGCAAAAATTATCAAATTATTTCCGAATATCCAAACAAACGTTCTACTCACTTAGTTTTCCATATTAGGTAATACAAAATATACAAAAAAGTCAACAGCATGCGGTGTTCCCAATCCGTGATCGGACGAGAACCAAATACCAAAAATTTTATTTATAGAATTATATATGTAAATTTTTATAAAATACCAAAAGTAGATTTTATAATAGCTAGTCCACGTACTGTCTTTCTTCGTGTCTTCAGCGTATGCATCCCCTTCTTGAAGAGGTCTCACATGCTTAGGCTGCTGCTAGGCGATTTATTTACTGTCTGTTATTTTATTTTGAGATCATTTTTCAAGATAATTCTTCTGCTCCTTGACATTGGTTAATGTCATAATCAGAAATTTACTTTTGGGATTTACCTACCCACAATCCAAACTAACCAATTTAAATATCCCGCCTTCAAAAATTAGTTCCAACACATCTTAGGGCTGCGCTTCGATCAACGTGATGCCAACTGTTACTACATGAATGTTGACAACTCTCATTATATTATATTTCTCTATGGATCACAGACAAATGTGTGACACATAGAGAAATATAATATATTGAGAGTTGTCAACCCTGCAGTAACAGTTGGCATCACGTTGATCGAAGCGCACCCCGAAGAGGTGGTGGAACTAATTTTTGAAGGCGGGATATTTAAATTGGTTAGTTTGGATAGTGGGCAGGTAAATTTTACAATTTGTCTAGAAATTGTTTATTATTACAATTATTTCATTATAAAAAATTGAATTATATTTAATATAATTTAATTTTTGATAATGAAATGATTATAATTAATAAACAACTTTCAGGACACATTATTTAGATAAATGAAAAATGAACACAAATTTAATTTTTTTATTAAACTGCACATAATAACAGTACATAATCTACATCTATATTATCAATTTATGATACATGAACATACTTTTACTACTTACATTATATTTAGGAAAGTTAAGCCAATATCACATCAAATTGCACATTATTTCAAAATTTTCCACTAAAACTGCAAAAAATTCAATAAAAACGAGTTAGAAAGTAGATTCTCCAGGAACAGGTCTGAAACAAAATAAATAAAATGCAGTACCATAAGTCATAACTTACAAATAAAAAAGAATTATTTTTGTTTACTAGTTCTCTCGAGAAGGTAAAACAAATCTTAATAAGTATTTTGCATAATGAACCTGTAAATGAATTATTACCAACCAAAATGATCTTTACACAACCTTTGAATATTGGATTTAGAAAGAAATCCTAAAATTATGAACCACTGTTTACTTTGATTAATATCAGATGGAAGTTTGAAAAATGTTTTATTGTGTGGCTAAAAATATTTACTATCGCAATTTTTTGCAATACATTTATAACGAGTTATATCTGGTGATGATATTTAGAAGGTTCACTTACTGTTATTTCCTTTATTAGAACTAAAATCCTAAATAAATCTATGAGTAAAATAATACCACTCACCATTTTGTTTTGTTGACACACTCTTGTCTTTCTTGTTTGACAAGCAGAAGCTAGATTCACACCAGCCAATGTATGATTGATATTGTATATTTTTATTTTTAATAACTTAAAAGTTGATATACTAGGATATTTGATAATATTTATCGACATTGAAGGATAAATATTGCAGTGTAATGTAATTTATAATATTTTGAACTATTTTATTCCATTTCCCTTTTGTAAAAAGTCTTGTAGTTCTCGCGACCGCAGCGACTCGATGCGCGGGTGGTGGCGCAGAAACGTTATGCCGTATACCACCTATGCTTCAATCCGTCTCTTTTTTATTTGTCTATGGTGTGACATTTCCCACTTCAAAGTGTTCCCCCGGTTCCCCGAGTCTCTTCTATTATCTGTGGCATTGGAACGTTTTTACATGTAAACAAACAATTTTTTTCAAAAAATAATGGATAGTAAGTACTTTATTAATAAGATCTAAACTCTATTATTTATCCTTTGCTACTAGAAATAATGAAGGTATCGATCGTAAGATATGTCTATCATTGCGAAAGTTATTTGTAAAAGGTATTTGATACAACTAAATTAATATTATTTGTAACATTTTTATGTATTGCATTTGATTAAATAACTGGTAATCGAACTGTGGTGCTTTTCAAATGTAGTTATATAAAATTATATATTGATGTACGTAGGTATTTTGAATATATGAATATTTTATTATTGATTGATTTCTTAGGAATGTACCAAATTTTAATATACTTTTGATACTGTAATGGGCACTCATTCAGCCAAATAATATGAACTAGTTTATGAAAAGTATCCAATGAACTGAGTATTGTACAGTATTTTCCTTAAAATTCAAATATTCATACATTTATATCATAGGTTGAATATAAACTGTAATTCAGTTTTCATCCAATACTGCAACTTTTTATTCAGTCGTTTTATTTTATTGTAGATCGTCCCTTTGAAAACAACATCAATTCATCTATAGAATCTCAAGATTCTGAAATCATTGTTTCCATAGTTAGTCAAGAGGAAAAAATGAATTCTCAAGCATCTAGTGAAATTTCAGTAAAACCTGGTCTTGATATTGACAATGAAGATGGTACTCTTTGTCCTATTTGTCTAGATAACTGGACCAATTCAGGAGAACATCGAATATGTGCATTAAAATGTGGTCATTTATTTTGTTATAAATGTGTATATAGGTGGCTAGATATACAGCAAGAAAAATCTTGTCCCACATGTAAGAAAAAAGCATGTAAAACTGATCTGAGATTTATATATACCAAGAACCTTATTGCCATGGATAATTCAGAATTAGAACAAGTGAAACAACAATTAGATGTAGCAATTCAAGAGAAAAATAGAATGCAAATAGATTTATCAAAATATATTTGTAGAGAAGAGATTTTAAAGCAAGAAATATCCCAGCTGAAAAATCACATTAACGAATTGACTAAAACAAGAATAAATCAGTCAAGGAATGTGTATAATTTCAATGAAAATAGTTCCATTAATAAGCTAGAAATAAAATTGTATATGGAAAAATCATTAGAAATATGTCGTCAAAATGGGTGTAGAGTATTTGATTATAGTTGTGCTTTTAATTCAATAGTTTCATCATCTAAATCTCCAAATAATTTATTTTCTGATTTTGGAATAAGAAAAGTTGATATGTCCTTGTTTAGATCACTAGCTTTTGTTCCTCTTCATAATCAGCAAATTAGAGACATACAATATCATTCAATTAATAATTGGCTTCTTACAGCATCAATGGATAAATCTTTCAAAGTTACTGACACAAATGCAAATAAAGTGATTTGTACTTCAAAAGAAAATATGCCCTTGTGGTCATGCTGTTGGGATAGTAATAATCAGTATCTTTTTTATGTAGGAACACAATCTGGCAATTTAATTAAATATGATATTCGAAATTTAGCAGAACCTATATGCACTTTATCAATTCCAGGTGATTCTTCTCCTGTTGTTTCTATAGCATCAATTCCTTCAACACCAGGAACTGACTATTTCAATGAAGCAGTTATATCATGCAAATTAAATTCATTGTGGATATTTGAAAGTGAAGGACAAAGTTATCAAAAGTATTCTTTGCCATTGAATGGTCCATTTGTTAGTATGAAGTATCAAAAAGAATTAAAGCAGTTACTAGTGTCCTCTAGACCTAACCATGTAGTACCTAACTCTACACATTCTGTTTGCACCATAGGCAAACATTCAAATGGCGAATTTAAGTGCCATAAAACACATACATTTCAGGGAGGAGGGATGCAAAAATTGTTATCCAAAACCTGCTTTGTTTCTGATCAACAAGAATATGTTGCTGCTTTTGAAGAGTCTTATAAACGAGTGTTTCTATGGAGCATTCATACTGGCGATAAGGTATGTTCACTACCGGCTACTGAGGCGATCCTCGACTTAAATGGCATTAAAAATAATAATGGGAGCTTTTTAGTATCCCTCACAGAACGAAAAATGGACTTTTTCAAATTTTGTTAATCATTTTTATTCACAAAAATGTTATTATTTTTTTCATACAGTTAATTACATTTCAAATATACAAATTTTAATATGTATTTTATTTAATGACAAATATACAGTTTTTAAGATGTTATTCATATAAATATCTCTCCTCATCCCTTTATTTAAAGGTTCATCGCAGAATGTATTGATTAAATGTTGAGTCAAATCAAGAAAAAAACTACTGGGTGTCCAGAAACTCCTGCCAAACGCAAAATACATGTACTAGATCTGATTTTATGTCCATCCATACTAATTTACCTTAATCTTCTTCATATCGCCTTAGATGTCGCTATTATGAGCTCTTCTATGCAGGCGTTTCCGAGAACTTTTTCTAGATATATATTAATTGTATTCGTATATTTGACAGTAAATGTTTTACTTATGATGTGCCAGTGTCACAAACCCGGTGAGAAATACATGACTCAATGCCCTACCCGTGAAACGGAAAAGATGCTTAATGCCCGTATTCACCAAAGTAAAATATCTACAATTAACTTTTAATTGTGGTTAAGCAGCTAATTTCGTATTCACCAATGTTTTAATCAGAGAATTAGTGCTTAAACAAGAAATTAACCTAATCGGCCAAATTTGAGCGGTTTTAAAGATAATCGCCGTTTATTCTGACAGAAGTGAACATAACAATCAAACAATATAAATCAAACCTACAAATTTATCTTGTCCTTTACAATTTTTGATTTTTCGTTGGTTTATTTTTTTCTGGAACAAGGAAAATATTGAAGATCAGCTGTGTATTACGATGATTTGGACGTTATAGACATTATTGCAGATGACTTTACTAGAATTCAGTGGGAAAGAACTAATTATTTTCAAACAATGGATGATTACAACTTTTATAAAAGATTTAGACTGATCAAGCCTATTTGTGATTAGTATGATGAATTTACCACCCCAGTAGGGTAGTCCCAAATAAAACACCAAGTAACTTTAAATTAAAAGGTTTTTTTATTTTTTAGTAACAATCCAGTAAGGTTAAATCGATCTTTTTTAAAAATGTAAAGTGTTAGCAATATCTGCCAATACAAGCTAAAACATTCGTATTTTGGGTGGTGACACTAAGAAAATATCCATGTTGCCAAGTTGTAAATCAACGTTAACCCCTGATTGCTTAATTTTACCAAACAACAATTTGGTGAATAGCAATTTGACTTAATCAAGATTACTCATTTAATCACAATTACCTAATCATGATTAGAGTTGAAGATGGTGAATACGGCCATTTAGACTGATCAAGCCTATTTGTAATTAGTATGATGACTATACCACCCCAGTAGGGTAGTCCCAAATAAAATACCAAGTAACTTTGAATTAAAAGGTTTTTTCATTTTTTAGTAACAATCCAGTAAGGTTAAATCGATCTTTAAAAATGTAAAGTGTAAATATCTGCCAATATAAGCTAAAACATTCGTATTTTGGGTGGTGACACTGAGAAAATATCCATGTTGCCAAGTTGTAAATCAAAGTTAACCCCTGATTGCTTAATTTTACCAAACAACAATTTGGTGAATAGCAATTTGACTTAATCAAGATTACTTATTTAATCACAATTACCTAATCATGATTAGAGTTGAAGATGGTGAATACGGCCATTCAATTTCAGCATATTCCCTAATTGTTATAATCTGTTATTTGTTAGTTTCTCAATTTTATTATACATACAATTTTTATTTGTTCACACATTTTTCATAAATCCTTGTAGCAGTGAAAAAGAAAGAAAATATTTAAACAAAACATTTTTTATTGCTATGGGATTTTTACGATAAAAAGACGATGACGTCACATTTAGTTACTTTCCTGCTTATCAGAATAAATAATAATTTACCAATCGTAAATACAATTTATCCTTAACAGCCAGTGCAATTTACAGCTAACGGGTTGGCAAAACTTCAAGACGTTGTCAGATAAACTGGTGAAATTCCCCAGTTTGTTTTGACGTTTATTGACATTCGATCATCGTCTAATATTTAAAAGTTTTTTTGGTGCTTTTAAATTCATTGTTTCTTTGAGATTAAAAAAACAGTTATTTTCACAACTAATTATTTACGCAAATCTGCAGTGTGTAGTTAATAAAATGCCGAAGCAGCTGAACAGTAAATGTCAAGAGATGGTAACATCTTTGTTAAGGTATTTTGAACCAGATTGCCGAAATGAGGGCCCGCTTTCCCCGCTTACTATTGAGAGACGTAAGTAATAGTATTCGATGTTTGTATTCATTATTATTAATATTATTGTTACATAAATGTAAATGTCAATCTAACATATTATCAGATCGACTTCACTAGTTTTCGTTAAGTAAAGAAAAAAACTACAGCTTGGCAACATCACAATATTTTGTTTTGCAACGTCATCGTCTTTTTATCGTAAAAATCCCATATCTCGAGACATCAAATAGTTTTTATATGCAATAAAAATGCAATTGTGGATAATAACAGTATCATTTAAGTACCGCGCTATCTGGGGTTTGTTCTTCATAATCTATTTTTTCAAAATTTGGATACAACAATTCACATATTTCAACCAATAGAGTAAACACACCAATATGTTTGCCAATTTCAACCATTTTCATTTTTAAATTGTTTTTCAAACATATTTTTTAATACCTGAATTATTGGCTTATTTTAATGATCAAAGAATATGTTATATCGTAGGTAAGGTAGGTATAGGTGGTTATTTTCATTTTTAAGAAAATTACCTACCATTGTTTCCTGCCACATTAAGAATCAGTTAACTATAAAGAAAGTTCTTATAAAGGCAATACAAAATATATTAATATGGAAATACTGAATACCAATGAATTTCTTAGTAGGACCCGCGAGAGTTTAGTTTTCTAGGAATTTAAATTTTATTTTCAATATCATGGTTTTCGTACTATAATATATATCCTCTCTTTCAAGCCATACCAATGAATTTCTTAGTAGGACCCGCGAGAGTTTAGTTTTCTAGGAATTTAAATTTTATTTTCAATATCATGGTTTTCGTACTATAATATATATCCTCTCTTTCAAGCCATCTTCATTTCAGTCCACTTTTCTCCATCGATGAAATTTCAAACTTTTCGCTAATTATTCCAGAAAAATTACCACTATTTTTGGCATTCTCGTCTGACTCACTGCTATCCCCCAGATAACAACTGAACATTTTCCGATGAATTCAAGGGAATCTGACAATACAGTTTTTTTTCGGTTATCATCTTTTTCTCTTGCCTTGATTTTTTTCTCTCTTTCAAATGTCATACTACAATTTTGAGAGCACTTTGTAATAAAAATTCCAAAATTATAAACAATGCAATGTAGTGTCGTGTACACTTTCTGAAAAATTTAAGCCTTCACCCAAGTTACGTTAGAAGATATTGAATGTTTTCTACATAATATTTGAAATCCTCTTCTGAAACTCTGCGCTCTGTTTAATTTCGTTTTTCGCGAAAACGAATGAGAAGATCACTGATAAATAGTATATTATTAAACGAGCAATTTATGGTTGCCATTATTCACGATGGGTGACGTTTGCATCACGAGCCGCAGGCGAGGGGCGCAAGCTACCCGAGAGAATATTGGCCATAAATTGCGAGTAGAATATTGTAATTTGTCCACGACCACCTAATAATAAGTCAATACTTTACCTCCTCCTAACAAAAGGTATATGGTACCCATATATATCAACTGTCGTGAATTATGGTTCATATTTCACGACTAGAGATGGGGGTGCAACATGAAATAAACTATTGAATCTGTGTATATTATTAAACGAGCAATTTATGATAGCCATAATTCACAAAATGTTGTGGCAGGTACATAAAATAATTTGACGTATATAGAGATGGGCGATACTGTAGAAATACAATACAACGTACCGTTATAAATATATTGTTTTAAAATACTTAATATTAGAAAATATCGTTATGAAAAGTAATAATACTAAAAATTACAATATTTCATCGATACGATATATGTCAGAAACAAATTTCCTGAACAAAATACACATATTTAATAGTTTATTTCATATTGTACCCCCATCTCTAGTCGTGAATTATGAACCATAATTCACGATAGTTGATATAAGGGTACCATAATACCTTTTGTTAGGAGGTAAAATATTGACTTATTATTAGGTGGTCGTGGACAAACAGATTTAATAGTTTATTTCAAGTTACCCACGTGTCAAAAAGAGCAGTTTAAAGATGAACTTCCAATATTGGGCGTTTACGTTTGTACTGGCTTAACTTCTGTAGTGTGATCGGTAATAATAACCACCTATGTTATTAACTAAGTAGTTCTTAACGTTAATTAACGCTAAGTTGAAAATTGTTAACGGTTAACAATTTAGGCAGCCACTTAAAAATGAATCGCGGACATCCAGGAGTTTGCGCATTAATAACATTGCGCAGACTCCTTACGTCCGCCGTCCGCGACTGTCGATGACTTCTAAATTCCTAGAACTAGTGGAGCTTTTATTTACGTCTCAGCTTAAATTATGCCAAAAACTGTAATAATGGGCAGAACACAAATATCTAAAAAATAATTTTTTTTGGTTAAAAATTGATAGTTACCAATCACTGAGTATAATGGTAGTATCGATGATGCATACCAGATTAAAATTATAAACTAGTTCAATGCTCAAACGGTGCAAACGGCTATGAATTACTCACTTGACGTTAATCGTTACAAACAAAACAAATGTTCGATGACGTCTTGATCATCACTATAAATACTAGGAAAATTCATTGAAAAATAAAATAAAAATACATTTCCGATAAAATCACTTTAATGCATTTCAATAAATATAATTTGTAAAGACCAATAACTTGCAATATATCCAAGCACCAATAAACTATAAATTTGTGTACTAAAAAGTTTGCAGTTTTATTAATTTTGAAGTGAATTTCATTGACGATACACAGTGCCTGTGGTAACAGCTGTAGAAAGGGCCCCAGATGATGTTAAAACATTTCGACGTTCACATAACAAAATTTGTATACTATATGTTCGGGAAATAAGGAAAATTGAATTATATCCTCTCCGATTACGGGGAAGAGACGGTTGCGATTGTTTTTAAGAATGCCATAGGACCTTATATATCAATAAATTTGTTCAGTTATGTGTTCAAGTAGTATATAATGAGAGAAAGTTGTCAAATTTGTAAGAGAATGAACAATTTAGTATATTTTCAATTCGGTACGTCTAGCCGGATAACACATATATTTGCAGGTATTATTCACAGCAATCTGAGCTTTTATCATAATTTAGTATTTGATATTTCCAAATTTGACGCAACACGTGTGAACATACTGTTAAATTATGGCGCCGGAGAGAGATGAATCTTTATTGCTGCCACTGAACGAATGGAAATATTCACAAACTATATCTCAATCATGATGTTAATTCAAATAAAAAGGCTTGTCATTGACAATTTACGGATGGCTCGTTAACACGTACCTCACCAATTACCAAGAATTCCACCAAAAGTAGCATATTTTTATAATAAAATTTACAAAGAATATTTTATTAATAATTATTTAAATATGAACCACTCATCACATATACTATTTTATACAGAGGGAGCTATAATTATGGAACGCATGAATTATCTCGGAAATGAATTGCGCGATTTTCATAGATTTTGGTGTGCAAAAAATATAAAGAATCCTTTTAGTGCACACGATTCCGATCGGAGTTAAGCGTTTAAAAAAATACGCGTGAATTATAATCAATAATATAATTTTGCAACTACATATGGCCATATTTAGCAGAAACACAATAGCAGCATCAGGAGTAAATTGCACGATATAAGGTAGCAGTGAAATTATTAGGGATACGTCCATGTCAGATAATGATTTTGATAGATGGAAGAGTTTGCAGACCTATTGATGAAAAAATATAAAAGTGAAGTAGTATCATCTTGTTGGAGGCCACTAGTTTTTATTGAAGGAGCATACTTTCTATTAGGATATTATCAAAGATTATTCAATTTTAACGAGTTCATTCAATTATAGCCGTCCAAATGTATTTTTTCAACTTCGGTGAAGATGGAAATGTAGCTTCAACTTCAAAATAATGGCAGTTAGGGCAGGTATAGGGAACATTACATGAAAAAAATCGCTCTCAAGAACCTTTTTACACGTACGAGAATTATTGCGAAATTTACTCTGAAAATAATATTGGTAATTTTCATATGAATTTTGAAAACATTTCACTGCCGAGGATTTCCTAAATAATGAATAAGCGGTTGAAAACAACAACAAATAATGACAGATGACGCCATTATTGTTTTTATCCTATTTTCGACTTATGCGTCGATTCTCGTGCACTTTCTAGTTTATTGTCATAAAAATATGATTTCAACTCCGAACATTTTGGTAATAATTCTATGGCGTGTAAAACAGCAAGAATTATTCTTATGATATGTATGTGTAAAACGGTTCTAGGGATTTAAAAATGCAAAAATATACAGAGTGATCCATTAAAAAAACAAAATTCATTCATATTAAGGAAAGATCTGATAACAGTGTAGCTACCACCATAATGTCGGCCGCATCACAAGATCCTTCCACCCCAAAAACCAATGAAAATCGTGCGATCGTTTCCGAAAAATTAACGGGTTCCCTATTGAAAGCTCACTCTGTATACTCTACGTAAAAGTATATTGAAAGAAAGTCGATTATAACTTGACAGTACTTTGAAATGTTTTGCAGAATTTTGTACTCGTAATTAATTATTCTTTTTTTTTCTTCCTACAAGTTCCTAAATCCTTCACCTTCTAATACAAACTTTAAAGTACTACAACAACCATAACAAAAATAGTGAGACAACTATCAGCTTCCAATGACGGAAGTGGTACTAACTTGACTGTGTATAATATTTTTAGCGTTTGACATGATTTTGAGAGCTCCTTTAGTGATTAACACATTAGCGACTTTTTCTCCCAATTGTTTAGCCAATAACATTCCTTCGTACGAAGCTTTTTTGTGCGTCACCAAACCGCATATTAGGTTTTTGTTTTCCTCAACTGACGGCACTTCTAATTTATTTTTTTTCGATGACAGTAGTACTTCTCCTTGAATGAATGGACATTTGGAATATTCGGCCACAGTCGGTTCGACATTAAACGACGTAGAGAGCTTATTTTCTAAGTAAGGACATTTTCCCATAAATTCCGAACCAATAGGCAGTTGAATCGGACATTTTTCATGGGGATCGTTCTTAGGAAGGTCCATAGGAATGTCATCGAGTTTTATTTTCTTGGAGGATGGTTCATCACTAAAATGAAAAAAAAAATAGTATATTATTCAACAAGCATATAAAGATGGTGTTTATGGAATTTTTAGTCTCTATTCAGAAACATTAATTTGAATTGTTTCCTCTATCTGAAAAATGTTTCGAGATGGGCAATTTGTAGCCAAATTTTATTCACATTACCGAAACATGACCCTCTAATAAGGTTGATGAATACTCGAAAGTAAACACCTTCAGTTTTCTGCACAATGAAGAAGAGTTAATAATTTCGGTAAAATTCAGAACACCATGTGTTGATTTTGTCCTGTTATAGTTTTTCTTGTCTAACGCACACTTAAAATCTCTTGACACTTTGTATACTACTCGTTCTGTATGATATAGTGGGCCCTCAACTATTAAATATTCGACGGTCATTGGTATATCACATACGTAACAGGTAGGTACTCACTGGTTCCTTTTTCAATAAATGTTCGCGGGTTAACTTTGTATGACCAATTCTCAGACGATGAGTGACTACTTAGTTGCGCCGACCTGCTGGGTTTGTCTCGTTTGGTATTAAATTTTTTGCAGCTTGTTGTTATCCAATTTTTTCCATCGTTCAATCCACATCTTTCTAGAGTGCTTGTTTATGCAGTTTAATAGGTCGCAGTAAGGAATTGAACTAGTTTGTACTGTAGATTGACTAATGTACATGCCTCTTCAGCCATCTGGTCGACTTTTTCATTGCCCATAATTCCGAAATGTTCACCTTCTTATTTGAATTTTGTATGATTAGCAAGTCTTTTTTTATTTTAGTTAAAATGGGATGATTAGGGTACAATTTTTGTATACCTTGCACTGCATTAAGGGAATCGCTGTAGATAACTGCCCTTGTTTGGTTTTGAAAAGGAATTTGTTGTAGTGCCTTTGACATTGCATACAGTTTACAAGAGTATATTGAATAATCCTAATGTACACAGTATTTCTGAGGGGATACCTCGGTAAAAACTGCCGCTCCCGTCGCTTCGATTTCCGTACACTTCGAAGCATCTGTGAACATACTGAAGTGGTCTGCCAAACTAGTTGGTGGGTGAGAAAAGATTTGTGTCTTTTTTTGAATATTGTAATAAATCTAGGTTGCACTTAGGAATCTTAATGGTCCAAGGTGGAGGGTAACTATAATTATTGTGTTACGCTGGGTCTTTTGCTGAAAAAGGTTGAATATATTATGATAATTATCAGAGAAGATTTGTGAGTACGTCGGATTATTTGGATTTGCTGCTAGTCTGGCTGCATATCATAAGCTTAGGTTGTGTCTCCTGATTATTAGTGGAAATTCGTTAGCCTCTGCATACAAACTTTCAACTGAACTTGTTCTGTAGGCTGCAAGAGCGATTCTTAGAGCATTATTTTGTATGACGTCTAATTTTTTTAGAACGATCTTTTTAGCGAAGGAGTACACGATAGAGCCATAATCTAGTTCTGCTCGAATCAGTGATTTATACATGTTTTGAAGTTGTTTGGTATCTGCGCCCCAACTTTGACCAGCAAGGACTTCAAGAATATTCATATTCTGTGCGCACGATTGTTTATGCTATTCCATGTTAATCTTGAATCAAATACCATACTCAGGAAACGCTTTTTTGACCATAATTCAAATCTTGGTTGTAGTTTTATTACTGGTAGGGAATCTTGTTTTTTGATTGAAAAGCACATTATTTTAGTCCTAGTCGGGGAGAATTTTAACTCTGTTTCTTTGGACCATTCCTCCAGTTTTTTGATCGATTGTTGGATAATCTTAGATGCTGTATTTATATTTTTTGTACTTATGTACATAACGAGGTCTTCTGCATATAATCCCACCTTGATGGGACTATTGATTGTATCTGTTATGTTATTGATAGCCACTAAGAAGAGTGAGTATATCGAAAAACATCGCCAGTACCTGACGGTTGCCTGATACGATGTCCAGTCTGCCTGTTTCGAGTTTCCATTTTTCTGGTATTACTGTGTTTTTATAAAGTTTGTGTCTCTTTATGAGAATAGGCCAATGGTCGCTATCGTAGGTGTGTGGTAATAATCAGGATAGGGGGCGCTGAAGGCGCTAGGGTGCTGCCACATAGAGAGTCCCGTCAGTATTAAAATTTCGAATTTTTGGAAAACTGTAACGCCGTTAGTGGTAGTTGCAGATTCTTTCACATATAATTAGCGCTGACAACTACCTGACAACTGCAGACCAGCGTGAGTTATCCAGTTTTCCTTTTTAAAAACTATTTTGCTCATTTGTGTGTTGAGTATTCGTTGTTGTTTTTATTGTTTATAGTGGGAATAATACTTCAAGAGACAATGTCCAGAATATGTATTGTGAAAGACTGTAATGCGAGGTGCAACCGGTAAACTTTATCTCTATTGAAAATAGCTATTTGTGTATTAAGAGCGGAAAGTGATACTTTGCCGCTTGAGGCAGAGAGTTGCCCGCGCGACTCGTAGCGGAGCGCGGGTAATTTGCCGAAAGCGGCAACGCACTTTCTGCTCGAATTGCACACAAGATTTTTTCTACGATCACCTTATTTTTACACAAATTATTAAAAAAAAACATGAAAAGTACACTTTACTAGAATGTGATGTTGAAAACATGTAACAATTACTTATTATTTTTATTTATTGCTTACAATATTAAAGTTGAATGTACAGTTCTGTCCGTATAAATCAATACTATGAAAATAGGAATCTGCAAAAACGATCAAGAAAATTGTCAATCTTAACAACGTTATATTTGTAATAAGTTGTAAATATTAATTTTTATCTTGAACTAAGAATTAAATCCTTCACTGTAGTATTGAATCAAAATAATATCAATGTATGAGGTTTAAATTATTTTATAATTTCAATAAAATTAAACATACAGTGGACGGCTAATTTATGGAATATTATCATTATTTCGAAAACCGTCGAGTTTTGAGGGTAATCCCGAAACAGGTCGATTTTTGTTATAAAATACCCATCTTATAACGTACATGGAGTAAGGATGACGTCACCGGTGTGGGTGTAGTGACGTAATCGTTAATTTTTTTAAATAGAAATCGGTATAATGCGACACCTCATTTGAAGGAGAATTTAATTCTCTATTTAACGACATTACATTTGTAACTAAAATATTATTTAAGGGTACAAAAACATTTCTTTTTTATTTAAATTCAACCAAATTACAACTAATGATTTAATTGATAACGTACCTTAAAGTAACCAAATTATGCATAATAATTATTTTAAATTAAATGTTCGAAATGCCCTCCATCGGTTTCTTGACAATATGCGAATCTACGGACACATTCATCAAGTACATTGCGGATGACTTCTGGAGTAATGAGACTCATTTCATGCCTAATTCTATCTTTTAAGTTCTGTAAATTTTGGGGTCTATTGACATAAACTTTTGATTTTATGTAACCCCACAGGAAAAAGTCTAGAGGTGTTAGATCTGGCGACCTTGCTGGCCACTCTATAAAACCTCGTCTTCCGATCCATCTCCTGGGAAAGCAATTATTTAAAAATTGACGTACTTCACGTGCGTAATGCGGAGGGGCTCCATCTTGTTGAAACCAGATATTGTCACTAGGTAAATTTGCATTATTGGCATTTGGATACATGTTAGCAAGGACAGGTATAAGTTGATTTCTCAAAAAAGTTAAATAACGTTCTCCTGTTAGATTTTCTTCAAAGAAAAAAGGGCCAATGATTCTGTCATCGATGATCCCTGCCCATACATTCACTTTCTGAGGATATTGCGTGTGTGCCTCAGTCATCCAATGTGGGTTTTCTTGACTCCAATACCTGCAATTTTGACGATTCACGGTACCATGTAAAAAAAATGTGGCTTCATCGGAAAAGAGGATTTGATTGATGAAACGTGGATTGCCGATACATAAATCCTGCATAATTTCAGAAAATTGAAGCCGGCGATCGGGATCGTCGTCGTTTAATTCCTGGTGTAGTTGAATTTTGTAGGGATGGTATTTTTCTTTTTTTAAAATACGTAATACCGATCGTTGGGAAACTCCAGCATATTCACCCATTTGTGTTGAACTACTGTGAGGATTGTCATGGACATTTAATAAAACATCAAGTTTCACATTGTCTGCAATTTTAGGACGCCCAGCGTTTGGAATATGTTTAACGTGCCCAGTTTCTCCAAATTTTCGGACTATTTTACTTACTGTTGATTGGCTGATGGGTCTGTCTGGATATTTTGCGTTGAATAAATTGCATACCTCGTTCTGTGTTCTTTTTGTATCTCCACATCCGCTAAGAATTAATATTTCTATGCGTTGTGTTTCATTTAGGTGAGCCATAATTTAGTAATCAAAAGTAAAAATTACAATTGACAACTGATGACAATTCACAAAATCAAAAAATATTTACGACAATAAATATTACAGTAACTATGCCAATATCACTTGCTTGATTTAACATTTGACAAAAAGTTTCAGTGTTTATGAGATAACTTTTTGTGTCCATTATTATTTTTACTTATTTTTGCTTTTTTAAGTATTTATTCCAGAAAGTCATGGCAAGAACCGATGGATGGCATTTCGAACATTTAATTTAAAATAATTATTATGCATAATTTGGTTACTTTAAGGTACGTTATCAATTAAATCATTAGTTGTAATTTGGTTGAATTTGAATAAAAAAGAAATGTTTTTGTACCCTTAAAAAAATATTTTAGTTACAAATGTAATGTCGTTAAATAGAGAATTAAATTCTCCTTCAAATGAGGTGTCGCATTATACCGATTTCTATTTAAAAAAATTAACGATTACGTCACTACACCCACACCGGTGACGTCATCCTTACTCCATGTACGTTATAAGATGGGTATTTTATAACAAAAATCGACCTGTTTCGGGATTACCCTCAAAACTCGACGGTTCTCGAAATAATGATAATATTCCATAAATTAGCCGTCCACTGTATAAAATATACACCTTCATCTATGCGAGTGGAAAAGTACGCTCTAGAGCGTAAATAATGTCAATTATGACAGATCGCGGAAAACATCAACTTTGCGGTTAGATTTGAGTGTGAAAAAGTCTACTTTGGGTAGTGATCGTAGGAAAACATATTTTATTAAATAGAAAGTGACAGTAGTTATTCTTTCATACAGCTTTGAACTTCCCAGCATTGTTGTTGATTCCTAACATTTTTTTTTCATGTTTGTCATTGAAATATGTAAAAAAAACGTCTCGTTTATTGTATCCTTCTTTTATCCAATAAAATATATAAACTTGTCGATTATTGCTTTATTTTTTTCAATGTCGGCATTATATGGTCCATTTTTTGTTATTTCATTTAATTTTACTTGATTATTATCAATCCAATGTTCAGTAACTTTAAATGAAATATCAAAAAATGGACCTTGAATGTCATTTTGCAATAAAAGTAACATTATAGTAATTTTAAATATGCCGCCAAAAACTGTAAAATTACAGGAATCTTCTTTTTCGGCTGTTAGCGAAGTTCACAACCTGATTTGTGCTAAGGGTACTGACGGGACTCTCAAGGTGGCGCCACCCGTATAAATAGAGTGCGCCACGGGTCATTTTCCCATGTATAAGTATTTTTTTATCTATGGTAATAATTCCCAATTTAAAGTTGGCGCGAGAGAACTGTCGCAAACAGATACATCGATGGCAGTGGTTACCGTTAACTGAATTAAGACGAGTGTTTTTCTCCTGTATTAAGTAGTGTAAGTCCAGTCGAATCCAGAAAGTTTTTTATTTGCTCTCCTCTCTTATCTGTTGATATGCAGCCGAAAGTGGTACTGTGAGAATTAAAATTACCCAAGATGATACGAGGTTTGGGAAGTTGTTCAATAAGGGTTTCAAGCTGTCTAGAGGAAGTATCTACGTTTGAAGGGATATAAATGTTACATACGGTAAATTGTACTGGGGTTTATATTCTAATGGCTACTGCTTCTAAATTAGTTTGTAAAGGTATTTCATTCAAGTCTAGATTTGAATGTGCGTAAATTGTTACTCCACTTTTGTCGAGGCAGAGACGGTACAAGTTATGATAATAACAAAAAGAATTAGAGGATCGCTTCTATTTTCTCGCCCAAAAAAAAACTTTGTAGGTGTTTCTTCACATTCAAGTCAGGTTTAATTACATAGTTTACATCGAATATTTTGGTAGTAGCACTTGACGATTTTAGAACACATTGGTGGCAAATAAGGAACTAACTAAGCCTAACCCTTTTGCTTATTATTATGTTATAATAGGTGTGTTCTTTTTGACTGAGATCTCAGTTAATCTCAGCTCACATCGGTAATGTGCGCGCTCTTTTTTATTTACTCGATTCGAAGTGAGCTGATTTTTCCTCCCCCTTCACCGATGCTGAATATGTAGTAAGGGGGTATCAGTTGAACTTGAGTCGGAAATTTAGTGGAGGGGTTGAAGCGTAGTTATCGGAGATATTCCAGATAGGACATATGTATTATGTCTCTTATTCATGCGTGCGTTGGCAGATCGCTCGTTTCAATTGAGTAGGTCGTTCTTTTTGGTGCTTACTCACTTCAATTTATCTCAGATCACTTTTACTGAAGTGAGCTGAGATCTCAGTCAAAAAGAACACACCTACTATTGCTTTGACTTCTAGACTTCTACAATGAAGTTACTTGTTTTCGTTGTCAATAATTAGTACAATAATTGCTTGTGCACATAATAGATGTAATAATGTGTATTCCTTTTCCACATTTTCCAACATTAACTAACACACATAAGTGCTGCTGAATGATTATTTTTAAGCAAATTGGTGCATATTTTTTTGTCTGATGAAGTTTTTTCATGTGTGTTAAATCTCTTCAAGTCTATAACAATGAATTATACTCCAAAGAAAACTAGGGCAAACAGAAGAATTATTTTTATATCAATCATTTAGAGAACGTTCGTTTACTAGTAAGAAATGGAGAATGACACTAATAACCTTAATTGGTTCCTTGTCAGCTCTGAATTTTATTGGCTTTTCATGTGAATAAAACTCCATTTTAAACATGCCGTCAGTAGCCAAGTCAATAAGGTTCTCTTTTACATTCTTATTCAGGCCAGTTCTATAAACCTACCCAGGAAAGAATTTATCAATATTTTTTTGAGAAAACGAAGCGGAGATACATTATACTCTGTTCAAATGTTTCCTCACCTGGCAACAGTTGAAGTGGAAATTTTAGGCAAATAAAACTATTATAATAGATACCTTTCCCCAAAAATTGATAACAAAATATACCTGTCATGAAGGCACTTGCTACATTCTATATTTTCAATATCTCTGATAGGTTTACTATTCTTATATGGACAAATGGTACATCTTAAATATCTCTTGACATTTATATTGGTACTGCCACTCTCGATAACTTCTTCTGCGCCATCTAAAGACCAGACGGCTCCTTTTAAAGACAACCCCAATTCTGTATCATTAGTTTGTTTCAGTACAGAGCTGACTGCTACTGGAGCACTGCATCCTCCACCTGTTAAAAAAATGTTGTTTTTAATAGTTTTTTGTTGTTGTTGTTGATTAGCTACAGACAGGAATCGACAGCAACCAAATCTGGAGAATATGTTGTATGATTATTAAATGCCAGCTTGATATAGTTGTGAAAAATGTTGTAATACTCTGAGGAAGACTTTAGGAAACATAGTTTTCAGTGTTTAATAGGAAATTAATATCATTAATACAAAGATCAAAAGTATTTACAATATTACAGGGTGTTTCATAACTTGGTGCCAAATCAAAGGTATGTTATTTTTAACCGTTCATGTTTAAAACTGAAACCTGCTCCACATATCAATTGCAACAACATGAGGTTGGATTCTGTTATACAGGGTATTTAAATACTTATAAATAATATTCTGTCAAAATCGTGAAGTTTCAACGACTAGTGTAAATGAATAGAAGTAAAAGAATAATTCTCTATTGAAGACACATATTTTTAATGATTATTTTCAAAATCATTCATATTTCCAAATTGTATTAGTGATCAAAAAGCTTTGGCTATTATTTTATTGCTATCCAATTATACACGGCGGTGAACGTTATAATTTTGATGGAAAATTTGTCATAACTACATATACGCTGTAAAACAGATTACAACCATATATTGATTACAGTTATAGGAATTGTTATGTCATTGTAACCAATTTTAAAATATGGAGCATAAGCTATCTATAATTTTCATTATTATCTTTTTTTTCTATGTTTCATGACAAGACCCATTGAGTTTCATCACACTAATTAATCACCAGGTATATACGAAAAGTGGCGGATGTGCACAAAATAACACTTTTCACAATTTCATGTTGTCATAACTTTGTCGTTAATGAGATGACTTTCATTATAACACCCGAAAGCATGCGTAAGTTCCCACTTTTTTTTCTACATTCATGCAAAAACACTTTTGTGAAACACATTTAATGGAAAAAGTGGTTCTTTTTTGCACTAGTGTAATAAAATCTTTATTGCACTCATCTGTCATTCTTGTGTCAGTTTTGTGATGATTTATGACAAACATGAACATTCAAATAAAATAAAAATCCAGAGCAAGTGTCTGATCCTGCTTTAATACAACAATAATATATGTATATCTTACTACTTAGTCTCAACGAATTACAATTATTGCAAAATTCTTTAATTATTTAAAATTTAAATGGTCAAGGAGAAACCCAGCTATGATTGAGTACTGACAAGGTGGAGGCCATAAAGATACAAAAAAGAAGAACGGTTTGAGTTTGATTAGGTTAGGTTAGGTTCCCAACATATATTCTAATTTTCCAGTTTTTGCATGAATGTAGAAAAAATATTGTAAGCAACTCTTGCAAAACGTGTTTTTTGCACTCGACGTGTTGTCCAACTCGGCCTAAAGACCTCATTGGACAATTTCACGTCGCGTGCAAAAAACACTAACTTTTTGCACTTGTTGCATGAATAACTATTAAATAAGGTTTTCATTTTAACACTCTTTTTTAGTTACGTAATTATAGTTTCCTTGAATTTAGTCGTTTGTTGTATTAACCAGGGTAGGGGATCTCTGAAGGCGCATGGGTGCTGCCACATAAAAAGTCCCGTCAGTACTATAATTTGTAATTTAATGAAAACTGTAACGCCGTTAGTAGTAGTTGCACATTCTTCCACATATATATTAGCGCTGACATCCTAGCCTGACAACCACTGACAACTGCTTATTTGTGTGTGTTGAGTATTCGTATTTAGATTTTATTGTTCATAGTGGGACTTTTACTTTAAAAGACAATTTCGAGAATATGTTTTGTGAAAGACTGTAATGTGAAGTGCCTACGGTAAGCTTTTTCTTCATTTCAAAACATGTTCCATCAAATAGAAAGTAACAGAAGTAGCAGTTATTCTTCTACACCACTTTGAACTTCCCAGCATTATTGTTGAATTCCTAACATTTATTTTTTTTCCTGTTTGTCATTGAGATATATGTTTCATTTATTGTATACTTTTTTTATTCAATAAAATATGTAAACTTGATGATTATTGCTTTATTTTTCTCAATTCAGGCATTATATGATACATTTTTTGACATTTCATTTAATTTTACTTGACTTTTCATTGTTATTATTGTAATATCAATCTAATGTTGAGTAATTTTGAATGAAATATCAAAAAATGGATCGTGAATGTCATTTTGCAATAAAAGTAAAATTACAGTAATTTTGAATATACCGCAAAAAACTGTAAAATTACAGGAGTCTTTTTTTTTCGGCTGTTAGCGAAGTTCACAACCTGATTTGTGCCAGAGGTACTGACGGGACTCTCAAGGTAGCGCCACCCGTATGAATAGAGGGCGCCACGGGTCAGTTTCCCATCTATAAGTAGTTTTTTATCTATGGTATTAACTTTTGCACTGTCAGTAAATTTGACAGAAATGTCAGACATAGAGAAACATTTTCTGTTATAATTAAAATTTTAATTACACTTATTTTAAATGGAAGAGCCCAGATAAGAATGCTCTTTACTGTAAATATTAATTTAAATGATTAGAATTCATTGTGTATATTATATTTGATCATTGAAAAAATATTTTTATTTTTTAATCTCTTCAGAGCACTTTTTTCATTTTTTCTTCATGTGGTCGTAAATAAAGTTTTTTACACTATATATTGTTACGCGAGTCCTCCAGTGGAATTCCCGCATGAGACGACTATGATTCCTCCACTCACTAGTCGAGAATCATCGAGACTACCTACCCTGCGCTCCCCCACCACTAGCCGAGAACTACTAGAAGACTACCTACCCCGGGCCCTCCCAATTGAGGGATTTCTAGTCTATCCAGCAGACGAGAGTGATAGAATTATACCCAACACGTGATATAAATAGATGAGCATCGCTGCACAGGATTTAGTCGTCATATAGATGGACAGTTAGTGTTTATACTGAAGGAAAGCAATCGCGCATCGATAAAGTGTTTATTCAGTGACTTTCAAATAAATTATAGTTAGTGTGTTTAGTGTATTAAATAAATTATTAAATAAGGACAGTATTACATATAAATATTTAAATATAAATTAAGTAGTTGTAAATATAAATTAAAATAAACGTTACATTGGTGTCAGGAGTGGGATTGAAAATAAATATACAGGAAGATGGCGAAGAAACTTTGTGAATTAAAAGTTTCAGAGCTTCGAAGAGAGTTGGAGAATTACGAATTGAACACAAGTGGGACCAGGTCGGTGTTAGTGGATCGACTGAAAAATGCTATGATTGGACCCGGAAACGTTTGAATTCACCGACGAAGCGTCCGCCTCTATAACCATAAAAAACGAATATTCGTCGATGGAAAAAAAGATGTCTTCAATAGAAAACAAAATGTCGGACATGGAAAATAAAATTTCAAAGATTATAAAAACGAAATGTCTTCGATGGGAAATCAACTTTCGGCGGACATGCAAAACAAAATGTCTTCAATGGAAAACAAAATGTCGGATATAAAAAACGAAATTTCATCCATAGAAAATAAAATAACATCCATGAAGACTGATATTTCTGCCGTTGAAGAAAAGATTAAAAGAATGGAAAAAGAAATGAAACAAAAAATCGAAGAAATCGAAAAGAAGACTAGTAATAGCTCGGATATTACAACTAGGCAAGCCCCTAACAACGGCGAACTGCCAGAGAAAGTGGAGATGAAACCGAAAATAGAAAACGATATAAACAGTCGAGAGAAACTGTCAACTTTCGATGGTAAAACGTCATGGCCGAACTATCTTAAACAATTCGAGGCGGCATTAAAGGCGAACAACTGGAGTGAGAAGGAAAAAGCGTTAAATTTAACTCTTGCCCTGAGAGGAGACGCCATGGATATCCTTCAGACCATTCCAGTAGAAGAGACCGAAGATTTTGAACAACTCAAAAAGCGACTAAACATGAGATATGGCCTGGAACACCTGGAGTGCAAGCGACCAAGAACTGCTACAAACAAAGACACCCAGCAGGTAATCTAGGAAGGGTCGACCTTCAGAGGGCAGCTTCGACCCGAAGACCTTCCAAGACCCCCTCATCCCTGAAATGTCACGATGATAGTGTATACGTGGATGGTGAAATTAATGGAAGGAAGTATACCCTATTGGTGGACACTGGAGCAACGAGGACTATTATTCGCCCCGAGACTGTCAACACCCGAAAAAGACTTTTACCAACCAGACTGCGACTCAAGACAAGACAGGTGAAAGCGCCAACGTCCATGGAGAACTACCGGTGCAATTGGGAATTGGCACAGAGAAGTTCACCCACACTGTCGTTGTCGCTGATATCGAAGAGGACAGAATACTAGGAATGGGCGTTATGATTTCAAGAACAGAGTGATTAGAGTAGGTTCTTAGGTAGTATTCCTTCACCCACAAGAGGATAAGACTGTTCAGGTAGCCGTACAGGAGGATACAGTTGTACCCTTAAGGAGTGAATTTTTCACTGTGGCAAGGCTACAAGGAACCGTCGAAGAAGGAACACCGGTAATGATGGAACCATGGAATCACGATTAAGAGGTTGGTCGAGGAACCCTGGTTGGAAAAGGGTTAATCATAGCTGCCGAAGAAATACCTGTACGCATTATAAATGTTAATGACCATCCCGTAACTATAAAAAATTAAACCAAAATTGTAACTTGCGTACCAGTGGCGTCAATAATTCATCAAACTACAACCTCTAATGATGCCAATAATAAATTTGAACAAATGATAGCAGTGGCTGGACAATCCCTTAGCCTGCAAGAGAAGAAAAAAATCAGAGATCTCTTGCTACAATATCGATCTCTTTTTGTACCAAAAGGAGGGAAGACAGGAAGAACATCTGCTGTCAAACACAAAATTGACACCGGCGACGCTAAGCCGATAAGACAATCGGCTCGACGGCTACCACAGGCCAAAAGAGACGAAGCAGATAACCTTCTACCAGCCCTTGGGTCTCTCTGGTAGTTCTGGTAAAGAATAAGGATGGAGCCACGAGGTTCTGCGAGGACTACCGGCAGTTGAACAATGTTACTAAGGAAGATAGTTATCCGCTGCCAAGAATCGACGACACTCTGGATACGCTGGCCGGTAGCAAATTGTTTCCTACCTTGGACTTGAAATCTGGATATTGGCAGGTGGAAATGGATCCAGCCGATAGAGAAAAGACAGCGTTTGCCACCCGATCTGGACTATGGCATTCCACCGTTATGCCATTTGTGCTGTTCAATGCCCCCGCAACGTTCGAAAGACTGATGGAAAACTTATTGCGACTGTTGTCCTGGAAGACCTGCTTAGTGTACCTTGATGACATCATAGTCTTGGGAAGGACATTCGAATAACATCGAAAGAATTTGGAAGGTGTCTTCAAAAGGCTGCAAGCTGCCACTATGGCATTCCACCGTTATGCCATTTGAGCTGTTCAATGCCCCCGCAACGTTCGAAAGACTGATGGAAAACTTATTGCGAGTGTTGTCCTGGAAGACCTGCTTAGTGTACCTTGATGACATCATAGTCTTGGGAAGGACATTCGAATAACATCGAAAGAATTTGGAAGGTGTCTTCAAAAGGCTGCAAGCTGCCAACTGATACTCAGCCCCAAGAAATGTCAGCTATTTCAAAACAAAGTCAATTACCTAGGCCATGTAGTCAGCAAGGATGGTGTAGCTGAAGACGAAGAAAAAGCTGCTGCCGTACGAAAGTGGCCAAGACCTACTGACAAGCACCAAGTTAGAAGCTTCCTTGGACTCTGTACATACTACAGGCGATTTATAAAGAAGTTTGCAGATATCGCTAAGCCTTTGACACGACTTACAGAGGAAGCAAGGGAGTTTCGCTGGGACGAAGATTGCCAAACTTCGTTCGAAACCTTGAAGAAGCATTTGACTAATGCACCTATACTCGGCTATCCACTACCAGAGGGATAATTGATCGTAGATACTGATGCTAGCAATGTTGGAATTGGAGGAGTGCTATAACAGGTTCAAGGAGGACAAGAGAAAGTTCTGGGATATTTTACTCGCCAACGATGGAATCGTAATGGGCCCAGCGGGACTCGCTGGTTCTGGAAAACGGTTTGCTACAGCAAGTAATCGAGAACGATGAGGGTTCCGAAAGTAGAAGACAGTTGGTGATTCCAAGAACAAGGGTAGTAGCAGTAGTGCGGAAATTACACGATAGTCCATCAGGAGGACATCTAGGTGTGAAGAAAACCCTCCAGAGGGTGCGAGAACGGTTTTACTGGATGCACAGTTCCGAAGATGTGAAGGACTGGTGTAAGAAATGCACTACCTGTGCCACGACCAATGGACCTCACGGGAGAAGAAGCATTTGACTAATGCACCTATACTCGGCTATCCACTACCAGAGGGATAATTGATCGTAGATACTGATGCTAGCAATGTTGGAATTGGAGGAGTGCTATCACAGGTTCAAGGAGGACAAGAGAAAGTTCTGGGATATTTTAGAAAAGTCCTTCCCAAACCAGAACAAAGCTACTGCGTCACAAGAAGAGATCTCCTAGCAGTAGTGAAGTTCGTAGAGCACTTCTATCAGTATCTGTATGGGAAGAAATTTGTGATTAGAACCGATCATGCAGCACTTAAGTGGCTTATGCAATTTAAGAACCCTGAAGGTCAAATCGCTAGATGGATAGAGCGGCTCCAAGAATATAATTTCACCATTGAGCATACAGCCGGAATAAGCCACAGAAATGTAGACACCCTGTCTAGAAGACCATGTCCTGCAGAATGCTCCCACTGCAGCAAAACAGAAGCTAAGGAAGCTGCGATTCGAAGAACCACGGTGATCAGTGACGAATGGACACCAGAAAATTTGGAAGAGGAACAAGAAAACGATCCCGACTTGAAGAAAATACGACATTGGAAAAAGGAAATCTGTCGACCTACTTGGCAGATTTCAAGATACTCGCCAACGATGGAATCGTAATGGGCCCAGTGGGACTCGCTGGTTCTGGAAAACGGTTTGCTACAGCCAGTAATCGAGAACGATGAGGGTTCCGAAAGTAGAAGACAGTTGGTGATTCCAAGAACAAGGGTAGTAGCAGTAGTGCGGAAATTACACGATAGTCCATCAGGAGGACATCTAGGTGTGAAGAAGACCCTCCAGAGGGTGCGAAAACGGTTTTACTGGATGCACAATTCCGAAGATGTGAAGGACTGGTGTAAGAAGTGTGCCACGACCAATGGACAGCACGGGAGAAGAAAGGCTACTATGAAGCAGTACAATGTCGGAAGCCCTTTTGAACGCATTGCCCTGGATATTGCCGGACCGTTCCCACCGACAGCAAATGGCGGCAGGTACATTTTGGTGGTGATGGACTATTTCACAAAATGGGTGGAAGCGTATGCCATTCCAAACCAAGAAGCCGCAACTGTTGCCGACGTGCTTGTGAAGGAGTTCATTTGCCGATATGGAGTGACCCTGGAAATACACAGCGACCAGGGCAGAAACTTCGAAAGCCAGCTGTTCCAGGAAGTTTGTGAAAAGCTCGGCATGAAGAAAAAAAGAACTACGGCTTTACATCCACAGTCGGACGGAATAGTAGAGCGAATGAACAGAACTCTTGGCAAATACTTGTCCAAAGTAGTATCTAACCATCAGCGAGATTAGGACCAGTATCTCTCGCTATTTGCGATGGCCTACAGATCCGCCATCAATGAGTCTACCGGTCAAACACCAGCAAAAGTTCTGTTCGGACGCGAAATGAGATTACCCTGCGACCTTGAATTTGGACGCCGACCCGGAGAAGACATAGTTGGTGAAGATTACATAACCCAGCTGAGAAAAAGAATGGACGACATCCACGAGCTGGTTCGATCGAATCTTCAGATCGCTAGCGATAGGATGAAGAAGAGGTACGATACGCAAGCTACAGAGGGAGGTTTCCACGAAGGAGACAAAGTCTGGCTGCATAACCCAAGGAGACAAAAGGGTTTTTCTCCAAAGTTGCAGAAAGCTTAAGACGGTCCGTACCTCGTAAAGAAAAGAATCAACGACGTCATTTATCGCATCACCAAAATCCCAAACGGAAAGCCAAAGGTGGTACACCGTAATCGATTAGCGCCATTCGAGGGTGATCACGATGAGGATATAAAACAGCTCCAAGAAGTAGCCGATCCTGCTTTTGTAGAGTTCATGGGTGCTTATGGTGGTACCGGAAAATCAAGATACGGCGTCACCACGGAGAAACGACAAGAACTGCTCACCGTTCCGGAGGAATACTCACTGGCAATAAACATCCCTGCCAGCGTAACCGATGCGCGCGGACTGCCATCTCTGTTTATAAAGAAGAGTGGCGCACGACGTTTGGAAAACCAGTTACCAGTACCAGAAAAAGCTTTGAAGCTACAAGATGGATCCCGTTACAATTTCCACCTAGTGACGAGAAACACCTTCGACGAAAGACCAACGTACGAGAATGTCTGGGAAGCTTTACTAAACTTGAGAGAGCATGTGCTTGAATTGAACGTGCATAGGCTAGCCATGCCCAAGATTGAATGTAGGCATTTAGATTGGCGGATAATCCGTAACATGGTAGAAGTAATCTTCCGAGACATCGAAGTGCAGATACTTGTCTGCGGCCATGCACAGGAGGCACAGTCAACGGAGAAGACGGTCGCATGCTACTTCCATGCAACTGGAAAATGTAACAAGAGAACCAGTTACCGATACAGTCATCTCGTCTCAGTTTTCTAGTTAGTTCCAGGAGGAACTGTCTCTTAAGGAGGGGGCAATGTTACGCGAGTGCCCCAGTGAAATTCCCGCATGAGACGACTTTGACTCCTCCACTCACTAGTCGAGAATCATCGAGACTACCTAGCCTGGTTTCCCCGCCACTAGCCGAGAACTATCGAGCGCCCTCCCGCTTGAGGGATTACTACTCTATCCAGCAGACGAGAGATTTCTATAATTATACCCAACGCGTGATATAAATAGATGAGCATCGCTGCACACATAATCAGTCGTCATATAGTCATATCGATGGACATTTAGTGTTTATACAAACCCGCATCGGTAAAGTGTTTATTCAGTGACTTTCATATAAATTATAGTAAGTTTGTGTAGTATATGATATAAATCAGGGATGGCCAACTTCTTTTGCCCAAAGGGCTACTTCCATACTTTCGCTAAAAGCAGGGGCCGCACAAGAACTTAAAGGGAAATTTAGGCTATATAAATTAATGTATAAACAAATGCTATGGATATTGAACATACTTTAATGTAGAAATATATACTAATCATACAAGAGTTGAGCAGAGCAAAATCAACAATTTTACTGAAAAAAAAAACCACTAGTGAGAACACTGAGGGCGGGCACAATCGTTTACAAGTTTGTCAAAATCAATTCTTGCCGAGGTGGTGGCCACTTTAAGCAAATTTTGAAGATGGTTGTCTGTAAGTCTGTTACGGTGAGTTGATTTTATAAATTTCATCGAGGAAAAAGTGCTCTCACAAATGTAGGTGCTTCCAAACATTGAAACAATTTTTTTACCAAAATCACGTAGTTTGGGATATTTGCCCTCAGGCAGCCTACTCCAGAATTCGACACCAGTTTCTGGTCTTTTCTGGAAAACTGGGTCACTTTGCAAATCACAGAGCTCCAACTGTAGGTCGTCATCTTGCTGGGAAATGTCACATGTCATGGCATTGTTGAATAAGAAGAGATGTGGTCGCAGTTCATTAAAATCCAAAAATCGTTCATTGAATGACTCCAAAAGCATATTCAATAGTGTAGTACCGATTGAGGTTATATTCTTTATGGACAGACAGTACAAGCAAACACACTAAACACTGGGGTTTATTGTCCTTGTTATTTACAAACAGATACTCGGTTTCCCACTTGTCTTGGAACACTCTGTTTTCTTCTGAAACTTTTCTTTTCTTACTCATCGTGAAATAACGCAATTAGGTTTGTAAGTTGAAACTAAACACAGTGATGAAGCACCAGCAGTTTGACAGTAGCTAACTTCGCGTGCGCACAGTCTTAGTATCTCAGAGTCACTGAGTGTTTTGTTTGGTTCCGAACGCGCAGTTGCCAAACCGTGCAGTCAGTCTTTTCGGAAAGCGTAGTTGCCACACCGTGCAACATCAAACTGGCGTGTTTGCCTTATAGGCCTACTCAAAGTATACTTCCTACTGATTCTCTTAAAGTGATTAAACCTTTATTTTGCTAATTGTTGAAAAATTTATTATCAGGTCGTAATTATATACAATTTGAACTTAACCTGGACTCTTGTAGAAAATTTTGTATTTTATATTTCTGTTAGAAAATATCTACCGTAATACTTTTAAAAAGTTGTTCGGGGGCTGCATAAAACATAACCGCGAGCCGCTTGCGCCAGTCGGCCATCCCTGATATAAATTATTAATTAAGGATAGTAGTACCGGGTGGTCCAATAAGCCGATCTCTCGGCTATATATCAGAAACTATTCATGTTATAACTTTGGGAGGAAAAATTCCTCAGTAAAAGTGGCCAAGAGAAATTGCTGGAAATTACTTTCAAGTTTCTAGGTTAACCGCTAGGGGGCGTAACCTGTAAAGAAAAATTTAAAAACCAGTTTTCTGTGGAGTGTGCCCAATTAAACCAAGTGTTAAATAAGAAAAAAATAAAGAGGACTGAATTCCGCACAAATCTGTTCAAGTGCTTTTTTCTCAATTTTTCAAAATAAAGGGTGGGGGAAAGTGGGAAAGTGTTTTTGGATAAATACATATAACTTTGGTTTGATTTGAATCAACCGATTTTAACGAAATTAGTGTCATTAGAAAGAGGGTGGATGCATTAATAACATCTACTATAAAACAATTGCAATTCGTGAATTATAATAAAACTCTAAAATTCTCAACAAAATGGCGCAAACCGCATGTTGATAGCTTTTGTCGAAATCGAGATATAAATAAAAACGCACAAACATAAATACTCAAGTATAGTATTGACTCACCCTGTATTGTAACTTAAAATTAGACATGTGAAAGGAAGACCATACAGATATATTTATCATTAAAACTCAATGTCCAATTAAATGTTCAAACTGTTTTCCATCGTTGTCTACACAAAGCTGCAATCTATCGCGCTTAGACATAACAGCTGCTTCAATCTGTTGATATAGTATTTATTGCGTTTCTAATGCGCTGTTTCATGTCGTTTCTTGTGGTTGGTCGAGTTTGGTAAGCTAAATCCTTCAATCTTCCCCACAGATAAAAGTCCAGACATGTTAAGTCTGGAGATCTAGCTGGCCATTGAAATATACTCCCCCTTCCAATCCATTCATTTGGATAATTTACATTTAAATAGTCTACAACTTGTCTGGAGAAATGCGCGGGACACCCGTCATGTTGAAATATCATACATCTTCTTGTTTGTAAGGAAATATCTTCTAATAAAACGGGCAACTGATTTTCCAGAAAAAACAAATATGTATTTCCATTTGAAGTTCCATCAAAGAAATATGGACCTACGATCTTTCCATCAACTATACCACACATTGATACTCTATCTACCTTGTAGCTGCACTTCCTCCATCCAGTGCGGATTTTCTTCAGCCCAATAATGCGTATTACGCATATTAACACTACCCGCACTATTAAACGTTGCCTCGTCCCCCTCGTCTCCAATCATATCATACAATTCTGCATTCGATATACTCATCGTGAATCGAGTACCTATATTAGCAATATCAATTTCTATTGAGAAAAGTGCAACCTTCAATTTGAATTTAAATATAATACCTACTACTTAAATAGAAAGCAATGTTTTGACTGCTGTCAACAAATAAACAATATGAAGTCCCGTCAAATTTATTGTCGTGGCCTACTTATTTTGGAAAAAAACTATTTTGAATAGTATGAAATAACAATGGTCAAAATGGATATCGACACTAAGATTCCTTAGCTATGAAAACATTTGAAAGTACTGACTTATTATTTTTCAAGTTATAATACAGGGTGAGTCAATACTATACTTAGATACTTATGTTTATGCGTTTTTATTTATATCTCGATTTCGACAAAAGCTATCAACATGCGGTTTGCGCCATTTTGTTGAGAATTTAATACAGTTTCATTATAATTCACAATAATTAGGTGTTTCCATTAAACATTCCCAAGAAAAACCAATTTCAATTTTTTTCATTCGAAATGACCCTATACCTATGACAATTAAAACGAATTGCAATTGTTTTATAGTAGATGTTATTAATGCATCCACCCTCTTTGTAATGACACTAATTTCGTTAAAATCGGTTGATTCAAATCAAACCAAAGTTATATGTATTTATCCAAAAACACTTTCCCACTTTCCCCCACCCTTTATTTGGAAAAATTGAGAGAAAAGCACTTGAACAGATTTGTGCGGAATTCAGTCCTCTTTCTATTTTTCTTATTTAACACTTGGTTTAATTGGGCACATTCCACAGAAAACTGGTTTTTAAATTTTTCTTTACAGGTTACGCCCCCTAGCGGTTAACCTAGAAACTTGAAAGTAATTTCCAGCAATTTCTCTTGGCCACTTTTACTAAGGAATTTTTTCTCCTGAAGTTATAACATGAATAGTTTCTTATATATAGCCGAGAGATCGGCTTATTGGACCACCCGGTACATATAAATCGGTAAATATAAATTAAGTAATTGTAAATATAAATTAAAATAAACGTTACAATATCTATAATTAAAAAGATCTAAGAATAGAAGTGAAAATAGAAGGTATGGTTGTTTTAAGCTCAGAATTATTGAGAATATGAAGTTTCATTGAAGAATAAAATCTAATAAATATGCTTTTCTCGTTTCAAAGTATATCAAGAAAGATTCCCAGTTACCGGTACCTTAATCTCTATAAACAAGAAAATGTGAAGAAACATAAAAATTGTGCAAACCAGGGTAATAGTTTCCCATATGAGTAGAA
This sequence comes from Galerucella nymphaeae, assembly GCA_963978555.1. Taxonomy (NCBI): domain Eukaryota; kingdom Metazoa; phylum Arthropoda; class Insecta; order Coleoptera; family Chrysomelidae; genus Galerucella; species Galerucella nymphaeae. The sequence continues at coordinate 17,744,969 of OZ021707.1, read as the reverse complement.
GCATTTTAGACAAAAATTGTTAAAAAGTATTGAAAACATAAAGAAACAAAATTCACCACGGCGGCGAATCGAATCGCCATACTTCAGTTAAAACTTTTAAATCTTTCGTGCTTCTACCTGTCAGGTTAACTTCTAAGCTACTGGTTGTATTTGAAAGTAGTATGAGAATAGAGTTCGACTTTTTTCAAACACAACTATCCATTTTTTCATTAAACCAGAGCAAATTCAAGAAAATTAAAAGTGCATTTGAACTCATTTTTCAAAGACATTTCCAAATTATTTTTTATGAACGCTATTTGGAAAAAAAGTTATCTCGCGTTTTACAGTTTTGTACCACTATGTCGTATATTATAATTAACATAGTATATAACTAATGGTACTTACCAAGAGTTTTTAGAAAACTTCTCTCAGCGGTTACCCTTAAAGTAGTCTCTAAATCATACAAAGGTTCAAGCATATTAATTATTTCTTCATTGTCGGATCTGCATTCCACAGCTAAAGCGCCTTGACCTACAGCATACAATAATTCTTCTTCATCTAAAATTTTTGATATTCTATCTTCCCATCCTATTCTCTTCAGCCCAGCAGCAGCTAAATAAATTTTAAAAATTGGTACACATAAATTACACAGAATTGGACAAAATTGTTGAGTGAAATAGCTTTGTTTATCTACAAATTACATTTTCAAGTGATAATTGTAGCCATGAAATATCAAAATATGGAATGAAAAATGTATAATGGGATGGCATTCACGGAGAACTGAAATATCTATCGCACCTCATGTTGGTCCAATGAGTTGCTAGAAAGAATTTGGCCAATTCATAAACAGCGAAAAATAAATTTGTAATTTCAGTACCCAAAGTAAAGATTTAATAAAATTTATTGTCTGGGCAGACCAGATTACACCAAAATTCCTTGTATAATTTGAACCAATAGTGCCCTGTTCATCTGATACCAATACCTTGGCATAAACCTTTATCTATTCTTCAATTCATAACTATATCTTTAGAGTAACAACTTCAAACAAATTATAAATAGGTTTTTTAGTAATAGCATGATTTTAAGAAGGTTATGTATAAAGTTTTTTCCAGAGGAGTGAAAGTTTTTCTTGAGGAAAAATGATGAAATTTTAATTTGATTTTAGTTTCAAGCTGTTAATATATAAATACAGTGAGGAATAAAATAAAGATTCATGTCCAAGACAAAAATAGCTTTATTAATTCAAGTTTCACAACTTATAACAGTTAAAGCATCAATTAGACCAACAAATGAATTTAAAAGATCAATCTATAAGAAAAAAATTTAAAATATTCATACATTGTACAAGATACAAACCACAAAGATATATTATGTGAATAACTGAATCCTGAACAAACATAACACAATGCAAAAGAATCAACGTTAGTAATCTGTAGGCTCTTGATGCCAACAATCTTTTTACCTCTCTCCTAAAATGCATTTTGATAATTATTTTTCTGATATTCAATGGCAAATAATTGAATCATCTTCCACTATCATATATAATAGATTTTTTTATTAGAGGCGGAGGGAATAGGTAATATGAGAAGCAAGAGCTAAGCAGATTTCCTACCCAAATTTTCGATGCATGAGGCACACTTCATTTAAATTAAGAATATATAGCTCAAACTTTAACTTACTACCAATATATAAACCCAAAAATTTGTTTGTCTGTAGACTTTGTATTGGCTCAGAACCCAAATATATATGATCTATCTCACATCTAATTGATACTATATTACATGTGTTAAAAAGTTTGAATCACACCATTCCTTCATTTTTATAATGTCCCTGCTGACATAACTCTGTAACTGAACAGGATCAGTGTCACGCCACAAAGCAGTTGTATCGTCAGCAAACATAGTAAATACCCCAGATATATTCAGTTACATTGCGCATATCTGTCATAAGCGTACCAATGGCATATGGTACCTATTTTATAAAATAAAACTGAAAATACAAAGGTCACTGACAATACCAACGCCACTGGATAAATCAATAATAGTCAATTGAGTGAGAGGGATGAATACATGCATGCGCTTGCCAATAAGAAGTCAGCTGGTTAGGATAAAAATCACCAATTATGTCAAGTGGTCGCAGAACTTATTGTGTAGCTATCTAATCATATATCCCCTTTAAGTTAAGTTGCGGAGCTACATTCTGAGAAGTATTAACGAGGGTATTAATATTAATTTTGTCTACCTATGGCACATAAGTACGATAATTACGCACTTTTCTAACTTTTCAACCCGAAGCGTCTTCTAATTCAGAAAAGTGTAGGATTTTCTGAATGAAAAGACACTTCGGGTTGAAAAGTTAGAAAAGTGCGTAATTATCGTACTCATCTATAATTCCATATTTTATTTTATGTAATACCAGACATGAACTGAACCCTTTTTGTATTCCATTCGATTTTTTATTGAAAACGAAATTTCAAAGCAAAGCCATAAAAATTAAATTTTATTGAAAAATAACAGAAAAAGACTACAGTATTTCTTGATGAGACTAAAGAGTCAACAGGTGGTCAACTTTTCATAAAATAACCCTATCTAGAAGATAGTTATAGTAGTCAAGGATGTGGTAGATAATAAAATATTTAAAATTCATATTTCTATTTCTTCTTAATAAAATGATATAATATAAGGTAGTGTTAATTGTCTGGTATTATGTTCAAGACTCGGTTCAAGATGTTTTCAATTATGAAAATAGATTAGTATTGTTTGAAGCTGAATGTTATATACTCAAGTTTTTAATAGAAGAGGAAAGAACAAATATATTTCAGATTGAAAGAAACCATGAATCCATGAAAAGAAAACCCGAGTCGTCGATAAGGTGAAGATTTATTAAAAAATGTATTTTGTTCTATACATTAATGCTTTAAATATCTCAAACAGTAGGATAGTCCTCCAAAACTGAGGATTAAAAATAATCGTTAGACAGTCAATACAGTTATTAATAATTAAAAATTATTAAGAACATTTCAACCATTATTGGTTGAAATTATAATATTAAATGAATTTATTGTCAAATAAACATAATTCTTCCATTCCACATAATTCACAACACAACATTCTTCTTGAGCATTTTGAAGTGCACATCAGTGTATTGTAGTAGAGCTACCAAAACAATTAGTGCAGTCTAACTCTAGATTAGTCTTTCCTTTGTTTTCATCTGATTGTAGTTTTCCAGGAGCATACTTGATTGCATCAGCTCTACTAGATCATGCCAATGTATAATTCTACCTTTTTTTCTGGCAATGCCTATTAAATTAATATCAAAATAGTGATGACACCTCAAAAGAATTCCAACCCACAAAAGGAGGAATTACACACTACACCAAAAATTAATTTTTTCAGTTTTTTGAGAATGTAAAAAAGCAGCTATGATAAAAAACTGCATCCTTGTCATAGGAAAACATAAATTATATAATGTACTTACCTAAAATTATGGCTTGATACTGTCCTAAATCATCCAACTTTTTCAGTCTAGTATTCAGGTTACCCCTAATGTTTTCTACTTTAAGATGAGGATATTTTTTTGCTAATTGAGCAGTTCTTCTCAAACTTGATGTACCTATGACACTCTTTTCTGGTAGTGTGTCAAGGCAGAAGTCTTTCATATCTTTTTGGAGAACAAGGGCATCCCTAGGATCCTCTCTAAAAATAAATCAATGTTGGACCACTAATTTATAGGTATTTAATTTTCTTTAAATTTCAACTTGTACTTTTATGTAAAGAATAGGTTATGTACCTAGTTAGTACAGCTCCAACAGCCATTCCTTCTGGTAAAGTAGTAGGGAGATCTTTTAAGGAATGTACTACAAAATCAACACAACCTGTGGCTAAAGCAGTTTCTAGTTCTTTAGTAAAAAGAGATTTTTCTCCAATTTTTGGAAGTGCTATGTCCAAGACCCTGTCACCAAGCGTACTCATTGAAACTGTAACAGTAATTGATTATTGAACCATAATAGTAAATAATATACACAAATAAACATTGCTTACTATTGTTGCTTTATTTGAACTAAGATTCCATTGTTCCAATTCAAAGTTTAATATATACAAAAAAGTAATATGGCAAAATAAAGTTCATTACCTATTTCAAATTCCTTTTCAGGAAAACAGTCTTTTAGTAAGGATATAACATATTTGGTTTGAACAAGTGCCAGCTGAAAATTAATATTGTTTATATATATATGTCATAGATAGGGTTAAATGGGTAATAAAGTTAGGGTTTTCTAATAATTTTTTTTTTTTTTTTTTTTCAAGTTTTAAAAAAATAAAAATATTTTATACATTTGTAAATATCTTCATACTAAAAATTTCACAAGCCCTCGTAAATAACTTTCATAGTCCAATACAACTAATGATTTCAGATTGTTTATTAAATATTAATGGTACGCAGGTCAATAAAGAAAAGAAATATTATTTTATAGATATAAGAAACTAAGAATTTTAATTACAAAAATTTTGTCTTCATGTTCGACTTCAATCAGATTTATAATTTACTTTTCAAAATGTAACCTTTCTATCTACCACTTATAGTGGAAAATCTATTCATGTTTTTTAATGATGTTTTACTTGATTTGTACAAACTCACTTTGCACGTAAGTTTAAATTTATTATAATTTTTACCTGTTATAAGAACTTGTTCATATTTTAGCCTTGATAAAGGATTCAAATAAATCCGAAAGCTTGGAAGTAGTAAAAAAGAGTTTAATTTCTTAACCAGCCCAGATTGTGACGGAATCCCCAATAATTTAGTAGATTATATATATATATATATATATATATATATATATATATATATATATATATATATATATATATATATATATATATATATATATATATATATATATATATATATATATATTATTCAAGTTATAAAATTTTACCTCACTCTTTCGTGAACCAACACGAATAATTTTGTGATCACCATTCATTTTAATGTTTGTTTCTCTTGTCAAATGATGTAGAAACTAAAAATCGCTAAATCATTACACATTATGCTGGGAGACGTATTGGTTAAAATATAAAAACTAACCTATAATTTACTGGATCATAGATTTACTGTTTCGTTGTTGTTCCTTCGTATTGTTAAGAAATAATGAAACTATTGCTATACATTACTCGTGTATTTATAACAGAACTTTCTAATTAGACTTTTATTATTACACCCATTACATCATTTGTTACATATTTTAAAAAGTAGAGAGTGCTGTGCTGAGTGGTAGAGGTAGAGAGCTCAAGGTCACTGGGTAGCTGGTTGTAGGTGGTCTGTACTGCTGGGTAGAAAGTGGCATGAAAGTGGACCTTGGACCATAGATAATACAAGACATGGCCTTGGACCATAGATAAAGCTAAAACTTGCACGTACATATGATATGTCACTCGCTTCTCACCAAAAATTTCTCCGATAGTGGGTGCTGCGGAAAGCGGTGTGAGTGAAGACAGCTGTGAGACTTGGCTGCCTAAAGTTCCGACCATAGAAAAATATGGTTCCGACCATAGACTAGCCTTGTTTACATTTTGGTTGTTCCCAACATATTAAGGGCACAGATTATAAAAGAGAACAGATACGAATCCCGGCAAAACATCAAAGGATTTCCAATTCCGACTTCAATGACCTTGGACCTTTAACTCGGTATGGCCGCGATGTTGCCAGTTTAAAATATTGTCAGAACTTCTTACCAAATTGCAATGTTGACTTGGGGACAATAACAGTTTCCAGTGCCGGTTCTTTACTTTTCTTTCTGAATAAAATTTATTTGGACAGTCTCTGTATGAACAATATACTCCCCCGTGATGTTTATTCATTTTGTTAAAATAATATACTAATGTACACTATTTTCAGTTAATATTACCACAACCTACAAGCGATTAGTCAAATAACACAAATAATATCGCGGATTGACAACCTTCAAACTGAAGTGTCAGATATGACGTTTTCTATTTTGATTTTTGAGCCAAGCCGTCACGGTTATTGTGCATGGTTGCCAAAGATGGTTAGTGAAAAAAAGTATATATTTATGGTATGAATTTTATACATTATAATCTTTTAAATTGTAGAATTATTTTAATGTACCTAAATGAAATTGATTTGAAACAAGTAATTGTCGAATATTTGTATGTGTATAACTATCACACTAAAAATAATGCTTATAAAATATTCGACCTATGATCGTGAATTGAGGGAAATATTATGCAAATTGATAACCCTGTTGAAAAGTTTCGCGAAGCAGCCCGAACGGAGTCGACATATACGACGATGGACCTTTAAATGGGTATGTCCATCCATCTCTCTCTTTTTTACTGTTCTCTGTCAAGCTTTCGCATCTGTTCTCTTTTATAATCTGTGTTTAGGGCAAGACTCTTCTTACATGATGCCAAATTTCTTCTAACAAAAATAGTAATTGATGAATATACTCAAGATTTGAGCAGTACTTTCTGTTTAAAAAGTAAGAAAAAAGTGGGAAGCATTTAAAATAGGTATGACCCATGTATGACCAACCAACGGTCCAGCTCACTTAGTTTTTTCGGTTAGGATTTTTCATGATTTATCAATGCCATAAGTAAAATAGTTTATAAATTTTTAGTTTGGCAACCTCAAACTACTTCTGTCATTTTGGTGAGATCTGTCAATGAGATTTTAATTATAATTGTGTTTTTATTAGATATATCATTGATATTTGTATATTCAAGTGCTTTTAAGACATTTATGATGGTGAGAAAATGTGTAGTATGTGAAAATACATGGAATAAGAAGGATAAACGATCGTTTCATAGGTAAGGTTATATTAGCACAAGCGTAGTATATGTATATGTAATAAGCCCAGGAGGCTGAGGTGGTACCGGCGAAAGGACGGCTCCGGGAAAAAAAATAAAAATATGTATATGTATAGGGATTCAATATTTGTTTTCGTGATAATTTTGTTCATTTTTTAATTATCAGGTTTCCCAGAGATGCTGCTCGCCGTGAAATTTGATTAATGAATGTATTTTTGGTAGAAGAGGACATTTTCAAAGTTAAAGTTGCTTTGGTGTGCTTTGACCATTTTTTCAAAACGAACATATGTGCTAATTTAAGTGGCAAACATGTTTTGAAACATGATGCTACACCTTTGAAGTAAGTAGTATACTTGGTATTTTTAATTTGTAACTATGTACACTTCAAGTTAGCACAGGAATTATTACAGTATTCTGGAAGATGAGGCTCAAGACAGCAGGACTATTGGAGCAAAAAACCTCCATCCAGTTACAACAAGGTAACTTATCTATTGTAATAATTGAAAGGTCTATTTCATGAACAATTTGAAATCTTTTCAGTTTGTTGAAGAATAATGAAGATTCATTTCATTTAAATATTTTCATACAATTGTGTGTCCTAGTTATTTTATTTTGTAATATGATTGTGAATAATTCTTAAGAACAATAAATATTAATATTATGATTATTGTTATAATTATTCTATCTAATTTCAATACATTTATTTATTGCTTAGTTTTGTAAAATCAATAAAAAAAAAATAAAAAACATATCCATATTATATTAACATATTCATAATCTGTAGTGCAAAACTTGTTTTATGTTAAAAGTCCTCTATAGGTATCTTTAAAATAAATTGCTTGTTTTTGATATAATTTCCACTTATTCAAACAAAAATTTAATAACGTATCTACATCATTTAGTCTATAGAAGCAATTTTCATAAAATAGTTTTTATGAACCCTTTCGACATGATACGCTACTGTGCGTTGTACTCGCCCTGACTTATGTTGCGACCAAAATAATGTATAGGTAATAATGTGTGATGGCTGGTCTATTTTATAATAGGTCGTTGGTTCCGACCAACGTTCCGACCGTATCCAAACGTTCAGTGGCGTGCGTACTTTAAAAAATGGTGAATGATAATGAAATATACATGTTAACTGGAGGAAATATTTAATCTGACTTAACTAATAATTGGTATATCTTCTCTCAATTGTTATTTCTCGAAATTTATCTAACAATAGTTATTTTTGTATCTAGTGCGCGAAATGCTACTTTGCGAAGATCGAGAACTGATTTTTTTAACGAGGTAAGTGAGCTGGGTATATTTACTGAGAAACGAGGGTCTTAATATCGAATTAGAAATCTCTCAGTTACTGGAACCGTTCCGGAAAAAGAAGGAGACTTGCAAAGTTTTTAAGGCGAGAGAATACTCCGACACGACCCGTTTCGGACCGACCCGATACCGATACCGCTATGGCAACTCCTCCAATAAATGTACACGACTAGAAGGTGTGCTTTGGAAACCGAGGGGATCCTGCCTCTTTCATGGAAAGGATAGAGGAGATCTGTACGGCTAAGAGTATTCCGAAAGATAATCTGCTACTGGTGCTACCTGAATTACTGTCTGGTGAACCAGCATTATGGTACCGGAATAATCGAAACAGATACACCAACTGGAAAGAGTTTGAAACCGATTTTCGAATTTTCTTTTAACCTGTAAATTACGAAGACGACTTAAGCCGAGATAAGCCGTCGTCTACAGCGAAGAAATGAGTCTACCGCTACTTACATGACCGATCTCCAAACTCTAATGCGACGACATGGAAAGCTAACTCCCGAACAACAGTTAGCATGGTTGTACCGCAACCTATTGCCTGAATACCGTCTGCAAATCAGAAAAACGGACTTTGATGATTTTTCCACATTCTGCCAGATTGTGAGGGAATATGAGCTCCTCAGGAAGGAACTCAAAATGTACCCAACCACAGTGGACCGAATCGTGGGCCCGTCAGACCGCAGCCGATAGGACCAAGATATGGATCGTCTCACGACTCTGCTCCTGGTCCATCCAGAGAACCCGTCGCCAGTACTAGCCAAACGTCACCGGCCGATACTCCTCTCCATTCGCCGCCTGATTCTACTCGTCAACCGTCTGGATCGTCTTCCCGTTCACCCATCTGTTTCCGTTGTGGTGAGTCGGGACATTACCGAAACAACTGCCAAAACCCGCATTGTTGCATTGTTGGATACTGGAACAGCAAAAAAATATATTGGTGATCAAGTAACTATGACATTTTCCCAAAAGAAGCAAACAAGCGCCCGTCTAACAACGAAGGTCCGTTTAGCCAATGGAAATTTAGTCTCCATCACTGATATTTATGAACTGTCATGGAAAATCAATGACGTCAATATGGAGGGTTCGTTAGAGCATTTCCCTGGATTAATAACCGATATTGTGTTAGGACATGATATCTTACAAAAGTACGATTTCTGTCTGGACTTAGGAACCGGAAAAGTATACATGAAGAATAAATTAGTTAGACGTTCACAATTGGCCAGTCCTGTTGGGATATTGAAGGCCATGAACCCGCCTAGGAAAGAAATAGAGGACGATGTACCGATAATAAGTGAGGAAGATACCCATCATCGTCATTCCGAGAGACCGACAAACCAGGCAACAAGATAGAATCCCGGAAGTTCATCACCCTGACGGAACATATTTGCTGGAGGTATGGAACCCCTGGTCACCGTCGGGATAGCTGCAGCCGACCGTTTATTCTGTTTTTCTCCCGCTGTGGGCAAGCTGGCCGGATGTCCCGGGAATGCCCATGTGATAAACAAAGGCCCCGTACCCGATCGATGGCAGTCCAAGTCCACCAGGTCGCCCGTTCCAGCCAACCCCAACGTATGCAGGACGCGACCACCCAGTGTAGCATCAACACCAAGCGACCCTTACCCGTTTCAGAAGCACCTCAATGCACAGTACAAAACGTCAAAGCAAAAACTTCCAGAGACCGACAAACCAGGCAACAGGATAAAATCCCGAAAGTTCTTCACCCTGACGGAACATATTTGCTGGAGGTGTGGAACTTCAGGTCACCGTCGGGATAGCTGCAGCCGACCGTTTATTCTGTTTTTCTCCCGCTGTGGGCAAGCTGGCCGGATGTCCCGGGAATGCCCATGTGATAAACAAAGGCCCCGTATCCGATCGATGGCAGTCCAAGTCCACCAGGTCGCCCGTTCCAGCCAACCCCAACGTATGCAGGACGCGACCACCTGTGCAGCATCAACACCAAGCGACCCTTACCCGTTTCAGAAGCACCTCAATGCTCCGCCAGATCGTATAGATGTCAGTCGTCTCGTGGATGAAGACCTTATCTTCCGGACCGCTCAACCCGAAGCTCCAGGATGTGAGACTGCAACTTCCTGGATACATATTTATTTTTTTTGCTCACATGGTGGGTTCAAAAAAAAAATATAATGACCGAAAGTTGGACTTTCGTTCATTAATTTTTTTTTACCGAAGAAAAGGGGGTGTGTAACGAGTTATTTTTTGTCACAGATTTAGTTCATTTTCACCACTCTCGATGTTATATAACTCGTTACTTACATTCTAGCTTTCTATTATTAAATTGATCTTTTTTATTCACTTTTAGGTATATTGTTTTTTTAGTATAAGGCCGGAGGTACGCAAATTAATTCTACCATAAAATTTAGTAGTTTCTAAAGTTGAAATTTTCCAATCGACAAGGACATTAAGTATATATACCATTTATTTAATTCCGAAAGACGTTTGGTATATGACAAATTTTTTGTGGTATCTAAATTTTACTATCGATAATGAGGATATAAATAGCAGAAGAATTGATTCTTCGAAAGATACCGCTAACTGCCGACCGCTGACCGCTAAAGAGACCGCTGATTTACCTTTACCGTTGACTGCTTTTAATTTTTGAGTGTAAGGTGTGTGTGCCGAGTTTGTGCTCTTCCGATCGAGTTACCGGAATATTTTTTTTATTAAAGACAGTAATTCTTTTTAAAGTGGTGACAAAAGTGAACTCCGATACAGAAACCGACTTAAGAAGGTAATAGTATATTGTTTTATTAGGAGTAAAAGTATAACTTTTTGTGGCGAGTCTGAATGTTTGATGGCCGAACGTTAGTGAGGCCGACAATTTCAGACGAGCCACAAAAAGTGCTTTTGCTCCGAATGAAACATGCTATTTTTTCCGCAAACGGCATCCAGAATATAGAACTAATTAATATTTAAATAATAATTCAAAACGATTGCAACGAAGTTGATAAATTCAGAGAATAATAATTATAAAACTGCGCACTACATTTCCGTGGTTACTGGTTTTGTGATTGCCAAGTCAAAAACAAATTTGACAGTTCAATAATATTTTTTTATAATGTCAGAAATATTGTAAGTGATTTAAAGCAACAATTGGACTGTGCATTTTTGGTAAGTACTTGAGCATCAAAATTTCGTTTGTTGTAGTAAAGTGTACTGAAATTTTCTTTTAGATAATATTGTTCGCGAGGTTCGCGAGATGTTTGACGGAATAAAAGTCGTTAAGTGAAAAGAGAAAATGGATTAAAACTATATTACATAAAAACTAAGATTGTACAATGTTCTCCCTTCAACGTCTTACATAATAATGTCTCAAAAACATAAAATGTGTCCTAAAAACTAGGTATAGAAATATAATATTATATAATGACAAGGGTGGTATATCCACTTGACTTGACCATAAGGATTTATGGCTCTGCCTTCGTAGAAGGACTTGGATTTAAGTAGAATGGCCAACATGTGCTATTTTGAAGTGTAAGGCGTGAACATGCCCCGAGCCTTGGCAAACATTGCCGAAAGCTAATAACTAATAATAAAAAGGGAACACAGATTTTTTGCAAACACAAGTAATATCGTTGATTTCCGCAATAACTTCATGTAACTTTAAATTCAACATGCTATAAATAAAAGTTCGCACTTAAACTGCCTAATGCTAACTTATATGCTTAAGAGTTAAAATTAACAACAAAAAAAAAAGGAAAATGTTTTCTGCCTTAATTATTGTCTATATCATCGTTTACAGGTAACGGACATATTTTCGAAAATGAACGAGTTATAATACCACTAGAAGTTTTAATTTTAAAAACACGCGCTACACTATCGTTACCACATATCACTTCACTGACGCGACCCAGCTTCCACCTCATGGGCGGCAGATTATCTTCTTTGATGAGGACTAGACGATCTTCGGCAACCTTATCACCTCTGGTAGCAGCCCACTTGGTTCTCCTCTGCAACTCAGAGATGTACTCCTTGTTCCACCTTTCCCACATATGTTGTGATAATTTCTGCGTCAGCTGATAGCGTGATAGTCGATTCATCGGGATGGTTGTAAATTGTCGGTCGCCTGACGTGGTTATAGGGCGGCCAATAAGAAAATGGGCGGGCGTTAGAGCGGTATAGTCGTTGGGGTCGGTGGATAAAGGCGTCAACGGTCGCGAATTTATTATTGCCTCAATCTGTGTCAATAACGAGTAGAACTCCTCATAAGTAAGGTGTGCATTTGATAGTACTCTTTTAATATGATGTTTGATTAATTTAACTCCCGCTTCCCAAAGACCCCCAAAATGGGGTGAATATGGTGGTGAAAATTTCCAATCTATCTCGTCTTTGGACAATGAATCAATAATTAAACAAATTAAACAAATCGTTAATTATTAACGATTTGTTTAATTTAAGAAATGTATTAAGCTCTTTAAAATCCGTACTTGCAGATACAAAATTTTTACCATTGTCCGAAAATATTTGTTTGGGTTTTCCCCTACGCGAGATAAACCGTTTTAGTGCTAATAAGAACGTTTCCTTGGTTAGATCCGTAACCAGTTCAATATGAACCGCCTTGGTGCTAAAGCAAACAAATATACAAATGTAACCCTTTGTTAATTTGCAACCGCGTCCCTTTCGGTCTCGTATTAAGTACGGCCCTGCGTAATCAACTCCGCTTACTATAAACAAAGTCTATATATTCAAGAAGTCAGCTCACTCTTTTGATCGTCGGAAAACGCCGGCATTTTTTGCTGTGAGTCATAAATCATGTGCGACACCTGTTTTTGGTAGTATACGAGGGGACGGATGGTGAATTCATTTGTGAAGGAATTTACCGGGTGCAATTAGAAAATATGTTGACTTTATTCTTGTTTTGAGAAATATTGGAAACTTATATAAATTATATTTATATATATATATATATAAATATAAAATAGCTACTATTATTGGTAAGTAGCTTTTTAGAAATTTTGTTTTAACCGAGGAATGATTTGAAAAAAATCATCAACATAGACTTCCGAGCGTATATCTGATAATACTTAATAAATAATACAGAATGAACATAAATAACACAGTTTAGCATCTACTTGGGACAAAACGGATACAAATGAACAATTTTTAGGTCAAGTCCATTTGAAGTGTACTCTGTAGCGTTGTATTGAATAAATAAATAAAAATAACATGAACATTCTTAAAAATTAATAAATACTTGAATATTTATAAATTTTTTAAGATTTTCAATTTAGGATGTTCCTTATTCTTTCTAAATGTCCTTAGTGAGGAATTTGCAAATTTAAGTGTGTAATAGATTCGCACCCTTGTATATAAGGACAGCAGGTATTCCCATGGGAAGTTTGGGCAAGGATGCGAAAATGCTACAGTGGACAACTTGGTCTTCAACTTCATTCCTACATCATCCTGCACACATAAATCATTGAAATTTTCAGTGAATATATTTTCTAAAGAAATCATATATTCACTGAAAATTTTTGGAGGAACTGTCAAGCCTCCAAACCGTCCCTGCCTTCTACCTTCATAGACTTTTTTTTCGCAGAATGATGTGGATTGGTCAGAATCTTCCTTATTACAAAAGTGTAGACAAATTTTGCATTTGTGTTTAACAAAACATGATAATTGTTTATGAATTGCAGTATTGTTTCTACAGAAATCAACGCAACAATAATTCCCACAAGAAGGCATCGCACACAATCAAAAACACAGCAGATAACGTTCGCACAAATTAAAATTCAAAATCAGTGAAAATCACTTTCTTGGGCGCACCCGATACAACGCTCAGCTACACCACCGTGTAAGTCAAACAGAACTGAAAAAATCAATAAATACACAGCGGCTGTGCCTTTCGTTGCTGAGAGGGTGAGTGTCGGCAGGAGGGGGATTCTCGGGTCGTCGAGAGAGTGGGCTGACTTCTTGAATATATAGACTTTGCTATAAATGGTGGTCCGGGTAGGAGGCGCTGGGCCGGTAGATTGCCCATGATGGGCTGTATACCTGTTGGTTTAGCGCGAAAGCAAACTGTGCACGTATGAACTGTGCGCCTAGCCAAATCCCTGCCCCCTACTGGCCAATAGTTTTCTCTAATGTTAGCTAAAAGTAATTGCGGCCCGGCATGATATAAATTTTGATGATAGTACCTAAAAATTAGCATCGTTAGTTTGTGTTTAGATGAAATGATGATGGGATGCTTTTTATCGTAAGTAAACTCCGAGTTTTGCAAACGACCCCCCACGCGAAGAATACCTTCTTCGTCAATAAATGGAGATAAATTTGTAATGTTGCTGGAATTTTTAAGAGTAGTTTTGTTCTCCAATAGTTGCTGTATCTCATTGTAAAAACTTTCGCTTTGGGCTGCCTTTAAAACATGAATAAATGCTTGATTAATTTCTTCGGCTACAAGTGGCCCGAAATTACGCTGGTCCCTTTTGACCTTACAATTGTTGATAAACCGCACTACGCACTTCTTTTTAACCTAAGTAATTTTGAAAAGTTTTTTATTGAAAATAAATCGCCCTTCGTGTGTAGAACGAATGATGATATATGTTTTTTGATATCAGGAATTTCCTTTGGCAGTGTCAATTTCAAAAAAGGCCAAATATCGCGAGACTCGGTTATCCATTTAGGACCATACCACCAAAGGCTGAGACGTAAGAGATTTTCAGGCGAGGCCCCCCTGGATAGTAAATCGGCGGGATTATCCGAGGTAGGTACATGCCGCCACTGCGCAAAGGAAATGGATTCTTGAATTTCGTTAACCCGATTACTGACGAATGTTTTAAACTGATTTGCCGGTTTTTTTAACCAACACAGTACTATTGTAGAGTCCGTCCACAAATAGCAATTATTAAATTTGATTTTTAAGGAATCAAGTACCTTTTTAGCTAATCTAGCCAGAACTAATGCCCCACAGAGCTCCAAGCGGGGTAATGTTACTGGTTTCAATGGGGCGACTTTACCTTTAGCGCATAATAAATGTGAGTGGGTTTTATTACTTTTATCAGTGGATACAATGTAAATACATCCTCCATACGCCTTTTCGCTAGCGTCCGCAAACCCATGCAACTCAATGTTCGTATAATCATGCAATTTTACCATGCGTTCTATCTTAAGATTATTCAAAATTGGAAGCCTTCGTCTTAAATCAATAAATGATGTTTTAATATGAGCAGGCACCGGTTCGTCCCAAGAAAGGTGCTCAAGCCATAAATTTTGAAGCATTATTTTAAATGTGGTTATACACGGCAAGAGGAGCCCTAATGGGTCAAACAATTGTGAAATATCGGACAGTATGCGACGCTTTGTTATTTTTTCGTTTTTTTTTAATGCAGTGAATGGACTGATGCTATAAAGTAATAAATCTTGATGAGGCGACCATGACAACCCCAGCGTTTTGCAGTTTTCGTTGTCACCAAAACTTAATATTGCAGATGTGCATGGACCGTCACTAATATTTTTTAGAATCTCAGGATTATTGGAATAAAACTTTCTTAACGCAAAACCCCCTTTTTTTAGAGCTTCAACTATTTCGTGACATGCCTCCTGAGCCTCTTTGATCGAATCAAACCCTGTTAATAAATCGTCCACGTAAAAATCATTAAGTATGATATTTGAAATATTAAGGTTAATGCTAGAATATTCGAAACCTAAGGTTTGTAGACATTTAATCGCGAGGTATGATGAACATTTCATACCGTAAGTAACGGTTGTGCATTGATAAGCCTTTAATGACTCGGCGTGAGAAGAGCGCCAAAGAATGCATTGTAACGTTTGTTGGTTTTCATGAACCAAAATTTGGCGGTACATTTTCTCAATGTCTGCACTTACGGCGTATGTGTGCAATCGAAATCTTAATAACAGAGATAATAAATCGTCTTGCAGGGTGGGACCGGCCATTTGTAGGTCATTAAGAGAGAGTCCTGAGGAAGTTGCGGCGGAGCAATCAAAAACGACTCTTAGACGCGTAGTTAATGAGCTTTCCTTTAAAATACTATGATGAGGCATGAAGTAGAATTGTTTGTGTGGCGCATTAAGAGGATCGAGGCTCTCTATTATTTTCATATGTCCGAGATTAATGTATTCATTTATAAAGTCGGCGTAAAGTTGCCTCGATTCGGGATTTGATTCTAGTTTTTTCTCTAAATTTAAAAATCGTTTTCTTGCAATGTGATAGGAATCGCCTAATTTTTCGGTGGGTTCCTTAAATGGGAGAGCTACTATGAATTTTCCCGTGGAGTGTCGTCGCATAGTTTTATGAAAATGTTGCTCGCAGGAAATTTCTTCCTTTGATAAAATTCGTTTTTCGATCATTTCCTTTAATTCCCAAAATCGCGGTAATTGATTTTGAATCTGAGCCTCGGCAGAAGCTGCTAAAAAGTTGCAGCTTACTTCGTTGCGCGCTGTAAATGGTGCTAAGTACGGGCCTGCAATAATCCAACCAAGTACCGTTTGGTGCATTATCGGCTTATTTTTACCTAAACTAAATGTATTTTTCCCTAAGAGGCGCCAAAATAGGTCACTTCCAATGAGGATATCGATTTTTTGGGGTTCAGAAAACATATGGTCGGCCAACGACAAGTGTTCTGGGATATTTAGATATTGTACATTTAAAGGCACAGCAGGTATTGTCTGATCTATCAGAAATATCTTACATAGTGACAACGTCGCATCGCCGTTAGAAGACCTCACCCCTACTTACCTCCCTGAGAAAAACGACTCGGTGAGATCAAGCGAGATCACCCTACTGACTAGACCATAGTGACTGCTATTAATTTTTATTTGTTGTTATATTCAATTCATATCTGTTTGTTCAAAAATGTTTTAGTTATAATAAAACCATAAAATACAGTCCACTAATTATTGAAAGAATATGTTAAGTCATAACATAATTTGGTCATTCGAGCGAATGGTAGAAAGAAGATTTTAACATTGTGCAATAATCAAGAAAGCCGGTCGGCGTCAGCGAGACGGCGGTCGAAGGTTGAAAGGGAAAAACAATAACAAACAACTGGGCAACGGTGAGTGTGTTCCTTTATATTTGAATTTCCTTTATACCTATCCTAGTGGGAATTGAGAAATACTTGCTACTAGATACTTTGATAGATAATTATTAATTTGCAGATGATAACTGCGATTTTTATTGTTCGACAATTTTACTTTTAATTTGCAGATGATAACTGCGATTTTTATTGTTCGACAATTTTACTTTTAATTTGCAGATGATAACTGCGATTTTTATTGTTCGACAATTTTACTTTTAATTTGCAGATGATAACTGCGATTTTTAGTGTTCGACATTTTTATTGATTATTTGCAGATGATAACTGCGATTTTTAGTGTTCGACATTTTTATTGATTATTTGCAGATGATAACTGCTCTTTTTATCGTTATACAATTTCATTGATTATCTACTGCTTGTTGATAACTGTTTTCTAAGTGTTTCCATTGTATGGATGTGCGCTGAGGATAATTATTGTCTGTTCTACATACACAGGAGATAACTGTTTTATTTCATATTTAATCTTTAAAGTACGAATAAGTGTGTAGGATACTTTGATATTTATTAGTATTTCAGTAAATTTAATTGAAATCATGACAGAGCAAGCAGCAATCAACAAAGAAATCACGAAATTAAAACAAAAGAAAGGACAAATCAAAAGTCAAGTAACTCGATTTGAGACATTTTATAATAATATCGAATTGAAAAATTTGGATGAAAATATAATAAAAGAATTAAGTAACAGACTCGATAAGGTACGGGGTTGTTTCGATAATTTTGAAGATATCCATAATGAACTGTATTCGCTAAACGCCAATGAGGCAAACGAAAATGAAATTGTATCATTTGAAAATACTTTTTTCGCTATAATATCAAAAGCTGATGTTACGGTAACTAGTTTTTATAATAAGTTAGCAGCTAATAACAATCGTGGGGATGATAACCACACGTCGGTTACAAGCTCAAGCAATCATAATAATATTCAAAGGCAGATACGACTCCAGCCTGTTCGGATTCCGGTTTTCAATGGAAACTATAACAAGTGGATGGAGTTTCGCGATCTCTTTAAAGCGTTAGTAAATTCAAATGAATCTCTAACACCGATAGAAAAGTTTTACCATCTGAAAACGTCGGTTTCAGACGAGCCACGTAAGTTAATCGCAAAGCTAGATATAAACGCAAACAACTACGAAACTGCGTGGAAATTGCTTTCAGACAGGTACGAAAACAAAAACTTGATGATTCATAATCACATAAGAGCCATCTTTGAAAAATCGCCTATTGCTAAAGAATCACATATAGAACTAAGGGATTTGTCAGATAGCATTAATGATCATCTTTTGTCATTGAAAACTTTGGGAGAAAAAGTAGACGAATGGGATAGTCTCATTATATATCTATTAACTCAAAAATTTGATAATATTACTCGCCGCGAGTGGGAATCGTACAAAACCGAGACAGACGTACGTACAATGAAAGATATGCATAAATTCCTAAATGAAAGGTGTCTTATGCTAGAAAAAATACATAACAATAACACACCGAATAAATTCAAAAACACAATAACGTCAAAATACGATAAATTTAGAAAAACCAATTCAAGTAACACTTTACACGCGAGTGAAGTTAAATGTTATTATTGTAATAAAAACCATACAATGTATATGTGTGAAGAGTTTTTAAATTTCTCAATACCTGATAGGATCGCTGAAGTAAAAAAGCGAAAACTTTGTTTAAATTGTTTTAATCCGTCACATATGACTTCCGATTGCAAATTTAGAAAATGCAAACAATGTAATTTGCCTCACAATACAATCATACATCTGAAAAAAGACAATGTTGCGCTTAGTGTCCAAAAAACGGAAAATAATAATTCAGATTCGGTAACACATGTATCAGATGTTAATTGTCATGCTGCATTGCCAGATGTGCATCAGGTCCTTTTATCTACAGCGGTAGTAAAAGTTATATTGATTAACAAGACAGTCAAAGCTCGACTTTTATTAGACAATGGTTCGCAAAGTAATTTTGTTAGTGAATCATGGTGTAAAAAGCATGGTGTAGTCAAAACACCTGTTGACCATACAGTTAAAGGCGTAGGGCAAGGCATAATCAATATAAAACACCAAACTCAATTACAAATAAGATCATGTTATAATAATTTTTCATTAAATATCCGTTGTTTAGTAATCAATAAAATAACAGATAATCTTCCTAAATATTCATTTGACAAGCAAATTTTAAATATTCCACCCAATATACGTTTGGCAGACCCCACATTTGATAAGTCGGCTGAAATCGATATTCTTGTAGGTTCACAAACATTTTGGGAAATTCTGACAGCGGGTCAGGAAAAGTTAGGAAATAATCTGCCAATCCTACAAAATACTCAGTTAGGTTGGATAGTTGCCGGTGGTTTAGGGTCATATGATAATACGTCATTTACTCATTTAACAGTAGCCGCTGACCAGGACATTAATAATTGTTGTAGATATTACCTGTAATATATGTGTTATCCGGCTAGAAGTACCGAATAATTGAAAATCTGTGATAAATCTACAAAATTAATTAATTGACTTTTTAAACTTTTTATTTGACAACTATTAACAAAATCTCATTATTTTCTCAGTACTTGATCAAAAAAAAATACATAACAAATATTAATTTACTTGGATACAATTACAATATTTTAAACAACCGTAACATTCTCTTCCCCGTAATTGAAGTGGATATAATTCAATTACAAATCTTCTTTTTTCCTAACATCTAGTACGCAAATTTTGTTAACAGGACGTCGAAATGTTCCAGTTGAAGTGTTAACATCAACAACTCGTATAACTCCATCTTTCCCTGGATATAGTTCTTGAATCCTTCCTCTAGTCCAAGTATTTCTTGGGCTATCTGGATCAGCAACTATAACGACATCGCCAATATTTACTGTTCTTTTAGAAGTTAGCCATTTTGTTCGTTTAACTAAACTAGGGAGATACTCTTTCAACCATCTTTTCCAAAAGAGGTCAGTTAGTCTCTGGGCTGCTTTCCATTTTTTCATTAAACACAAATCATTCGTATCGGCCTTTGCTGGAACATATGCCAAGTACTCAGGACCTATTAAGAAATGATTTGGAGTCAAAGCTTCTGCATCTTCATGGTCAAGCGATACGTACGTCAAAGGTCTACTGTTAATGATATTTTCAACTTCAATCAATAAAGTTCTAAGGACATACTCAGGGGGATATTTTTCTTTCAAAATCTCATTGAGGCTCTTTTTAATAGACTGAATGAGTCTTTCCCAAACTCCAGCCATATTTGGTGATAAGGGCGGCAGAAAATGCCATTTGGTATTTTTCAAATTACACTTACGGATAATTTCATCTTGATTTAATTCTTCTAATTTTTCTTTCAGCTCTCTTTCAGCTCCTCGAAAATTCGACCCATTATCTGAATATAGATCAGAGGGAAAACCTCTTCGGCATCCAAATTGTCGATAAATGTGGATAAAGGCATCAGTAGACAGGTCTTGGGCAATTTCGATATGAATTGCACGGGTTGTCAAACATGTAAAGATAACACCGTACCTTTTTTCGTGTGATCTCTTCACCGTTACCAAAATGGGTCCAAAATAATCTACTCCTGTTTTTAAGAAGGGTCTCAAAGTTGGTTCTATTCTATATTGAGGTAATTGTCCCATTAAAGGAGGCTCCGGTTTACTTCTTCTGTTTTTACATTGTTGGCAGTCTCTCCAAATCTGTTTTACAGTTGATCTCAATCCTAAAATCCAAAATGATTGCCTCAACTTATTTATTACTGTTTCCCTTCCATGATGATTTACTTTTTTGTGTTCTTCAAATATTAACAATCTAGATATTGGGTGTTTAGAGTCCAAAATTATGGGCCGCTTTGTAAAGTCACTTAAAAGTAAAGAATTATCTAGTCTTCCTCCCAATCTGATCAATTTTTCTTCCAGTTGACAACTGAGATTTGATAATCTACTGGATTTTGGTAAAGTCTTACCAATTCGTAATAGTTCTAATTCTTCACTAAATTTTTCTTCTTGAACATTCCTGTATAAATAATATTTTGCTTCATTTATTTCTTCTAATACCAGTTCACCTTTTACTTTTTTCTTGTATCTACATTGTTTTATAAATCTTAAGACCCAAGCTGTTGTTCGTACTAGTCTGTTCCAATTAGAAAATCTTTTAGGATCAGGAAGTGCATCGGATAATGATGGATTCATTTTCTTCTCTGAAATAACTGCTGTAAAGTCTTCTCTGATCTCCAAATATTCATCTTCTAGATTCAGGTTAGGCTTCTCGAAACAGTTTGACCAGGAAATATTTCTCAGAAAATCCGGGCCACTCAACCATCTGCTGGAAGTGGAGAAATCAATATTATCATATTTCTTTGTAGCTTCGTCTGCAACATTATGTTTAGACGGTACATAAAACCAGTTTTCGGAATCAGTTATCTCCTGGATCTCTCCAACACGATGTGCCACAAACACTTTATGTCTTCGTGATTCTGAAAATATCCAGTGCAGTACTGTTGTTGAATCACTCCAGTAGAACAACTTCTTAACATTTACTTCCAATTCGGTTTTAATGAAGTTACCCATTCTAGCACCAATCAATGCTGCTTGAAGCTCCATCCTCGGAATAGATAACTGTTTCAAAGGTGCAACTCTAGCTCTTGAGTATAAAAAAGATAAATTAACATTTTTTCCATTTTGTCTACGTAAATATGCAACAGCAGCATATGCGTTTTCTGATGCATCACAAAAGATGTGTATCTCGACAGTATTCGTATCATCACTACAATCCATTGGAAAATATTGACGTGGTATCTTGAAATTCACTATATTTTTCAGATTTTCTAACCATTTCTCCCATTTAATATTTGTTGTATTTGTAATTTCATCATCCCAACCTATTTGCATTCTCCAAATTTCTTGTAGTAAGATTTTTCCGTGAATTGTGAAGTTGATTAAAAATCCCAATGGATCATAAATTGACATTATAACTTTTAAAACTTCTCTTTTAGTAGGACGTCGTTTTCCTGTTAGAATATCTGAATCAACTTTGTGGAATTTTGTCTGAAAAGTGAAGATGTCTTCTGCTGGATTCCACCATAATCCTAAAATTCTTTCAGTATTAGTTTCCCCTTCAAATCTCAAATTTTTATATTGATCAGATACTAATTCAGGATCTATACTTTTCAAAACTTCATCATTATTGCAAATCCAGTTGCATATAGTGAATCCTCCACGCTTGTGAACACTGATCACTTCCTTGATCAGTTTCACAGCAATTTCCTCATTTTTCGCACCACCCAAATAATCGTCCATATAGTGTTTTCTCATTATTGCTTGAGTAGCTTCTGGATACTCCTTTGAAAAATCAAGAGCATTTCTATTTCTCACCTCCTGAGCAAGACATGGACTGCATTTCGCTCCAAAAAATACTACTTGTATTTCATATACATCTGGACTATTCTTTCGTTCCATACCTCGCCAGAAGAATCTTTGAGCATGTCTATCTTTTTCACGTATGTTTATCTGTAAGAACATTTCTTTAATGTCAGCAACAAATGCTATTTTATGAATTCTAAAATTTAAAAGAATAGTAAGCAAAGAATTGTATAAATCCGGACCAATAAGAAGATAGTCATTTAGACATGATCCATTTGATTTAGCCGCTGCATCGAATACAATCCTGAGCTTTGAAGGTTTATTGGGATTTACCACCCCAAAGTGAGGAAGATACCAAGTTTTTTGACACTCTTCTTCCGCTTCTCGCTTATTCAATTTCTTTATATATCCTTTTTGTAAATATTCACTTATTTTGTCGCAATAAGCTTTTGCAAAATTATCGTTTTTGTCCATTTTACTTTCTGTATATTTCAATCTTTTAAGTGCATTAATCTTGCTTTCTGGTAGAATGATATTGTCGTTTTTCCAAAGAAGTCCAACTTCATATTTATTTTCTTTAACTCTTCTAACAGTTTTCTCTAAGACTTCTTGAGCTCTCCGATCTTCTTTTGAAAGCATGATTGATCTTTGATTTTGTATATCATGATTTTCTATTTTCCACTGTTCTTTAACAAGGTCATGTAAAAGATCAATTTCGTCTTTTTCGTAACCGTAAACATGGCAAGTGAACTTTCTTTCGTTTAAATCTTTGTGTGATTGGTTTTTTACTATATTACCATGTAGAACCCAACCTAGTATAGTTTTACTCAATACTGGTCCGTTCCATGGACCACTTATAATTTTGTGGCTCATGAGAAGTGGCCAATTGTCTTGACCTATCAAAATGGTTGGTTTCGCATTTTTTAAAGACAATTCAACTCATGTATAAAAAATCACATATGCCTCAGTGTAATTGTCACTTTGACACCGGCAAAAGTTAGCTATAACTTTTTCAGCGATTATTTTTTTCACTTGTCAAAATCTGACATTTTGGTGGTTTTAACCAATAGCAATACATTATTCTAGCCAATCATTCGGTATTATACTGATAATTATGCTTCCTCATCGATAAAACCTTGTTTACATCGAAACGTCAAAATTTTACTTTGAATTTGTCATTATTGACAACTAAAAGCGCTTTCAAAAATCCTTTTAAATTGTTGAAAAAAATAATCTTCCCAAATACAACTCGCTCTTCAAATTTTATCACATAATTTTTTATTTTCATCACTCAAACTTGTTTATTTGAGGCAAAAACATTCAAACAAACCGAATTTAGATAAAATCACTCCTCCTAACGGAGTCGTGATTTTATCAAATCGGTTTGTTTTCATATTTTTGCCAAATAAACAAGTTTTCGTGGAAAAGAAAAAATTATCGATAAAATTTGAAGCACTCGTGGTATTACCTTTGATAAATGCACTTGTGGTTTTTTCACTTATGCATTTGTTACCATGATAAATAATTTGACATGTTTGTCAACAACTTATTGAATTTCTAAACACTAACAATGAGCCGATTCATTGAATTGTCCTGCCGAATTACACTCGATGTTTGTATTGATATCGGGTAAATTTGTGTTGTTCAACTTCTAAACTGTTTCCTTCAGCAATTAGACTCGAAAAACTGTCAACCTAAAAACGCTCCACCTTCGGTGTCGCGTTGACAGTTGTTCTCGTCTAATTGCTAGGAAACAGTTTCTCATTGAACAATCCAAATTTACCCGATAAAATACAAACCTCTTGTGCAATTATAAGTGATAAATAATCATAATTCTCGATATAAGGGTAATTTTGGCAAACTTCTTGTATGTTGATATTTTGACTAGGTAGGGACAATCCCTTCATTGTTCTGACGTGACGCAATTGAAAAGTTTTGTTTGATTCTTGTATACCCTTGATATTAAGTGTAACAATCCGGGAATCATTCTGTATTTCTGTTTCACTATTAGTCCACGATATACAGAGTGTTTGTAAAGGTCCATCCAGTTCCAATTGTTCTGAAATTTTATTATCTATTAAACTTACTGTAGAAGCATCATCAAGTAAAGCATACGTATTTACTACTATTTTCTGATTGATCAATTGAACCGGTATAATTTTGAGAAGAACTCTAGTCTCTTTTTGGAATATGTGATGATTCCTTTCACTCACATATTCCTGTGATGGTATGTTGTTCATAATTCCACTATTATCGTGTACTACCTCATTAGTATCATGGCTTTGCAATACCTCCGTATGTAATAAGGGATTATGCATCTTTTCACAATTATCGACTTCACACTTCCTCTTTTTGGTGCATTTCTTGATTCCATGATTGAAACTTAGGCAAGAAATGCAAAGACGATTCTTTTTTATGAAATTCCATCGTTCTCCAATATTTATTTGAGCAAAAGTATTACATTTACTCAGATAATGATTTTCCTTTTTACAGAATGCGCATACCTTTTTCGTTGATGTTGTTGTGTAAGTATAGTCAAATTTCCTACTTTGTTTGGATTCATTCCTCCCTGAAGTAGATGGGATTGAATTCTGTAATTGGCATACATCGTCAGCTAATTCTTCCAGCCAATCTTGAAACTTAACGAGTTTTGGTATATTTCCACTATTTGTTTTCATTTTCCTTGTCCATTCCAATCTCAGTCTATTGGGCAACTTCCCGACTAAATCTTGTAATAATAATGGATTACGCAGATGGTCTTCTTGCTCAAGAGTTAGCATAGTACCAACTAAATTCCTTACATTATCTGAGAACTCGACAATACTATTAATTTTGTCCTCTCTTAGGTATGGAATGTTCTTTATTTTTTCTATGACACTATTTATGATAAATTCTGGTCGTCCAAATCGTCTATTTAATAAATCTATAACTTTATCGACATTTTTAGGTAAAATTAACAGAGTCTGAACAATTTCACGAGCTTTACCTTTTAGACATTTTTGAAGTCTTGTTTGATTCTCCTCATTAGAGTAA
This sequence comes from Galerucella nymphaeae, assembly GCA_963978555.1. Lineage (NCBI taxonomy): Eukaryota > Metazoa > Arthropoda > Insecta > Coleoptera > Chrysomelidae > Galerucella > Galerucella nymphaeae. The sequence continues at coordinate 17,719,389 of OZ021707.1, read as the reverse complement.
CCACACATTTTAGTTGTATTGGAAAACTGACTCACAAAATTTGGCCATTCTAAAGGATTCCCATCGAATATAGGTAGATCTTTCGGTAAAGATTGTCGGATTAACATTCTCTCAAGATAATTATTACTGGCATGAACTCTATTATCTGAACTGACATTATTCGCATGACATGAACTCGATTTTTCTTCCAAATCAGACTTGTCAATATGAATCGATTCATCATTTGCTGTACCAAGTTGATATTGCTGATCGTTTACCCATTCTTGAATTCTAGACCTCTGACTACGCTCACTTAAAGGATATTCCTCTTCCAAATGATTTGAAATATGACTACTGACACTATTATTTTCTTCTATCTGTGCAATTTTCAGTGCCAATTCCAAATCTAGGAGCTCTTTTTCTCTTTTTTCCCTTTCTTCCTCGATAGCATTTCTCTTCTTGGCTATTTCTAACTTTTCTTGAAGAATTTGGCGATGTACACTACTAGCTACTGATCTTACCTTGCCTTTAGATGTTATTTGTTGACTTTTGCTTTCAGTACCTTGATCATCTTCGTTTGTAGACTTGTCTGGTATAATTTCTTTTCTAGATATGGATTTCTGTTCTGAACCTTGAGTCATCCAAACCTCTGTTGACTGTAACTGATTCTTTCTCAAACGTTCACTCCTTCTTATGGACATAACTATCCAAGAACTGTTCGTAACGCACCGAAGGACCAAATGTTGTAGATATTACCTGTAATATATGTGTTATCCGGCTAGAAGTACCAAATGTTGTAGATATTACCTGTAATATATGTGTTATCCGGCTAGAAGTACCGAATAATTGAAAATCTGTGATAAATCTACAAAATTAATTAATTGACTTTTTAAACTTTTTATTTGACAACTATTAACAAAATCTCATTATTTTCTCAGTACTTGATCAAAAAAAAAATACATAACAAATATTAATTTACTTGGATACAATTACAATATTTTAAACAACCGTAACAATAATATCGTTTCTAAATTCTGGGATATAGAAAACGTTAATCACAATAAATTGTTATTATCAGATGATGATGAATTTTGCGAAAGATTTTTCGAAAAAACTTTAGAGAAAGATGAAACTGGAAGATTTGTTGTTCGAATACCATTTAAAAACAATATTGTTAACTTAGGAAATTCAGAAAAAATAGCAAAAAATCGATTTTTTAACTTGGAGAAGAGATTAATAAAAAATCCCGACTTACACAAACAATATATAGATTTTATGAACGAATATAAAGATTTAGGTCATATGACAGAACTTTCACCCGAGGAATATGAAAATGAAAAGGGATATTTTATTCCTCACCATGCAGTGATTAAAAGCAACAGTCTAACGACACGATGTCGCGTAGTTTTTAATGCCAGTTCTCCCTCGGATAATGGGGTATTTTTAAATGATACACAATATATAGGACCGGCATTGCAAAACGATATATTTGATATTCTATTAAGATTCAGAACCTATAAATTTATAATAAGTGGCGACATTTCAAAAATGTATCGTCAAATATTAATTAACCCAATAGATAGACCATTCCAAAAAATATTTTGGAGATCAGATCCAACCGAGGATTTAAAATGTTTTCAGTTAAATACGGTGACATACGGTACCGCATCAGCTCCCTATTTAGCAGTTAGATCTTTACTGCAGGTTGCCAAGGAAAATAGAAATTCCTTCCCGGTTGCAAGCGAAATCATTGAAAAAGATTTTTATATAGACGACCTACTTACTGGTGCAAATTCGAAAGACGACATAATTAAAATACAAAACGATGTTTCTAAACTTTTGTCAAACTCTGGTTTTGAACTGAGAAAGTGGCTATGCAATGAGAAAACACTTTTAAGTAACTTTTCTTTTAATAATGATTTAGATGTGAATATAGTTACATTAGGTGACAACGAAAGTAATAAAACTTTAGGGGTTTATTGGAACTCCCACAAAGACGTTATACAGTATTCAATTTCTATAAAAGATAATCCAAATGTAATTACAAAAAGATATATTTTATCTATTATTTGCCAAATTTTCGATCCTGTTGGTATTATTAATCCAATTCTAGTAATTGGCAAATTATTCATCCAAGAGCTTTGGAAGCTTAAAGTTTCTTGGGACGACGAGGTTCCTGACAAAATAAAACAATCATTTGTTAAGTTCAAACAAGATCTTTCCTTCATTCCGAAATTGGAAATTCCAAGATGTTGCATGTGCTCTGAATATGTACGGATAGAATTACATGCATTTTCTGACGCAAGCGAGAAAGCATACGGTGGCGTTGTTTATATAAGATGCTATGTACAAAATAAAGGATATTCCCTGAATCTTTTGTGCGCAAAATCACGGGTAGCTCCTCTTAAAAATATTACTCTACCACGATTAGAATTATGCGGAGCTGCGTTGCTAGCTAACCTAGTTAATAAAGTTGTAACCACAATTAATATAAAATTTAACGGTTGTTTCTATTGGACAGATTCAACAATCACATTAGCATGGATAAAATCTGAATCAAATACTTGGAAAACCTTTGTAGCAAATCGGGTGAGTGAGATTCAGAGTTTATCCAACCCAAAGGATTGGTATCATATTAGCGGGAAAGATAATCCTGCAGACATACTGTCTCGCGGTGCAAGTCCGAAAGAATTAGAGCAGTGCGATTTATGGTGGCATGGGCCAACCTTCCTGCTCTCTTCAAATGAAACTTGGAGACTGAATTATGAGATTGAAACCGTGAATGTACCTGAACAGAGGAAGTCATCTTCAGTCCTTATTAGCATATCAGATTTTGACATTATTCAAACATTAATTAATCGCATATCAAATATTAACAAACTGATACGAATTATGGCATATATATTCCGTTTTAAATATAATATCTCGAATCCATCTGGAAAGAACTCTGGTATGCTGACCGTTATTGAATTAGATAATGCATTACTCTATTTAATAAAGGTAATTCAAATTCAATGTTTTGAAAATGAGTATAATGCGTTATTAAAAAATAAAGATTTTCCGAAAAAGAGCAGATTATTGAATTTAAAACCATTTTTGCATAACGGTGTCATTAGAGTGGGTGGAAGACTTGATAATGCCGTATGCAGTTTTGACAAAAAACATCAAATTTTATTACCGAAAAATAATCATCTAACTGAACTATTAGTGCGCTCCGAGCACATAAGATTGAAGCATTGCGGGACTCAAATGTTATTGTGTTCCATTCGAGAGAAATTTTGGCCTATAGATGGGAAGAATACGTGTAAAAAAGTTATACGTACCTGTGTGAAATGTTTTCGTTTGAGGCCAATTCCTCAACAATATTTGATGGAAAATCTTCCCACTTGCCGTGTAAACGCATTCTTACCCTTCTTAAATGTCGGTGTCGATTATGGCGGCCCATTTTTAATTAAAGATCGGAAAACACGCGGTGCCAGACAAACAAAATGTTACTTATGCCTTTTTGTCTGTATGAGCAGTAAAGCCATACACCTTGAGCTTGTACCCGATTTAACAACTGATGCCTTTATGAATTCGTTGAAACGATTTATATCACGTAGAGGTAAACCTCATAACATTTATTCAGATAATGGATCAAACTTTGTAGGAGCTAACCGAACCTTATCCGAGTTATATCAGTTTTTATCTTTAGAATTTGAAAATATTTCACAACAATTATTAGAAGAACGTATTAAATGGCATTTTATCCCTGCGCACGCGCCGAACTTTGGCGGTATTTGGGAAGCTGGTATAAAGCGAGTTAAATTTCACTTAAAAAGGGTTATTGGAGAATCTGTTCTCACCTTCGAACAATTTTCAACGCTTTTAACGCAAGTAGAAGGTATTCTCAATTCCCGACCATTATGTCCATTATCCAATGATCCGGAAGACTTGACACCTCTTACCCCCGCTCACCTGTTGATTGGAAGATCGTTAGTGGCAGTTCCTCAAGGAGATTTAACTTCAATCCCTTCCAACCGTTTAGACCAATATCAGAATTCTCAAGCGATAGTCCAGTCCTTTTGGAAAAGGTGGAGCCGAGAATATCTGTCAGAGCTGCAGATTAGAACCAAGTGGAAATCCAATGTCCAATCGTCTATTTCACCTGGAACTTTAGTAGTTCTTAAAGATGACCACCTACCCCCATTGAGATGGTCCCTTGGCCGCATTGACAAAACGTACCCTGGAGAGGACGGCGTTATCAGAGTGGTGGATGTTAAGACCAATCAAGGAATCTACCGCAGATCCATCACCAAAGTCTGCGTGTTACCAATTCAGTAATTGAAAGTCATTCTTTCAAGGCGGGCGGCATGTCTGATCTATCAGACATATCTTACATAGTGACAACGTCGCATCGCCGTTAGAAGACCTCACCCCTACTTACCTCCCTGAGAAAAACGACTCGGTGAGATCAAGCGAGATCACCCTACTGACTAGACCATAGTGACTGCTATTAATTTTTATTTGTTGTTATATTCAATTCATATCTGTTTGTTCAAAAATGTTTTAGTTATAATAAAACCATAAAATACAGTCCACTAATTATTGAAAGAATATGTTAAGTCATAACAGGTATGCAACCCGAGATTTGCGGTACAATAAAGCACTGTAAGTGTGCATTAAAATTGTTTATTTTAGACGATATTTTTACATGGCACGCTTTCTCTAATTTGCATGAAATATTTGTTATGCCTGACACTGTCCAGTTGATCTGTTCTGATGAAATACCTAATTTATTATGCAATTCAGCAGATATAAATGAACTTTGCGAACCACTATCTAGAAGTGCTCTAGCTGTATATATTTTATTGTACTTGTCATGAACGTTTACTAGAGCGGTTGATAAGATTACCTGGCCTTGCACTGCGATGCTAGAAATGGAACAGTTAGCTAATGAAGTAGATGGTTCGGTTGAGGTTGAAGAGACAGGGTTAGAGGTTGTTTCACGCGAGTGATCATTGTTTTGAATGCGATTGATATGTAATAGTGTGTGATGCCGCCCATTACATGTCTTACAAGAATTAATGTGACGACAATTTCTGTTGTCATGGCCAGGTTTTAAGCAATTAATGCATAAATGGGCATTTTTGGCCCTTTCGTATTTGTCACTGGGGGACAAACTCATAAACTCTGTGCAGTTATATATGACATGAGAATTTTTACAAATTGTACAAACCGGGTTTTGATTCGATCTACTAGGAGGTTTGGTTTGGTTGGGCACGTGCTTGTTTGAATAATTTGTTGCTGGGTGGGATGAATAATACCCGCGTGTGTGATTGAAAGTACCTCTAGAGTTATTATTAAATGAATTATTATTATTATGAGCCCTTTTATCCGCTTGATTAGTTTCTAATGTTTCCAACAAATCGGCACGCGATTTTAAGAATGTCTTAAGATCAATAAATGAAGGTACCTCCTTATTAGCGTTCGATTTCGCATTTCCCACTCGCGTAATGTGGATGAATCTATTTTGGTTGTTATAATGTGAATTAATATTACATCCCAGTGATCTATTTGTTGTCCCATTTGTTTAAGAGAATGTAAGTGTTTGGAGTATGTGTCGATTAAATTGCGTAATTTGTAGGAGGATTCTTTATGCATGGTTTCTACGTTAAAAAGTGATTTTACATGATTAAATACTAGAAGGCGTTTGTTGTCGTATCTGTCGCGGATAAGATTCCAAGCTACGATATAGTTACTACTTGTAAATTCAATTGAACGGATAACTTGGGCCGCACCCGATTCCAATGATGACCGTAAATAATGAAATTTTTGAATGCTATCCAAGGCTTCATTTTTATGCACTAACGATTCGAATAAATCCGCATATTCTAACCAGTTTTGATAAGAGCCGTTAAATTTAGGAATTTCAATGGGTTTCAATTTTATGCCTGCAAGTTTAAAAGTGTTGTTTTCGTAAGCGCTATGTATAGGGTTGGTACTAACTAAATTAGAGCCTGATGTATTGTCCGAATATAAGGTAGAATCTTTTATCATATTTTTGGCTATCGCTACTTGCATGTGAAAGTTAGATTCAAAGGTAGCGCGCTCTTCATATTCAATTTCTAACAAATCTTCATCTATTGTTTTTTCCTCAATTAAACCCTGTATGTTTTCAAACTCGAAAATAATATTCTTTGAATGATTTAGACGTTCTTGCAGTGCTAAAAGGTCTACGTCCGCCAGAATAGCATGAGAGGAACGACCTCACTTGGGTGCCGATTCTCGGACCAGGGAACAGCGCTCTCCGAGAGAAGAGATCTTTTGTCTCCATTTCGCTTGGTTACTCTGTCATTTCAGTGACAAGGACAAAAGATCTCTTCTCTCGGAGAGCGCTGTTCCCTGGCCCGAGAATCGGCACCCTGATGAATTGCGATGCAGTTGGCTGCTTGTTGGCTTCGTGCTTCTGGGATCCAAGTACAAATTTGATTGAGTGATAATCCTTCACTGATGCGTAATGGTGTGATGTGTGATGTCCGGAAATTCCGGATATGCTTGCGTTGTGCACTCGCGTAAGTCACTACTTTAGTTTTTGCCTTTGGTTACAAGCACGATATGCTTTCGACGATTGATGATTTTGCCTTTTATTGTTCACGCGAATGATAACTTGTTTTGTTTTTCACTTGTATTCGACAATATCCGGCTCGAAGGACCAATTATGTTCGCGAGGTTCGCGAGATGTGTGACGGAATAAAAGTCGTTAAGTGAAAAGTGAAAATGGATTAAAACTATATTACATAAAAACTAAGATTGTACAATGTTCTCCCTTCAACGTCTTACATAATAATGTCTCAAAAACATAAAATGTGTCCTAAAAACTAGGTATAGAAATATAATATTATATAATGACAAGGGTGGTATATCCACTTGACTTGACCATAAGGATTTATGGCTCTGCCTTCGTAGAAGGACTTGGATTTAAGTAGAATGGCCAACATGTGCTATTTTGAAGTGTAAGGCGTGAACAAATATGTCGGATTCAGAACCCAACTGTACACCGCCCGACGTGAAGTACTTTTTTGTCCGCTCACGGCCGTACAAAAAAGTGGCGTCTGTGAAATCATACTTCAACATCATGAATTGACGTTAATAATGTCTACTTTTTTTGACGTTTGCGGAAAAACATATTTTTATCACCGTTTATTTGAGAATTTTCGTACCTCCGTAAACTAGAAATAGTTTGATATTTTCATGGAAATTTCCGTACCGGTTGTTTTGTTTGTTGTTAGAAAAATTGTTTTGTTTGAGATTTTGATAAATAAATGTAACTTTGTTTTAAAAAAGGTGTTTTTGATTTCATTGCTAAATTAATTGGTATTTGATTATTCGCCGGGTTTATATTGAGTTTACATTTTATTTTCTTCACAAGTCATTAATATGCAATTAAGATTTATATGAATTGGTGCATTTTAATTACATTCAGGATCTTTTGTTTCTGCACTGTGTGTCAAAACTAGTGGTACCTTTAATAATTTTTTTTTTTATTTGCCGGTTTACTTTAGATTCAAGGGATAATGAGATTTGGAAGTGGCCTAGCCATAATTTATTTGATTACCCGGCATATTTATATCGTTGTTTTCCAGTTCCATGGTAGCTTTCTGATATAATTTTTTTTCTTAACAATAGTTTGCCGGTTTACTTTAGATTCAAGAGATAATCAGATCTGGAAGTGGCCTAGCCATAATTTATTTGATTACCCGGCATATTTATATCGTTGTTTTCCAGTTCCATGGTAGCTTTCTGATATAATTTTTTTTCTTAACAATAGTTTGCCGGTTTACTTTAGAGTCAAGGGATAATCAGATCTGGAAGTGGCCTAGCCATAATTTATTTGATTACCCGGCAGATTTAAATCGTTGTTTTCCAGTTCCGGGGTACCTTTCTGATATAATTTTTTCTTAACAATAGTTTGCCGGTTTACTTTAGATTCAAGGGCTAATCAGATCTGGAAGTGGCCTAGCCATAATTTATTTGATTACCCGGCAGATTTAAACTTTTTTTAGCTCCCAGGTACAAATCTTTTACACATTTTTGTTTGTTTGTCGGAAAAATATTTTGCCGGTTAAATTTAGATTCAAGGGATAATCAAATCTGGAAGTGGCCTAGCCATAATTTATTTGATTACCCTGCAGATTTAATGCGTTTACGTCTCGTGTGACGAGAGTAGTTTTCTGTGGTTGTGATAACCTTACCGGCTCTGACCGTACGTTCTTTTTCCCCGTTTTTTTCTACTTGCTCCTGTAAGAGTATTCATAAAAGACCACAAGGTAGTAATAAACAAAGTTCCTGATTTCTCCGCTATTTACCGTAACTTATTTTAATTCAAAAATCGATATTCAATTGAGTCGTGTTCAAAATTCGATAAGGAATTGGTTGAAATAATTCAACAGCTCATTGAGAAGGCGGAATATTCGCTGGAAAATAAAGATGTCATAATTGTGACCTTCATAGGCATTGAAGGAGCTTTCCATAACACCTCTGTAGTCTATCATTCGGTTGTTAAGGCAAAGAGGTATCGAGGGAACACTAGTGACCTGGATTGACTCTATGCTAAGATATAGGATGATTAATGGTACCATAATGGAGGATACATTGGTAGTTCAGGTAGCTAGAATACCCCCAAAGGAGGGGTCCGTATTCTTTGTTGTGAAATCTAGTGGTGGATGGACTACTGGAACTCCTTAAAAATAATGGACAATATATTTCTACATTTCAGACTTCCGCTGGGATATTTATTATTATGTGAGGTTATGGTAAAACTGTAAGGGGAGGTTGGAGGCCTTTCTACATTTTAGTGTTCCACTGGGATATATAACAAAAAATAGCAGCGGCTTTATTGATATGTGAGGTTAGGGTGAGGCTGTAAGGTGAGGTTGGAGGCCTTTTTACGAAAAACTGTCATTTTCAATCAATTTAGCAAACGACTGTCGTATTACGCAAAATAGGAAGATAATGTAACTTTCCACACCCAACCAGGAGGTATTGCAGCTCAAAATCTGTTCACGTAGATCTGGCAGGGGTGCGTTACCTTTTTTCATTGGGGGGTTCAGCAGGAGCCCTAACATCCCACAATAAGCCACTGCTCTTCCAATACTATGTAAAAGTATTGTGGAAGTGGGAATTGTATCTATCTGTATCTATGATTAGGTTAGCGGTTAGCGGATCACACATTAGCGTAGAAAGGCCTCCAACCTCACCTTAAAGCCTCACCCTAACCTCACATATCAATAAAGCCGTTGCTATTTTTTGTTATATATCCCCAGCGGAACACTAAAATCAACTAAAATGTAGAAAGGCCTCCAACCTCCCCTTACAGCCTTACCATAACCTCACATATTAATAAAGTTGTTGCTAATTTTTGTTATATATCCCAGCGTAAGACTGAAATGTAGAAACCTATTGTCCATTATTTTTAAAGAGTTCCAGTAGTCCATCCACCACTAGATTTCACAACAAAGAATACGGACCCCTCCTTTGGGGGTATTCTAGCTACCTGATGTTGTATTATTGCATTCTATTTTAAATAATCAACAGTACTTTCAATTACATTTTTATTGTTTTATATTCTTTATCAGTATTTTCGCCCACATGATGCCTCGAATAATAGACATGTTATTTAAGGCTCATGCATTCTTATCAATTTAGTTTTTACTCTTAATGTCACGAATTAAATATAATATTAATTATAATCTTATATCAAATGTATCTTTTTGTTAAGTCAAGCTCATTTCTTAGAATGCATTTTCACTATTTTCAGTCTCAAAAAGAAATAAGTTTTAGTTCACATTTTTCTCACAGAAACTGCTCGTTTTTGCTAATTTAGCTACTTTTAAAATATCAAAGCTTATTTTCTTTTGAGTGGCAACTATTATTGCAAAAAGAACAAAAAAGGAGACTTGTAAGAGCAGTTGACATGGTAACATCGTAAAATTACTAAAGGGAATAAACGAAGTATTGATTACCTAACAGTTTTTTTTATTCTTCAACCACTGTTGATCTGCGGATCACAACAGAAATTTTTGCTGTCAGCGGTGAAGGATTTTCCAGATTTCGACGAATTTGGCGAACCTTTGTAATTGTGTTGGAGAAAAACTTGGTCCTAGGACACGTTTCCAAGGAAGCGCAACGGATATCAAGAAATTTCAAACCCATTCGTAATCAAAATTTTTGAAAAGTTAGCAACGAAGAAACAGCATCACGTATTCTAAACTACAATAATTATCGAAGTTTAAATAAGTTATGGAAATCGTCTGAAGTTATAAAAAGTTCCTGATTGCAGTCAAGAGCAATCTTTGTTCCTGATCCAGAGTTCCTGTTAGTGTATACCTTGTTCCTAAAAAGTACAGCAGTGTTGTTCGCAGAAGTTCGTTTCAAGGTTTCAATAGTGTTTTAGAGTGTGAAGAAATTCCGGAAAATTTTGTGCGAAGTAGGTATATTTGAGTTCAATGGTTTCGAGCAGACTACATGTGATTTTCCTGTAAGTAGTATTTTTGTTTGATATTTTAATGGCCAAAATTTTCGAATATTTTATTTGACTTCAGGAACAGTAAAAATATAATAAACCATGACAGATCCAACCCCTTCTAACTTAACGCAAGCCAATTATGACAAATATGTATCTATCGATAAAGCAATCAAATTAATTCGTGAATATGACGGAAATACGTTAGGTGATAGAGTTCATGATTTTCTAGATAATTGCGAAATGGCTTTTAAATCTGTAGATTCAAGAAGTCATGATGTTTTGTTTAATTTAATAAAAACTAAATTAACTGGTAAAGCCCGTTCACTTACCAAATATAGAGGTTTTTCTACCTGGCGTGAATTAAAAGATTATTTGGAAGATGTTTTTCAGAAAAGCGATCAATTAGTTTTTGGCAACTTGAGCTTAATCAGTGTAGGCAATTAAAAAATGAAGATATTGCAAGTTATAGCAACATGATAGAAAAATGTTTATCGAATTTAGTCGATGCGTCCACAGTCGGAAAAAGTAATAATGTAGCACGCGAAATTTCTCAATTGTTAAGAGCACAAGCATTAAACGTTTTTATTCAAGGTCTAGTTGATCCTTTAAGGTTGCATCCAAGTCGGCTCGCATACCGAAGCAATAGCAATGAGCAACTAGCAATAGACAATAAGCAACACGTAATATATGTTACGTTGATCTCGCATACCAAATCAATAATATTCCTTATTTGCTTATTCTAGAATTTCGTTGTTAGCGCAGACGAAATTGATAAATAATAATAAAATTACTAGTCTCAAATGTCGTCGTCTGATGAGGATGAAGTGGTAATAATTTGACAGTATAGGCGAAGGAAAAATAGGAAACGAAGACGATATTGGATTCATCCTTCCTTTCAAGTACTCAAGAATCATGGAGCAAGTTTATGAGCCAATGAATTGAAGGTTCATCCCACCAAGGTAACTACCCAGCAAACAATTTTGATCGGCCTTATTACGGCCCAGAATATGCTGGCCAGATCAGGCCAGAACGGCAAAGCACCTATGACCTATGGCGGGCCAGTGCAAATAGGAGACACCGGCCGGCATCAGGGCCAATGCATGCCAACAGTGTCTTTTGAATGACGGGCCTATGAAGGCAAAACTGTGGAAATCATTTATGGCCCAGTGGAAATATTGCAATGGAAGTTACCTACTCAGTGGGTTGGCCCACTGAAAATTATACACATCAAATAAGAGAAAAATCCAAAGTTCATACATACTTTAATGGTTTGAAAGTAAAAAATATACAAATATTAGATAAAAATATGAAACAATTCTTTGATATAAAAGAAATTATTGGAATGTGTTAGTGTATATCTCATTGCTCTGCTGGCTTTGTCTGCCTTCTGTTTCTTCCTCCTTGGTAGTCAAAAGCAGTTCTTAGCCAGATATTAATTACATTGGCAATTTCAGTTTACTTGGCATTACTGCAAAACGGATTTTTTCGACAAACTGGAAAAAAAGTTTACTGCGGGTCAAGTGCAAAGGTAACTGGCACATGAAGGGTTCATGCAATTGACATTGATTTCTCACAAACAACAAAACCTGAAAGTTATAGTATTTCTATTTTTTATAATATTCACAAAAAAATTTTCAATACTTTGTCTGTTAATGAGTGATAACATAAAAATATCATGTAATGAATGCACCTAATATCATTCCTCAAACTTACAAATTATTTTTCCCCTTTCCACTTATATAAAATGTAGTCAATAGTTATTGAATCATATAATACATACCATATTTCGAAAAAAAATCATCATCTTCCAATTTTTACATCAAATTTTTTCAATTCACACTCCTTATTCATTGGTAAGTTCAAAGTTTCAGGAGCTTCCACATCTTCACTAATTGCATTCCTCTGTGGGTACTATTTGTAACGTCATACGCTAATAAATCAATCTTCCCAATTGCAGAATTCACCTAAGCTGGAAAAAATAAAATAATTATATGGTTCACATGTCTAGGATCAAAAACTAGATATAAAAAGAAGCATGCTGGATTACTTAACCTCAAACTAATGAAAGATAAGTGTTTCGAAACTGAAACAGCTTCTTTAAAAACAATTTATTTGTTATGAATTACAATTACGACTATTCTTAACAATGGTTAGACAGAAACTGAAAATATAATATAATAAAGGTTCACAAGTGCATTATAGATAACGTTAGAATGCTTAGTAAAGGTGTTAGATTTCTGTAGGTGTCATGACATTGTCGTCTCGTAACTTGAAGGTTGTTTTTTATAACTGACGCTACAATTGATTGAGGATATAAATACTAACTTACCTCAATTCATCAGGAGAAGTCGTCATTATTTTTCTTTACTTTTCTTGGTGTTCACAAAAGTATGGTTAATAAAATTAGAATGAACAATAAACCACGAATGTGTGAATGTGACAAAACACAAAACTGTCAAATGTCAAATCTGTCGACAGAATGGATTTCACGTTACGTTCTTGGTTCACATCATAGAGAAAAATAATATAACTTTTATTTTTTCTATGGGTCACATGACCGCTTTCGATTATCGCATACTCCTTACTTGAGGAAGCAGCAAAGTAATTTTATTTTTTTATCTTTATTTTATTCAAAATAGTTTTTGGTCCGCTGGCAAATTATTCGTACAATAACACTTCAACGGGCCATCATTCTTATGATGTAGGTCGAAAGGCAGATAGTATTGGCCCATTGCTGGCTGGATTGTAGGTATCCGATTATAATATGCCATACATTGGGCCGACATTTTGCCGATGTAGCTTTGACGTTGCCAGCATATTGCCGACCGATTATGCATTGGGCCAGAAGACGGCCAGAGACTCATTGTTTGCTGGGTAACTATATAAAAAAGCACACCAAAAATAAAAACAAACCAACCTATATTTTGTAAATATTGACAACAAATAGGCAATTATATTGTATTTCAACACGCACGCCGTGTCGCTAGCAGCATAGATTGGCCTGGACAGGCGATAACGATATCACGATGTGTCGGTGTACGAACCCCGATATGTGAATATGTGAAATACGTATCGACAATATTATCCCTTATTGCTTGTTGCCTGTTGCGTATTGCTTTGGTATGCGAGCCGCCTAAAGGCAAGAAATCCTCATACTTTAGAAGACGCCATAGAATTAGCACGAGAAGAAGTTTAAGTCTTAGGAACAGTGTTCAATTTAATTTTAATAAGTCAAACATTAGCTGTCATTATTGTTAAAAATCAGGGCATTTAGAAAAAGACTGCTATCTGAAAAGAAAAGTATCGAGTAGTTCTTTCAATAGAACTCAAAATTTTCAAAATAAGCCAAATAGAACTTTTCACATAAACTTTAATAATGTAAATTCCAATATTTGCTTTTATTGTAAAAAAGTAGGACATAAAATCGCTGATTGTAGGAAAAGAATGTACAACGAGTCTCAAAGACAAAATAAATCGATTTCGGGAAACGATCAGCGCCCGTCGGTAAGTGGCCAATCGACACGAAGGGTTCCCCAATAGAAACGGTCACACAAACTCTGAAAAATCAAGAATCTATTTCTAAACCTGCAATTTTTGTTAGTTCGTTTGCAGACCCATTAGATTTAAAGTACGTAAATTTAAGTTTCAATATAACAGAATCTCAGAATACTAAATTTCTTGTAGATACTGGAGCATCAGTGAACCTATTAAAGATATCCTGTCTAAAACCAGGTCAATTTGTATATAAAAATTTAGTGACAAAAATTTCTGGTATAAGCGAATCGAGAATTAAAACTTTAGGTGTTGTGTTTGATAGTTTTGATAATATTATCGTATGTTTTCATTTAGTTAGCGATACCTTTCCATTTCCGTATAAATCCGAAGGTATTTTATCAAACGAATTTTTCGCTCTTACAAATTCTATAATTAGTTATGAAAGAAATTGTATATATTTTAATAACAAGGTGATCAGATTTGTCACTCACTATGACAAAATAGTGTACGATACGACAAACTTAGTATACTTACAGAATTCGCAGAACCTCACCTTGTAAAATCTAATTTCGTAGAATCTAATTTCGTTGAGCCTAATTTCGTTGAGCCTAATTTCGTATAGAATCTAATTTCGTTGAGCCTAATTTCGTAGAATCTAATTTCGTCGAGCCTAATTTCGTAGAATCTAATTTCGTTGAGCCTAATTTCATAGAATCTTATTTCGTTGAGTCTAATTTCGTTGAACCTAATTTCGTTGAATCTAAGTACATGGATCCTAATTTTGGTGAAAATGATATTTTTCAAATTAGCATTAATAAAGTAACTATTCCCGCACGATGTGAACAAATACTAGAAGTAAATTGCTCAGTAGACAGAATTAGTACAGATTATGTTTGTGAAGGTAAAGAAATTGTAAACGGTGTTTTTTGAGTCACTGTGTTACAAGAGTTAATAAAGATAAATGTTATGTTAGTTTTATGAACGTTTTAGATCACTCCATCGATTTTGAGTGTCCCATTTTGAAGTTAGAACCCATATCTTTAGAAGAAAATAGTACTTCAAATTTAATATATAATATTAATACTAATAGTAAAAGAGTAGAAAAAGTACTCGAGAAGCTACGTTTGGAACATTTGAATACTGAAGAAAAAAATTCTTTGTTGGATGTCATTTACCAATTCTCTGACATTTTTCATTTGGAGGGTGAAATTTTAACAAGTACAAATGCAGTAAAACATAAAATCCCCTTAAAAGCAAATTCCGAACCAGTAAATGTAAAGCAGTACAGGTTACCATTTAGTCAACGCGAAGAAATAGAAAGACAAACAGAACAAATGTTAAACGACGGAATAATAGTAGAAAGTAAAAGTCCTTATAACTCACCTCTTTTAGTAGTAAAGAAAAAGTCAAATGAACCTAATGGCAAACCCCTTTGGCGCATTGTGGTGGACTATAGAAAAGTAAATGAAAATACCATTGGTTATTCCTTCCCATTACCCAATATAACTGAAATATTTTAGTACTTTAGATTTGTCTAGCGGTTACCATCAGATTGAAATGGATCCATCAGATCAACATATTACGGCTTTTAGTACAAAT
Organism: Galerucella nymphaeae; assembly: GCA_963978555.1. NCBI lineage: Eukaryota > Metazoa > Arthropoda > Insecta > Coleoptera > Chrysomelidae > Galerucella > Galerucella nymphaeae. The sequence goes on along the minus strand of OZ021707.1, from coordinate 17,703,809 downwards.
TCAAAACATTTCGAATATAAGAGAATGCCTTTTGGCCTAAAATCAGCTCCATCCACATTTCATAATTTGATTAACACTGTTATGTCAGGAATCCAGAATGTTAAAGCTTTCGCCTATTTGGATGATATTTGTATTTATAGTAGTAATTTAAAAGAACATTGCGAACAACTCGTAGAAATATTTGATAGACTTCGGCAATATAATTTAAAATTAAGTCCGCAGAAATGTGAATTTCTGAAGAAAGAAGTCCTTTATCTCGGTCATAAAATAACTGATCATGGCATAGAGCCTGACGACTCTAAAATTGAGTGTATTAAAAACTTTCCTACTCCCAAAGATCAAAAAAGCGTTAAATCATTCCTAGGATTAGCTTCTTATTATAGATGTTTTATACAAGATTTTTCGAAAATTGCTAAACCACTCACTAATTTATTAAAAAAAGGTCAAAATTTTATTTGGACATCGCAATGTCACTTAGCTTTTCAGGACTTAAAATCTAAACTTATGAATCCCCCAGTTGTGCAGTATCCTGATTTTTCCAAACCATTCATTGTAACATCCGACGCTTCGGGTTATGCTATTGGCGGAACATTATCTCAAGGTGAAATTGGTAAAGATAGACCTATAGCATTCGCTTCTAGAACACTTAATTCGACTGAGAAAAATTACAGCACCGAGAAAGAATTATTAGCAATCGTTCGGCTTTGTAATCACTTCCGACCCTAACTTTTTGGAAATAAATTTTTTGTTGTAAGCGATCATAAAAGTTTGCTTTATTTGAAAAACCATAAAGACCCCAGTTCTAGATTGATGAAATTTAAACTTAAATTGGCTGAATATGATTTTGAACCTATTTATATGCCGGGAAAATTAAATTCAAATGCCGATGCACTTAGTAGAGTTATCTATAATATTAATTCAGAAGAAATGACTTATTCACAATTTTGTGATTACTCAAAAACGCACCTTTTTCCTAATATTGCTATTAATGAAATTAACGACAGCATTTTAAAATCCTTTTCCACACATTCGTTAGCAATCCCCATTAGCGCAGATTTAGAATTAAAAGACACGAACTTGCAGCTAGTCAACTCGTTAAATTGTAGAGACAAAATCTTTGAAACAATTACATGCAAAGAAAAAGTTTCGTCTGTAAATTTGAAGGAAAAATTTTTATTTTTATTAGTTTTCACAGAAACTAGTATTGAAAAAGAAAGCTATGAAAATATTCATAATACCTTGAAAGATCTTAGAACAGTTTTGTTAAAATATAAGTTAAAAAATATTTCTATGTCCAAGTTAGGAGGTAAACACATACAATGGCAAAAAATTAGAATGATGATTAGATATCTGTTTAAAATACCGATATTAAATTTTTTATCTATCATAATAATATCGTTTGTAACGAATCTATGACGGAAGAAGAGAAATTTAAAATATTTAAAGAATATCACGACATACCCACAGGAGGTCATCCAGCCGATATAAAAAATTATGTTAAAAAGTGCGAATCTTGTCAAAAAAATAAATCATTAAATAAAAAGATAAAAATGCCATTGCAAATTACTGATACGCCGGAAATTGCATTTGAAAAAGTTTACATGGACATAGTAGGCCCGTTAGCCATTCGCGAAAACGGTAATAGATATATCTTAACCTGCCAAGATGCTTTAAGTAAATTTTTAGAGGCTATTCCCTTACAGAACATAGACGCTGAAACTATTGCGTTGAAATTAGTTTCGGAGATTATTTGTAGAAACGGTATAATGAATTCCATTGTAACAGATCAAGGATCAAATTTTATGTCAGAAAAATTTACTGAATGCTGCAAACTTTTAAAAATAAAGAAATTAAATTGTACTGCGTATCATCCCGAGTCAAATTCTATCGAAAGAAATCACAGAACTGTAGCGGAATACTTGAGAAGTTTTATTAATTCAAATAAAACTGATTGGTGTTGTTGGTTACTCTTCAATGTCTTTTGTTATATTACGACCCCACCGGAGTCGTCTAGTTCCTCGCACATTAACAGGTAGGTACAAAATTTGTGTTCAGTTCCTCGCAGCATACGAAGGGTAAGGGATTAGGTATCAGTTAGCAAGGTCCACAATGACAGTGCGAGGGATTTTGATTAGGTAATATTTACATATTGCTAGTAAATGTTTCAATATGAAATTATATTTTTGTCAAATAATAACAATAAAATACAAAATAAAAAAGAAATAAACAGAACAAATACATATGAAATAAACAAACAGAAACACACCGCAGCAGAAGAAATACCGCTAGTAAATATTAAATATGAACAAATATAAGTAAAATAAAAAACAGAAACACAACATTAAATCAATGATTTTCGTTAGGTTAGGTTAGGTTAGGAAATTGAAACTGAAGACAAATTATTATAAACAGGTGCATTATTGTGCTACTCTACAAACAATAGTGTGAGGAACTGCAGACCTGTCTTAATCCTACCCTCCGTTCGAAAAGGGATTAACGCAGGTAGATGCGAGGAACTGCATCACGTCCGACCCCACATAGTACGACAACATTCACTCCCTTTGAATTATTGTATGGTAGAGACGCGCGTCTTCCAAGTTCAATTCTAAGCCCCCCAACATTTTCTTATACTTACGATGATTTTATAAATGAATTAAAATTAAAATTACAAATTACAAGACAACATGCTCGAGAAAACTTAGAAAAACGCAAAGAGAATTGCAAAAACTATTACGATAAAAATTCAACAAATATCAAATATCAAGTCGGAGATAAAGTATTAATGACTGACGAATCCACAAAGTCTAGTCGAAGTAAAAAATTATTCCCGCGGTATACAGGGCCGTACAAAGTTGTTTCCGTTGATTCCAATGTAAATTGTACTATTAAATATGGAAAAAATCTAATGAAAGTACATAACAATCGCTTAAAACCGTACTATGAAAGATAAAAAATATATATAATATATATGATTTCGTTGTTACAGGATAATCGGAACAATAAGAAATTCGATGACCATGGAAAATGCCCATCCTTCCAAAAGGAAATATTCATTTTCAGAATTTAATCATTCATCCGGAATACATTACGAAAACTTAGGTAGCTCTCAATTATATAATGATTTGTATGAAATTATAACTTTTATAGATATGTATGAACATAATGAAAAATTACAAATTTTGCAGTCATATTATACGCGTACCGAGACTTATAGGGCATGTCCACGACAGTTGACATTGACAATTCGACGATGGTAAAACAATAAACAATAGACACGTTGAAAAATTATCAAACAACAAACAACTATTAACCTACAGTCTGTTCGCTGAATCTTTCCCCATGTATGAAATGATTCACATACTACTTTTTGTATTACGTCTCTTTCCTACTCATACAATCTTAACCCCCGGAATGAAACCGTTTGTTCCATTACAGCGTAATATGACAAACAGAGATAGCCATATGATGAATGTCGGCGATAGGTTAAACGCGAATCTGTTCGTTTCGTCGTTGACAGACCAAAAACTTTATTTACAACTACGACCTACGTGTTATTTAATCTATTGATGTATTGCGTTTGTATATTAATGATGACGCATGGGAAAAGATCCAACGAACCAACTGTATATAATATGGTATTAAATATGCAAGCTCAACAATTAAAATAACTTTAAAAGTAGGTACACTGAAGCAAAACCAACCAAACTCACAAACACATCTATCATTATAAATCACCATAACCTCAATATTAAGCACCACGTGTACTGAACGCTTTGTGTATTGTTTTGCCACCACCAAGTTGTCAAAATAGTTTGTGACGTCACGTGGACATGCCCTACTGTCAACATAAAGTTTATGCGCTTAAAATAGTAGATTTGTGTGATAATTTCTTGCAAATGACTAGACCTGTTCTAGAGAAAATTCAAAATGAAAGAAATTTATTAAATCAATTGGTAGGCCATAACTTAGATAATGAAATGAATAATATTAGACAAAAACGTGGATTATTCAATTTTGTTGGTAAAGCAGCTAAGTTTTTATTCGGTAACTTAGATGATGATGATGCTGAATATTATAATCAGAAAATTAATCAGTTCAATCAAAATGAACAAAATTTGGTTACAATACTTAAAGATCAGAGTCATGTAATTAAAACAACCATATCCAATTTTAATAGTACTATTTTCACCTTAAATAAAAATGAAAGAATATTAAAAGAAAACTTAGATTAGATTGAAAATTTTTTTAGTACTGAAATGAAAGATATAACATTATTAGAAACAAGACAGATCATTGATGAGCATTTTTCTAATTTTGTCATGATATACGTGCAATATCAACTTGAAACACATGCTCTTATAAATGCTATTTTATCAGCGCAATCCGGTGAACTTAGTCTATTTATTTTAACACCCGCAAAACTTATGTTAGAATTACAAAACATTTCGGCTACTAGTTATTTGCATTTTCCCATAATGCCTACTGTAGAAAATGCCCATTTATTTTTAAACTTTATAAAACTTAGTGTATTTTATAAAAATGGTCGTTTAGTATATATTTTATCTATACCTATGACAGATAACCAAAATTACGATATATATAAACTTACTCCATTACCCGTTCATATTAGTGAACAAAAATATATTTTTATTCAACCATCTAGTAAATATTTGGCTATTAATAATGTTAAACAGAAATATCTTCTTCTTTCTGAAAAACAATTTTCAACATGTGTAGAGTATGTTAAGTATGATTTTATATGTAAACAGGAAACTCCATTATTGCTGTCTCATCAACATGAAAGTTGTGAGGTCAAACTATTTTATGCAACGAGTTCGGTTCCCAATAACTGTGATAAAAGATTAGTTAATTTAGATCAAAATATATGGCATCAACTTTCAACAAGAAATGCTTGGATATATGTATTAGTTTCTTCTGAAAGAATTACAATAAATTGTCAAAATGAAGTTTTTACTGAATTAATAAAGGGTACAGGAATTCTAGAACTGACTGAAAATTGTAAAGCTTTCACATCTAGCGCTTTATTGATACCTCATAAAATTCACTCAAGTACCTTAAACGAATATAATAATTTTATTCCAACTGTTAATTTAATTGCTGATTGTTGTGACGAAAACGAAAAGACAAAAAAATTAAATATTTCTACATTGCATTTAAATCCAAATTTTAAATTAGTTAGCATGCATTTAGATGATTTGAATTCAGCAAGTCAAAAGCTAACAGAAGTTGATGAAGAATTAAATAATATGCTCTGATTACCCAGCTCGTTGACATCTAGTTCTAGTGTTTTAACTATTTTGTTTATTATAATTCTATTATAGTCCGGTCAATTTAGACATTCGAAGTTACATAAAGTCCCAACAAGCTGAATTTCTGTGAAGTTGTTCAAAACATAATTACAAACAATGTCTAAAAGTTCCCCATCATTCCCCTGTAAGGAAAAAATTTAATTCAAGGTCAAAGGTCAAAAAAATGAGTTTTTCGCGATTTTCAGCAAAACGGTAAGTTTTATCATAAAAGTACCTCAGACAAAAATTGTAGATCATAAAATTATCTTTAAAAAATGTATCAATACTTTTTTTCTTACGAGCCACCGTTTCTGAGATATAACGATTCTAAAAGTTATAAAAGTTGTTATGGTCATAATATGCACATGTTTCCACGCCACCTATGAGGTAGTGTACTTAGCGCGTTTTTGATAACTCGGTTTCCCCTGTAGGCCTACTCCACGGGTCAGTTGTGATCCTGTTTAATGTAAAACTATTGCAAAATAACGGAAATTTTCAAAGATTGGGAAAGATAAAAGCGATGTAAATGAAAAAAAAGTGTTGAAGTTTATTCGTCTTATTCGTAAGTTTCAAATTCTTGTTCTTCTTCTTGATCTTCTTCTTGTTCTTCTTCTCCTGCTTCATCTTAATCTTCATTTTGGATGCAAGTAAATTGCGTCAATAGAGATGTATCGCATGATACTTCGTCGGAGTCAAACGAATCCTCCATTGTTTGTGATTCAATATTAGAGCACGACCGGCCTTGACAATTTGTGCATGCCAAAGAACAAGACAGTCCGACTTTTTTGCAACCACATTTAGCACTGCATCCCTTTTTGCAGTTGCAAAAAATACTGTTCAGCAGTTTTTCCGGCGCAGGTGGAAGTAAAGTTTGAACTGGCTCTAATATATTGTTGACCAACTTCCAACCCCAGTCTGTAGGGTCTAGCTGATAACCAAGCCACACTTGAACTTGGTAATATACTCGAAAAAGATGTTGGTGAGCAGCAACTGAAGTTGGAGGAAGACAAGCTAATTGAACTTGTTTTTTATTTTTAGTATTTTTAACGAAACATGCATATCGATGTTTATCTAAACAGGTAGTTTTTTTAGGAGCTCCGTACATAGAAAGAAGAAAGCGGATGCCGTTGGTAATAACTTCTTGTTGAGTTGAATCCCTTTTTTTTTTAAAGTTCAGCACATTGAATTAAATCTTGTTTTTCAAACATTTTGAAAACTGCTGTTTTACCCCTCCTGTAAAATGCAGATGTCGTATCACAGCCAGTTATTGCGTGTAAAAATATTGCATGATCTTTACACTTTACAAAAGTAAATAAACTTTTTGATGATTATATATCTGATTGATGCTGAGCTTTTGCTGGTTTTAAGAAAAAAATAGTTATATTTTATATTGTAAGTATAAGTTACAATAACCGATAGAAAAATATTCAAACATTAAAAATATATATATATATATATATATATTATATAAAATTTTACAACTCTAGATGTATATACGTGGCAAACTCATGCATATTATGACGATAACAACTTTTATAACTTTTAGAAGCCCGGAAATTGCTTCAATACAGTATACAGATTCAACATCCTCAGAAAGTCTTAGAATACGCCCGATTATTGGACGGAAAAACATGAGATTTCACATCTTAGTACCTAGATGTTCAATCTTTTTCTAAGAAGGGAAGTGTTGTAACCTAGGAGGTTACGTATATTTTATTTTACTATTTACTTATATTTACTGTACTATATTAGTGATACTTTTACTTATAGTAATTATTATTGCATTCTATTTTAAATAATCAACAGTACTTTCAATTACATTTTTATTGTTTTATATTCTTTATCAGTATTTTCGCCCACATGATGCCTCGAATAATAGACATGTTATTTAAGGCTCATTCTTATTAATTTAGTTTTTACTCTTAATGTCACGAATTAAATATAATATTAATTATTATCTTATATCAAATGTATCTTTTTGTTAAGTCAAGCTCATTTCTTAGAATGCATTTTCACTATTTTCAGTCTCAAAAAGAAATAAGTTTTAGTTCACATTTTTCTCACAGAAACTGCTCGTTTTTGCTAATTTAGCTACTTTTAAAATATCAAAGCTTATTTTCTTTTGAGTGGCAACTATTATTGTAAAAAGAACAAAAAAGGAGACTTGTAAGAGCAGTTGACATGGTAACATCGTAAAATTACTGAAGGGAATAAACGAAGTATTGATTACCTAACAGTTTTTTTATTCTTCAACCACTGTTGATCTGCGGATCACAACACTGAACTACCAATGTATCCTCCATTATGGTACCATTAATCATCCTATATCTTAGCATAGAGTCAATCCAGGTCACTAGTGTTCCCTCGATACCTCTTTGCCTTAACGACCGGATGATAGACTACAGAGGTGTTATGGAAAGCTCCTTCAATGCCTATGAAGGTCCCAATTATGACCTCTTTATTTTCCAGCGAATATTCCGCCTTCTCAATGAGCTGGTGTAGCGCTGATTCTGTCGAGTACTCTGCTCTGTAGGCATACTGGTTCTGATGTAGTGGCCTCTGAACCAATTTTCCATCCCTGATATGTCTATCTAGCAATTTTTCAAAAGTCTCAAGTGCAAAAGACATTAGACTAATCGGTCTTAGGGACTTCGCCGTATCCTGTCCATTTTTCCCAGGTTTCGGATTGAAAGTTATATTTTTCTCAGGCCATTGGTATATGTACAAAGTGCGATAAAGCTTATCGAACCCAGCAGATTACACAACTACGACAAGGAAAATATAAGAAAAACAGCTTGAACGAGAGAGGAAGGATAATTGTCACGGTCATCGAGGCGTGTACTTAGTTCCAGAGGCCGGAGGCAGAATGTTCATTGCTTCCCTATTTTTACCGCTGTGGCTAGAAGCGCAGATTAATTTCTAAAAATGATATTTTTGTCTCGTTATCGTTGACACTGTTGCCGGATGCCTCGAGCAAGAAATTATTTGATCAAAACACGTTAGTGTACATCAAAACTAAGCTGCTGAGCATATTCCATCTTGGCAGCCGTTCTTATACGAAACTGCTATCTTCTCGAGCAAGGGATTATTTCATCAAAACACGTTAGTATTGTAACGTGTTTTCCTGCTATACGTGGTCTTCTACCACACTAACACGTTACTATGGACACCCTTGACTGAAAATCTTTCGACGGAATACTCGGGCGCCAGATTTTTAACGTGGTTTGCTCCACGGCCCCTTGACCCTCAGCGTCAAGAGTTACAGATAGCCTCAGATGGAGGTTACGGAAAATTCCAGGGGTCTTGTTGAATTATTTCAACCAATTCTTCATCGAATTTTGAACACGACTCAATTGAATATCGATTTTTAAATTAAAATAAGTTACGGTAAATAGCGGAGGAATCAGGAACTTTGTTTATTACTACCTTGTGGTCTTTTATGAATACTCTTACAGGAGCAAGTAGAAAAAAACGGGGAAAAAGAACGTACGGTCAGAGCCGGTAAGGTTATCACAACCACAGAAAACTACTCTCGTCACACGAGACGTAAACGCATTAAATCTGCAGGGTAATCAAATAAATTATGGCTAGGCCACTTCCAGATTTGATTATCCCTTGAATCTAAATTTAACCGGCAAAATATTTTTCCGACAAACAAACAAAAATGTGTAAAAGATTTGTACCTGGGAGCTAAAAAAAACTTTAAATCTGCCGGGTAATCAAATAAATTATGGCTAGGCCACTTCCAGATCTGATTATCCCTTGAATCTAAAGTAAACCGGCAAACTATTGTTAAGAAAAAAAATTATATCAAAAAGGTACCATGGACCGGGTCCGCATCAGTGGGTATAGACGATGTTCGTTACTGTTCTCGGGTGTTTATTGATGCGGAGGGGGTGAAGAACCAACCCGGCGCGTCTCCAGGTGGCGGATAGGAGGGCCTCTGACGATGATCTATGTGAGGAAGAGGTTGCGGGGAAGTGGGGGATCGTTGAGCATAAAACCTCAACTGGCAGCCCTCAACCCTGCCGCGGACCAACTTCACCTATCCCAGCTGTAGTATCGTGGCTAAGGGACTGCACATAGGGTGTACGATGCCAGGTGAATGTTCGAGGATACCTCGAAATCACCTGTTATACCAACGTTCCCTGGTCTGTGGTCATGTCTCGCGGACCGGAGGGATGGGGGGGGTCTTGACTTGACTGTCTGGACCAAGAGGAGACAACCTTGTCAAAAATCCTGAATCCTTCGGTGGGATGACCGGGCCTAAAGGATGCGTGGCCGAACAGAAGATCGGCATCTACTGGTCATCACCTTGGGGAACTGGGCGAAACCCCATTGTAGGTAGCCTTACCTCCGCATGCGGGGCTCTGCGGAGGTGGACCAAGATTTCCCTTGCTACTCGTGGGATCTATATGGACTCACAAAAATATAGAGAAGAGGGGAGGGCTCAGGAAGAAGGGACCTCTAAGGAGACTCTGGCGATGGGCGACCTATATAGGGCCCTTACGAAGGAGACTCCTGGGAGGTGCCCTGAAACCGGGTCCCCCGAACATAATGAAGAAGTTCAGATGATGGGAGCGGTGAGGGCTCAGGCTATGCCGGGAACAACTGCCCCATCACCTGAAAGACCGAAAAGGCACCGCAAGTCTATTTGCGGTGCCAAGAAAAGAAGAAGGAGGGCGGCAAGGGCGACAGAAGGGATACCGAAAGGTGGCCCAACTGGCCCTAGTGAAGAGGTGACAATAGCACCACCAAGCCGGGACACGCATGACAATGCTGGTCCCAGCGGGGTCAAGCTTGACGTCACCAAAGGGGGAGCCAAGAGGCCTCGGGTGCATAACACGCCACCAGAGGCCAGGCAGGCTTCCAAGAAGGTACGCACGGTCCCCGGTGAGCGGAAGTCGTACGGGGAAGCTGCAAGCAGCGACCTCAAGGTGGCCATCATCCGCGATGGCTACCCAGACAATCTGCTCACCAGGGAGCAGTATGCGCATATCCTCGCGCAATTGCATGAGGATATGTACAAAACTGGCGCCTCATTTGTGCCAAGTTTTGAGGGACACTCGTTTGCCCGGGGAGCCGTTATGGTGACCTGTGCGGATGGGGGCTCTCTGGCTTGGCTCAAAGTGGCTGCTAGCACGATCAAGAAGGAGGGACTGGCGCTCAAAATCATTGAGCAGTCGGCCCTCGAGCAGCTCAAGAAGGCAATGGTATGGGTGCCAGCGCCGATCGAGTCTCCTCCCCAAGAGGTCCTCAGAAGGATCCGGATTGGTAATCCGACCCTGAGGACTGAAGGGTGGGTGATTCGGGCCTCCCGATGGGATGCTGCCTCTTTGAGGCAGAACATTGTTTTGGGGCTCGATCTTCGATCGGTGGGGGCACTCAACCTTACGAAGGGGGAAATCCGGTATGGGCTCGGGAAGGTTAAAATTATCTTCTCGGGAACTACGGAGACTACCCCGGAGTGAATTATTAATGGGTAAGGAGGTACCTTTAGAGATTTTCGATGTCTGTTGAAGGGGCCTTGAAATTTACCCAGATTAACTTGCAGCATTGCCGTGCCGCTGCAGGAGTATTCGCGCAGAGGATGGCAAAGCTGCAGACAGGCATATGCCTCATACAAGAACCATGGGTGTATAAAGGTCATGTGCGAGGCTTAGGCACACCCGGGCGTAGCTTATTCTATGCAGTGGGTGAACCTAATCCAAGAGTTTGCATTTCTACGCACTCCAGTGTAAGTGCAATACTAATAAACGAACTTTGTTTCAGGGATATAGTAGCGGTGAGAGTGGACGTCCAGGGCAGGAATGGTACTAGGCATAGCTTAGTGGTATGCTCTGCATACCTGCCTTATGACTCACCAGAACTACCACCTACTGAGGAGTTCCGCAAGGCGGTGGAATACTGCATGGTCAGGAATCTGCCTCTTCTTATTGGCTGTGATGCCAATGCGCACCACACTATGTGGGGCAGCACAGGCGTCAATAGCAGGGGAGAGGCTTTGCTTGACTATCTAGGTACCACTGACCTGCAACTACTCAACCGAGGGACGAAACCAACATTCCGAAATAGGATTAGGGCTGAAGTCCTAGATGTGACGCTTGCGTCAAGTACCGTTGTAAGTATGGTAAGGGACTGGCATGTTAATGATGATCCGTCATTGTCGGATCACAGTTACATTTGTTTCAGTTACAGGGTTGCTGTTGAGGAACTTTCAATCAAGTATAGGGACCCCAAGACTACCAACTGGGAACGGTATAAACTGGATCTCGGAAGGAGACTTGGTGGTTTCCCTAGGAGCTTGAGCAATAATGATGAGATCGATTGGGCCATAGCGGAGCTGGGCTCGATTATTGTCTCGTCTTATGAAGAAAATTGCGCCGAAAAAACTCTAGACTCGCTACGGGAACATACCCGGCGCCTATTTAATAGGGCTAGGAAGACGAAGTCGGATCTGGATTGGGAGCAATACCGCCGGAAACGGAATGAGTACAAGAGTGCTGTCAGGTTGGCTCGGAGAGATGCCTGGCGGGCCTTCTGCGAGGATATCGTATCGGTACCTCTAATGTCAAGGCTGCGCCGGATCTTAACGAAATCACCGGACAGCGCTATAGGCAGCATGGAAGTCGAACCGGGTGTTTTCACCGAAACCCCGGTGGATACCTTGCGGCATCTACTAAAGACACACTTCCCCGGTTGTGAGGGAATCGAGCGGGAGTGTCCTGACATGGAATATGTGAACATACAGCGACCATGTAAAGAGGACTATCTTCTAGCAAAAGAAATAGTCACATACGAGCGGTGTACTTGGGCGATACGGTCATTCAGACCGTACAAGTCTCCAGGAAAAGACCAAATCTTCCCGGCTCTGCTTCAACAGGGCTGGGATGCAATTGGCACAATCTTGGTGCATATCTTTCGGGCCTGTCTGGCACGCAGGTATGTCCCAGAACAGTGGAGGCAGGTGAGAGTCGTCTTCATACCCAAGCCGGGTCGTACCACATATACGGTGGCTAAATCCTTTAGACCCATTAGCCTAACATCCTTTGTGTTGAAAACATTGGAGAGGGTGGCTGATCGGTACATAAAGGAAAAAGTTGGGCTAAGGTATCCCTTGCACAACAATCAACATGCGTTCAGGTGTGGCAAGTCAACTGAAAGTGCCTTACACCAACTGGTAACCCAGGTGGAGAAGGCGCTGGAAAATGGCATGATCGCCCTGGGAGCTTTTTTGGATATACAGGGGGCGTTTGACAGTACCCCTGTAGAATCTATTTGTAAGGCTGCGACAAATCATGGAATAGAGCCAATGATCACTCACTGGCTTGGGGCCATGTTGGGCAATCGTACAGTAGAGGCCACATGGAAAGACCATGTGACAAAAGTGACCGTCGCTAGAGGATGTCCGCAAGGGGGTGTTCTCTCGCCCACATTGTGGAACCTAGTTATTGACGAGCTAATAACTCTTTTAAACGGTGAGGGCTTTCTAACGATTGGGTATGCCGATGATATCGTTGTCCTTGTTGTTGGAAGGCATATTACCGTTCTCAGGGACCTCATGCAAAGGGCTCTGAATAGGGTACATGGGTGGTGTAACGAACACGGACTTGCAGTAAATCCTGCCAAGGCTGAGATAGTTGCTTTCACCAAAAAAAGAGGTATAAGACCTGAGGGTCTAAATCTTGATGGAGTACCACTGCCTGTGGTTGAGCAGGTGAAGTATCTGGGAGTGATCCTTGATAAATCACTGACATGGAAGGCTCATCTTGACAGTCGCCTAAGCAAGGTGACAAACACGTATTGGGCCTGTAGGAGAGCCATTGGTCCGAAGTGGGGGCTGACCCCCAAAACGATCATATGGTTCTATAGAGTGATGGTGGCCGAGGGTAACCTTGGTGACGGCTAGATCGCAACTGACACGCCTCCAAAGGGTGGTCAGTTTGGGGGCAACTGGCTGCATGAGAACTACACCAACTGCTGCGATGGAAGTGATCCTTGGTCTTCGGCCTCTTCACCATGTGATCGAGGCTGAGGCGGGGAGGGCTTTTCTGCGCTTGAAACAGCTGGGATACGTGCGAAGAGGGGAAGAGTGCAGGCACGTCAAGAAGCTCCGGCTTCTGGAAGATATTCCAGTTCTGGCTCGAGCACCTGACGAATGCCTGCGAAAGTACTACTTTGCAACTCCGTACAGGACCATGATCCGGGATAGAGAATCCTGGGAAAAAGAGAGGAATACACAGCCTAATGGGACTGTCTGGTACACAGATGGCTCATGCTCCGGTGATAGAGCAGGGGCTGGAATTTACTCTAGGAACCCAAAAACACAAGTTCGTGTACCATTGGGTGATGGTGTATCTGCATATCAGGCCGAGATATATGCTATCTTGGAATGTGCGCAGATAAACCTAGACAGAGGTTATGTGGATCGACGCATAACCATATACTCCGACAGTCAGGCAGCAATTAAAGCCCTGAGTGGGTGCACCAGCAACTCAGGACTCGCTAATGAATGTCGAGAACGACTTGCTAATCTTGCAAGGCGCAATGTGGTGCGGCTAGAATGGATTCCAGCCCACTCTGGTTTTGAAGGCAACGAGATGGCGGATGCACTGGCTGCGGAGGGGGCGGCAGCTCCCTTCTGCGGCCCGGGCCCGACCTTGGGCCTAACAAAACAAAGAATACGCAAGGAGTCGAAGAAGTGGATGAAGAATCAACACCTCGCTCATTGGAATGCTCTGCAGGGTCCTAGGCAATCCAAACTTTTACTGAAGGGATGGACTGATGGACACGCTAGAGCAGCTACTGAACTACCAAGAAGTAGGCTAAGGAATATAGCAGGACTCCTAACGGGGCACTGCTGTATGATGAAACACCTCCACAACTTAGGGGTAGAGGAAAGTTCCCTATGCAGGGGTTGCGGCATGACTGACGAAACGTCAGTCCATGTTCTCCTAGAGTGTCCACACTGGGCCGTACTACGCAGGCGAATCTTCGGAGTCCCTGTTTTGGCCCCTGGAGACACAAGCAGGCATCCATTGAAAAAGGTTGTGGCCTTTGTAGAAGGGCTCGGCTTCATGGATGTCTAGGTAGCAGGAATGGCACAATGGGCCCGCCGGTGGCCTCAGTGCCGGAACCTTGGCTTGAGTTTGTCCAGGACAAGGTTCGCCTGCAAACTTAGTAGTAGTAGTAGTAGTACCATGGAACTGGAAAACAACGATATAAATCTGCCGGGTAATCAAATAAATTATGGCTAGGCCACTTCCAAATCTCATTATCCCTTGAATCTAAAGTAAACCGGCAAACTTAAAAAAAATTATAAAAGGTACCACTAGTTTTGACACACAGTGTAGAAAAAAAAATCCTGAATATAATTAAAATGCTCCAACTCATATAAATCTTAATTGTATATTAATGACTTGTGAAGGAAATAAAATGTAAACTCAATATAAACCCGGCGAATAATCAAATACCAATTAATTTAGCAATGAAATCAAAAACACCTTTTTTAAAACAAAGTTACATTTATTTATCAAAATCTCAAATAAAACAATTTTTCTAACAACAAAAAAAAACAACCGGTACGGAAATTTCCATGAAAATATCAAACTATTTCTAGTTTACGGTGGTACGAAAATTCCCAAATAAACGGTGATAAAAATATGTTTACCTTCTTAAGTCGGTTTCTGTATCGGAGTTCACTTTTGTCACCACTTTAAAAAGAATTACTGTCTTTAATAAAAAAAAAATTCCGGTAACCCGATCGGAAGAGCACAAACTCGGCACACACGTTACGCTCAAAAATTAAAAGCAGTCAACGGTAAAGGTAAAGGTAAATCAGCGGTCTCTTTAGCGGTCAGCGGTCGGCAGTTAGCGGTATCTCTTGAAGAATCAATTCTTCTGCTATTTATATCCTCATTATCGATAGTAAAATTTAGATACCACAAAAAATTTGTCATATACCAAATAAATCAGAAAAAAAAACAATACAGTTTATTCGGACTTAGTGGTTTTACAAAATATGTCACGGTGCTAGGCAGTGGTTCGACAAATTTTGAAAAATTTAATTTCAATAAAACAATTATAGAGATAAGAATATCAACAAGACCCGAGACAGTTGGCGATTGGTTGATATTCTAGTCAGAATTTAATTCCCGCTCAAAACTTTTGAATCGTCCAGCAATCAAATATTGTTCCTAGCACCGGGAGTTACTATCAACAAATTTGAACGGCAGAGAGACAAAGAAAGGAATCTCGGAAAAACCCGAGAAAGTCGGCGATTCACTGAGATTCTTGATACAAAAATAAATTTAAATAACCGAGCGAAACTTTTAGATCGCCCAGTATTCAAATATTATTTCTGAAAACCAATAAACCCTTTCAACAGAATTAAACAGCGGAAATAGATAGAAATTTATGAAAATTAATAAAACCTATCAAAAACGGAGAAAAAAATTCTGAAACTACTAAAACCAGCTATTAACAACAACAACGGAAAAAAGGAAAAATCTCAGCAAGACCCGAGAAAGTCGGCGATTCACTGAGGTTCCTTATACAAAAATAAATCTAATTCCTGAACGAGATGTCCAGTAATCAAATATTATTTCCGAAAACCGGGGATACTATTCACAAAATGAACGGCAGAAAGAGAATGAAATCTCAGCAAGACCCGAGAAAGTCGGCGATTCACTGAGATTCTTGATACAAGAATAAATTTAATTCCTGAACGAAAAGTCCAGCAATTAAATATTATTTCTGAAAACCAAGATATACTATAATAACAAAACAAACGGCAGAAAGAGAATGAAATCTCAGTAAAACCCGAGAAAGTCGGCGATTCACTGAGATTCTTGATACAAGAATAAATTTAATTCCTGAACGAAAAGTCCAGCAATTAAATATTATTTTCACAAACTGGGAGATACTATAATCACAAAACAAACGGCAGAAAGAGAATGAAATCTCAGCAAGACCCGAGAAAGTCTGCGATTCACTGAGGTTCCTGATACAAAATAAATTTAATTCCTGAACGAAAAATCCAGCAATTAAATATTATTTCTGAAAACTGGGAGATACTGAAATCACAAAACAAACAGCAGAAAGAGAATGAAATCTCAGCAAGACCCGAGAAAGTCGGCGATTCACTGAGGTTCCTGATACAAAATAAATTTAATTCCTGAACGAAAAGCCCAGCAATTAAATATTATTTCTGAAAACCGGGATATACTGTAATCACAAAACAAACGGCAGAAAGAGAATGAAATCTCAGCAAGACCCGAGAAAGTCGGCGATTCACTGAGGTTCCTGATACAAAATAAATTTAATTCCTGAACGAAAAGTCCAGCAAATAAATATTATTTCTGAAAACGGGAATATACTATTCACAAAATAAACGGAAGAATGATTCAAATATGAATTTTCAACTATACGATAAAAATAATTTATTCAACGGACAAATAAGAATAATAAAATAAGAAAACCACTGAGTATGGTATAAATGTCGGTAGCAATTCTGTCCTGAATACGTTAAGTTCAATTTTCAAGTAAATTTTAATTAAATAAATTTGCATACGGAAATTATACGGAGTTAAATAAAATTTTACCTTTTTTAAACAATATCGGTTTTTAACTCAAAAATTTTCGTGAACACGGTACGTAGGTACTTTCAGACGGATTCAAGAATTAGCAACGAGAGCTTCTCCAAAACTGTCGTCCTTCTATTTTATGCCGTATTTCCCACTAATCATTTCAAAAGATTTAATTATTTTATTCCAACACCTATGAATATACTGAACGGCCCAAAAGTTTTAATCAAGTAAAATTAAAATACATATATACCGGATGTCCGAAATATTTTAAATGAAGGTAAAATTTATATTTACTACCTCACAACATTAATAAAACTAAAGTAAGTGAGTAAGGAGGGAGCAGTATTTTACATCTTGAAAATTAATCCCTTAATATTGTACCGGACCAAGAAAATAACAGAAATATTTCCTAGAAAAACCTAGAAAAAAAACTAACTTCGTTACAATCCTCCCGAGGAGTTATCCTCCTAGGTCATCGTCCATCCTATCCTTCTCAGGAAGGTGGACAGGTCACTAGGAGATATCTTCTTTATATCGGCCAAGACTCACTGAACACACACTCTCTCAGTGACGATAACTCCGGACAATCTCATAGGACATGCCTGACAGTTTCATCTTCCTGTTCACACATCCTGCATAGAGGTGTGTCCACCAGCCCCATAGTATGGAGGTGTTTCCTTAGTTGAAAGTGACCAGTCGTAGGTTTTTCCTGGTCATCGCCAAATATTTCTTCGGTGCCCCAGGGTGATCCTGGCAAAACTGCATCCTTTGATTCCCTTCCATCTCTTAAGGGATTGAGCATGGGTGTGACGTTTGGCTAGTTCCGCAATTGTCGAAGTCGTCAGGCCGTAGAGGTGTCACTGGGTCCAAGCGTCTTCCCTGGCTAAAGAATCGGCAATGCTATTTCCTTTACTCCTGTCGTGCCCTTCAACCCACCTCAGGATAATATTGTTATCTGCCGAGGCATTAGCTAAATCTTGGTGGCACTCTAGTACTAGCCTCGATATAACACGTTGTCTGTTCAAGGCTGATAGGGCTTGTCTACTATCAGTGCAGATTATTATGTTTTTGTCAGAAATTCCTTTTCTGGTTAGTTCTTTTGTGGCAATTGAGATACCAGCCAGTTCTGTTTGAACCACGCTGGTATTGTTTCCCATTCCCCACTTAATCCTTAGAGTGCTCTCGAGTAAACTCCACATCCTGAGCCTTCATTCATTGCATCTGCAGCATCTGGCTCTGTGCTTTATTTCGTTTGTATTTTGTAGGGTTCATTAAACAAAAACCTGGGTTTAATTGCATCATTGGCTGCCTGCAGCAGAGGTAGCGCAGTAAGCGCTTCCTGCCATAGGCTCAACCGCAATTGGCCCACTCCTACTTCGGGGTTTACACCAGCTGTGCGAAATCGTACTACGGCCATTAACGTTACCTCCTTGACGTACAGGTCCAGAGGGGTCATACCAGTAATTAGTTCCATTGCTGCGGTTGGTGGTGTTCTCATGGCTCCTGTGATGTTTAAACAAGCCATTCGCTGTATTTGATATAATTTTTGAATAGCCGTTGCTTGTAGAACCTTCGGTCCCCATGCAATTGCTCCATACGTTAACATAGGTCTTATTATTGCAGTGTAGATCCAGGTGACCACACGGGGTGACAGACCCCATGTGCCTCCCACTGTTCTCCGGAGCTGCTCATAAGCCACATATGCTCTTTTTGCTCTGCTGTGTAGATGAGAGTTCCATGTTAGTTTCCTGTCGAGGGTAATACCAAGGTATTTCACCTCTTCCGAAAAGTTTAGTTTGCTTTTGAAGATTTTGGGAGGTTTTAAACCCAATAAACTTCTTTTCCTGGTGAAAAGGACCATCTTAGTCTTCCTGGGATTAATCGACAGTGAGTGTTCCTTACACCATGTTTCAATTAATTTGAGCCCATCCTGCGCTCTATCGCACAGTGTGTTCACAAATTTGCCTGTCTGCAAGATAACTATGTCATCTGCGTATGCAATTGTGTAGAATCCATTGTTGTTGAGGTGATTAATCGGGGTGTCCAGGACTATGTTCCATAGAAGGAGTGATAAGACTCCTCCTTGGGGACATCCCCTCAAGACCAGTCCTCTTACTGAGATGTCTTCTACATTGATACTTATTGCTCTACTGGAGAGCATCTTGAGTATCCATTCTCCTACTACCAGAGGTACATTCCTGGAGTTGAGTTGCTGGGTAATTGTTGGAAAGGTTGTTTTATCAAACGCTCCCTCGATATCTATGAATATACCCAGGGTGGATTCTTTGTTGTCCAATGATCTCGATTCTGCCAACCACTTGGTGAAGGGCCGAATCAGTGGACCTTCCCGGAGTATAAGCATGCGGATTTGGATGAAGTGGGTTGTGAACTAGCACTTCATCTCTTATGTACCGCTCGCATAACCTTTCCATTGTTTTTAAAAAGAACGATGTGAGACTAATTGGGCGGAATACTTTTGGTAAGGTGTAGTCCATCCTACCTGGTTTGGGTATAAATACCACTCGTACTTCTCTCCACTTACTGGGAATATACCTCAGAGCCAAAGAGGCTCTGAAAATTCCAACCAGGTGCGGTATAAGAATATCCATTCCCCATTGAAGTAGGGCTGGTCTTATTCCGTCAGGTCCTGGTGACTTGAAGGGGGAAGAGCCCGATATGGCCCACCTAATCTTGTCCTCATTAATTACTGCACTAGCAGTTTGCCAGTCGTATTGTGTGTTGTTGGTACTTCCGTCCAATTTGACGTTCCAGGAAAGACAGAACATGGGAAGTGAGTTTCCATAAGAATCTCAGCGCTCTCTTGGAGGTTGGCGGCCTTGTCGCCATTTTCCCTCGTAAGGATGCCGATACTCTTATGTTGGTCGTTTGAGAGCGCCTTCTGTAGCCTAGAAACTTGTGGGAAGTCTTCGACTGCCTCACAATAGGCTCTCCAGGCTTCTCTTTGCTTTTGTCTGCAGACTTTTTTGAACTCATTGAGGTTGGCTTTATGTTATTCCCCAGTCCTCTTTGAATGTTGTTCGTTTTGCCTTGTTAAAGGTCGTTCTCGCTGTCTTTCTGAGGTGTTCCAGTTCAGGGCACCACCAGCTATTGGTCGGGCCACCTGTCTGAACCATCCTCATCGGACAGGATTCCTTATAGGCAATGTCCATTTTGTTTTGGATAGATACTGTGTACCTTTCCAGTTCCTCATTATTGCTAGGAGTCAGGACCTCTGCTTCCCGCAGAGCACCTTTTAAGAGTCGATTGTAGAGAGCTACATCCGTCCTCTTCGGTTTGCGAGAGTGGTCCTGAGATCCTGGCTTGCCGTGTAGGTCAGCCAGTGGTGGTCTGACATAGAAATATGATCTGACACTTGCCAGTCCTTAATTTTGTTTGATATTTTGGCTGTCGCCAGCGTAATATCTATTAATGTTTGGCTACGGGCGTTAATAAATGTCGGCTCCGTGCCTCTGTTTAAGATTGTTAGATCTTTCTTAATTATATATTTATAAAGGGACTTACCTCGTGTGTTGATATCCTTGCTGCCCCAGCTCAAGTGGTGGGAGTTTCAGTCGCAGCCCAATATCGGCTCCACTCTTTGGTTGAGGCAGTGATCCACTAGTACCTCCAAATCTTTAGTCGGTGGTAGGGTGGCTGCATCTGAAGGTAGGTACCCCGATGCAAGTACCAACGCCATATATTTGCCTCTTCCATCTGGACATTCCACTTTAACCGCAGTAAGGTCTGAGGTGCAGAATTGTGCCATCGGAGAGGCTCTGTGTTTCCTTGGGACGTAAACAGCTGTCCTAGGCTGCTGATTGCTTGGTAGGCTGAAAATTTGACCCTTTAGGCTACTGAAACCAGTAATTTTGGTCTTTATTATCCAGGGCTCCTGGATCAAAGCTATTGCATCCTCCAATACATCAAGGCGCCGACATAGTGTTGCTGTTGCTGCCTTTTTGTGTTGGAGGTTGCATTGTATTATGTTCACCTTTTTTCCAACGTCCTTGCCCATGAGTAGGTTGAATGGAGTTGGATTTTCTTCAGAGGTCCATCCGCTCCTTCGCCAGGGGAGAGGTGACCTCGCTATTTTCGGGTACCTCCTCCGTCAGATCATCGACTGCTGCGACGTCCTTTCCGGAACCCATGGTGGCCTTGGAGTCAATATCCACTTCAGGTGGCTCGTCTACCAAGGACCTCGGGTCTTCAGAGGTACCCCCTGTTTCCTTCCTTGAAACCCTGATGGTCAATGAGGTGAACGCATTTTTATGCAAAACTTGACAAACTTTTCAGTGTTTAATTTCAAAGTGACTCAAATAATGACATTAGGCTACTAAGTTTTCATGAAAATAAATAACCTATACTACTTATTAATGTTGGAGCTACTCGTTCTCCAACACTGGGTAAGCAAATATGTAATTTTCAAATTTCCAGTACGATGAGCGTATTGTAAAGCTGTAAGACCTTCGTTAGAAACATTGTCTGGATTTATAGAATTGAGTTCAATCAAATTTGTAACAAATATAGTACACCTATCTGTTACATTAACTAATTTAGATAAAATATGAAATGCATTACAGCCAGTATTATCCTTCTCGTCAATATTCGCGCCATTCTCTAATGGATAAATCGCACAGTCGAATGCTTCTTCAGAACAAGCCAAAAGAAAAAGAGTTCTTCCGTCATTGTCTTTGATTTCTTCATCAGCTCGATGTTCTAATAAATTTGCAAGTAGTACAAAATTTTCATCTTTTATAGCATGATGCATTGCAGTCATACTTTCTTCACAAACGCTATCCAAGTCTATACAGTTACAGTCGATAAGTTGTCTGAAAATACTTATACAAGAGTCTTAAGTCCTGCATTTTAATTCTCCTTTTTTTGCTAATATATGTAAAGCATTACAGCCAGTATTATCCGTCTCGTCAATATTCGCGCCATTCTTTAATAGATAAATCGCACAGTCGAATGCTTCTTCGAAACAAGCCAAAAGAAAAGGAGTTCTTCCGTCATTGTCTTTGATTTCTTTATCAGCTCCATGTTCTGATAAATTTGCAAGCAGTACAAAATTTTTTTCTTCAATAGCATGATGCATTGCAGTCATACTTTCTTCACAAACGCTATTTAAGTCTATACAGTTACGGTCGATGAGTTGTCTAAGAATATTTATACAAGTTTCATAAGTCCTGCATTTTATTTCTCCTTTTTTTGCTAATATATGTAAAGCATTACAGCCAGTATTATCCGTCTCGTTGATATTCGCGCCATTCTCTAATAGATAAATCGCACAGGCGAATGCTTCTTCAGAACGAACTAAAAGAAAAGGAGTTCTTCCGTCATTGTCTTTGATTTTTTTATCAGCTCGATGTTCTAATAAATTTGCAAGCAGTACAAAATTTTCTTCTTTTATGGCATGATGCATTGCAGTCATACTTTCTTCTCAAACGCTATCCAAGTCTATACAGTTACAGTCGATAAGTTGTCTAAAAATACTTATACAAGAGTCATAAGTCCTGCATTTTAATTCTCCTTTTTTTGCTAATATATGTAAAGCATTACAGCCAGTATTATCCGTCTCGTTAATATTAGCGCCATTCTCTAATAGATAAATCGCACAGGCGAATGCTTCTTCAGAACAAGCCAAATGAAAAGGAGTTCTTCCGTAATTGTCTTCGATTTCCTTAGCTCCATGTTCTAATAACATTTCTAAGAGTTCAAAAATATGATTTTCAACAGCATAATGCATCGCAGTCACACCTTCTCCACAAACGCTATTCAAGTCTATACAGTTACGGTCGATAAGTTGTCTGAAAATATTTATATAAGGTCCATACGCCCTGTAGTCCCTTCCTCCTTCCATTTGCTAAAATATGTAAAGCATTACAGCCAGTATTATCCGTCTCATTGATATTTGCGCCATTTTTTAATAGATAAATTGCACAGTCGAATGCTTCTCCAGAACAGGCCAAAAGAAATTTTGCTAAATAATACGACCCATGCAGTCCCTTAAAGTTGAAAATATTTTCGTAAATCACATTCTTAGTTATACATCAAAAGTTATCCTTTCAAACAAATTTTGTCTGTTACTTTCGTTTGCGAAAACAATCGTATCATCTCTTATTTTTGATTTTCATATTTGTCACGGCTTTATCAGTAATATAGTATTTGTTAGATGAATTTCGAGAGATAACAATTGAAATAAGATATACCAACTATTAGTTAAGTTAGATTAAATATTTCCTTCAGTTAACATGTATACCTATTTCATTATTGTTCACCATTTTTTCAAATACGCACGCCACTGAACGTTCGGATACGGTCGGAAGTGTCGAAACTTTAGGCAGCTAAGTCTCAAGGATATTTGGCCAAGTCTGGCAGCTGTCTTCACACCGCTGCTGCAGAACATCCGAACATCCATTATAGAATGCAACAAATTGTGTTTTAATATTAATATTTTCAATAATTGGTAGTTTTTAGTTAAAGTTTTGTATATGTATGTTGAAGTGAAATAATTTTTGAAAAATGGCTTGGTTTACTTTTTTGTAGGTACCTATATACGGTCGTAGAAAAAATAATGTTCCCAATTCATGCGTAAAGTGTCTTTCGCGTCGTTCGGATCAATTGCAGTCACGTGCGGGAAAGTATAACTTTCCGCACTTGTTGGGAAATAGTTATTTTTAACCCACTTTCCCCACGCATTTTAGTTTTGAAAGTAATAAATGCGTGCGGGAAAGTAGAATGAGTGCGGGATAGTAAAATTATGCAAATTTTGACCTTATTAGATAGTTTTTTACTTCGGAAGTTATAACTATTGTGACTACAGGTGAATAAATATTCACAAAATAATCTATAAAAAAAAGATTTTTTAGCTTTTTGTTGCATTTTTCATTTTTTGGAAATATAAAATAATGAAGATATTTTTATATATCCCTAACAGCAAATAACTCCACTGGACCGGCAATTTTAAGTAATTTACAGAATGCAAAAAACTGTGTTTTAATATTAATATTTATAATAATTAGTAGTTTTTAGTGAAAGTTTTGTATATGTATGTTGAAACAAAATAATTTTTGAAAAATGGGTTGGTATACTTTTTTGCAGGTACCTATATACGGCCGTAGAAAAAATAATGTTCCTAACTCATGCGTAAAGTGTCTTTCCCGCACTTTACCGCTTGCCCGAACTCCACTCTGCGTCGTTCGGGTCAACTGCAGTCGCGTGCGGGAAAGTATCACTTTCCGCACTTGTTAGGAAAATAACTATTTTCTCCGATTGGCAGCAAATATTAATTTTGCTGACTGCGATATCAATCAGCAAAGTATTACTTTTCCTGCCTAGGCAGCAAAGTGGTTACTTTGCTGCCTAGGCACGAAAGTGATTACTTTGCTGCCTGTGATTATACATTTCCATAGCAACCAACTAAAATGAAGAGATTGTGGGAATTGTGATAATTTGCAAATACAATATCCTCATGAACAATCGGAGAAAAAATTATATGTTCAACTTGGCAGCAAAGTAGATTGACTGCCTTGGCTACTTTGCTGCCTAGTTGAACAAATAACTATTTTCTCCGATCGTGGGAAAAGCTACACTATTTTGACCTGTTTTCTATGCGCAAAGCTCAACATTCCGGGATAGTGGGCAGTTGCTAAGTAATTAGAAAATAACAGTGCGGTAATATTATTACCGCTGTAGCGTGCGTGTTCCAAATGGATTATAACAATAAAATGAAACAAAGTATGTTTTTAATTTTTAAATTGATGAAGTTGGTATGATATAAATAGAAGGAACATCTAATTTATAATGATATTTCGGAAAACAAATTAATTTTGTAATTATTATATTCATTTTAAAGCTTGTACAATTTGTAAATTGTACTAGAGGGCAACGAGAATTTATAGACGTTGAAGCTGCATGGCTAATTGTTTGGTTTATTTCATTACCACTTCTACATATATATTATGTCTGTGATCTAAACTAACTTGATTACAACTTTTTATGGACTATTTTGTGGATATTTATTCACCTGTAGTCACAATACTTTTAACTTCCGAAGTAAAAAACTATCTAAGAACCGTTTTTCACGTACGAGTATTGCGAAATTTACTCTGAAAATTTTTATAAGAATAATTTTTGCTGTTTTACACGTCAAAGTTATTGCCAAAATTTTCAGAGTAAAAATATTGACATGTTCTATATTTTTTAGAAAGTGCGTGAGAATCGACGCAGAAGCCAAAAATAGAATAAAAACAATAATGGCGTCAATGTGTCATTATTTGTTATCGTGTTTTTCATTTAGGACAGCCAAAACCTTGGTATAAACGCAAATCTCAATTAATAGAATAGATAATCAATCAAATAAACGGTTCGAATACAGTTGATTATTCAGAAATCTCAATATGTAAATCGTAACCATGACAACTTATCCCAAAAACAATCTCACTGCGCAGGCGTATGGCATGAATTCTTATGAAATTTATAGTGGTAAAAATATTATGTGTAAAACAGTCAAGCAGTGAAATGTTTTCAAAATTCTTATGAAAATTACCAATATTATTTTCAGAGTAAATTTCACAATAATTCTCGTACGTGTAAAACGGTTCTAATATGGTCAAAATTTGCATAAATTTACTTTCCCGCACTCATTTATTACTTTCAAAACTAGTGCGGGAAAGTGGGTTAAATTGCACGGTCGTAGAAAAATAAGTATTTATGACAATAAACTAGGAAGTGCGCGAGAATCGGCGCAGTAGCCGTAAATAGGATAAAAACAATAATGGCGTCAATGTGTCATTATTTATATAGTCTCCATGGCCAAAACCTTGACATAAACGCAAATCTCAATTAATAGGATAAATAATCAATCAAATAAACGGCTGATTATTTAAAAATGTCAATATGTAAATCGTAACCATGACAACTTATCCCAAAAACAGTCTCAATGCGCAGGCGTGTAGCATGAATTCTGAAATTTATAGTGGTATAGTTATTTGTTTAACTAGGCAGTCAATCTACTTTGCTGCCAAGCTGAACATATAATTTTTTCTCCGATTGTTCATGAGGATATTGTATTTGCAAATTATTACAATTCCCACAATATCTTTATTTTAGTTGGTTGCTATGGAAATGTATAATCACAGGCAGCAAAGTAACCACTTTGCTGCCTAGGCAGGAAAAGTAATACTTTGCTGATTGATATCAGTCAGCAAAATTAATATTTGCTGCCAATCGGAGAAAAAAAATATTATGTGTAAAACCAAGGCTACCTCTACAGTCAAGCAGTCAA
Source organism: Galerucella nymphaeae (assembly GCA_963978555.1). NCBI lineage: Eukaryota > Metazoa > Arthropoda > Insecta > Coleoptera > Chrysomelidae > Galerucella > Galerucella nymphaeae. The sequence goes on along the minus strand of OZ021707.1, from coordinate 17,677,626 downwards.
TATTATTTTCATAGTAAACTCCGCAATAAAATATAACAATAAATTTTTTATTTTGTCTATTATGGTTCGAACTGGTTCGAACGCTACACGTTCAACCGAAAGATTTGTAATCTATATTTTATTTCGATATTTCGAACTAGTTTCGATTCTAGTTTCGATTGCTTGTATCGACTACTAATTTCCTTAACTTAAAACTAACCTCAATGTCATTCAATAATTATAAACACAAAAATGGGGGTCACAATTTTAACACAATTTCCCATTGATAACAAAACTGGACCGCAGATAATCGAAATCCTCTCCAAAAGGATTGGAGCACTAGGTTCTATTCAACAGGGACAGTTTTTAGTTGATTGTGAAACTTATACTTCAGTTCCTCAACTAGGCCATCAAAGAACAGTCCATGTTTTACACAATTCAGAACAACCAGCAACAGTTTTCTCTTTACTTGAAACCGGAACCAAAACAATTCCATTAGCCACTGATGGTTTGTTTGATTTACTGATGATGAAAATGTCACACTTTTATACATCAAAAAAACAGACGAAAGCTGAATCAAAAGGACCAAGGTGAGCTAGGATAAGCAAATCATACTAGATTACTGCAATTTTTATTTTATAAAGAAAATTTACTCAAATGATAGGAATTTTCCAAGTTTGTCATAACATGTAATTAATAAATGTTTCAGATATGAAATAGGAGATTTTTGTGTGAAACTGGGCACAGTTACAGTGAGCAGTAATTTTAAAGGTATTTTAGTTGAAGTAGAATACAGACCATGTGTGGTACCTGCTTTGTGCTGGGATCTTATTAAAGAATTCCTTCAAGGGTTTTTAGGAATGTCTGCCCCAATAAATCCTCCCAATTATCTACAGAACAGGATGCAAGATGTATATTCACCCATAGACACCATACACCAATATCTGGAACATTTTACTGTTTTTAGAAAATCTCTAGGCCTAGGAATCAGACCTTAATGTTTTATCGTAAATTTTTGTGTATTAAAAAGTATATGTGCGGAGAAGGAGAAAATGATCATACCTACAAAGTGTAATTTGTACATTTGAATGATAAAAATGTGACATTATAACAAACGGCAAATTGTATGTCACAATAGAACTTCTATTTTACATTCAATTTACACTTGGTACTATTGTATATTTATTTGTTTTCTAATAAAATGATTAATTTAGTCAAGCTTATTTCAAACATATAATTCTACTTGTTGACTCAACAGACAGTTAGATGCTAGAATTTATGGTGTATTTGCAATCATTTAAGTTTGTGTATCGCAGACATGCTGGAAGATAGGTGGTGCCTTTGGATGATCCAGTGGAGAAAATGAGAATCCTAGGTTATTCATATTAGTGACTAGTGTTGAGAGAAAATAGTAAAGTTCATTTTAGTAATCAATGATACAAATATACACAGGGTCTCCATAAGGGTTACTGGCGTTTGTGTGCAAAAAAGGATTTTGGTGCCCCTTTAATTTCTTGCAGGTAGTTAGGTAGGTGCTTGATATAAGCAAAAAACTGAAATTTAGAAGTCATATTTATTTGTAGACTGTAATATCAAAATGAAACAGAATAAAATCATAACAAAGTAATTTTAAACAAATTCTTGTGCACATTCATTTTAAAGCATATACCTACTTAACAAATGGGATACAGACACGTTGCTTATAAATAATAGAAAATAACCAAAAACTAAAAAAAATAACATTTTTTTTTTAACAAATATCAGAAATATTGCCTGATGTCTACATTCCACCTAATATATAAAGTATTGTACTTACTACTTGTACTGATACTTTAGGTCAGTTGGTAGGGGCCACAACTACAAGTATAATTAGCACTACCTACGGCTGATTTTTTTACATGTACCTTTGAAGTATAAATAAAAGTTTACCAGATTTCCAAAATTTGAAAAAACAAATCAAAAAAAACTTCGAATTTTTTTAATATTTCGCGATGGGAGGAAGGTACAGGAAAATTAGTGTTTTGCAATGAAAACAGTTTTTTCTTTCTTATTTTTTATGTATAAGTGAATAATAGCCATTATATGAATACTATACTTTGTCCGCGATTATGGATTAGGTACCAGTTTAGGTATGCATTTTTTGCCCAACTGAAACAATATAGGGAAAAATCACGAACCGCGAGATGGCGCTGAAAAATCCAAAATGTCGGATCGGAGGGTGAACAACAAATATTCTCTCATTTGATATTAGCTTCGTTTTCGAAATTTTTGTGTTGTATTGCTGGATTTGTGTCATAAGATATCTATTAATAATGCCTGTGAAAGTAGAGATATCAATTTCGGATATTCTGGATTGTTGGTGAACGTGTTTGGCCAATTATGAAGGTGAGGTTCCAATGAAAAAGTTAGAAGCTTATGTATGAGATCTCCAACAATATTACAATCCCCTATTATAAATTTCAGTGAGTCCTGGATTTGTCAATGTTCCTGTAAAGCAGGATTAGGGAGATACTGCAAGGATATTATTGCTACATTGATTTATATTAACAGGTAAATAAGTTTTCTTAATTACCAAGTAGGTAGATGATTTCAAAACCACACCACACATCCCTGTTTGCCTCCTCTCTTTTTCATGTTTCAGATATGAGATGTTAGAACCAGTAAGCTGTACTGATCTCTGGCTCAAAATTAGGGAAAGGAAAAAAGACAGAGATAATAAGTAGGCCAGAACCATTTCAGTCATTCAGTCACCCATTAATTAAAAAAAAGAAAATACAATACAACAGCTGAACTGAACAAAAAAAAACTTTGATCTTCTTCCCTACAGTTTTAGACAATGAAAACGATCAATAATTATGCCATTTGAATATGTTGAACATCAGCACTTTTTTAATACCTGCAGATGTGGGGGATTCTGCTTTGGCAACATTTTTGGCAAGATATCATCAAGTAAAAGAACAAATGGGTGCACCAGTGTATGATTCAAGTAATAAGCAGATGTTGTATAATTTAGTTTTAAAATGGCATATCGGCCATTTCGATTAGAGAGAAAAAAGCTTTATCTGTTCGACTTACCTGTTTTCTTTTATGTGCTGTTTGTTTTTATTTTCAGGCATCCAGATCATATTATGCAATATGTATTGTATCACAATAATAAATAAATAATATAAAAAAGTTATTGTTTCATTATATAAGCAAAGGTATATATGTATGGTTTTGCACAATAATTATAAATAGGTGGAAGACTATGCAATAATAAAAACAAATTTTGCTTTTCATAATATCATTTAATCTATTTTATGCAGAATACGAATAAAGAAACATGTATAATACTAATTAACTAAATGAAAAAATATAGAATAAAATACATGGTATAGCAAAAATAATAAACCAGAAGTAATTGTTTTGAGTTCTCACCTACTATCCGTAGGTGAGAACTATATACCTATATAATATATATTTTTTTGTATGTTGATAATTAGTCACTGGAAGATTCTGGCTATAGGAAAGGATCTATTTTTCAAATGCTCCCACTGTGTTGTGGATATTGAATACTAAAAAATATAAATTGAAGTGAAGAGAATCTGATAGTAAAAATTTTTGAACTTACCACAAAAACAATCCTCTTTCAGAAAGTGCTTGCTGCAAACAAGCATGTATTTTGAGATAGGCTTCCCTACCTTCAAGATTTTTTGCCATTTCTTTACTGCCGTGGGATTCAAAGATAATTTATGTACAGAAATATCCGAAGTACTGTCTGATGCACATTGAGGAACTGAGCACATTTTGCGTGATATTACCTCATTATCTCTTCCAATCCGCTGCATTTTAAGATTTGATGTTTATTTGAAACATCTATTGTTCATAAAATAACGTAAAAATATATCACTTTCGACCTAAATCACTTAAAATTGTATAAAAATCTCACACTTCACCCATATAAACACATATGGGTTAGTTTGTTGTTCACCCTCCGAGTATTTCGAACGATTAATTGTAGATGTCGCCCACTCCGTGATTCTTCCCATCATTGTCTAATATAAAGAAATAGTCTGTCAACCTCATGAGTATAACAGAGACCATAAAAAGAGAGATGCATACATATTGAGAGGTGGCGGCTAAAGTTAAATTACGGTGAAATTTGAAACTTCCAGAAACTTGTGTAAACGAGATGCTATTGACCAATAGGTGGCTCTATGATAAAATCTTAATAACCCTCAAAATAAACATAACAAAATACATTTTTACTTATCAGAGTTGAATAAAAATTTCTATCTAGATAACTAACCCAACCAAAAAAAAATTTTACGAGTATAGATAAGTATATTTCAAAATAATTTCTGGACTGTTTTCTGGTCGGATTTATAATAAAAGTAACAGATCCGTATTAGATAAAATTTAGATACCAAATCATAAATTAAATTTATATTTAGACAAAAAATAACTGAATTTTGCAAGAACAAATCTAATTGGAAAATGTTATCAAACAATGTTTCTTTTAAAAAAGATACGATACTGTGTTATTGTTATATACAGGGTGTTTTCAAATGACACTTACAACGTTTGCATGTACTTATATACCTTTAGTAAAATTGGACAAAATGAGCTCATTTACTTTTTGAAAAACAGGGTGTTGAAGTATTGAAAAAATGATTGTTTTAATTTGATAACTTTAAAATGGATGAATAAATTGATTTTACATTTGGTAGGTTGTTTCTAAATAATGTGAAAAGGCATATTTTTATAAAAAAACATTTGACAATTCTTGATCCAGTGGTGTACATTTGGAAAAAAATGTCACTTTTCTCCTCCCATTTTTCACGCTACTGGTATTTGTAGCTATTTTCAATACTAATTTTTTTATATGTGTAAGTTATGTGTTTTACGTGAAAAAAATAAGGAATATAAAATTGATTGAAAATAGCCACAAATGTCAGTGAAAAAAGGAAGGAGAGAACTGACATATTCTTCCAAATGTACACCACTGGATCAAAAATTGAATGTTTTTTATAAAAAAATGCCTTTTACATTTCAAAACAACCTGCCAAATGTCAAATCAACTTATTCATACATTTTAAAGTTATCAAATGAAAACATTTGAATTTTCATAACTTCAACACCCTTCAACGTATTTCGAAAAGTAAATGAACTAATCCTTATATCATTTTGTCCAATTTTACAAGAGTTTTCTACATGTATACGTTGTAAGAGTCATTTGAAAACACCCTGTATATCGGATTAACGTCTACGTGCTGTTTGTTTTTCTTTTGATTCAATAATATTGTATCATAGTTAATCGTAGGTATTTTACTTTCCGTTCGCTACCTACCTAGGTATATCTCTACTGAAAAATGATAATATGCGTAAAGTTTTTCTTCAAAAAATAGTAATTAAGACTGTCCAAAAAAAGTGAGTTTATAGCATTTAATTGTCTGTGAACTATTTTGGAAACATGTAGGCTCTGTTCGTATATCATCTTTGTGACTGCAACTAACGAAAAAATAATTCAGAACCATCCATTATTATCATATTTATTTGATAAACTGTATTCTATTCCATCCAACCACTATTTACGTATAATAATCAAAAGAACAACAATTCTTCAAAATACCAATCCACGCAACTACAACAAGAATTAAATACTTGATAAATGCGAGATAACTATAAAACCTTTTCACCCTTTACCTAAAGGTGGTGTGGTTATTATAAATGACCTTCAAAAACATGTAGATTAATTTCGAAAATAGACTCACAATTAATACAGATTGTCGTCAGTTACATCTAGCGTTTAAAAACATAATCACATAAAATAAATAGGTATCTTTCCTAATACGAAGTGAAATATTATCATTGTCTAATATAAAGAAATAGTCTGACAACCTTATGGGCTAAAAATTTAACAGTTTTTCGGTAGTTCGGATTGGACGTTTAGGTGGCGTAGATTTAACGAGTAGATGGCGCTGAATATAATATTTCACTTCGAATTAGGAAAGATACCTATTTATTTCAAGTGATTATGTTTTTAATCGCTAGATGTAACTGACGACAATCTGTATTAATTGTGAGTCTATTTTCGAAATAAATGTACCTGTTTTTGAAGGTCATTTATAATAACCACACCACCCTTAGGTAAAGGGGGAAAAGGTTTATAGTTATCTCGCATTTATCGATTATTTAATTCTTGTTGTAGTTGCGTGGATTGGTATTTTGAAGAATTGTTGTTATTTTGATTATTATACGTAAATAGTGGTTGGATGGAATATAATACAGTTTATCAAATAAATATGCTAATAATGGATGGTTCTGAATTATTTTTTCGTTAGTTGCAGTCACAAAGATACAAACAGAGCCTACATGTTTCCAAAATAGTTCACAGACAATTAATTGCTATAAACTCACTTTTTTGGACAGTCTTAATTACTATTTTTTGAAGAAAAACTTACCTACGCATTTTTTATCCTTTCTCAGTAGAGATATACCTAGGTGGGTAGCGAACGGAAAGTAAAATACCTACTATATATGATACAATATGATTGTATCAAACGAAAAACAAACGTAGCACGTGGACGTTAATCCGATATACAGGGTGTATTCAAATGACTCTTACAACGTGTAGACATGTAGAAAACTCTCGTTAAATAGGACAAAATGATATAAAGGATTAGTTCATTTACTTTTCGAAATACGGGGTGTTGAAACGGTTGAAGTTATGAAAATTCAAATGTTTTCATTTGATAACTTTAAAATGGATGAATAAATTGATTTGATATTTGGCAGATTGTTTTTAAATGTAAAAAGGCATTATTTGATAAAAAAATTCGTCAATTTTTGATCCAGTGGTGTACATTTGGAATAATATGTCACTTTCTCCTTCCTTTTTTCACTGACATTTGTGGCTATTTTCAATCAATTTTATATTCCTTATTTTTTTCACGTGAAAAAGATAACCTTCACATATAAAAAAATTAGTAGTTATCAAGATATGTATTTAATGTTTTCATGAAGTTTGCAACATCATTTTCAATAATAAAAGCACAATTTTGTACAAACATTTTCGAGACTTCTCACAATGTTCAAGATGCATTAATTGCTGCTTCACAAATTAGTATCTGATACATATTTTAGTAGTTTGAAGGTTATTAAAAAAAGATATTTTTTTATTTTATTATTAATAAATTAAGTTGCAGACTTCATGAAAACATTAAATATCGAAAACTATACACATTTTTTGATGTGCAAAGGTTATGTGTTTTTTACGTGAAAAAATTGAGGAATACAAAATTAATAAAGAGGCCACCGATATGTTGTGTATTCAGCTAAAAAGTCAATACTAAATTTCAAGATATACCCTTCAGGGTTGTATTCTTTATTTTAATAAAGCGATATAGATGTTCGCAATGATATCAAACATTGACATGCAAAATCTTATGTTTTAAACAGTATACATTAACTGTCATTCTTGTCAGAAAAAACCACTTTTTGTTGGCCACACTGACCTTAAACTGAACTCTTCTATTAAAAATAGCTACAAATACCCAGTAGCGTGAAAAATGGGAAAAGAAAAGTGACATATATTTCCAAATGTACACCACTGGATCAAGAATTGACAAATGTTTTTTTATAAAAATACCCTGTTTTTCAAAAAGTAAATGAGCTTATATCATTTTGTCCAATTTTACTAAAGGTATATACATGCAAACGTTGTAAGTGGCATTTGAAAACACCCTGTATATCACAATAACACAGTATCGTATCCTTTTTAAAAGAAAAATTGTTTGATAACATTTGCCAATTAGATTTGTTCTTGTAAAACTCAGTTATTTTTTGTCAAAAAAAAATAAATTTTTTCTACATTCATGCAAAAAACAACACTTTTGTGCACCACATTTAATGGAAAAAGTGGTACTTTATTGCACTAGTGCAATAAAATATTTTATTGCACTCATCTGTCATTCTTGTGTCAGTTTTGTGATGATTAATGACAAACATAAACATTTAAATTGAATAAAAATCCATAGCAAGTACCTGATCCTGCTTTAATACAACAATAATATATGTATATCTTACTACTTAGTCTCAACGAGTTACAATTATTTCAAAAATCTTTAATTATTTAAAATTTAAATGGTCAAGGCGAAAACCAGCTATGATTGAGTACTGACAAGGTGGAGGCCATAAAGATACAAAAAAGAAGAACGGGTTGAGTTTTATTAGGTTAGATTAGGTTTTTGACATATTTATATTGTAATTTTCCAGTTTTTGCATGAATTTAGAAAAAATATTGTATGCAACTCTTGCAAAACGTGTTTTTTGCACTCGACGTGTTGTCCAGCTCGGCCTAAAGACCTCGTTGGACAATTTCACGTCGCGTGCAAAAAACACTCTCTTTTTGCACTTGTTGCATAAATAACTATTATTTATGATTTGGTATCTAAATTTTATCTAATACGGATCTGTATTTTATGATAAATCCGACCAGAAACTGAGTCCAGAAATTATTTTGAAATATACTTATCTATACTCATAAAATTTTGTTGGGTTGGGCTATTTATCTAGGTAGAAATTTTTATTCAACTTTGATAAGTAGAAATGTATTTTGTTATGTTTATTTTGAGCGTTATTAATATTTTATTATAGAGCCACCTATTGGTCAATAGCATCTCGTATGCACAAAAGCTTCTGGAAGTTTCAAATTTCACCGTAATTTAACTTAAGCCGCCACCTCTCAATATGTATGCATCTCTCTTTTTAGGGTCTCTGTTATACTCACGAGGTTGACAGACTATTTCTTTATATTAGACAATGATATTATATTCAGCGCCATCTAAACGTTAAATCTTGCTTTCACAATACGCCACCTAAACGTCCAATCCGAACTACCGAAAAACTTTTAGCCCATAAGGTTGTCAGACTATTTCTTTTTATTAGACAATGATATAGTTTATTACATTTATATACTTAGCTTAAAACTTCACTTTCGCCATATTAAATTTTCTAGTAATATCAATCAAACACACCAGTACGTCTCTTCTGCTTTTGACATACCTGATGGTTTGATTTGGAAAAGCGAGGAATAGTGGTCGCAGTTTCGAATCCGGCTCTTGATGAAAATTTTAATTTAATATATTGCGTCGTTTGTAAGAATATAATTTCCACACGGTGCGGAATAGTAAATTGTGCAACTAGTGAGAAAAATTGCATTTCCCACGTGTTGTACACTATACTTTTTCTACGACTGCAAATTAATGGATAATTTAACTATTTTAAAGTAGTAGGGGAAGTGTGCCCATGTTGGACCCCTTAAGGATATTGTCATATAACTTCTTTATTTATGCATGTATTTCATACTAATGAATATGTATATGTTCGATATTTGATAAAGTTTAGGTTGACCACTATGTTTTCTGTTAAAAAATATACAGGCTCGAATGGAATTACATATTTTTTGAAAATATTTGAAATGGCCCATCATAGGCAAGAATGTGCATATGATGACCCCCTTAGTGTTCCTATGATGGATCGATCACATGTACAAACAAAAATAGTATTATTTAATGTTTTCAATAATTTATAATTCACAATTAAATAAGGATTTTGTTGAAAAAATTTTAACAATGACTATGTCAAAACAACAAAATAATAAAAAACTGAACAAAGCAATGAAAATATATCACAAAAACTGAACTAAAAATCGATTCTTTGGTTTCAAATCACAACAGAAATACTAGTCCCAAAAACACAATTCACACACGAAATGTTTGCGCCGTTCATCAACTCCAGCACATTCAGTACCTATGACACATTCTTGGCAAAGGATCCATTTTTCTCTGGATAGAGAATGGGAAAAAAATTCGTTGCAATATATTATGTTCTCGGGTAGAAAATTGTATTTGTCTAAAATCTTACTTAACGCAATAAAATAGGCGCGTATGTTGGGTTTATTAAAAGCCTGGGCTCTGGCAAACGATGTGCTTTCTGGAGTTCTTAAACTCAACTGTGGATTACGCCTTAAAAAGCCTCTGATCCATTTCCATCCTGCCATTTTGGTTTCGCAATTGAAGGAATGTTTTCCTTACTGGTTAGGCCGAAAAATCGTGTTTTCAAGTCAATAATAAGGGCGACCAATTCTTTTTCCAGTTGTGCAGAGAACGTAGATCTTCGACCTCCTAAATCACCTTTGGAACTGCCTTAATGTTTAGCATGACGTCTCTGAAGTGTTGATACCGGAACATTGAAAGTTTTGGCTGCCACTTTGAATCCCATGCTTTTATTCTCAATACTATGCAAGGCTTGCTGCATATTACGTTCCTCCCATTGTTGCCGTCTCTGGGCAGCCATTCTTATTAATATTAAAAATAATAAAATACCCAGAGTGGAAAGGTTGTTAATAATGCACTTTGTATTCCAATGATGGACCCCGATTGGGAGGGTCTATCAAAGGACGACATTGTAGGGTCCATCATAGGTTTAAAATCATATATATCCTTAAAATCTTTTAAAGTATAACCAATGTTAATTTGATGACCCATATTCTTAATCCCATTGAAGAAAGAAGCCGCCCAATGGCGTGCATAATTTTTTTTTATAAATTCGAATATTGTGAAATAATGTTTTTCAAATGTTATTCAAATGAATATAGTGGATAAAATTAACCTGCATCAAATTTGTAATACAATTATCAGAAATTACAGAATTTTCTTTTTTCAAACACGCGTATATATTTAAAACAACGCGTTGACACTGAACATGTAAATCTTTGTTTTTAAATTCGGCCCTATCATCATTTATTGCTAAGTCATTTGCTTGTGACGCCAAATTATTAGATTCCCGCGCTTCATCTTGGACTCTCGTTTCAAATGGTCTCCAAAATGCCATTCTAATTAATTACAAATGAATTATATTCTCAAAACTTACCCTAACGTCTACGAACAAATAAATATTGTATTGATATCAATTCACTCAATATTTATTTATTTATTTATTTATTTACGGGCAAGCCCATTTTAGGTATAAATTACAATTTTAAAATTATAATTAAAATAAAATGAAAAAATATGGAATAATTACATGTCATACAATAAAGAATAAGTAAAAAAGAGGTTAAAAATTTAAATATTTAAAAAGACAAAAGACAATAGACAATAAGCATAAATAAAGCATTAACATTAAAACATTAAAGCTCGGTATTCAGTAATTGAGTTTTAAAGTGATGAAAGGGGGTGTTAAACATCTCAAGATCATTATGAGTATTGGCTAATCTTAACATTCTTGGAATACAGTTATTGAAAGTATTGTTTAAACGATAAAAAGGTACATAAAATGTTTGTTGCTGTCGGGTTGATCGGGTTTGAACATGAAGATTAATTTTTGCTAGAAGTTCAGCACAACTGCATCTGCCATTGATAATGTTGAAAAGTAATGTCAGGTCTCTCTGTTTCCTCCTAGTTTCCAAGGAGGGGATGTTCAGAAAATGCTCTAAAAATTCATAATCGCAAAAGATACCCAATTTATAGGCCATGTATCTAAGAAAATTGTGTTGGACATTTTCAATGGTATTATTATTTCATTAAACTCACTCAACCAAGAAATAGATACTACTATATTATTTGAAATAGGTCTACATATAAATATACAATTAGAATTGCACACGCCTATGAGACTAATGAACAAAAGGCCTGCACCCTAAGCCCATTAAATTTTTATGTTTTAGTGGACCACCTTAGTAGCTACCCGAATTTTTCGATATTATGAGCAATATTTCACTCGGTAACTGGCAGGTGCACCTGCGGTGCCAGATTTTCATAATATATCAGGCATACATGAAGTTGTTCTAATTAATTTCTCTTCTTATAACAGTTTCGAGCGACTTTTTTTAATTCTTACAAATAAATTTATATTATGTATTTTTTATTTAATATTTCCAAACTAGTTTTCTAAGAAAATCATGAGCTAACAGTATTTTGAAGTAATGGGAAACATATGTAAAATGAGCACAACAATTTCAGAAAATATTTCTGACAAAATTGCTTTATTTTATGGTCCTCAAACTAACTTTGGTTAAAGTATAACTTATTTATTATTTATTTCAACTCAAAGCTGAATGTAGCAAACGAAGGACAACATGCAAAACTACTTTACACATGAATGGCGTTCGTTTGCTAAACTTCTAAAATATATATTTTTTGTACATATCCAACACAAAATTTTAGATCAAGACTTGCCGAAATGGATTTTATTTTATCGCTTCGTCATAACCACCTGCACACGTACGAAAGTCAATGTCAACTAAGAAAACAACTTGATACACAGGCCTAATATGTCAGTTGTGTGAAAGGCACGCGATTTTCAAAAATACTTCCCCTATATTTTAAACAAAATAATGAAAAATAAAAAAAAGGTAGTTCGAAATGCTGGTCAAACTTCGAAATGCTGGTCAAACTTTTCAAAGGTTTATGGATGAAGTTTTGCGCGGTTTGGATTTTTGTTTCGTTTACATGGACGACATTCTTGTTTTCTCTCGTTCGTCATCTAAGAATTATTTTTGAACGTCTCTCGAAATACGGTTTGTCATCAATCCAAATAAATGCATTTTTGGAGTTGATGAAATTAATTTTTTAGGGTACTCTATTTCTTCTGCTGGCATCCGTACTCTAGAAGAACGTGTTCAAGCAATTAATGATTTCCCTCTACCAAAAACAGCAAAGAGTCTTCGCCGTTTCTTGAGAATGTTAAATTTCTATCGCAAATTCATACCTCACGCCTCTGAATATGAAGCTCCTTTACATAACGCAATAAGCAATCCACTTCTGAAAGGTACTCAGACGATAGACTGGACACCTAAATTAGAAGAAGCTTTCTCAAAATGCAAAAACTGCATTTCTTCTGCTTCACTTCTGGTCTTCTCTCGTATCGGAGTGCCACTTGGCTTATTCACAGATGCTTCAAATCACTCTGATGGAGCCTGTTTGCAGCAGCTCGTTGATGATGTTTGGCAACCACTTGCGTTCTTTTCAAAGAAAATGTCTTCGAAAGAAAATTCTTGGCCTGCTCACTATCGTGAACTTTTTGCTATATACGCTGTAATTCAGCATTTTCGTCATTTTTTGGAAGAACATCCATTCACGATCTACACAGATCACAAACCGTTGGTTTACGCTTTTCAACAAAAACGTGATAAAAATTTCCACCAGTTCAACTCAATCAACTCTCTTTCATCGCGGAATTTTCAACTGACATTCAATACATTAAAGGTGCCGAAATATTGTAGCCGACACCCTTTCCCAGATTGAAGCTGTTTCTGCACCACTTGTTTACGAGTTACTGTTTAAATCTCAAGAAAAAGACGAAGAACTCAAGAAGATTATTCAAGAAAATTCTTCTCTCCACATCGAACGTGTGCCAATTCCTGGATCCTCACTTACTGTGTTTTGTGATACATCAACAGGAAAACCACGACCTTTCATCACACCTTTATTCCGACATCTCGTTTTCAATCAACTTCATAGTTTGAGTCATCCCGGGGCCAATGCTTCACTCAAGTTAATTAGCGACCGATTCGTTTGGCCTTCTATGAGCAAAGATTGTCGAAATTGGGCTCGTGCTTGCACTGAATGTCAACGATCGAAGATTTCTCGTAACGTTCAAGCTCCTATTGGAAATTTCAAAACTCCCACACAAAGGTTTTCTCATATCCACATCGATTTGATTGGGCCACTTCCACCTGCACAATCTTTTCGATATTGTTTGACCACCATCGATCGTTTTACTCGATGGCCCGAAGTTTATCCTTTACAGAATATAAGTGCAGATTCGGTGATTCACGCTCTTTTGGATTGCTGGATGTCTCGTTTTGGTTTTCCTCAAACTATAACCTCAGATCGTGGAGCTCAATTTACTTCTCATGTTTTCAAAAATTTCGTAAAGTTTTTTGGAATTCGACATAATCTCACTACAAACTGGCATCCTGCTGCGAATGGTTTAGTCGAACGTTTACATCGCAACTTGAAAGCTGCAATAATGGCTCATTCTGACATCGACTGGGTTCATGCTTTGCCCCTCGTATTACTTGGAATTCGTTCAGCTTTTAAAGAAGATATCAAGGCTACTTCTTCTGAGATGGTTTATGGAGAAACTCCACGTTTACCTTTTGAACTTTTCTCTTCAAAGACTGAAAACAGGAATCCCGACGATACGAGCAGCTTTCTCTCGAGCTTAAGAGAATGCATGTCACGATTACGACCAACTCCAGCATCAAGACATTGTCAACCTGGCGTTTTTGTTTTCAAGGGACTCTCGAAATGCAGTCATGTTTTTTTGAAAGAAGGACCCATTCTCAAAGCACTTCAACCACCATACACAATTTTGCTCTCCACAGTTTTTTTTGATAAAATGCATAATTTTCGAGATATCCGCGAAAAGCATATCAAAAACGTCGATTTTTTCTTCTAAAAAGCGTTACTTTCAATTGCGAATAACTTAGAGAATATTGATTTTACAAAAACAATGTATGTAACATTTTTTGCTTAGAATCACTTTTTCAATCGATTCCTGTGGTTAAAATGTAATAAAAAAATTTCAACCCCGAGATGGGGTGGCAACCACCCCCAAGGCTTTAGCTCCCTTCGGTTCGATATAGATTTTGATCATTGGGCTATCACCTACCTTCTGTTAAAATTTCAAGTCAATCCATGCTGGACAAAAAAATTGCCAGGTGAAATGCTTCATTCCCTGTACTATATGAAAAGTATCAACAGTAAAAACACAAGAGCTTTTTTTTATAGGATAAATTTCTCTTTGCAACGAAACAGTTTTGCAAATCACTAGGTGGAGCGATTTTATCTAATGTCAGTTTTTCGTGCAAATTTATGATTGGCCAAACTTTGAGTTGAAGAGGAATTTATTTGATAAAAGGGAAGCTCGAGTGTTTTTTGGCAAGATAAATTCCGTTCCTGCTCCCGAGTATACAACGCGGTCTGGCAGAAGAGTTAGATTTAAAAAAAACTTTGAATTTGTAACCAAATTCTCTGCCAAGGGGGGTATTGTGGCGGTTTAGAGAATGATAAGAAGTTAAAAGTGAGTGACAGTAGTGGGGATATTTTGGACAAATTTAATAGATTTCATTAGCTGTCAACCAGTCAACATTATTTTTATAATATTTTCATAAATATAAAACTTAATAGCATATATTCTTTATCAAAACCAT
Source organism: Galerucella nymphaeae (assembly GCA_963978555.1). Classification (NCBI taxonomy): domain Eukaryota; kingdom Metazoa; phylum Arthropoda; class Insecta; order Coleoptera; family Chrysomelidae; genus Galerucella; species Galerucella nymphaeae. The sequence continues at coordinate 17,662,445 of OZ021707.1, read as the reverse complement.
ATTTACTTTGCTATAGATTCAAAGTCAAATACCGGAAAAATGATGCATTTTTCGTAGAATACTCATAAAATCTTTTTCAAAGAGCATCATTAGACCTTTATTTTCAAAAAAAAGGTCTGTAGCATCAAAATTAAGTGAATAATGACAAAAATAATGTCAGTACTGAATTTTTCATACTTAAAAATCGGTGAAAACAACCCCCTAACTACCTCCCTAATTAAAATTGATCTTCATTCTTATGCAATTCTCTTTGTATGTATGGTTAATATGTCCCAGAAGTTTGACCAATTTAAAATTCATAGTTTTCGAAAAATTGCTTAAAGTAAAAAGTTATTTTCCATAATTTTGTATTTTTTACCCTTTCTTTCAAAATAACTCCGAACATATTAGAGGTACAAGCAGAGTTATAAAACTAAATTGTAGTTTTTTTATGACAAAAGTAGATTTTTTGTACAGTTGATATTTGACGAGATATAACCGTTTAAAACGTCTATTTACGCACGAGCACCACCTTTTTTTAGCCATTTAAACTCACCCCATTTAAAAGAGATTTAAAGAGATTTAACTTACAGATCCTTGTAGTTCTTGAAAAAACCCTACAAAATCGTTTTCGAATAAACTTTTTATCATTAAAAATGAAGGAAATACGTTAAAAAAACCAATCGATTTTTTTTTTCGAAAAATTCCAACAGTATAGTGTAACGTTTATTTTAATTTAAATTTACAACTAATTATCGGCAAATGAATTCCTTCACAAGCACGTCGGCAACAGTTGCGGCTTCTTGGTTTGGAATGGCATACGCTTCCACCCATTTTGTGAAATAGTCCATCACCACCAAAATGTACCTGCTGCCATCTGCTGTCGGTGGAAACGGTCCGGCAATATCCAGGGCAATGCGCTCAAAAGGGCTTCCAACATTGTACTGCTTCATAGGAGCCTTTCTTCTCCCGTGAGGTCCATTGGTCGTGGCACAGGTAGTGCATTGCTTACACCAGTCCTTCACATCTTCGGAACTGTGCATCCAGTAAAACCGTTCTCGCACCCTCTGGAGGGTTTTCTTTACACCTAGATGTCCTCCTGATGGACTATCGTGTAATTTCCGCACTACTGCTACTACCCTTGATCTTGGAATCACCAAGTGTCTTCTACTTCCGGAACCATCATCGTTTTCGATTACTCGCTGTAGCAAACGGTTTTCCAGAACCAGCGAGTCCCACTGGGCCCAATACGATTGCATCGTTGGCGAGTATCTTGAAATCTCCTGCCAAGTAGGTCGACAGTTTTCCTCTTTCCAATGTCGGATTTTCTTCAAGTCGGGATCGTTCTCTTGTTCCTCTTGCAGCTTTTCTGGTGTCCATTCGTCGCTGGTCACCGTGGTTCTTCGAATCGCAGCTTCCTTAGCTTCTGTTTTACTGCAGTGGGAGCATTCTGCAGTACATGGTCTTCTTGACAGGGTGTCCGCATTTCTGTGGCTTATTCCGGCTCTATGCTCAATAGTGAAATTATATTCTTGGAGCCGCTCTATCCATCTAGCGATTTGACCTTCAGGGTTCTCAAATTGCATAAGCCAGCCAAGTGCTGCATGATCGGTTCTAATTACAAATTTCTTCTCATACAGATACTGATAGAAGTGCTCCACGGACTTCACTACTGCCAGGAGCTCTCTTCTTGTGACGCAGTAGTTTTGTTCTGGTTTGGAAAGGACTTTGCTAAAATATCCCAGAACTTTCTCTTGTCCTCCTTGAACCTGTGATAGCACTCCTCCAATTCCAACATTGCTAGCATCAGTATCTAATATGAATTCTCCGTCTGGTAGTGGATAGCCGAGTATGGGTGCAGTAGTCAAATACTTCTTTAAGGTTTCGAACGAAGTTTGGCAATCTTCGTCCCAGAGAAACTCCCTTGCTTCCTCTGTAAGTCGTGTCAGAGGCTTGGCAATATCTGCGAATTTCTTAATGAATCGCCTGTAGTATGTACAGAGTCCAAGGAAGCTTCTAACTTGGTGCTTGTCGGTAGGTCTTGGCCACTTTCGTATAGCAGCAACTTTTTCTTCGTCTACAGCTACACCATCCTTGCTGACTACATGGCCTAGGTAATTGACTTTGCTTTGAAATAGTTGACATTTCTTGGGGTTGAGCATCAGTTGGGCAGCTTGCAACCTTTTGAAGACATCTTCCAAATTCTTTCGATGTTCTTCGAATGTCCTTCCCAAGAAGGAATACTTCTTCAGAACCTACTCTTATCACTCGGTTCTTGAAATCTAGCTGGAAGCCGTGTAGGTTCATAACGTCCATTCCGAGTATTATGTTCTCTTCGATATCAGCGACAACGACAGTGTGGGTGAACTTCTCTGTGCCAATTCCCAATTGCACCGGTAGTTCTCCATGGACGTTGGCGCTTTCACCTGTAGCAGTCTTGAGTCGCAGCCTGGTCGGTAATAGTCGTTTTCGGGTGTTGACAATCTCGGGGCGAATAATAGTCCTCGTTGCTCCAGTGTCCACCAATAGCGTATACTTATATAATAATAATAATAATAAATATATTTCCAACAAAGATAAACATTACAGTTTTATAACATGTTAAAAAAAGATAATGGAAATAAATGGAACCACAGAAACCAACTTAATGGTTTGTGCGTGGTGATCATCATGGATACAACATACTGTACTGTCCAATTTTGATAAATATAAAATTTAAAATTTTAAAATTTGGAAAACTAAAAATCTAAAAATTTAAAATACACACGGCTAATACATGTTAAAATACACATAAATATTAAGATAAATATACGTATAAAAATAAATGTACAATACTAAAAACATGGAAGAAATACCCTTTTTTTGTGTTTAGAAACTATGTAGGTAGATGATCTGGACCTCTTCATCAATATAATAACGGTTACTGACAAATCAAGAAAATGTAGTGTGTGAAGTTGGATATTTGTATCAAACATCAGACAGAAGAGGTAGATCTAAAAATCAATATAGGCATGTATAATGTGTCTTTCTGTTTCTTGTAACCAGATTTTAATTTTTTTTTTAAATTGGAAACTGTTACCAATTTCTTTAATGTCATTTGGTAGTTCACGATATATACGTGGTGCAATGAATTTAAAACTTCTTTGTCCTATTTTTTTATGTGCTTTTCCAGATTGAAACTGTTTGCTTACTTTGTGTCGTGTTTCATACTTATGTTCAATTTCTTTCAACTTGTTCCTGTTTAGATGTTGTAAAAACATGATACGATATACATATAGTTGTCGTATGTCGAGGATTCTGGATTCCAAAAAGAGTATGTTACTTGGGTAAGTTTTTTTTTTACTCAACATGATTTTTAAAAAGTATTTTTGGACTATTTCTATTTGATCTAGGTGACTGGAATAAATTCCTCCCCAAGCGGCTATTCCGTATTGAAGGAGTGATTGAACAAGAGAATGGTATACTATTCTTATTTGTGATATGTTTAGAATATTTTTAAGTTGCTTAAATTTAAATAGTATTGAACGTAATTTATTAGCTAGTGTTTTCGCGTGTATATTCCATTTTAAATTATTGTCAATATCCACGCCTAAATAACGGATGTGTTTTGTTTCATTGATCTCAACTTGTGTTCCTTCTGAATCTATGCATAATAGGTTATTAAAATTAGGTTCTTTTCTTTTGTCACAGCTAAAGGCAATGTATTTTGTTTTTTCAAAGTTAATAGTTAATTTCATACTGTCAAACCAATCTTTAATATTACATAAGTCGCTTTCATTAATTCCTTCCTTCCATTAATTTCACCATCCACGTATACACTATCATCGCGACATTTCAGAGAGGCTATTAGTATGAGAGGGTCTTTGGAAGGTCTTCGGGTCGAAGCTGCCCTCTGATGGCCGCCCCTCCCTAGTTTTCCTGCTGGTCGTCTTTGTTTGTAGCAGTTCTTGGTCGCTTGCATGAACTGCGTACATGTCCCATTTCTCCAAAATTCCAGCATCTCACAGCTTTCGGTTTTCCATTTGAGATGCTTTTCATCATGTTGACAATCTGGTCAAGCTTATTCTCAACTTCTTCGTCTGCTACGGCCCTCACCTTGCCGTATACTCCCGAAGCCTGTGTTGCTGCTTCGTATTCCAATGCTGCAGAGAGTACGTCGACCAGTGTCTTATGCCGAGCCAAGCGTAGAGTTCTCTGCATTTCGCTGTCACGAACTCCGTCGATGAATGCCTGAACCCCTAAACATTCCATGACATTCTCCGGTGCCGATGGATAGGCAAACCGCACCAATCTCGCAATGTCCGCTTCGAATTCTTGCAGAGTTTCGTCGCGTTTTTGTTTGCGGTTTTTCAACTGCGACTGGTACAGATGCTCCAGGTGTTCCAGGCCATATCTCATATTTAGTCGCTTTTTGAGTTGTTCAAAATCATCGGTCTCTTCCACTGGAATGGTCTGAAGGATATCCATGGCGTCTCCTCTCAGGGCAAGAGTTAAATTCAACGCTTTTTCCTTTTCACTCCAGTTGTTCGCCTTCGATGCGGCCTCGAATTGCTTGAGATAGTTTGGCCATGACGTTTTACCATCGAAAGTCGGCAGTTTCACTCGACTGTTGATATCATTTTCTATTTTTGGTTTCAATTCCTGTTTTTCTGCCAGTTTGCCGTTGTTCGGGGCTTGTCTAGTTGTTGTATCCGAGCTATTACTAGTCTTCTTTTCGATTTCTTCGATTTTTTGTTTCATTTCTTGCTCCATCCTTTCAATCTTTTCTTCAAAGGCAGAAATATCAGTCTTCATGGCCGTCATTTTATTTTCTATGTCTTCCGAAAGTTTACTTTCCATTTCCGACATTTTATTTTCTATATCCGCCGAAAGTGTACTTTCCATGGATGAAATTTCGTTTTTTATATCTGTTGAAATTTTGTTTTCCATGTTCGACATTTTGTTTTCCATCGAAGACATTTTGTTTTCCATGTCCGCCGAAAGTTTACTTTCCATGGATGAAATTTCGTTTTTTATATCAGACATTTTGTTTTCCATTGACAAAAATCCGTTTTTTATGGAGGAGGTTATATAGGCGGACGCTTCGTCGGTGAATTCAAACGTTTCCGGGTCCAATCCATTGTTAATCATTGCATTTTTCAATCGATCTTGGTCCCACTTGTGTCCAATTCGTAATCCTCCAATTCTCTTCGAAGTTCTGAAACTTTTAATTCACAAAGTTTCTTTGCCATCTTCCTGTATATTTATTTTTTTTATCCCACTTCTGACACCAATGTAACGTTTATTTTAATTTATATTTACAAATTTATATGTACTGTCCTTAATTTACTAATTTATATTAAACACTAAGCTAACTAACTACACTAATTTATATGAACGTCACTGAATAACACTTTATCGATCGGTTTCCTTCAATATAAGCACTATAGCTGTCCACCTATGTGTCTATGTCTCAACTATCTGATGACTGTTGACTTCTAACTGAGCTGAGCCCTGTGCGGCGATGCTTATATTTATATGGCAAAGGTAGATCTCTGGAATACTCTCGATGTTCTCTCGTCGCTCTAGTGACGAGTTTCTGGAATGTTCTGGCGGAGACGCTACATAGACTAGATCTCTCTGGGGGAGTGGGAGACGCGATGGGTAGGCAGTCTCGAAAATTCTCGATTTCGCTGAGCTCACACGGTCAATAGTCCATAGTCGTCTCATATGGGAATTTCGCTGGGACACTCGCGTAACAATAGTATAGTACCTACACTTGGAAGCATAATAATGTACAAAGCCGGTTTATTCGGCAGTGGGGCGTTATACAGGGTGGGGCAATCTTCTGACATCGGAGGATTACATCGTTGTGGTACGAAATAAAACTTTAAGGTTTTGTGTGAGCTGATACAGTTACTGAGGCACATTTTGAAAATACTTTCGATTCTACAGGGTGTTCCAAAACCACGTAGCAGTACAAACTTACATTTTCTTAAATGGAACGTACTATATTTTGTTCATGAATCGAAAAGATCTCACCGAGAGCGTTACAAAAATATAGCATTCTAATATATTATATAGGGGTTTTAAAAAGATATGGCCAATTATTGGGAAAAAAGACCTCCTCTTTAACACTCTGTTAAACAGTAAATCAAAATAAATCAACAGGTCTTTGTATTCAATTGTCATTCACATATCATTGGCTGTGCTCAGTATTAATTACTTTTTTATCTGTGGCTTCTTCAATACAGGGTGAAACAAAACGCAAATCAAGCAATATCTCAAAATTTTTAAATGAATCACCCTATAAGTCTTTTCACAATTTGTTAGTACAATTAATAATCTCTCAAACGATATAGCACATTTAGGGTATGGGTCATTCCTGTGAAAAGGTACATTTTCCTAATTCAAAAAAAAAATATATTATCTTATTTATTAGGACTATACCCTTATTATGTGTATATTGCGGCATCTAAGAAAGTTTTATAAGTGGTTACAAACGAGGGGTATTATTTTCCGTTTTTTTTTGAAAAAAAGAAATGCCATCTGAACGGAGGTGACCGTCATGAATGGAGGTGACTATTGCAGGTAATTTACAATGTACAAACTCCAAGACTTATTTTTTAAATATGTAATATTAGTTTTAAGTATTATGTTGTCAATATACATAGCAGAACAAAACAAAACATACTGTTAGGTATATTTTATTTTGAGAAACGTATCTATTATACAAGACTGAGATGGAATATAATTTCGAACATTTACGGTGTTAGTTATCCGATCTTTATCACCGTCCTCATAGAATATAATATACGACCGAGGTGAAGAGTGAAGAGGGCTGTTTGGGATTTGGATAGTTGAATCTTAAAAATTTTTAGTCTAGAAATAACCTAATACTGAATCGAGTAAAATAGTAAAATTGAGAGACAGTGTCACGGAGTTTTATTAATCATTATAATATTGTACCCAACTATAATAGAATCTTATATTAATCTTACAAAGCAGCGGTGGGATACTTTTTAAAATCAGTTGGAATTATTTTTGGATATAGTTAAAATTATTATTCGCCATGGGAAAACATAAAAAACGAAACCGGGACCGTTCATCCTCGTCGTCGACAAGTGTTAGTGAAAGTTCGAGTTCCGATAACCGATCAAAGAGAAAAAGGACAATAAAACGGTTAAGAAATGAAATAAGTAAACTAAAGGGGTGTACGATGAGCATTCGCGCGGGGGACGAATTTTTAGTACCTATTTTTGATCCAAATCGGAATAATGTGATTGTTAATAAGTGGCTGAATAAAGTGGATAGCCTAGCAGAACGGTATCAGTGGAATGACGATACTATTCTTCGGCTCATTTCTGGTCGATTACGAGGCAATGCACGTCAATGGTATGATGAAAACGTGGAGTATGACTCCAGCTGGAATGAAATTAAAACATCAATGAGCCTTTATTCCCGTAAGTCTGTTCCATTTTCTAATTTATTGAAGGAAGCTGCTAATTATGAAACTAAACCGGGTCAAAACTTAGGGGATTATTGTTTCAAGAAAATGTCTAAGTTAAGGGCACTTGATATAGCTATACCTGATGCGTATTTGATTGATGCAGTGATAGATGGTATTAAGGACGAGAATATATCACGAACCGTTAGGGCCGCACAACATGAGGATGTCAACGATCTTTACGCTTATCTTAATACCGTAGGTGACATGCCTAACGAAATAAAAAGTTTTAAGGTACATTTACATTCAATTACGCGCGTGCTTAATCTCTTGCTTAAAGTGACATTTCACATTAGGTTCTAAATTTTTTGGTTATGTTATTTGTCTTTTGTCTTGTCGTAGTTTTTCGTGAGTTTTACAGCTATAAAAACAAAAATAATGGACGGGAATCAAATTAAAAGATTATTATTAGGCTCTCTGGCATCTATCGTAATAATGTTACATAAAAAACGGCCCAAAAATTGTGTGAGGAGAAAAATTCGCCAAAAAAGAAGGTTTTGGGTACGAGACATTTATTTAAAGAGGGAATCTCAAGGCTTATTTAATAATTTATTAGCTGAGCTTAAAATAAGTCACCCTTCCTTATTTTTCAATTTCACTAGAATGACCTCATCAAGTTTTGAATTATTATTGTCCCAATGTGCATCCCATCTGCAGAAAACTTCCCCAAGAGAAGCCATAAAGCCAGAAGTTCGGTTAATTGTCACATTACGATTTTTAGCAACGGGTGATTCATATCCAAGCCTTGGATATGCTTTTCGTATACATCCTTCCACGATATGTAACATAATATGGGAAACTTGTAACATTTTATGGGATATTTTGTCCCCTATTTACCTAAAACCATTATCAAAAGAAGAGTGGCTGAAAGTTGCAGAAGATTATTACAATATCTGGCAATTTCCCAATTGTTTGGGATCTATAGATGGCAAACATATCAGGATTCGAGCACCTTCAAATTCAGGATCCAAATTTTTTAATTATAAGAAATACTTTAGCACCATACTATTAGCAGTATGTGATGCAAAATATAATTTTATCTTTGTTGATATTGGATCTTATGGAGCACAGAGTGATGGTGGCATATTAAAAAATTCCACATTTGGAAAAATGCTTTCAGAAGGAACATTAAACATACCATCAAGTAAACTTCTTCCCCATACTGCAGATGAAGTGCCAACATTTTTTATTGGTGATGAAGCTTTTCCTCTTCAAATAAATTTAATGAGACCCTATTCCAAAAGAAGAAATCAACAAATGCCAGAGGATGAAAAAATTTTCAATTATCGGTAGGTATAGCATATTATTTAGCTACGTAATATTTTATTTTAATCTAATATTTTTAGACTATCACGTGCAAGGCGAACCATAGAAAATACTTTGGGAATAATGGTTGCTCGATTTAGAATTTTCCATAGAGAAATAAATGCAAGTCCTGAAACTGTTGATGCTATTGTTAAGGCAGTCACCTGTTTGCACAATTTTATTAGATCCCAAAAAAGAGATAAATCTATCTATTGTAATAGAAACTATGCTGACCGGGAGGTAAATGGAAGTTACATTTCTGGGCAATGGCGCAATGAATTGCCCACATCCAATGCTTTGCAGAACTCACAAATAAGGTTTGGAAATAGAAATGCCCCAAGAGATGCTTGGAACCTTAGAAACTTCATTAAAGAATATGTTAACAACACAGGCAGTCAAATATGCCCCTGGCAGTTTGAATACGTTAGGAGGACTAATTAAAACCTACACATATTATATTGTTATTTGTTGGTGGTCTTTTTATTTTTGGAGCTCACTAAATTTTTCACTTAAAAAATAAAAACAATTTATTTTCAGTCGAATGGGTAGTTTTATTTCCCACTAAATATACAAGTTAACAAAAAAATCAGGTACAAAACAAGGTACATAATCAGTCAAAATAGGACTAGAAACAGTATAAACTAACAAACAAAAGGAACATATAAATAGAAAACTTAAAAAAAATTCTTAAGAAAACAAACATTTAGTAACAAAATTATAAAATATTGTATGAGAAATGCCCATAACAATAATTGATTATGGGGTAATTCTTGATTTTCTTTTATTTTGCAACAATCTTATAATTGTTTCATCTATAAATTCTTCTTGCACATTTTGTGGCAACTCCCTGAGTTCTGATTGAACATATTTTATAAATGTTGAAATTTTGTCTGAAGCTGGATATGTGCTAACTTTTTCCATAGTTGATGATATCTTTCCTAATATCCCCAACATTTCATTGTCTTGAGTATCATCTAAATAATTTATATTCTCTGCCTGCGCAGTTCGCTTTTTTCCTCTTTTATATTTCTTGAAAGGCACCCCAATCGGCGTCAAGTTAATGTTTTCTGAGCCTGTGACTGATTCTGCAGCTTGTGACTGGGGTATTTCAGTTTCATTGAAATCATCAAATGAATAGACATTTTCATCTGGGATATCACTTTCCCAAACGGGACTGACAGGGAGAGGTGTTTGAGAATTATTGGTCATATTTGTTTGACAATCCATCTCCACAAGAACACTTGATGAAGTTCTAAAATATTTTACAAATAATGATGAACAAGGTTAAAAATAAACTATGGGACCTACCTACTTTCTAGGCTCTTTCTTATCAAACATGTAATTAAAGAACGACATTAAAGGCCATGATATTGTATGTGAAGCTGCTGCTCCACTTCTTGTTAGCGTATCCATTTTTTGTTTTTCCCTATAGTATTTTTCACGGAGAGATTTCCACTTTTTCTTACATATATCAACTAAAAAATTTTAAACCAATTATATATAAGTAGGTAATCTAGATAGTTAGTTAGTTAACAAAAAATAGTTTGTAATTTGTAACAATTGTCACTTACCAGTTGTTCTCATTGATAGGGAAATATGACTCCATGCCTGGTCTGTTAAGTGTCTATTACTGTATCCCCTTTTGCTTACATCATACAGAACAGGAAAATTTGATACACACTTCAGGAAAAACTCTTCATTAAAATTTTCCATTTTATTTATATCACAATGTCGTCAATAATTATAAATATAACAGTAACAGAGAAATGATCACAAAATTTTCAACAATCGTATAGTAACAACATAACCTTGAAATTTTAAATGGAATTTATCTTCCTGCTTGCATTTGTCAAGCAGAAGAACAGGCCCGCTCAAGCTTAAGCAAAAGTAAAATTTTCAATGTAAATGGATACATATGTCAAGCGAGCAAACTTCAAACTAAATTTTCAATGTAAATGGATACATGGAGACGTCATATGTCAAGCGAGCAAATTTAAAACTTAAGCACGCGCGTAATTGAATGTAAATGTACCCTTAATGTGAACAATGCGAAACATAAACCTTCAATCTCGACTAGTTCTGATAGTGAAAATTTAAATGATTTTGGGTCACGTGTAAAGTGCTACAATTGTGGTAAATTAGGTCACATTTCAGTTAATTGCAGAAAAGAACGCCTTGAATGTACAAACTGCAAAATACTGGGTCATACTAAAGAAAAATGTTTTTTTTAGCGAAGAAAGAAATACATCAGGTTAAGTTGTTAACTAACGACATATACCCTAATATATTTTTACAGCATGCTCGAATTTTTGACAAAAAAATAATTTGTTTAATAGACTTTGGCAGTTCAAATACAATTACAAAAGATTCCCTCGTTAGGAAACTCAGGCTACAATATATAGATTCGAAGGAAATAACTATGTGTAGTTTTATGGGCACCTTTTTGAATAGTAGATCCTTTTGTGAAATATTCGCTACTATACAAGGGGTTTCGGCACGAGTAAATGCTATAATTGTTCCCGACAAATACCTTAAATATTATTTTATTTTTATTAGTAGGTAGAGATTTTATTAACCAGGAGCACGTAGTTATAGTTAAGCGTGATGACCGATTACTTTTATACAGTTTGTCTCCCGTTAGCTTATCTGTGAATTTGATTGAAGTTTTTCAAATAGATTTGACAGAAGCGGACTGGATTACCGCCGCTCAATTGCAAGATGAACAGGTCTGTAGAATTAGAAATATTCTTGCCAGTAAAATAAAGAATGGAGAAAACAAATTATACTTTGATCAATACGAGTTGAAGGGTAATAAGTTATACAGGAAATTGGGAAACGGAGTCAATGTATAGGTTGTTCCTCGAGCAGCACGTATGCAAATTTGTCGTCTCTGCCAAGATGATTCTGGACATCTCGGTATAAAAAAAGTACTACAAAGAATTCGAGAAAACTACTGGTTTGCAAAAATGAGAAAATTTGTCACAAAATATGTGAATGCATGCCTAAGTTGTATGTACTACAAACAAGCGTCTTCAAAACGAGAATGTTAACTAACGATAACCGCAGGTAAATACGAAAGAGATTGGGATAAATACGTGAAACAAGTGCAAAGTGCACTCAATACTAGCTTTAATAAAGGCATTAATTCGACCCCTATGAAAACGCTCATTGGCTATAATTCAAAACACGCAGCTGAGGCAAGAGTTTTGAATGAAGTTCAAGATAAAATAGATAGGTTAGATCTTGAGGAGCTAAGGTGTAAGATTTCAGACCATATAACAAAAGACCAGAAAAAAAACAAAAACAATGTTACGACAAAATAAGACGAGATGTCACCAAATATGACGAAAGAGAGTTAGTACGGGTATTAATAACGAGTATACCAACTACTGGTGGTAGTCATAAACTTCATCCCAAATACAAAGGTCCTTTTCGCATCACAAAGGTATTATTTAATGATAGATACGAAGTTGAAGATCTGCGGGAGGGTTTTAATCGTAAGAGAACGGTTGTAGCCGCAGATCATGTGAAAAAATGGATACCTAAGTATACAGAGCGAAGAGGATTAGTAGCAACGTGCCTATAAGCGAACGTCGCTACAGTGTATTTTATAATTGGCAACGTGCCTATAAGTGAACGTCGCTACAGTGTTTTTTATTGACAACGTGCCTATAAGCGAACGTCGCTACAGTGTTTTTCATTGGCAACGTGCCTATAAGCGAAAGTCGCTACAGTGTTTTTTATTGGCAACGTGCCTATAAGCGAACGTCGCTACAGTGTTTTTTATTGGCAACGTGCCTATAAGCGAACGTCGCTACAGTGTTTTTTTATTGGCAACGTGCCTATAAGCGAACGTCGCTACAGTGTTTTTTATAATTGGCAACGTGCCTATAACCGAAAGTCGCTACAGTGTTTTTTATAATTGGCAACGTGCCTATAAGCGAACGTCGCTACAGTGCTTTTTATTGGCAACGTGCCTATAAGCGAAAGTCGCTACTGTGTTTTTTTTTGCAACGTGCCCATAAGCGAAAGTCTCTACTGTGTTTATTTTGGCAATGTGCCCATAAGCGAAAGTCGCTACTGTGTTTTTTTTGCAACGTGCCTATAAGCGAAAGTCGCTACTGTGTTTTTTTTTGGCAACGTGCCTATAAGAGAACGTCGCTGCAGTGTTTTTTATAATTGGCAACGTGCCTATAAGCGAACGTCGCTACAGTGTTTTTTATTGGCAACGTGCCTATAAGCGAAAGTCGCTACAGTGTTTTTTATAATTGGCAACGTGCCTATAAGCGAACGTCGCTACAGTGTTTTTTATTGGCAACGTGCCTATAAGCGAAAGTCGCTACTGTGTTTTTTTTGCAACGTGCCCATAAGCGAAAGTCTCTACTGTTTTTGTTTTGGCAATGTGCCCATAAGCAAAAGTCGCTACTGTGTTTTTTTTTGCAACGTGCCTATAAGCTAAAGTCGCTACTGTGTTTTTTTTGGCAACGTTGTCTTTGTATTTTTATTTAGCAAATATACTGCCTGTAAATAACGAACACACTTCAGTGTCATGATTATTTTTTTTTGTTGTTCTCAAACTGCTCTAACGATGTAATGTTGAATTTATGTTAAGTTAGATATAATATAGGGTCTGAGGACAGACGAAATTGTCAGGAAGGCCGAGTGTTATATTCTATTTTCTTGTGTATAATTATCATTATTAGCTAATGCATAAGTCGTTTTGATTCACGTTATTTAGTTTCTTGATTAGTATAATATATGTTTAGGGTCTGAGGACAGACCAAATGATCAGGATGGCCGAGTGTTAGGTATATTTTATTTTGAGAAACGTATCTATTATACAAGACTGAGATGGAATATAATTTCGAACATTTACGGTGTTAGTTATCCGATCTTTATCACCGTCCTCATAGAATATAATATACGACCGAGGTGAAGAGTGAAGAGGGCTGTTTGGGATTTGGATAGTTGAATCTTAAAAATTTTTAGTCTAAAAATAACCATAATACTGAATCGAGTAAAATAGTAAAATTGAGAGACAGTGTCACGGAGTTTTATTAATCATTATAATATTGTACCCAACTATAATAGAATCTTATATTAATCTTACAAAGCAGCGGTGGGATACTTTTTAAAATCAGTTGGAATTATTTTTGGATATAGTTAAAATTATTATTCGCCATGGGAAAACATAAAAAACGAAACCGGGACCGTTCATCCTCGTCGTCGACAAGTGTTAGTGAAAGTTCGAGTTCCGATAACCGATCAAAGAGAAAAAGGACAATAAAACGGTTAAGAAATGAAATAAGTAAACTAAAGGGGTGTACGATGAGCATTCGCGCGGGGGACGAATTTTTAGTACCTATTTTTGATCTAAATCGGAATAATGTGATTGTTAATAAGTGGCTGAATAAAGTGGATAGCCTAGCAGAACGGTATCAGTGGAATGACGATACTATTCTTCGGCTCATTTCTGGTCGATTACGAGGCAATGCACGTCAATGGTATGATGAAAACGTGGAGTATGACTCCAGCTGGAATGAAATTAAAACATCAATGAGCCTTTATTCCCGTAAGTCTGTTCCATTTTCTAATTTATTGAAGGAAGCTGCTAATTATGAAACTAAACCGGGTCAAAACTTAGGGGATTATTGTTTCAAGAAAATGTCTAAGTTAAGGGCACTTGATATAGCTATACCTGATGCGTATTTGATTGATGCAGTGATAGATGGTATTAAGGACGAGAATATATCACGAACCGTTAGGGCCGCACAACATGAGGATGTCAACGATCTTTACGCTTATCTTAATACCGTAGGTGACATGCCTAACGAAATAAAAAGTTTTAATGTGAACAATGCGAAACATAAACCTTCAATCTCGACTAGTTCTGATAGTAAAAATTTAAATGATTTTGGGTCACGTGTAAAGTGCTACAATTGTGGTAAATTATACTTTGGCAGTTCAAATACAATTACAAAAGATTCCCTCGTTAGGAAACTCAGGCTACAATATATAGATTCGAAGGAAATAACTATGTGTAGTTTTATGGGCACCTTTTTGAATAGTAGATCCTTTTGTGAAATATTCGCTACTATACAAGGGGTTTCGGCACGAGTAAATGCTATAATTGTTCCCGACAAATACCTTAAATATTATTTTATTTTTATTAGTAGGTAGAGATTTTATTAACCAGGAGCACGTAGTTATGGTTAAGCGTGATGACCGATTACTTTTATACAGTTTGTCTCCCGTTAGCTTATCTGTGAATTTGATTGAAGTTTTTCAAATAGATTTGACAGAAGCGGACTGGATTACCGCCGCTCAATTGCAAGATGAACAGGTCTGTAGAATTAGAAATATTCTTGCCAGTAAAATAAAGAATGGAGAAAACAAATTATACTTTGATCAATACGAGTTGAAGGGTAATAAGTTATACAGGAAATTGGGAAACGGAGTCAATGTATAGGTTGTTCCTCGAGCAGCACGTATGCAAATTTGTCGTCTCTGCCAAGATGATTCTGGACATCTCGGTATAAAAAAAGTACTACAAAGAATTCGAGAAAACTACTGGTTTGCAAAAATGAGAAAATTTGTCACAAAATATGTGAATGCATGCCTAAGTTGTATGTACTATACCTAAGTATACAGAGCGAAGAGGATTAGTAGCAACGTGCCTATAAGCGAACGTCGCTACAGTGTTTTTTATAATTGGCAACGTGCCTATAAGCGAACGTCGCTACAGTGTTTTTTATTGACAACGTGCATATAAGCGAACGTCGCTACAGTGTTTTTTATTGGCAACGTGCCTATAAGCGAAAGTCGCTACAGTGTTTTTTATAATTGGCAACGTGCCTATAAGCGAACGTCGCTACAGTGTTTTTTATTGACAACGTGCATATAAGCGAACGTCGCTACAGTGTTTTTTATTGGCAACGTGCCTATAAGCGAACGTCGCTACAGTGTTTTTTATTGGCAACGTGCCTATAAGCGAACGTCGCCACAGTGTTTTTTTATTGGCAACGTGCCTATAAGCGAACGTCGCTACAGTGTTTTTTATAATTGGCAACGTGCCTATAAGCGAACGTCGCTACAGTGTTTTTTATTGGCAACGTGCCTATAAGCGAAAGTCTCTACTGTGTTTATTTTGGCAATGTGCCCATAAGCGAAAGTCGCTACTGTGTTTTTTTTGCAACGTGCCTATAAGCGAAAGTCGCTACTGTGTTTTTTTTTGGCAACGTGCCTATAAGAGAACGTCGCTGCAGTGTTTTTTATAATTGGCAACGTGCCTATAAGCGAACGTCGCTACAGTGTTTTTTATTGGCAACGTGCCTATAAGCGAAAGTCGCTACAGTGTTTTTTATAATTGGTAACGTGCCTATAAGCGAACGTCGCTACAGTGTTTTTTATTGGCAACGTGCCTATAAGCGAAAGTCGCTACTGTGTTTTTTTTGCAACGTGCCCATAAGCGAAAGTCTCTACTGTGTTTGCTTTGGCAATGTGCCCATAAGCGAAAGTCGCTACTGTGTTTTTTTTTGCAACGTGCCTATAAGCGAAAGTCGCTACTGTGTTTTTTTTGGCAACGTTGTCTTTGTATTTTTATTTAGCAAATATACTGCCTGTAAATAACGAACACACTTCAGTGTCATGATTATTTTTTGTTGTTGTTCTCAAACTGCTCTAACGATGTAATGTTGAATTTATGTTAAGTTAGATATAATATAGGGTCTGAGGACAGACGAAATTGTCAGGAAGGCCGAGTGTTATATTCTATTTTCTTGTGTATAATTATCATTATTAGCTAATGCATAAGTCGTTTTGATTCACGTTATTTAGTTTCTTGATTAGTATAATATATATTTAGGGTCTGAGGACAGACCAAATGATCAGGATGGCCGAGTGTTAGGTATATTTTATTTTGAGAAACGTATCTATTATACAAGACTGAGATGGAATATAATTTCGAACATTTACGGTGTTAGTTATCCGATCTTTATCACCGTCCTCATAGAATATAATATACGACCGAGGTGAAGAGTGAAGAGGGCTGTTTGGGATTTGGATAGTTGAATCTTAAAAATTTTTAGTCTAGAAATAACCATAATACTGAATCGAGTAAAATAGTAAAATTGAGAGACAGTGTCACGGAGTTTTATTAATCATTATAATATTGTACCCAACTATAATAGAATCTTATATTAATCTTACAATACCTACTAACACCACACATCTTCTATCTTCCAAACAAATATGTTAAAAAAAATTAGAAAAACTAAAAAACAATATTCGGACTTAATAATAAGATAATTCGAAATCGAAAAGATCATCAATAAAACTAAAATTGTCGCGTTTGAAAACAGGGAAATACTAAATAATAAAATTCTAACACAAATGCTCAAAATCTAAAAGATTATCATTAAAAATAAAATGATCGCGTTTACAAACAGGTTGGGACAATATCAAATAACTCGACCATAGATATATTATCAACGTTGGGAAAACAGAATTTCCCACCAACAGTCTTTCGCAAATATTTAACCATATACTCATTTAGGCCGTCAATTTGTAACACCCTGCCTACATAGTGTTTTGTAGTAAACTTTTTGTCACAAAATCTTACAACTGCAAAGTCATTTATTGCTAAAGATTTTTCTGACTTTAAATTGGCGGATTCACTTTCATCTTCGCTGCTTGAATATACATCCGTATAGCGAAGTCGTGTCCACTGTAAACCATCAGGTGCTAAACATAATGTTAAGGATTTTTTCGATATATTATCTATTAGGTAAAGTGTATGTATTTAACCATTGTTTGAGTAGTTTGTAGAAATACTATACAAATGAATGATATATTCGAAATAAAAGATACAATTTGGCACCATGAGGGAATTTTGAAGAATAATGCTTCCTATGCCATAGTGGATACAATGCTCTTCTGAAGTGCACTGAAGACAACTAAGACGAAGGGCATGGATAGTAAATGGGTTTTTACTATTCCAAACTATCTGGTGAATTTGTAGTGTACCACGAAAAGGTGCGATTTCGCTGGGAATCAAATACCCTAAATGTGCTATATCGTTTGTAAGATTATTAATTGTACTAACAAATTGTGAAAAGACTTATAGGGTGATTCATTTAAAAATTTTGAGATATTGCTTGATTTGCGTTTTGTTTCACCCTGTATTAAAGAAGCCACAGATAAAAAAGTAATTAATACTGAGCACAGCCAATGATATGTGAATGACAATTGAATACAAAGACCTGTTGATTTATTTTGATTTACTGTTTAACAGAGTGTTAAAGAGGAGGTCTTTTTTACCAATAATTGGCCATATCTTTTTAAAACCCCTATATAATATATTAGAATGCTATATTTTTGTAACGCTCTCGGTGAGATCTTTTCGATTCATGAACAAAATATAGTACGTTCCATTTAAGAAAATGTAAGTTTGTACTGCTACGTGGTTTTGGAACACCCTGTAGAATCGAAAGTATTTTCAAAATGTGCCCTCGGTAACTGTATCAGCTCACACAAAACCTTAAAAATTTATCTCGTACCACAACGATGTAATCCTCCAATGTCAGAAGATTGCCCCACCCTGTATATACGAAATGTTTCGTGTTCTTTTTTTGAAAAACAATAGGAAATGGTGAAGGGTGGTTTTTAAAGGTTGAAAAGTTACTTGATGCACGTGACACATTTTTTTACAACAGAATTATTGGGCAAATCCCTATTATGGAAACTCACTTCCCAAGTTCTTTCTTACCTGGAATGTCAAACTGGACGGTACTTCCGTCCAATAACCCCCTCACAATACGACTGGCAATCTGCTAGTTCCCCCTTCAAGTCACCAGGACTTGTTCACAAGGAGGAGTCTTATCACCCCTTTTGTGGAACCTAGTCCTGGACACCCTGATTAATAACCTCAACAACAATGGATTCTACACAATAGGCATGATGACTGATTTTGAAAAACTGCTCCACGATGTTTTCACGTATATACTTTATCTACAATAAATGTTATTTCTGTAAAAAAAGATGTTTTTAAAGGAAAAATTCAACTTTTAAAAACACATTTTAAATTATGCGCCAAAACGCTAGAATAGTAATGGCGTCCTTCTATGACGTCATCAATTCTTAACAGTGTCAACTGTCGATAGGTTATCTATGATCTGTGTCATGTAGTGAAATCGTCAAAGTCAAACTTCAAACACTTTACAGCTTGCAGGTTAAAAGTTTATTTTGATACATAAACATAATTTCAAAAACGGTTTTTTGTGGTAATAAAAACAGAGATACTTAATAGTTTATAACGAGAAAATATCACATGAACCAAGAAAAGCCAATAGCAACAAAGGAAATACAAAACCATAGATAATATAAAGACGACAAAGCAGATGTTCGGATTTGGTTCGGGTCGGATCATGGGTATTTGCGAAAATATGACGTCACTCTCTTCTGATCGGCGTTTGAGATAAGATGGCGGATGGTTAAATTTTGTGCTTTCATTTTTACTAAAATAAATGTAATCACACATGAAAATGAAAAATAAGTGATTTCTGTAGAATCTCTGTATCTTAAATAATTATATCAAATCAATATTTTGGTGATTCTTAGTGACTGTCGAATCATTATGCCTATTGCATACGTAGATGACATAGTTACCTTGCAGACTGGCAAATTTGTGAACACACTGTGCGATAGAGAACAGGATGGGTTTAAATTAATCGAAACATGGTGTAAGGAACAGTCACTGTCGATGAAGACTGAGATAGCCCTTTCCACCAGAAAAATAAGTTCATCGGGCTTAAAGCCTCCCGAAGTCTGCAAAAACAAACAAAACTTTTCGGAATAGGTGAAATACCTTGGTATTACCCTCGACAGGAAACTAGCATTGGACTCTCATCTACATAGCAGAGCAAAAAGCGCATATTATGTGGCTTATGAGCAGTGTCGGAGGACAGTGAGACGCACATAGGGTCTGTCACCCCATGTGGTCATCAGGATCTACACTGCAATAATAAGATCCATCTTAACGTATGGAGCAATTGCATAGTGACCGAAGGTTTTACAAGCAACGGCAATTCAAAAATTATATCAAATACAGTGAATGGCTTGTTTAAACATCACAGGAGCCATGAGAACAGCAATGGAACTAATTACTGGCCCCTCTAGACCTGTACGTCAAGGAGGTTGCGTTTTTGGCCATGATACGATTGCGCACGGACAGTGAAAACCCCGAAAAGGAGGTTCAGGGTGTGGAGTTTACTCGAGAGCACTAAGCCTAAGGATTAAGTAGGGAATTGGAAACAATACTAGCGTGGTTCAAACAGAACTGGCTGGTATCTCAATTGCCACAAAAGAACTAACCAGAAAAAATGGATTTCTGGCAAAAACATAACAATCTGCACTGATAGTAGGCAAGCCCTATTAGCCTTGAACAGACAACGGGTTATATCGGGGCTAGTACTAGAGAGTCACCAAGATATAGCTAACGCCTCGGCAGATAACAATATTATTCTGAGGTGGGTTAAAGGGCACGATAGGAGTAAAGGAAATCGCATTGCCCATTCTTTAGCCAGGGAAGTCGCTGGACTGAAAATTAACGACTTCGACGATTACGGAACCAGCCAAACGTTACACCCATGCTCAAACAGAACTGGCTGGTATCTCAATTGCCACAAAAGAACTAACCAGAAAAAAGGGATTTCTGGCAAAAACATAACAATCTGCACTGATAGTAGGCAAGCCCTATTAGCCTTGAACAGACAACGGGTTATATCGGGGCTAGTACTAGAGAGTCACCAAGATTTAGCTAATGCCTCAGCAGATAACAATATTATCCTGAGGTGGGTTGAAGGGCACGACAGGAGTAAAGGAAATAGCATTGCCGATTCTTTAGCCAGGGAAGACGCTCGGACCCAGTGACACCTCTACGGCCTGACGACTTCGACAATTGCGGAACTAGCCAAACGATGCAGTTTTGCCAGGATCACCCTGGGCTACCCTAGGAAGCAGGCACCGAAGAAATATTTGACGATGACCAGCAAAAACAGGATTTTTTACTGGCCACTGTCAACTAAGAAAACACCTCCATACTATGGGGCTAGTGGACTCACCTCTATGCAGGATGTTTGAACAGGAAGATGAAAGTGTCAGGCATGTCTTATGCGGAGTTATCGTGTTCGGTGAGTCTTGGCCTACAGCTGCCGACATAAAGGAGATGTCTCCTAGTGACCTATCCACCTTCCTGAGAAGGACAGGATGAACGATGACCTAGGACAACTTCTCGGGAGGATGTACAATGGGTCAATGACCATCTTTTTTTTATTTTTTTTTTCGCCGTTTGGGTTTTGTGGTAACAATAAAGATATTTTAAATCTTACTGCATTATGAACATTTTATTAACTGGGATTTTTTTGTTGTTAATTTTAGTGGAAATTTGGTAACCCAACAGCGGATTATACAGAAAATTTTTTTTTGACGTTTATAATGGCATAATATTTTTCACATGATAATTTAATCCATTTCAACTACAAGTTTTGATGTTTTCTAAATTCTTTGGACCATAATGTTCATATTAAACACGCAATTATTATATACTATGTTTTGCAAGTACTTGATGGAGACGAAAATTGATGTTGGAAATAAACACATTTGGTGAGGAATTTTTTTAACGAATCAACGAGGTCAAATTAAATCCGTAAATTTCTTCAGGCTCATGAATATTTTGAAAATGATCCCAAGTCGAAGACGAGCAAATAATTTGACCTCTAGTGGTATTACCAGTGGAAATTCCTTTTGTTAAGTAGATTTTGCGCGAAGAAACAAATATTTACAATAATGGAAGGTGATTTGCTTTAGAATTCTAACTACAGCAATGGAAGTTCAATTTGGAGGATACTAATTATTCAGGTGGTTCCCTATTGAGTGAACGATTGTATTTATTTTTTCTCCGCAGGTCGTTAATAATTGATGGTTTTATATAACGCCATTTTGTGTTGAACCAATTTCAGATCTTACAAATATCTATGTGACATATTGGAAATCTTTATCTGTCTTCAATAGCTCTTCCTCGATTATCAAAAACTCTACTTTTCTAAGGTTATACTTTTTATTGAGATAAGTGACGAGGAAAAGTAGAACACTGACAAAGGGAACAAATCTGGTAATTACCTACAAAAGGATTTGGTGATTTAAACAGAATTTTAGGCCGCAAATTCTAACGTTTATAAATGTATGGTAATTTAATGAATTAATGTATTCCTAATACCTATAACTAATAATTGGGTGCGCAGGTGTTATCAAACAATGGTGATAAAACTCAAATTATCAAAATAGACCAGTGAGTTTGATTTAAATTAGTGAAACAAATATACAAATAAACTAATTAAAATTAATCAACAAACAAATGATAACGATCATTTGTGCCAACATCTGTGTTTGCAATTATAAAAAAACAGATTATAATATTAAGATATGTTGAAACGAAGATATTGATTTAAAAAAATAGGAAAGCAAGGTTAATTCATGATAAAAAGAGAGAACAGTGAGACAGAGTTTGGAAATTAGAAAAAATAAAATTATAAATAATCAATTTTATTTGATAAACCAACCAACCAATATTGGTTGAAGAATATATCAAGAAACAAACCAAATTTCAAAAATTAATTAATAGGTATCACAGATTGACAATCATTATTCTAAGGCTTTAAGTTTTAAAGAATAATTTTTCAAAATCAGAGACCATACAACTAAGACGCAACAACTAGTTCCCGGGCTATATTAATACCAACCATAATGGTTCGCAATTAGAAGGGACAACAAAACTTGTAGACCGGTTTCGGCGTATTTACGCCTCATCAATACAAGGTATATTTTTTCCAGCCGTGACCTCTAAAAGCTTAATCACGTACTGAAGAATACTCCAAAATCACAATCAATAAATGTCTTCCAGTAACGGAACTGTAGAAGTCGTGACAATAGCGAGATCTTCACCTCCAACTGCAAACCACAATTCGAGAAATCTGACAGCAAGGCAAGATGGCTTGAAACAATAAAGTATTATTACAGTTTGCTGTAGTATTGTCTTCATTAATAAAGCGCGTTACCAATCCAATAGATATTGCGGAATAAGGTACGTTTGCATACTATTTCGAATGGTGTAATTTCTCCTGATTGATATGTCGCGCTTGCGCGTAACCTAAACATCAAAGTCAAAGATTAGGGTTAACGTTAGTAATACATTTAAACGGTACATTATTATGATATTTTGATGATGATATCAATCAAAGACACGTCTTTTTTTCCATTTCTTCCAACGTTATGTGTTATAAGGAGATTAACAATCGATGACATCGATGACAATCGATGATAATCATTGGGCTGTTGCTAACTTAGATAACATGCTGCTAAGTGTTTTAAATATTATTCAGGACCACTTGAATGAATGTAGGGAGACGTCGGTAAGTAATTTACTTACCGACGTGCTGGACTTAGAAACCAGTAAACACAACCTACCGTCCTGACAACCGATGCTGTGGCTAAACAAAGACGATCGCGCAAATACTTTGTAAAATGGGCTTATATTGAAAACATTTCGCTTGACTCCAATTATGTTTCAATTAACAATGTTGCAACAGAATATTTTCAAAAATATGTTACATTTTACAAAGATATATAGGAACATACAGATTGCGAAAAAGCTTATGGAAACATGCGGATTACATAAATACGAGAAGGAAACTATTAGAAAAAAGCTTGAAATGGAGAGAAATAATAATTGTGCGTGGTCATTAAGGCGTGTACTTAATTCCAGAGGCCGAATGTTGATTTTTTCCCTATTTTAACCGCTGTTGCCAGAAGCGCAGATAAATTAGTACAAATGATATTTTTGACTTTTTTTTCGAAGTCATGCCCAATAGCTAAAACTAAACACATGTAAACAACATCGAGCAGGTACACTATCACTTTTTACAAATAAGATTTTTTCTACTTATGTGCGGAGAAATTCACTTTTCCGCACTCAAATTAGTTTAGAAAGTGCCACTTTTCCGCATACACATTTGTCATACAGTAACTTCTATATTGATAATACCAAATTTAGGGAAACGTGTCACCCCGAATTATATACGGGCCACATTTTTCGGCGGTCTTCTGTACCATATTGGCAGGTAGTGTAGACGGTTTTACTTGTATAAAAAGATTGGGCGGCTAGAAATCGACAGCCGCGGCTGAAGGGTATTTAAAAAAATCAACGGAAATGCGGAGAAAATGTCAAGCAAAATATCTCCACCGACAAAGAACATGCATATGGGGCTACTTCTTCCAACAACAATTTTGTCACAACCAGTCTCTCGACACAAGAAATCGAAGCAGCAATAGATTCACTAACCGATCTTATTGAACCAAAAAAACTGATTAACAGAATGCATGAAATTGCCAATTTATTATTAATATTAATCATAAGTAGTAGAATAGATTGTGATTTCTCTTTATGCTTTAATAAAAACTAATGAAATTTCAATATGTTGTTTCTTTATTTTACATGTTCCGCACGCTCCTAGGAAAAATAGCGCTCACAGCTCATGTGGAAAGTATATTTTCCTCACTTAATTGCTTATAGCGTGCGGAAAAGTGGAGATAGAAAATATACAATTTCTTTTTTAAGACACTCCATGCTGAATGGCAAACATTTTTTGGACCGAAAAAAAATACCAAAAAATAGTTTATTTGTCAACTCGTTTGTCCATAAGCTTCATGGCCCTATGTTAAAAAATTCTTATGAGTTTCAAATGATCCTTATAATTTTTTTTGTCACTATCTTCGAGAAATCTGAGATGCAGTCCACCTTCACAATCTACTCTGTAAAATTCCTATTTTAAATGGCCACTGTGTCAACAACTCGTAACCTAACCAGTTACCGATGGTACGCTACATGTGAAATGACACTTAGGATTGAAATCACTAAATTACTTGTAGTAACAAAATTATATACCAAAATGGTGCAAAGTGAAATAGATGATTTGGTGGCATATATTCATCTAATAACACCAATTTGTAACAAGAGCAAAGGTATAATTTTTCGTTTCGCAATAAAATGCCAATCACCTACACTATTTGAATACTAAAGGCTCTATTTAACTTGATAATATTTAAAATAAATTTAGCATACCTATTTCAAATGTCCAAATATTTGAATTCAATTTAATACGATAACAAGGAATATAACAATAAATAAAACGGTTTATTAACAGAGCTCTGTTCACTGGACTAATACATTTACATTATATTGAAATACATAAAAGTGTACTGAAACAGTGTATTTGAAATACTGTAGCCGGCTGTATCAGTATTAATTAACTGATATTTAAACATGTCATTTTTACTTCATTTAATCCTTGTTATTTGTTTGAAAGAAATTCATGGAACTCATGGAGATACTTCTGAAGCCGAATCGACCGTTATTTTAACACATATTGTAAGTACATTCCAAGAATTTTCACCTTTTCCAAATATGAAAAAACTCAAATTTATCTAATTCCACTACCAAGGTAGTTAGTTGTATGTATAAAGAGTTCGGCAAAAGTCCGTGACCGGATAAGTAATGAAGGAGATATAAAATTTTTGAGAAATATTTCTATACCACAACTTTCACTCCAACTTATTAAAATTAATACCAAATATCTTTTTTTGAGTATTTTAATGTTTAAAAGATATATTATACTTTCAGCTTTTCTGTTATTTCATGAAATGTCTCTAAGTGGATAGTGATTTTTCTGTGAAAGTGGCTACATAATCTCAACTACTGGGCATAGGATATCAAAACCCTATATTTTCTAAAGGATTAAAACGTGATTTAGAATCTGCCATTAGATAGCCAAAGATCCATTTGATGAAAAAAAACTAGATCGGTACGCAAAACTAGAACACCGTATATATTTTCAAATCATCGTTTAAGTTGCGATGAAATTTGTGGTATAATTATTATATTATATATATATTATTAAACAAGCAATTTATGATAGGCATAGTTCACGATGGGTGACGTTTGCGTCACGAGCCGCAGGCGAGGGGCGCAAGTCACCCGAGTGAATTATGTCCATAAATAGCGAGTAGAATTTCATACTTTGTCCACGACACTTAATTTCTTTATTAAATAAAAGTCAGTAAGGATTTGGCATATTACTAACCTCAAACTGTTGTGGCAGCTACATCAAATAATTTGACATATATAGAGATGGGCGATACTGTAGAAAGTATCAATACAACGTACCGTTATAAATATATTGTTTTAAAATACTTAATATTAGGAAATATCGTTATGAAAAGTATCAATACTAAAAATTACAATATTTTATCGATACGATATATGTCACAAACAAATTATAAGTAAAATTAACGGAAAACAATATTTGCTTGCTGGAAGCTAGTATACTTCATGAAACAAAACATTAGATTGATACAAAGATAAAAACACAAGAACGACAGAATGGAATATATGTTTTGTTGAGCGGTAATTTCTTGGGAACGAAACTAAACGAGAAGCAGAAGTTTGGGAAATTATTCAGTAGCTTCATTGATATATTTAGGAGTTCATACTTTAGAATAAATTTCTTTCACACATTCAAACCCCCAAACTGAATAGACCTGCAATGTTTTTGGGTACAACTCCAAAGTTTTCGGGTCCAGCATGAGTGGTAAAGGGGCTCAAAACATAAAAGAAAAACGAAAAATTTATCGGAAAAGCTACTTCCTTACGCGCCTAACCTTTATCAGTATTTTTTTGTTCGTTACGTTGGCAGCAATTGCCTTGTATAGAACTGGTCCAAATAATGCGAGTGAAAAACGGAAATAAATTAATGCAGTAGGTTGTAGTAGGTTAATAAAATAATTTGACATATATAGAGATGGGCGATACCGTGTTATAAATATATTGTTTTATCTAATTCCGCTATCAAATGTGACACTTTACGTTACTCTTTGACGTTAGGTAACGTCACATTTTTCATAACCTTCATAAAACGGTTATGAAAAGTAGTAAAAACAGTTATGTAAAGACTTTACATAACTGTTTCTGACTGTTTCCATAGTTACACTTTGATTCTACCTTAATATTTTCATTCTAATTGAAAATTTTATTAAATATTATAAAAGCGCGGAATTAGATAAAACTTTGTACGTAAACACGTTATGAAGAGAGCGATATTGTTCAACTCGCGTAATTTGCAAAACTCGCTAGCGCTCGTTTTGGCAAATATTACGCTCATTGAACAATATCGCACTTTTCATAACTAGCTACGTAAATAACTATTAAAATATTTAATATCAGAAAATATCGTTATGAAAAGTATTAATACTAAAAATTTCAATATTTTATCGATACGATATATTTCAGAAACAAATTTTCTAAACAAAATAATCTATCACGAAGGAATGAGGTTGTCAACACCAGTTTTTTTCAAATGATTCACCCCCCTTTTTTCGATTAGAGGATTTATCTTGCTTGGATTATTCCCAAAATCAATCACAGTAAGTTTATTGAAATGGGTAGAACTTTTTTATTGAGAATTATTGAGGAAAAATAAACGTACATCGTACAACAAAAACCAAAGAAAATTTGCATAAAATTTTATCGATTGACAAATAAACAACGAAAATCTGGTAATATATACTCGTCTACTCATAATATTTTAAGTTATGTTATGCATTTTCTTTTATAATTTTGAGCTTGAGGGATGTAAAGGTTTGATTGAATAAAAACTGTATTCCATATTTCAACTAAATAAATTATAGATGTCAAAGGTAATAGTTTGATACTATTAGAACGCGATACAGAGTCTTTAAGAATCAAAGAACAATAAAGACCGTTCACTAAGAAGCAACAACTATTTCGCTAGCTATATGCCACTAAGGACATTGAATTATACTTCAAAGTTAAATCGGGTCAGTATATCTGCAAGATCGAGCCAACCATTTGCAATTCGAAAGGACACTATCACTTTAGACCGGTTTGGGCGTATAAGGTAGATATCATTCGACCAGAGCATAATTCTAGATTATTGATATCGCACAAATACATCAATCTCAGTAAAGAAAGCCTTAAATATGCGATAATAGTGTCATTCCCATGCCTAACCACAAACTAAATTTCTATTAGACAAAAAACCTGACGGCTGCTTTGTAGAGTTATCTACTTTATTTACAATTTTCTGCAAATAAATTGTCAATTATCGATAGATGTTAAAAGCTATAATACTATTATAACGACTTACAGAGTCTTTAGAAATCAAAGTAGGTACCAATATATTCCAGCCCCGTTTAATTTTGAAGTGTAATTCAATGTCCTTCGTGGCATATAGCCAGGGAAGTAGTTGTTGCCTCTAAATGAACGGTCTTTGCTCTTTGATTTTTAAAGACTCTGTGAGGAGTTATAATTAGTATTTTACTATTACCTTTGACATCTACACTGTGTTATTTATTAGTTGCGACATAGGGATTCCTATACAAAACTGTCAAACGCGAGCTAACTTTTTACCAAATAGCGTCCTAAAAAAATAATAACAGATATGGAAAGTTCAAATGTCCTTTCTATTTTCTTAAATTCATTCTGGTTTAATACAAAAATGGATAATTATGTATAAAAAACTCGATCTTTATTTTCATACCAATTTCGGATGATTTCAATCGATTAGGACATGGCCAACATGGTAGTGATATTGAAATTTGGAAGTGACGTTTGGCTTCGCAGCCGCTGCTATTGGCAACGGCCGCAAAATTAAATTACGCGTACTGTGCTGAGCACGCGAAATACTGACTTCGCGTGCAATTGCACGAAATAGTATATCACGTAACGAGTGCGGAAAGTGACGTTTTTCACACGAGTGGGAAGTATTGTCTGTTTTCATATTTTTGCCAAATAAAGTTTTCGTGGAAAAGAAAAAATTATCGATAAAATTTGAAGCACTGGTGGTATCACCTTTGATAATTTTCACCCATTTTATATATCGCGTTGACACAATTAGGTAATTATTTTGGCTACTACCTGACACTTGCTAGGCGAATAAAAGCCACAGTGATTATTTGCGAGAATAATCACAAGAGATTTATTCCCATTATTATAATGACATAATTGGTTGAAACTCACTCTTGTGAAGCATTTCATTGGTTTTAAGAAACGTCAAAATGTAATCATTTAAAATATATGCTTTAAAATCTGCCAAATAGAAAGTTTTCAGTTCTACGAAGATATGTTTTTGAAATATTTCAATATAACAATAATATAATATAATAGATATTAGCTATGAAATTGAGTATACCTAATTACTCTTATTACTATCGTTGAGTGCTTATATTTACCACTCAACGTTATTATGATATAAGTACATAAATATTACCTAAAAAATGAAGTGTAATTAGGTTTTAACTACTTACGTGAATATCTACACAAATTTTTATACGCAAAGCAGGCCTTTTCTCAATTCTTTTGATAAACGTTGTGAAAGGCGAAAAGTACACGCTATGGCACTTTTCCGCACCGAAATGTCAAACAAAGCTACCTATGACCTGTCAACTTTTTTTGACAATTCAAATTAAATTTTTTATTCTTAAATTTAAACTAAAAGTAAGTAAATTATCTATTTTATTATTTATTTTAATTTATTAATTATTAAAACATTAACCTAGTAAGCATTATTTTAGGAATCATAAGCCGAGATGAAAATAATTTATCTTTTGAGTTGTCCAGCTCGGACATTGAAAATACTCTTCCAGAATTCATGAAAACGTATCTAAAAAAGATACACCAGGCATAACGATACAAAAATGTTAAAATTTTACAATGTATTATATATTAAAATTATTTTTCTATTCATTTTCATATTTTAAGTTCTTTCTGTTCAAAGTTTAAATAAAATAACCATATAAATTACTGTATATCTTTCATTAATAAATGAAGTTGTAGAAAAAATATTGTGTACAACTTGTACGCAAAAATCACTTTTCCCACTCGCTAGATTTGCCACAAACTTCTGCGCTCGTGGGAAAAGTGACGCTTTGCGCACTAGTTGTACAAACTACTATTTCCTATCCTATCACATAGGAAAGTGACATATATCTATGTCTAGTTCTATGAAAAGTGGCCTTTATTCATACGCGTACGGAAAAAAATCTTATCCGTACGTGTACGGATAAAAAAGCTGTCAAATTGGATGCTAGTCTATCTACCCTGCAAATTTATGTATATGTCAAATACATATTTCGTAAATTGATTTTTCCATATAATATAATTTATTACTTTTAATTTTTACAATGATTCAAATAATTAATTCTGAATCGCAATATATTTATGTAACAGAAAGTTTTATTTCTGATGTTCTGTTTCTAGTTGTTGTTAGTTGTTAAAATGAATGTTAGTAATATTTTGTGTACCAATATTTATTTTAACTTTTCTATAAAGGCAATCTTCTTCATCGTTTGAAAATCACAATTTTCTGTTCGTGGCTTGCGCTCGTGAGACAATACTCGTGTGGAAAATGTCACTTTCCGCACTCGTCACGTAATATACTAATTTTTTATTGGTGAACCCTTTTAACTAATTTGTCCACGACCACCTAATAATAAGTCAATATTTTACCTCCTAACAAAAGGTATATGGTACACATATATCAACTGTCGTGAATTATGGTTCATAATACACTGTAGTGAATTATGGACTAGATATGGGGGTACCTACAATATGAAATAAACCATTAAATCTGTGTATTTTGTTCAGGAAATTTGTTTCTGACATATATCGTATCGATAAAATATTGTAATTTTTAGTATTGATACTTTTCATAACGATATTTTCTAATATTAAGTATTTTAAAACAATATATTTATAACGGTACGTTGTATTGATACTTTACACAGTATCATCCATCTCTATATATGTCAAATTATATTTTTATGTAGCTGTCAGAACATTTTGAGGTTAGTAATACCAAATCGTTTCAATCTTTTATTTAATAAAATAAATTAATGGTCGTGGACAAAGTATAGTATTCTACTCGCAATTTATGGCCATAATTCACTTGGGTGGATTGCGCCCCTCGCCTGCGGCTTGTGACGCAAGCGTCACCCATCGTGAATTATGGCTATCATAAATTGCTCGTTTAATAATATACTATAAAGCAAACCCCAGCGTGTTTAAAACGAACTTTAAAACACGCGCGTTTTTCAAAGTTACCATGGCAACATCAACATCTCGAGAAACGAAGTGTAATGTCTAATGATATAAATGTCTAAATGACAACTTTTTTGATTATTGATCTGACAGGAGTAGGTACTTTGTAACGTCAGAACCTTTATTTATTTTAACAATTTCAACATTATAAATAAAAAAGGAAAGTGCAGTTGATATTGTTTGAGATATTAATATTTCGATTTTTCAATTCGGATGGAATGGTATTTGAATTGATACTATTAACATTTCCATGACAACGCAAGGTAAACTAATGTCATCACGAATTCAACCATTTCACATTATAAGTTATTTCCATTTTTTTTTCTTGTAGTAGTAATAAATACCAGTATTAAAATTTCAAAGTGCACCAATAAAAAAAAATAGCGTGAAGTATTCGTGGATAACTGGTCTTTAAAACACTTGCTCTATTTCGAGCACTTCGGCTTCGCCGTCGTGCTCGATAAATCGCGCGTGTTTTAAAGACCTTTATATCCACTTATACTTTAATATACTATTTCCTACGATCACATAGGAAAGTGACATATATCGCACTGTCTAGTTCTATGGAAAGTGGCCTTTATTCTTATGCGTGCAAAAAAAAAACTTATTCGTACGTGTACGGATAAAAAAAGCTGTCAAATTGAATGCTGAAATGCTAGTCTATTCACCCCGCAAATTCATGTATATGTCAAATGCGTATTTCCTAGGTAGATTTGTCTATGTAATATAATTTATTAGTTTCAATTTTTACAGTGAATTAAAATACTATTATGCAACGAACATGTAATAATAGCCATTAAGACACGAGCATATTGTAGGATACGAAACGAGCCGCAGGCGAGTTTCGTATATAATATGCGAGTGTATTAATGGCCATTACATGAAAGTGGCATACAATATTTTTTCTACTCCGGTTAATAAAAATTACTTAATCAATAATTATTAGTTAAATCAATTTTAAATATAGTTACTTTTGAAAATCAAAATTATTTGACAGCTATCAAATTAAGTGTCACTTAATATGTCTGTTCGCCTGCAATAAAAGTGTAGCACTGAGCTATATAATTTTGAAGAATTCAGGTCTATCTGTAAAAAAATACATATAAAATTACTAAATTTGGGAATATCTATATATATTGCATTTGTAAACTGCAAGAAGCTTTAAAACATAATTAAAATAAATAAAATCGTATAGTTCAGTGCTACACTTTTATTGCAGGAAACAGACCTAATATGATTAATTTCAGAAATGTCAACCAGGTATCCATGGCTATATACTAAATATTGTGCGAATACCGCATTCTTATTGGCTTAAAAATCTGTATCATAATGAAAATCTGTATCATAATGAATTTCATTATGATACAGATTTTAGTCTTTTAATAAGTATATTATAAAACAGGAGTAGAAAAATAAATAATTAATTCTGAATCGCGATATTTACGTAACAAAAACAGTATTGTTTCTGATGTTCTGTACCCAATTGTTGTTAGTTGTTAAAATAAATGTTCGTAATATTTTGTGTACCAATATTTATTTTAACTTTTCTATGAAGGTACTTTTTTCCATTGCATAAAAATCACAATTTTCTGGGCTACTTTCAAAGGTAAGTAATCAAAACTATATAAAGTAATTACAAATAGACATATGTAAAATCTCTCACATCTACATAAAAACGTAAGATTGTACATGCCTGATTAGGTGAAAGTATATCGCGTGGTCGTAGGAGAAATAGTGTACATAACTTGTGCGAAAGTGATTTTTCACTCGAGTGGGTATTGTCCCACGAGCGCAAGCCGAGTGAGACAATCCCAGGTATACGTTGAAAACTGTTTGACAATACAGCAATATGCTGAAAAGCTGAAGGTTCATAATGATATAGGAGGATATTGTATTTACAAATTATTACAATTCCCACAATTTCTTTATTTTTCCTGTAGTGTTCAATTGAAATAAAATTTGATAGAAATCGCAGTTGTTGAAATGGTTGGTTGCTATGGAAATATCCATAATAATTATAGTTTGAAAATTCATGAGATTTCTGACAGTTGTGCGAAAAAACATTGGTATATTCAAATTATTATATAATGGACAGTGTAGTAATTTTACCATCAATGTTAATAACAACTAGACATATGTTTTTAAATTCTTGTTAAAAGTGTTATGTGATAATTGCTAATAAGTGCTTACGTCAAATGTTTTGTTCCAATTGAGTATAATCACTTTGCTGTCTAGGCAGGAAAAGTAATACTTTGCTGATTGATATGTGTCAGCAAAATTAATATTTGCTGCAAATCGGAGAAAATAGTTATTTGTTTAACTAGGCAGCAAAGTAGCAGATTGACTGCCGAGGCTAGGAAGGCAGTCAATCTACTTTGCTGCCAAGTTGAACATATAATTTTTTCTCCGATTGTTCATGAGGATATTGTATTTGCAATTTATTACAATTCCCACAATCTCTTTATTTTAGTTGGTTGCTATGGAAATGCATAATCACAGGCAGCAAAGTAATCACTTTCGTGTCTAGGCAGCAAAGTAACCACTTTGCTGCCTAGACAGGAAAAGTAATACTTTGCTGATTGATATCAGTCAACAAAATTAATATTTGCTGCCAATCGGAGAAAAAAATATTAACACAATGTTTGAAATAAGAGAGGTAAGAGAATGATAGACTGAAAGAAAGTGAACAGGAAAATCATGGTCAAGCGGCTTCATCAAATGCGGTTATTTCTCATCAAAATCGAGTATCTGGAAAGCCACAGCCGTGCCATGCCAAATATTCCCAATGGAAGCTCAAATGTTGAATGCTTAAAATGTGGAAAAAAGGGCATATTGTAGGAATGCAGCATCTGCAAAGTATTTAGCTTATTGAAAGAATAATTATGTCTGTAATAATTGTGTAAGTAAATGGGTAATTTTGCTAAAAATTGGAAAGCTAGAAGAACAATAAGACTGCCAGAAATATTTAATGACTATGTACTGAATCATTTCGATGGAGAAAACTATCAAAATACAGCCATGATTGGAGAAATTGAAGATATCACCGTAATAGATGCATTGAAAAAAGAAAACTGGAATCGAGCTATGTCAGACGAATTTGAGTCATTAAATAAGTTGAGAACTTGGGATTTGGTTAAACAACCAGAAAACCATTGACATGCCGTTGGATTTTACGAAAGAAGCATGATAGAAATTTTGAGGCAAGACCTGTTTTCAGAGGCATTGCACAAAGAGTCTGGTCTGGGATCCTTCACAGTTAGTGAGCCGGCACCCATATTAGAGACACTTTGGTGTCTCTTGCCAGCATGATTAGGGATATTTTTTTATCAGTTTAGACCTAGTTGTTGGATTGATAGCTTTAAGCATAGCCTGACTGTTAGTAAATATTTTTATCCACGACCACCTAATAATAAGTCAATATTTTACCTCCTAACAAAAGGTATATGGTACCCATATATCTACTGTCGGGTACCCATAATACACTGGCAAGTGTATTATGGTTCATAATTCACGACTAGAGTTGGGGGTATAATATAAAATATTAAATCTGTGTATTTTGTTGAGGAAATTTGTTTCTGAAATATATCGTATCGATAAAATATTGTAATTTTTAGTATTAATACTTTTTATAACGATATTTTATAATATTAAGTATTTTGAAGCAATATATTTATAGCGGTACGTTGTATTGATACTTTACACAGTATCGCCCATCTCTATATATGTCAAATTATTTCATGTAGCTGTCACAACATTTTGAGGTTAGTAATACAAAATCGTTATTGATTTTTAGTTAATAAAAGAAATTAAGGGTCGTGGACAAAGTATAGTATTTTACTCGCAATTTATGGCAAATATTCACGCGGGTGACGTCACCCATCGTGAATATTGGCTATCATAAATTGCTCGTTTATTAATATACTATAATTTTTTGTCCGGTATATCCTCTTCTGCCAAATTAGGCATATATTCGTTCGTACTACCAGCGTATATATTCAGTTATAATACAATTCACCTATCCCATTATTAAGTAGCTGTAGACTGTGAAATCGAAAATAAAAAAATTTCCCATCTATTTTCGATGAAATTTGAACAATCTTCAATAGCCATGTGTGGTACAAACACGCAATAAAGATAACTAAACTAAGTGGGTACACAATCTATGTTAATAGATGTGATAAATAGGAATATTCAATTTTTAAAAAGATAAATGTTAGTTTGTTGAAAGTTTTTTGTTACACGTTATCAGTATCTTGGTTGAGCATTTGAATACAAAACATTGCATACCAAACATTGCCTGAAATAAATATTTGAATATTAATCACTGTGACGAAGTAGCACCAAAACTGGAAACGTTGTGCAACATTTTGGTACGTTCACAGTGTACGCTTATTCCAATTCAGAGTCAGATTTCGAAAATCTACCGGAATAGAAAATAGCATACCATTCTGCAATAATGCAGGATCCGTTGAGTTATAAATTTGAAATAATAGTCCGGGAAGTGAGGATATACAACGGAAAAGATTTCCATCAGAGATTTTACTTTTTTAAACGGAAGTATATGTAGTATAGACTACTTTCCTAGAATTGTGAGAAGATTCCGCTAGAGATCGCGATGCAGCTTGCAGGTAAAGCTTAGAGCACATGAAATGAACAATAACAAAAAAATTTACCTCTTCACCGATGTATCCAAGAGCGAAACTGGAGTCGGTTGTGCTGTTTCTACCACACAAGCAGTTGTTGGAACTTACCGAAGTTCAACTACATGTAGCGTTCATACTGGCGAACTGTATGCTATTCTACAAGCCTTTGAACTTAGCAAAGTACCTCATCAACATATAGCCATTTGCACAGACTCCCTCTCATCCATTCAGTCTATCAATAATTCATTCACCACTCATTCTCTCGTTCAACGCATTCACGACACATACCACAACCTTATTCTTCACGATGTTACCATCAGTCTCGTATGGATCCCTTCACATATAGGTATAACTGGAAATGAAATCGCTGATCGTTTTGCTAAAGAAGCCGCCTTATCCACCACCAACACAATTAATTTGCAAATCTCCAGTGACTTAAAAATTTGCATGAAAAAACTCATTCGTTTGCATTGGCAAAATCATTGGAGCCACTCAGTCACATTTCTACATAAAATACATCCCACAGTAGATCAATTCAATATTCCCGATTTACGAAGAAACGAGAAGGTCGTTGCCAGGAGATTACGTATCGGTCACACTCGTCTCTCGCACGGCCACTTGATGAGCTCTTCTCCTCAACAAAACTGCCAACATTGCGATTTCCCATTAAAAGTTAAACACATACCTTCTAGTGAACTGCCAAACGTCAACAGCAGGGAATGAAAACATCCATAAAGGAAATATTAACCTTCCCAAACCAAACAACTACAGTCATCCAATTCCTGAAAGAAGAAAATCTACTCGACAAAATTTAATAACATTCTATTTGTCTATTTTATGTATATAAAACCAATGTAACATATTGTATGTATTGTACCTAGTGCTAATGGCCAGAGCTCCAGAGCTGTCACAAAGCACGTTAAGCTGAATAGAAAAAAATGTAAAATCTTCAGTGGAAATCTTTTCCATTTCACGACAACTTTCGACCTAACTTCCCAGCTGCTATAATTTCAATTCCGTAAATATTAACTAAAAATTTACATTGTTCAATTATAAGTGGTATCGGAGATAACTGTTAGCTCGATTCTTGGGAAAAAAAGAGAGGATGCCAGTATCGTGAAAATATCGTCTATTTGAGAGCAAATCTCCGAGTGATTACTTTGTTAGTTGTGCACTGAGCTCTTGTGTGATCATTTCCAAAATGGTGTGAAATTGCCTAGGCAAATTCAGCTAAGCGAGTACTATATAGTCACCTTACTGAGGATTCCAAGACACACTGGAATATATAATAAGGAAATATAAGACAGGGGTATGATATGGTATATTTTTGAAATCGGAAGAGAAACGAAAAATTCAAAAATATATAGGATGTCTTATTTAAGAAAATGAATAATTTTTTGTGTCCCCAAACTACGCACGCCAATGTACTATTGTTGATGTTATGATAAAATTAGATTATAATTACACAACTTTTACTGCAAACATTTTTTTATCCATGCAATAATAAACATGTTAAGGACTGGGACATTTATAATGAATAACCCTGTACCGATGTCACCCTAAAATATATACATACATAGTTCTAATTTTTAATTCAATTTAATTTTCAAAAAGCGAGTCGAATAGAAAAATGTTATTGAATTTTTTTTTCAGTTATTCAGACATGGGAATAGAACAGCAGAAATAAGTGAAGTTTATCCCAAAGATCCCTATTACCAATATGATTATTTTCCAATAGGTAGAGGACAGTTGACAAATGTTA
Organism: Galerucella nymphaeae; assembly: GCA_963978555.1. Taxonomy (NCBI): domain Eukaryota; kingdom Metazoa; phylum Arthropoda; class Insecta; order Coleoptera; family Chrysomelidae; genus Galerucella; species Galerucella nymphaeae. Next base: position 17,625,045 of record OZ021707.1, on the reverse strand, counting down.
GTATACATAATAATTATAGTATTCAAAATAAATATTGCTAATTTAATTTATTCAAATCACATTCCTTGTAGGCTGGAAAAACTAAAGAATATCAAATTGGAGAAGATTTGCGTAAAAGATATAATAAATTTTTGGGGCAAACTTACTATCCAAAAATAGTTGACGCTGTTTCGACAGATAGAAATCGAACAAAAGCATCTTTGCAACTAGTTTTGGCTGGATTATTTCCTCCTGTCAAAGAACAAGTTTGGAACGTTTTGCTTCCCTGGCAACCAATACCCCAAAATTATCATCCAGATAATCGTGATCCGGTACGTCATTCAATTATATTGTTTCAATTATTGGTGATAATTTCATAAAATTTACCACAGGTACTCATGGGTATTAATTGTCCCAATTACCAGAGAAAATTCAATGAGTTAATAACTTCAAAAAAATGGCAAGAGGAATTTAAAAGGCAACAAGCAGTATTCGATTATATATCTAAAAATTCCGGACTGAATGTCACTTCTTATCAAGATGTTTATAATCTATACTTTGGACTTTCTACTGAAGAAGAATTTGGACAAATCTTACCGCCCTGGACAAAATCCGTATGGCCTAAGATAATCACCGATTTTGCAATTAGAGAATATTTTGTAGAAACTGCCACTACAGATATGTTGTCTATCGCTGAAGGTAAGATCTATGTCTATTTGTTTTTATGCATATTTTTCAAGCAATTGTAACCAATTATTTTTATTTCTTTCGTATAAAAGATTTATCTTTCGATATTTGTTATGAATTAATTTCATTAAATTGTTGATTTTGTCAATTTATCTTTCCAAAAAATGATGACCGTTCGGATAACTGAAGGGCTAGAGGTGAAAATTCATCCTCTACTCTCCAGCCCTTGCTACATATTAGTTCTATTTGCTTCCTGGAATAAAAAATAAACTGGGAGGCGGAAAAATCAATGAATGTTCACTTTCAATAAAATTATAAGATCTTTTAACGTAGCATTTCCTAATTCGCTTCCTCAGATCTATGCATCATAAGTAAGGCGTTTAAAAAAAAGGTGTCTGATAGCTCTATTAGATTATCAGTTTTTCATGTACTTATGTGAATAATTCAGTTACGTTTGTAATTTCTGTGAATTTCATTATTTCAGGTTTCCACTTGAAGAAAATTATAGAAGATACAAAACTATTCGTGAAAAATATCGACGAAAAACATGGTATAAAAATGTACTTATATTCTGCACACGAGAATAATCTGGCCGAAATGCAAATACTATTAAATATTTTTGAACGCCATGTACCAAACTATGGATCGTATTTAATTTTTGAAGTCCATAAAATAAAAAACGTTGTAGGAATCAAGGTAACTATGAAATGTAGAATTTGATACAACTTTTATGTATAAAATCCAATTTTTTTATTAATTTTCAGCTATATTACAATAATCGTACAAACAGGGGGCTTCGTCTCATGAAATTACCCAGTTGTGGAGAATTTTGTCCTTTAGATGAATTTGAGAGAATATTTGAAGAATATCTTCCTTCATCAGAAGATTTTTGTTATAATGAACAATAGGTCATTGCATATTTAATAAATTGTCACTTCACTGTAATAAAATTAAAATTTCTAAAGTTATTGTGTAGGTACTTTTTTGATAAAAATACACTAAAGTTTCCATTTTTTAGATAAACCGTTGACGCTTATAACAATGTAAAGAACTAGTTTCTATTTTTTTATTAACAAAGATCACCCAAAATCACATAAGAATAAAAGAAGTATATCAAGAACAAGCAAAATGATAGACCGTGAAATAAAATAGATAAATAAATCTATAAACAATAAATTAAGTACAGAAAGGGAGCCTTGCAGCCCACGACTATAGGATAGTTGTATTAAGGGCAGCGTTTCCTGAATGTGTGAACTGTTTTCCGCCTACCCGATAAACCAAAAAATAGGAAAGTATAACTATAAACCCTGACATACACTGACTAATGACTAATTAAATGATTAATGTGAAACGTCAAAGTCATCGTGTCGAGTTTTCCTCCATTCGGATGTTAAACTTTCCGCCCTATTTTTAGTCTTCATATGATTGGTTTTCAGGTAAGGTGGGTAAAAAATATGTGCTCATACTTCGTGAGTATCGCCTATGAGAGCACTTAGATGTTTCCAAAAAATATGTCCAATTGCGAAAAAATTCTATTTATTGAGAATCCTACAATTATGTCTATGGAAAATTTTCTCCAAACTAAGGCAAAATCTATCTTCCTTTATACACTGTGTTATTTTATAACATGTGACATAGGGATTCCTGTACAAAACTGTCAAACTCGAGCTAACTTTTTGAAGGAATCAAAAATACATGAACCTCAGAAGTCAACATATATGCAACTCCAATGAAGTTATCATCGTAAAATCTATTCTTTATTTTTATATAAAGAAAAAAGAAAAACAAGAGAGTAATGTGACAAAAAACGACATAAAGGAGAAAAATGGCAATAGCAGTGGAGAACATTCGAGAAGGAAGAAGTGGGGCAGTCATAGTTAATCGCAAGGACTCCGACACAAAGGCGAAGATAAAACAGAAAGTTGAAATGAGGCTTAATAATAAATACAAAGTGGAAGATGGTACTCTAATAAATTCTAAAGTTATAATTAAAGGTGTAGGAGAGGAATTCATTACTGAGCAAGATTCCCTTATTTTATATATATCTTGAAGGATGATTTAAATTAAGAAGAGTCCTCCATTTTTGTAGTAAATATAGACAAAGCGGAAAATATACCAATGGAAACATCATTCTCACAGTTGATGCAAAATAAAAAAACGAAATATGTAACTTAAAAAAACTCAATATTGGATGGCGTAGATGTGTATTGCATGAGCACTTTGCTATTATACGATGTTTTAAATGTGCTAAATATGGCCATATTGCATCTAAATGCGAAAATGAAACTACATACTTTCAGTGTGCTGGATCACAGAAAGTCGATGAATGCACAGATCCATTAAAAAAGAAGTGCATCAATTGCTGGGAAACCAATTATAGACTAAAAAAATCTTTAAAAACCGACCATGCTGCATCTGATCGTAACTGTCCTTTCTATAAACATTTTCTGGAAATAGAAGTTAACAAAACTAAACGAATATAGCAGTTAACAGATTATAGTAAATCCAATAATAACAATAACAAAAGAAGCCTATTTCATCAAAATGGAGGTTCCCTGGGAAATTGTTTAAATGAACTGAACGTAATTGTGAGTGATTTGAAAGTTGACCTAGTGGCAATCACAGAGCACTGGCAGACAAAAAATACTCTAATGTCTTATATCAGCTAAAAAATTATAAACTAGTAACATCATACTGTCGAATTGTAAACCGAAGTTTATCTATTGGATATGGAGGAGTAGTTCTATATGCTCGTGATAATCTAGGGCCATTAGAAAGATGTGATATAAGTGAGGAAGGTGTATTTGAATGCTGCTCTGCAGAAGTTAAGTAAATAGTATATGTTTTGTAATATGTGTTGTGTACAAACCTCCAGCCACTGGAATTACCTGTTTCATCGAGAAAATGAACTTGTTATTAGAAAAGGCCTCTCAAGATGAGAGGGTGGTCTTAGTTGCTGGAGATTTCAATATTGATATGTTAGTGAATGCTAAAGTAGTTTAACATGGAAATTTAGTGAATAATTTGCTAGATACATACAGATTGCGAAAAAGCTTATCGAACCATGGCAATTTACACAAGTACGACTAGGAAAATATGAAAAAATAGCTTGAAAGAGAGAGAAAGAATAATTGGCGTGGTCAGCGAGGGTGTATACTTATTTTCCGAGGCTGTCCGAATGTTCTTAGCCCTCCTATTTCCAACCGCTGCTGCCAGAAGCGCAGATTGATTTGTACAAATGATATTTTTGTCTCGTTTTTTCGAGCGTATGCACTATTAGGTGAAACTAAATACTTTCATCCGGCAACAGTATCCTTTAGAGAGAGAATTCACTAGTTGGTGGTATTCAGTACATGTAAAGGACACTGTTGCCGGATGAAAATGTTTAATGGTGTATGACTTCGAAAAAAAATCAACGATAACGAGACAAAAATAGCATTTGGCAATCAACATTCGGCTAGCCTCTGTAACTAAGTACACGCCTTCATGACGCGCACGAATATTCTTTCTCTCTCTCTTTCAAGCTTTTTTTCTCATATTTTCTTTGTTGTACTTATGTAAATTGCATGGTTCGATAAGCTTTTTTGCAATCTGTATAACATTCAAATAAGCATAGCTGAGCCCACAAGAATTACACCCACTACCTCTACGTGTCTCTATAATATCTATGTTCCTCAGCATCTGTTGTATGATGCTATGGTTTTAGATACAAACATATCAGACCATAAAGGACAATACTTAGCTATTCTGGTCCAAAGTTTATCAGCACAGAAAACACATAATGAGTATAAAAGAGTGCAAAAAATTATCAAAAGTTTTACTCAATATTAGCTAATAAAAATTGGATGACTCTGTATGGAAACCATTGTATAGACAGTTCAAATAATAACTTTATTGATGTTTTAACTGAATACTATAATATAAAAAGAACTAAAAGAAATCCTCAGAGGATTTCTCAAAACATTAGTGAAGCAAAAAATACACTTAAAAAAAATGAACTAAATGCATTCAAAAACTACTACTCAAATTTATTATGGAAAGAAAAAAGACAGCATTATCACAATAAAATCAAGGCATCAGACAATACAACAAAAACTGTCTGGAATATTGTAAACACTGAGTTAGGTAGAGGGAAATCAATCAGTAATCACTCTAATGATTTTTTTGTCTCAGTAACCAACAATTTATTTAATGGGATGGTCAGTGATGCTGATTTAAGAAATGTCAGCGACTGTTCAAAATCAATTTTTGTAACGCCAGAAGAACTGATAGAAATTATAGATGGTTTAAAAAATAAACATTCATGTAGCAATGACAATATAAGTAATATGATGCTAAAATCTATCTGTGGTTATATTATACATCCATTGTGTCGTATCATTAATGATTCCTTTAGGAAGGGTATTTTCCCAGCAAGGATGGAAAGAGCAGGAGTAAGGCCAATTTCCAAAAAAGGTGATCATCAGAGTTTGGTTTCCGATCCGTACACTCTCCTATTCCATTATTCTTGAAGACGTTAGCCTTCTTTAGACTAATTGGAAGAATCGGCTTGTACCAATTATAATTAACCACTCTGTACATGTTTTTGTATCAGGTGCTGTAGATTATATTTAAACCGACCAGATCGCAAGTGTGAAATAAAATTATGAGTTGTTATGTTATCCTGTGACACAAATTTTTCAGGTAGCGAAATAATCAATAACTTGAAATGAAAATAGCCTATACTAAGACTGGCACGTAACCAGCGGTTTTTCTTCAAAGCATGCGCTGGGACGTAGTTATTAACCCCAAAACTGGACAATGGTCAGTCGACGTTAAAATTGCTGTCACGCTGTTTGTTTTTGAAGTTTTCCAACCGGTAATTATTTGAAGTTTTAGGTTAGTATGTGATTATTGTTAATATGTATAATATTTTTTGTATTAATTCAATACACTTTAATCGGGTTATAATTGCTGTAAGTAGTCTCAGTTTTTATAATATATAAAAGTAAAGAAATATAGGAGTCAATCAACTCTCTATAAAGATTTCTTTCTGAGTAAGTTTAAAAATATGAAGCGATTGAATCCAATGTAAATAAAGTTGTGCTTGACATTTTTCCTATAAATTCTCTTCTACCAATCAGAAAAAAATTAAAACAATTGATAATATACACCAAGAGTCTTTTTTGTCAAAATCAATTTTAATATGAATCATTCAATCGAATTTAGATTTACAAAAGCATGTATTTAATTTATTTGTTATAAAAAAAAGTGAATGTAGAATAGTAAAGGGGTGGCTTGAAAATCTATCCATCATCGTTTATCGCCAATATATTATTGCTATACAAATGGGTTAAGCCAAAGCAACTTTCCATTGAACCGTCGAGCTAATAAGATGGTTTAATTAATCTACAGATTTTCTTCTAATAATAATAATAAACGTCATTTATTGGTGACTGAGGTCCTTCAGCCAAGATTTTTTTCTATTTACTTATTTTCATGGTAATGATGAATTAAGGTGAAATTGTGATTATACCATGATTATACCTACTACTATAGTGGAATTGAGATGACAGTACTGTAATTGTAACTTTTGCTAGATTTTTAAAACGAAGTTTTTTTTCGGTCAAACGCGCACTAAATTTCCGATTCAATTTTTTTATAACGCTTAGGACATACTGAGCAAAAAATCACAAAATGCTGACAGATTCCGGTGTAGCTTCGGGCGCCATCTTGAATAATGTTTTTGGCCGATATCTCTGGAGCTTCGCGCCTTAGGGCGAAAGTCATTGAAACCCTTGTTATAGAGAATAATGTTTAGCATCTTTTGCTACCCGTTTTTTGGGTTTACCGTTTACAATTTATAGTTCATTTGATTAATTTAATTATATCTCGTCCGATAACTCTTAAATTATTGAATAAATCAATAACACTATATTATTTAACAAGCATATACATATAATTATGGCTATTATTCACGATGGTGCGTTTATGCGTCTATAAATTACCTGTTCAGGTATACATTTTACATACTAAAACACTATAGTTTATTACAAAAAACTGCTAATTACTAATAATTACTTCTTATATTATTTAAAAGATTATATATCTAATAGGTATTTAATAATTCACGTTTATAGTTACATTTGTGCAATTTGTAAAATTGATAACCAGAACTGTGGATATATTTATGGTGGAAATAACATTTTCACATAATCATGATGAAATATCACAGTCAAGTCAACAACGTTTAAATAAACCACGTCCAATTTATAGAGTTATTAATTACTCATTTTTCATAATTACCAGTAATTTCAAAATAATCAGAAGAGCTACATTCGATTTATTACATATCTTCATTCTTCACATAATACGCGTGAGTACTATCAAGTTTTCCACTATTTTCGCGGCTGTATACAACTTATTATTGAATTGAACTCGTCTTTGAGCCCTGAAATTCACTAGCTATCAGCAAAGACTACAGAATAATTCTGAAATCTTTACTATCAGGTCGTTCTGCTTATCGGTGTTGCCAGACTGCAAATATTTTCTGGCGTTGTCATATACGGATAAGATGACCGAATTGGAAAAAGTAATTGAAATCATTCGTGAGGAGATCTTGACCAGCCGAACTGAAATAAAAAATCGCATCGTAGCTAGTAAAACACAACTTCTACTACAAATTGGTGATTTGAAAAATAGTGTGGCAACTTTAGAAAAGGAAAATAGCAAACTGAAAATAGAACTAGAGTACTAAAGAGAGCCCAAAACAAGAGAAACATTTTAATATTCGGATTGAATGAGAAGAGAGAAGAGATAGCAGCAGATATCTTGTGTGAGGATCTCATAGTCCTGCTTGGTGTGACCCTGGATACAAAAGATTTCGCCTATATTTACCCGCTAGGCAAGTCAGACAATTGGAGAAAATCACGTGTCAATAGATGGCACTGAATTTCTCAATATGGCTGCTATAAGGGTGAACAACAAAGGCACGCGGCCGGTCAGCTGATCGCATGACAGTAGTCTGTCACAGTTTGTGAAGGTGTTTAGTTCGTTCAATTTGTGTGTGTGTGTAATGTTTGAGTTGTTAGATAAAAAAAAATGGCAAAAATTGAGGTAACCCTTCTTAATCTTATGGAATAACACAACAAAATTATTGGCATCTGACTTTGTTGTTCACCTTTATTGTAGTTAGAAAGGAATTAACAGATGTCGCCCACTTCGTAGTTTTCGCCAATTGTCCCATAAAAATTGAGTTTGTTTCGAATCTCAAAAAGCAAGAAGTTTTAAAAATTGTAGAGGATTGAAGGGAACAAATATTTCAATCGCTTATGATCTCACACCGACCCAAACGAGCGAGTCTAACATTTTGAGAAAACATCTCTCACTTGCTAAACAAGAAGAAAGTTACAAGGAATATAACATGAGAGGAAATAAGCTTATTGTAGACGGTGATTTGGAAAAGAATGCCTGGCATGTGAACCAACCTAATAGTGCGCCTTCTACCCCAACCACCAAGAAGTACTCATCGGAACCGCAGAAACTTCCTACTACTCCACGGATTCCTGCTCAAAAGAAACCAGTAACTGTGGCGAAAGCATTACCAGAGAAGCTGAGAACTCGATGGGTTAACAAGAATTAGCTGAGCAGAAGTGCGATTCTACTATTCTAAGACTTATTTCTTGTTCTTTATTTTTTCAGTTGTTCTCTCCATTCCTTATAACTATGACTATTTATTTGTCTACGTTGTTGTTGGCGACATGCAGAAAAACGTCAGTGTAATTGAATGTTAGGTCCCTTTCAACTGGGCTTTATGGTCTGCGAAAGTACATTCTCACGTGTGATGTTGATATTGTTGCCTTGGGAGAAACATCCTTCGTGATAGATGACTAGATTTTTGGATGTAGATAAAGTAGGGCTCGGGGGATGAGTGGCTCTATACATTAGAAAAAATATGAATTGTTCAATTATTCACTCACATATTAGTCCATTTTCTCTGTTGTTTATAGCCCTTTATTCGCCTCTGTCATCAACTGCATTAATGAACTCGAAGAAGCAGTGGCCAGTTAACAGTTTTCTGCCCGAGAGTGACATCTTTCAGCATGCTGCATCTGGTGGTAGTACCCCATTTACTTCATCATGTAACCTTCATATTCAATTTTGCCATTACATCCTCTACCTCTCCCTCACTGTGGAAGCACGCAAGAGTACATCCCCTCTCAAAGTGTGATGATCCCGTGGAATATTCCGATTTAAGACCAGATAACAAACTTTGCCAATGAAAAAAATTTTATAACGGATGTGCAATCGGGCTTCCGCCCACTACCACAGCATTGAGTTAAATAACTGATATTTACTCAAATATTAGAATTAAGGAAACTTCACCTGCCTCATTCCACTTGAATATAGTAAGGCCTCGAGTAAGGCTTTCAACACATTTGATCCATTGATTTTATGTAAAAAACTTTGATGTTTTGGCTTCTCAGATACAGCTATATTGTTATTGCGCAGCTATTTATCTAATCGGACACATAACATCGCTATAGATGCAAATAAATCAAATTTCCTCACAAAACTCTTCGTAGTTTCATTCTGGGACCACTTCTGTTTAGACTGTACATTTGCATTTACACTGATTTGAGGTATACCAAACATATCAGCCATCTATGCAAAACATCCTCCAATGTTTCAAGACAGCTTTACCCTATTAGGGACTTATGGAAATATGAATCCCTCATCTTCTCAAGTTTGTCCTATTGTGACAGTATTTATGGGCCTGCCATTCTACAAACTGATGCTTTGCGACTGCAAAAATTCAAAACAGCTGCATTCAATTTTCGTATGGTATCAGCAAGTACGATCACATCAGTGCATCTTTCAAGGACTCGGGATGGCTGAAATTAAATTATTTGAGAGAAATGCACTCGCTCACCCTCTCTCATAAAATTTTAATAACTGTCCACCTTATCTAGGAAATAAACTAGTTCCGCTATCGCACACACACTACTAATTCCAAGGCATACTAAGGCAATCTTTACACGAAGCTTCTTCTATAATGCTGCCAAACTATATTATAATACCATCCCTGTGCAGATCAAGGAACTTACCCTGAAGAATCCAAAAAACGTTTTAAGGATTTTCTTTTGGAAAGGCAGCAGTGCCAATGACCCGATTCTCTGCTATTTTTTTTCTTTTGGCTATGATATTTATTTATGGATTTTCATTAGTTTTTTACGATGTCATCGAATTAAATTTCATAATATGTGTTTATTGAGTTATAATATTATGTGCATATTTCACTGGTTGGGCTTAAAAGCAGCTCCTTACAGCTGAACCTTGCCTTTTCATTATTAGTATTTCGCTCAAATTATGTAGGTATGTAGGTAAATATATTATTTATTATTATTATTATTTTTTTATTTTTTTTTCCTGGCAGCGCCAACTTCTTAGGTTATTTGGCTGCCGGTCGTGTGTTTTTTTTTGTTCTTGTCATCACGATATGAAGCCAGGTAAGTGTACCTAGCCAATTTCTAAATTTTAAAAAACATACCAATCAATTTTACATATTTTAGGATGTTGTCAGGATTATCATTAACTCCCAGTGGTATTCTCTAGGCGGTGAAAAATAGTTTTCTGGCGAATAAATATTGTGGACAAGTAAAAATATGTTCTACACTCACTTTAGTATTGCAGGTGCATCGGGGTGGGTTCGAATTATTATTATTATTATTATGATTATGATTATGATTATGATTATGATTATGATTATGATTATGATTATGATTATGATTATGATTATGATTATGATTATGATTATGATTATGATTATGATTATGATTATGATTATGATTATGATTATGATTATGATTATGATTATGATTATGATTATGATTATGATTATGATTATGATTATGATTATGATTATGATTATGATTATGATTATGATTATGATTATGATTATGATTATGATTATGATTATGATTATGATTATGATTATGATTATGATTATGATTATGATTATGATTATGATTATGATTATGATTATGATTGATTATGATTATGATTATGATTATGATTATTATTATTATTATCATTCCAAGTATGCACTTGCTGGTAATGTTCACCTATCCCGAGCGTGTGTTATTATTATTATTATTATTATTCCAAGTATGCACTTGCTCAGCACTTGCTGGTAATGTTCACCTATCCCGAGCGTGTCTAAACGCAAATGGGATTAGGCTCGGAAGTCACATATTTAGAAATTTACGGACAGTGTGACAGGTATTTAGGATGGCAGCCTTCTGCAGATCGATGTAAGTATTTTTGTGAAGACCCAGTTTGGTAAGGCTATCTTGTAGAGTTTTGGGAATTAGTCCCGTAGATGAAACGATGATCGGTACCACCTCTATTTTCTCTGCATGCCACATCTGTCTTACCTCAATTGCAAGATCGGTGTATTTTGCAATTTTCTCGTTGTATTTGCCCAGAATATTGTTATTATTGGGTACTGCAACATCCACCAGATAAACCGAGTTAGCTTTTTTATCCACAACTACAATATTAGGTTATTCGTCACCCGTCTATCGGTGATAATTGACCTATCGTAGTAAAGTCTAAAATCAGCATTCTCTAGCACCGAATTCGGATGGTACTTGTAATATGGGGTGTAGGTGTTCACTAATCCAAATTTGTTGGCCAACTTCTGATGGATGATGTTGCAAAGTTGATTGTGCCTGCGTAGGTAATCAATGTTAGCTAAGGCTGAACATCCCGACGTGATGTGTTGTATCGTCTCTGTTGTTTGTTGGCACCTTCTGCACTTGTCCGTAGCGATGTTTGGATCTTTCATGACAAATTTCTTGTAATTGTTGGTATTAATTACTTGGTCTTGAATTGCCGTCATAAATCCTTCTGTTTCTGGAAATAATGTTCCATCAGATAGCCACTTATTTGATGCTTCCTTGTCGATATGAGGTTGATTGAGGTCGTGATGATGTCGACCATGAAGCGCTTTCTGAGCCCACTCCACCTGTTTGTCAGAATCGGTAACGATTTCAAGTCTCATATCAGGGCTTACAAGATTTAAGGGGGAATAGTTTTTATCTGCTTTTGCGACCATCTCATGCAATTCAGATGTTTCAGCCTTGACAATGAAGAATTCTTGGAGTCTAGATATTTGTTTGTTATGTAAATTAACTATGTCCACTAGACCTCTCCCTCCCTCTCTTCTTGGTAGTGTTGTCCTGATAACTGATGATGTCGGATGGTGACATTTGTGTTTGGTCATCATGGTACGGGTTGTTCTTTGAATATCCTCCAGCTCTGTCTTTGTCCACTTCAGAATTCCAAATGAGTATGTCAGGATCGGTATGGCGTAGGTGTTAATTGCTTTTGCTAGATTTCCTGCGTTCAACTGGGATTTCAATAAAGTAGTTACCCTTTGAGTGAACTGGCTCCTAATTTTGATTTTTGCTTGCTTTTGGTCTAATAGCTTAGCTTGCTGAAATCCTAGATATTTGTAGGTCTCGCCATTTTGCATGGCAGTTATAATATTCCCATTGGGTAGTAACACATCTCCGTTAACGATTTTACCCTTCTCGATATTTAAGATTTTGCACTTGTCTAATCCAAATCCCATTTGTATATCACTGGAGAATTTTTCAGTGATATTGAGTAAATGTTGAATTTGACGCTGGTTGGATGCGTATATTTGGATATCATCCATATATAGAAGGTGGGAAACAGTGCAGCTAGTGTTCCTGTTGGCTTTAAGTTTATAGCCGTAATCCGTATCGTTGAGTAGATTGGAGAGTGGGTTCATTGCCAAACAGAACCAAAGTGGACTAAGGAAGTCAACCTGGAAGATCCCCCTACGGATGGAAATTTCATCAGTTTGGAGGTATTGGCCATTTATTTGTAAATGAAGGTTCGTTCGCCAGTGCTTCATCGCTGATTCAAGAAAAGTAACAAAAGTGGGATGTACTTTGTAAATTTGCAGAACTTTCACAAGCCAGGAATGTGGAACGCTATCAAATGCTTTCCTGTAATCTACGAAAGCCGTGTGGATGTTGCGCTTTTCCTTTTGCGCCTGTTTCAGTATAACTGAATCAATGATAAGTTGTTCTTTGCAGCCTTGGTGATCTCGTCTGCAACCTTTCTGTTCTTCTGACAGGATGTTGTTTTGGTCCACATGTCTGTAAATACGGTTAGTGATGCAAGCCGTTAATATTTTATATATAGTTGGTAGGCAAGTTATGGGCCTATACTGCGAAGGATCGTGAGTTTGATGTGTTTTGGGAAGCAAGTGGGTCGAGCCCAGTGTCAGAAATGGTGATGTATCTTCTGGATGTTGCAAAATATGTGAGAATGATGTTGCCATTGCTTTATGTAGACTGTCAAACTTCTTATACCAAAAGTTTTGGACGTGGTCAACTCCTGGTGTCTTCCAATCACTGGTACTCTTTATAGCTTCGGTTACCTCGCTTGTTGTCAAGTCAACGAAAGACATCGGTTCAATATTGATTTTTTCCTCCTCAGTTCTTATCCAGTGAGCGTTGGATTTATGTTCGACAGGCTTCGACCATAATGAAGACCAGTATTCCGTCAGCTCATCTTTATTTGGAGGACCTTGGTTCTGATTGTTTTCTGTACCGCTCAGTTGCCTGTAAAATAACTTCTGATTGTTATTGAATAAGTAATTTTGTTGTTTCCTTTTCGTGCACTTGACATATCGAGATAAACGTTTGGATTTTGCCTTCAACTTTTGTCTGAGTGAATCCATATATTCAAATACATGTTGTTCATGTTGTGGGTGACCTGTATAAGTTTTGATTTTTCGATAGATCTTTCTCACTCTGTTTGTTAATCGCCTCGACGGTTTCAAGCTGTTCTTAAACTCTGTCAACTGCCCCAATTCCCTCCTGATGTCATCAATGGAACTTTCGAGCCTGCGTTGCCACCAGGGCTTGAGCTGTTTGTAGTCCTTACTCTGATTGTTTCCAGGGAATTGGATTCGTTGATTAAAAATTCGAAGCACTGCTACCGCTCCACAATAGATGAGAGTGTGAAGTTGTTCCAGTGCTTTGCAGTCTTTGGCATGGTTCTGCAATAGTAAGTTCACTGCTGCTATTATGCTGTTGGTACTCTTATTGGTTCGCAGCTTGGGTAGTTTGGGCCGGTGTATTGGGTTGGTGCCATTAAATTCCGCTAGTGCTTTACAAAGCTCTGTATTATAGTCATTATCAGGTGTTTTGTCGCAATCAATGTTTGTTTTCTCAACGCCATTGTTGTCTTCTTGTGCATTCTCCGGTTCATGTGTATCATGATCGGTAATTATGTCATTCTCCTCATTTTGTAGGTCAAGAAGGACTTCTCCTCGAATTTGTTGCAACGTCGGATCGGGTAGTAGATTGTTTTTCATAATACTTCGACGCTGGTCAGCAATACGTTGTTCCGTGAGATGCTGGAATTCTGGGAAATGTTCAATGAATGCACGGTGGAGGGCGTATCTGTACGTTGTCATATCAGTTTCCATCTTGGTGATTTTGAAATAGGAGCGCATAATAAAAGAGTTCAGCTCAATAATAATAATAATAATAATAATAATGTTTATTTACGGTAGTTACAAAATATAAATATATAGGAAGAATGTAAACAAACACACAAAAATCACAGAAGTTGTAAGTAGTCAGAAACTACTTGCACCTTGTATGTGATGTACTTATAAATAACATATGTATATATAACAATTTAAATTAACAGTGAACATCAATATAGGTGGGTATATTATAACACAATAAAGATAACTGACCAACATTGTGTTATTCCAGACATAATCAGGTAAGTCATATCAAAAAATAGTTTTACAGCAGACATGATTAGGGTATTTAGACAATATCGGGTAAAGTACATTATCAGGCAAGTCAATTTTTAATTTTATAAAAAGAATAGGAAAGAAAAATATCAGTTTTGACAGTTTACTATATTTATTTTGTATTTCCTAGTTTTAATTTGTTACTGGTTATTTATTATATTATTTAAAACATTTCTATTTAGCGTTTTTATCCAGCTTTTAATTTTAGTTTTAAAATGTTTTGAATTTTCCAAATTCTTTAACTCCAAAGGAACTTGATTAAATATTTTGGGACCCAAGTAGTCAAAACAACGCTGCCCTATAGTTTTTCCTCGTCTAGGTAAGGTATATACGTTGTCTTTACAGCGAGTATTATGTGCGTGTTCTGGACAAAGTAGGCTTTTTTTATGTTTTTGATAGTACAATAACATTTTCATACAATATATTTGTCTAGTGTCCATAAAACCACTTAGCTCATAAATATCATTACTAGGGAAAATAATATTCTTTCTAAAAATTATTCTCATTATCCATTTTTGAATAACATTCAACTTTTGTAGGTGACAGTCATTTACTCCCCCCCATGCAAGAATTCCATAGTTAATTTGGGATTTCACTAATGAGTAATACATAATTTTTAGGTAATGGATATCTAAGAATTCCCTCAAGTACCTAAATTTAGAGAGAAGGCCCCGTAATTTTTGAACTACATTTTTAATATGTAGCTCCCATTTTAGATGACGATCTATTATAACACCTAAGTACTTAATGCTATCTGTTTCAGGTATTTTCATATTATAATTTATTTCAAGAGAACCAAAATTGGGAAGTCCGGTGGTGTAGGATGAGAATGGCATATATTTCGTTTTATCTATATTTAGTGTAAGTTTATTGTATTTGAACCATTCTATTACAGTTTTAAAATCTGTTTCAGCTGTATCTTTGAGCGCTTTCCAAGTTTTATCATTATACAAAATGGCGGTATCATCAGCAAAGCTTATAACTTTGCCTTTGGAGTCCAGATTTAGTAAGCTATTGATGTACACTGTAAACAGTACTGGTCCTAGTACGGTACCTTGGGGTACACCAAAAGTAACAGTTTTAGCATCGCTTAACACATTATCTAATTGTACATATTGTAGCCTGTCACTTAAATAACTCTTGATAAAGTTATATGCGACTCCTCTTATCCCGTAAGTATGTAATTTATTTAATAGCTGTTTATGATTTACTGTGTCAAAGGCTTTAGAGAGGTCAACAAAAACACATAATGAAGGCTTTCGTTTATCTAATGCATTGTACACATCTTTTACTAGTGAAGCAATAGCGTCCTCTGTGGATTTTCCCTTTCTAAAACCGTACTGATTGGTAGAAATTATATTGTATTTTTCTAAAAATTTCACTAAGCGTTTTTTAAATATTTTTTCCATAATTTTACTGATTGTTGAAGTTAATGATATAGGTCTATAATTAGTAGTTAAAGTCTTATTTCCACTTTTATATATTGGTTTAATTATACATGTTTTTAGTGGTTTAGGAAAAACGCCAGCATTTGTTTATTAAAAACGTTAAGGGCGCAACAATTTCATCAGCTATTTCTTTTAATGTTTCAGATCTGATTTCATCTACTCCAGGTGATTTTTTGTTTTTCAATGTTTTTATAATTTTTTTGACTTCCTCCTCATTTGTTGAATAAATATACATAGTTTTGTTGAGAGTTGGAAGGTTGTCAATATAATTTGTTGGTTCGATTTTTTCGGCATATGATTTTCCCAGTTCAGCAAAAAAATCATTAAATTCATTAGCTATATCCTGTTTATTCCCTATTACTATATCACTTTTCGTGATTTTTTTAATTTCATTTTTCGGGCGTATTGAACTACATAACCTGTTTACACACTCCCAAAGTACTGATGACGAATTTCCATTTTTAGCAATTATATCATTGAAGTAAGATTTTTTTGACTTTTGTATTAATTTTAATAAATTATTTTTATATGTGCGATACGTTTTTTGCAGATTTATATCTTTTGAATTTTTTTTCATTTTGACATACAACAGATTTTTCTCATCAATTGATTTCAACAATGCTTTTGTTATCCACGGTTTTTTAATTTTGAGTTCTCTTTTAGAAATTTTAACAGAATTTGTATTATTGCTTATAGCTGTTTTTAATATATTGATAAATTTCTCAGTCATTAAATCAACATCTGGTGAATTATAGACACCTTGCCAAGTTTGATTTTTCAGCTGCATTTTTAATTTCGTGTAGTCAATAAATTTTTTAAAGTCTTCTGTATTATTTTTACATATCTGAGACGGGACATTTACATTAGGAATTGTTAAAGCTATCGGATAAAGGTCGGTTATTTCAAAATTAAAAACATATGACTGGCATGTATCTTCTCTATGAATTGATTTTCTTACAAAGAAATGATCCAAGCATGTTTTGCTACTTGGCCTAGTGACTTGATTGATGTATGATATAAAATTATTCGTATTTAATATATTTTTATACTCTGCTACAAATTCATTATCATTTAAAAGATCTATATTTATGTCTCCTAAAAAAATATGTACGTCTGACTTTACAGTATTATTTAGGTAAGTAATAAGATGCCTATTAAAAATTTTTGGACAACTGTGTGGAGATCTATACAATGCTGTTATAATAATTTTTTTAACTGTGTCGTTAATATATAATTCAACTGCTTGACTTTCATAAATTTTGACAAGTTTATAGGTATATTCTATTCCCCTTTTTACATAAACAATCACCCCATCATTAATTTCAAATATACTTGTATCAGTCACCTGGAAAGTTTCAGTAAAAACAATTACTTCAAAATCACAGAGTTGTGTTAAGAGTAGTAAACATTCATCAAAGTTTTTATGAATACTTCTGACGTTCATATGAAAGACTGATATTTTATTTTTATTTTTGTGCCCCGTATTTAGTTTATGAAAATCGTCGGTTGTGTTGACCACTTGAGCCTTGAAATCTCCATTTTCATAATTTTTCGAATACTGATCCATCA
Source organism: Galerucella nymphaeae (assembly GCA_963978555.1). Taxonomy (NCBI): domain Eukaryota; kingdom Metazoa; phylum Arthropoda; class Insecta; order Coleoptera; family Chrysomelidae; genus Galerucella; species Galerucella nymphaeae. The sequence goes on along the minus strand of OZ021707.1, from coordinate 17,607,510 downwards.
TACAACAAAAATGGTATCGTTAAGTTTTTATGAATACTTCTGACGTTCATATGAAAGACTGATATTTTATTTTTATTTTTGTGCCCCGTATTTAGTTTATGAAAATCGTCGGTTGTGTTGACCACTTGAGCCTTGAAATCTCCATTTTCATAATTTTTCGAATACTGATCCATCATACAACAAAAATGGTATCGTTAATTTGAAACATTTAAAACTGCAATATTGTGATTATAGTAATAGTAAGAATAATCAAAATATATAAAAACTTATGTCACAAATGACCACACAGTATAATTTAAGTCAACTTATCATGATAATTTAAAAAAAAGAACAATTAACATAAAAATTTTTGATAAAAATAAAGATACTGACGAACAATTTAAGAAAAATGTTTTTTAAAACTGGGGTATTTCTATTTTTGGGAATTTGATCTTAATCTGGTAACTTTCTCTAGGGCTGAGTTGGCTGGCTTTAGTGGCTTTTTTGAGGCTCCAGTAGATTTGGTAAGGTTTACAGCTTGGCCTGTTGATTGATTCTGGAGTTGGTTTTTTGAGTGGGAAGTATGTAAGACGTCTCGATGTTGGGTTTTTGAAATTTGTGTCTGAGTTGGGGTCGATGGTGTACTATTTGTTTTTTTTCTCTATTTGATTGTCCAATTCGTTTAGATCTTCTATGTGTAAGAACCTTTTTTTTTGTGTATATTTTAAACTTAATAATTTCAACAAAAGGGATGCATTTAGCATCCCATAATGCGAAAAGACCACCAGAACGAAACACAAACGCAGTTAATGGTTATATTACCCTAATAAATAAAAATATGTTACTGTAAACCGATCCCTTTTTGGATATAATTGAATGGGTCAGTTGTCTCTGCACTTGACAGGGGTTGATGGAATGCGTAACTCAAATTATTCTTTGGTGTTCAGGAAATATATATTAAGAAAACTTGTCAACATAACAGATAAGTGAAAGTAGTACTCTTCAAGGGCTTTTAGTCACGAATAAAGAAAAACATGTGTGTTAAGAGAAAATATCGTATTTCAAAGATAGTTCTAAGCAACCTTGGTGGTAATGCTAGGTTACTTAATTGGGGGTTGAAACATTTTAGTTAGTTTAGTTTCGCGCTCGCACGGGAAAGAACTGTTTTGTATAATAATTTTAGTCCAGTTAAGTCATTAATTCTGTTTTCGTGGTTGTGTTCTGGTCGGTGTAATTGTTTCGAGTCACCTTGGGAATAAGGTGAGTTTTCTCACAGAGCTATTCAATTTTACCTGTTTTATTATAGCATTTATTCATACTTTATTTTCTAACTGATTATTACATCATTTCAAATTTATGATAATATAAATCACAATAATGTTAAATAATTGAAGTGCTTAAGTAGTTAATCTCAAACTCATGTTTTGCGCTATTGCGGAGTGCTTGAGCCGCGTAGCGTGTTTTGTGAATAATATGACTGGCGGAGTGCTTGAGCCGTACAGTTGATTCACGTATCCTGTATCACTGAAGTGGAGTGCTTGAGCCACGTGATACGTCCTAATCCTTTGATATTACCTGTATCACTGAAGTGGAGTGTTTGAGCCACGTGATACGTCCTGTTATACCTTTTCATTGATCTTAATCTTTTATGAGGGAGTGTTTTGACATACTTAGCACATCTAGCACTTGTGGGTGACAGACACAGTGCATTTTTGTTTAAACTAAATTGAGTCATGAACTAAACAAAAGGGAATTTGAATGCTCAGGTCGACAATTTATTTTCAGGTATGTCATGATCGCACGTCACCACACACCTCAGACACCTCAGCCATACTTTAGGTTCCATTTGTTCATTGTTTCATTTTAAATCATCTAATTATAGTAAGTACGATCACATATTTTTGTAGAATTGATTAATATTGGTAGATCCAGTTTATTATGATTTAAATCGCCCATTAAATATATTTGTGACGCCGTTTATTATTATTTTTTTTTAATATAAGAACAATTAACATATATTAAACCAAAAATAGGCTCACATATGGAATATTCCTTATTCTCTATAACGAGTTTATTTCCCTTGATATAGCAATTCTTGTTTTGTTGTCGTTCTTGAAGTAAAAATTTCCGTAAAATTTGATATTCGGAGCGTTGTTGGACTGTCAGGTCGTGGGATATTGATATACTGCTTCCTTTTAACTTTTTACAATTCTTCAAGATTTCCTTTTTTTTCAAATAAGATAAAAACTCTACTTTGACCGGTCGATTTGTTGTGTTCCCAAGGCAGTAAAAATTATTTATATCTGTTTCGTTGACAACTACATTCAACATGCTATTAAATTCAGTACAGATAAATTCTGAAGTTATATTTTCATTGGGGACATCCTGTTAAGACTTTGAAAAACTTTTATTTGATTTGACAACCCTGTTTTTTGTTCGTTAGAGAGGTTTTTGTTATTTTTTAAGCTTACCCTTCACGCGGCCAATTGGCGCCACAACCGGCATTCTCTCAATAGAAGTCATGCCGACAGCATGTAATGCATATCGAACTCTACATTTTTATTTTATAATATAATGTTTGTTATTGAAAGAAATTAAAAGTATTGAGTGAACGTGAGTTTTTCTTTATGTGCGATGATATAAGAATAAACATTATGGTCCTTAAAGCCGAGATATGTTCCATGTATGAAGAAGAAGTATAGATAGCCAGAGAGGCATTGCTTTCTATCGATATTCAAAGCCAGATAGGTGGAGAAGAAACGTTATTATTCCAGACGAAGCTTGTTGGAAACACGTGAGTCGTTCCAATTTTAATTCCTATTTTCTAACTTGATATCCTAATTCGTAGAGCTTATTAGTGATTTCTATTTGAAATAACAAATTTGTCATTTGTTATAATTACTATTTTTTACATTTGCTGTTCGATTAAGATTGATTAATTGATAATAATCAATAATGCCGACTGATCAGATAGATCTAACGCAATTGAAGGCCAAACGTGGTCAGATAAAGGCTCAGATTTCACGATTTGAAACATTTTTTAAAGGTCTAGATTTAAATAATCTCGAAAGTAATACTGTCAAAGAACTAAATATTAGATTACAAAGAATACAGGGCTGTTATGATAAATTTCAAGATGTTCAAGCTGATATAACACTATTATTCCCAGAGGAAGATACAGAGTCATATTGCTTAGATTTTGAAACTAACTTTTTTAGTTTAACTGCTCAGGCTGAAAATTTAATCGAAACGTTTTATAAAGATGTGTCCGTTAAAAATAATGATGAGGATAACGCTTCGGTAGCTAGTTCTAGATCAAGGTCAGGTAGTCATTTAAAGCTCCCAACAATAAAACTACCAACGTTCACAGGAAAATATACAGGGTGGCTCGAGTTTAGAGACATGTTTCTTGCTCTTGTCGATACAAATGAATCTTTATCACCTATTCAAAAATTTTACTACTTAAAAAGTTCATTAAGCGATGAACCTTTGAAAATAATTGCTAAACTTGATACAACCGCGACAAATTATTCAGAAGCTTGGTCATTATTAATAGAAAGATATGAGAACAAGCCACTGGCGGAGTGCTTGAGCCGTACAGTTGATTCACGTATCCTGTATCACTGAAGTGGAGTGCTTGAGCCACGTGATACGTCCTAATCCTTTGATATTACCTGTATCACTGAAGTGGAGTGTTTGAGCCACGTGATACGTCCTGTTATACCTTTTCATTGATCTTAATCTTTTATGAGGGAGTGTTTTGACATACTTAGCACATCTAGCACTTGTGGGTGACAGACACAGTGCATTTTTGTTTAAACTAAATTGAGTCATGAACTAAACAAAAGGGAATTTGAATGCTCAGGTCGACAATTTATTTTCAGGTATGTCATGATCGCACGTCACCACACACCTCAGACACCTCAGCCATACTTTAGGTTCCATTTGTTCATTGTTTCATTTTAAATCATCTAATTATAGTAAGTACGATCACATATTTTTGTAGAATTGATTAATATTGGTAGATCCAGTTTATTATGATTTAAATCGCCCATTAAATATATTTGTGACGCCGTTTATTATTATTTTTTTTTAATATAAGAACAATTAACATATATTAAACCAAAAATAGGCTCACATATGGAATATTCCTTATTCTCTATAACGAGTTTATTTCCCTTGATATAGCAATTCTTGTTTTGTTGTCGTTCTTGAAGTAAAAATTTCCGTAAAATTTGATATTCGGAGCGTTGTTGGACTGTCAGGTCGTGGGATATTGATATACTGCTTCCTTTTAACTTTTTACAATTCTTCAAGATTTCCTTTTTTTTCAAATAAGATAAAAACTCTACTTTGACCGGTCGATTTGTTGTGTTCCCAAGGCAGTAAAAATTATTTATATCTGTTTCGTTGACAACTACATTCAACATGCTATTAAATTCAGTACAGATAAATTCTGAAGTTATATTTTCATTGGGGACATCCTGTTAAGACTTTGAAAAACTTTTATTTGATTTGACAACCCTGTTTTTTGTTCGTTAGAGAGGTTTTTGTTATTTTTTAAGCTTACCCTTCACGCGGCCAATTGGCGCCACAACCGGCATTCTCTCAATAGAAGTCATGCCGACAGCATGTAATGCATATCGAACTCTACATTTTTATTTTATAATATAATGTTTGTTATTGAAAGAAATTAAAAGTATTGAGTGAACGTGAGTTTTTCTTTATGTGCGATGATATAAGAATAAACATTATGGTCCTTAAAGCCGAGATATGTTCCATGTATGAAGAAGAAGTATAGATAGCCAGAGAGGCATTGCTTTCTATCGATATTCAAAGCCAGATAGGTGGAGAAGAAACGTTATTATTCCAGACGAAGCTTGTTGGAAACACGTGAGTCGTTCCAATTTTAATTCCTATTTTCTAACTTGATATCCTAATTCGTAGAGCTTATTAGTGATTTCTATTTGAAATAACAAATTTGTCATTTGTTATAATTACTATTTTTTACATTTGCTGTTCGATTAAGATTGATTAATTGATAATAATCAATAATGCCGACTGATCAGATAGATCTAACGCAATTGAAGGCCAAACGTGGTCAGATAAAGGCTCAGATTTCACGATTTGAAACATTTTTTAAAGGTCTAGATTTAAATAATCTCGAAAGTAATACTGTCAAAGAACTAAATATTAGATTACAAAGAATACAGGGCTGTTATGATAAATTTCAAGATGTTCAAGCTGATATAACACTATTATTCCCAGAGGAAGATACAGAGTCATATTGCTTAGATTTTGAAACTAACTTTTTTAGTTTAACTGCTCAGGCTGAAAATTTAATCGAAACGTTTTATAAAGATGTGTCCGTTAAAAATAATGATGAGGATAACGCTTCGGTAGCTAGTTCTAGATCAAGGTCAGGTAGTCATTTAAAGCTCCCAACAATAAAACTACCAACGTTCACAGGAAAATATACAGGGTGGCTCGAGTTTAGAGACATGTTTCTTGCTCTTGTCGATACAAATGAATCTTTATCACCTATTCAAAAATTTTACTACTTAAAAAGTTCATTAAGCGATGAACCTTTGAAAATAATTGCTAAACTTGATACAACCGCGACAAATTATTCAGAAGCTTGGTCATTATTAATAGAAAGATATGAGAACAAGCCACTTATGATACATAATCATATAAAGGCAATTTTTGAAAAACCCGAGATAACGAAAGAATCACATATAGAATTACGGGAACTGTACGATTCGGTATCAGAGCATTTATTATCATTAAAATCCTTAGGCGAAAACACAGATTCGTGGGATAGATTAATAATTTATGTCATTACTCAAAAACTCGATAAAACCACGCGACGAGCTTGGGAAACTTATAAAACTGAAGATAATTTACCGTCTATGAAAGACTTCAACAAATTTTTAAAAGCTAGATGTCAAATGTTAGAGAAGTTAGCGATAGATAATTGTGACAAAACAGTAAATAATAAACCTTCATTTATGTCGAACAAATTTAATAAATTCAAAAAAGGCAATGTTACTACGCATTCTTTACATGCGACGAATAAAACGGTACAATGTTACTTTTGTAATAAAGAGCACACCATGTATACATGCGAAGATTTTCTAAAATTATCGATATCGGAACGTATACAAGAAATAAAAAGAAGACAATTTTGTTTTAACTGTTTTAATCCTAATCACCAAACACGGGAATGTAAATTCAAAAAATGCATAAAATGCAATGAACCTCATAATTCATTAATTCATATCGAAAAGACATCTTGCAACAGCGCGACGAATGAATATGATTACGGAAGCAGCTCAAGCGATGAAAAAGAAAAAGGTAGCGCAATAAACAAAGTCAGCGAGGATTCGGTGTCGGCAAATATTACGGAATTAAATAATTCGAACTCTGCAGTGGCAGAACAAATTCTTTTGTCAACTGCATTAGTAAAAATAAGAATTGCGGAAAAAACATTTAATGCTCGTGTATTGCTGGATAGCGGATCTCAAAGTAATTTCGTAACAGAATCGTTCTGCGAAAAATTAAAAGTAAATAGAATACCTATAGTTCACACAGTTAAAGGCGTTGGACAGGGTATAATAAAAATAACACAAAAGGCTAATCTAAAATTATTTTCTAATCACGATGATTATTCTTTAAACGTTGATTGTTTAGTTATAAATAAAATTACTGATCAACTCCCGAGAATTACGTTTAATAAGTCATTTTTTAATATTCCAAAAAATCTAAATTTAGCGGATCCAAACTTTAATTTATCTTCAGATATTGATATTTTGTTGGGCTCAGGAGTTTTTTGGAACATTTTAACTGCTGGTCAACAAACACTGGGATCAAATTTACCAGTATTACAAAATTCTCGCTTAGGATGGATAATCGCGGGAAACATAGGTTTAAATTCAAATAGTTCTTTAAGCCATTTTGTAACTGAGGATAGTAGCAATTTAGATTTCGAAATAAATAATCAAATCGCACGTTTTTGGAATATAGAAGAGATTCAAAACAAAATTGCACCCATGTCAAAGGATGATAAATATTGCGAAGAATTTTTCGAAAGGACTCTAAAAAAGGACAAAGGCGGCAAACTAATAGTTAGAATTCCTTTCAAAAATAATGTCACTAAATTAGGTAATTCAAAAGAGAATGCTATGAATAGATTCTTTAGATTAGAAAAACGTTTATTGAAAAACGATGAGTTACGCAAAGAATATGTCAATTTTATGACTGAATATTTTGATTTAGGTCATATGAGTGAAATCCCAAATAATGAGAAGGATAAAAACGATGGTTATTTTATACCTCACCATGCGGTGGTAAAAGACTCTAGCATTACAACACGATGCAGGGTAGTATTTGACGCTAGTTGTCCTACAGATACTGGACTTTCGTTAAACGATGTTCAGTATGTGGGACCAACATTGCAAAATGACATTGTCGATATTTTATTACGGTTCAGAAAATATAAGTTTGTGATTGTCGGTGATGTCTCAAAAATGTTTAGACAGATTTTAGTCAATAAAAAGGATCAGAATTTCCAAAAGATCTTTTGGCGCTCCCATCCTGATAATGAACTTAAATGTTATAAACTGAATACAGTAACTTACGGTACAGCTTCTGCACCATATTTAGCAGTCAGATCTCTGCTGCAGGTAGCTAATGAGCATTCTGATGATTTTCCTATTGCAAGTAATATTATTAAAAACGATTTTTACGTCGACGATGTACTTACAGGGGGTAATTCAGAAGTAGAAGTTCTTCAAATTCAAAAGGATTTAGCTACAATCCTTTCTAGGGCAGGATTTGAATTAAGAAAGTGGATGTGTAATAATAATCATATTTTAAATAAATTTCATTTTAATGATAATTTAGAGGCGAATATTTTACCTATAGGTATTCATGAATCGAATAAAACGTTAGGCGTTTACTGGAATTCGAACACAGATATATTACAATATCGCATTTCTATAAAAACTAATAATTCAGAAAAATTCACAAAACGCGTCCTATTAAGCATAATCTGTCAGATATACGACCCTTTAGGGCTCATTTCTCCAATAACGGTCTTAGGCAAGTTGTTCATCCAACAACTCTGGGAGATAAAGACTTCTTGGGATGAAGAAGTTCCTGAAACAATAAAAATAGCTTGGATTAAATTTCAATGCGAATTAAATGACATAAATAATTTAATAATACCTAGGTTATGCGTTTTTTCCGATTATTTAGAGATTGAATTACATTGCTTTTCAGATTCTAGCGAAAAGGCTTACGGTGGTGCCTTATACTTAAGATGTTTCGTTGAAAATAAAGGTTATTTTTCTAACTTACTATGCGCGAAATCAAGGGTAGCTCCCCTTAAAAAGATTTCACTGCCGAGACTGGAACTTTGTGGAGCAGTGCTATTGGCGAATTTGGCAGACAAGGCTTGTAAATCTTTAAAAATAAAATTTAATGCTCGATATTTTTGGACAGACTCTACCATTACTCTTGCTTGGATAAAGGCAGAACCTCATGTTTGGAAAACCTTTGTGGCGAACCGCGTAACAGAAATACAAAATCTTTCGAATACCGACGAATGGTATCATGTTGGTACAAAGAATAACCCGGCGGATCTATTATCAAGAGGGTGTAATCCACAAACTCTAGCAAATTCATCGTTATGGTGGCACGGGCCATCCTTCCTTGAAGCAGATATTACTGACTTAATTTTGAAGAATAAAATTGAAATTAGCCGCGATATTCCTGAAAAAAGAGCACAATCTTCAGTTCTCTTTAGTACAGACGTGTTTGATTTTGTGAACGATTTAATCAATCGATTTTCAAATTATTTAAAGTTGTTGCGCACAACCGCTTATATTTTAAGATTTAAGAATAATATTTCAAAAAATTCAACGATAAAATATGTAGGACCCCTGAAAACTGAGGAGCTTAACAATGCTTTATTATTATTAGTAAAAGCAAGCACAAAGAATATTTGTCTCAACTTCAAGTACGTACCAAATGGAAGAAAAACACTCCGAACGGAATCCAAATCGGATCTTTAGTACTTATCAAAGACGAGAACCTTCCTCCATTATGCTTGGCGTTAGGAAGAGTATCCAGAGTATTTCCGGGAGAAGATGGAGTCATCCGAGTGGCCGAAGTTAAAACGAATAAGGGTGTATTTCGACGCGCAGCTAATAAGTTATGTGCTCTTCCCATCGAACAATAGTTGAAAGGTATCCTTTCAAGGTGGGCGGAATGTTAAGACTTTGAAAAACTTTTATTTGATTTGACAACCCTGTTTTTTGTTCGTTAGAGAGGTTTTTGTTATTTTTTAAGCTTACCCTTCACGCGGCCAATTGGCGCCACAACCGGCATTCTCTCAATAGAAGTCATGCCGACAGCATGTAATGCATATCGAACTCTACATTTTTATTTTATAATATAATGTTTGTTATTGAAAGAAATTAAAAGTATTGAGTGAACGTGAGTTTTTCTTTATGTGCGATGATATAAGAATAAACACATCCCATCCGAAAACAATTAAGTTATTTTGTTTTTCGTTCCTTTCCAGTTTTTCTATTTTTTCCTTCAATTGAAAATTCTCTTCTTCAAGTCTGTTTATCTTGAACTTCAATTCCTCAACTTTCAATGAGATATTAGCTTCACTAGCCTGAATACTATTTTTGAGCTCTATTTTACTATTTCTAATTTCCTCTAATATTTGTTTGACTATAGTGTCATCCATTATTTTCAGTAATCACAACGAGTTCTTGATATTGATTAGTATATAAAAATATTCTAATAATTCCAATACAGTTAGTACTCTGTGTAAACGTTTTCTAAAAACTTCAAACGGGTAGTACGTGACAATTAATTGATATTTAATTAAAAGGTTTTATCATATATACAAAAACTAGGGGCAGATAATAAATTCATGCCTTGTTTGGATGTGTAGATAAAAATGTCTGGTAACTTTTGAATAAATTGACGTAATCACTCACAATTTTGACTAAGAGAATCACTGTCACTGATACTGAATACATACAAAATTCAGAACATTTTCTTCACTTTGTTCCTGCCGAAAATACGAAAATTCACCAGAGACTATTTAAGAGTCTGTTTTCACAAGACCACGTTTACACAATAGTCCACTTCATGCGCTTCCTGGGCTTTCCGGCTTTTGTGGTCGTGGATGTGCCGACTTGCGTCACTCAAGAAACAGCAGAAGCCGGTGGATGAGGATTGATGTTGTTTTCCTCATGAGTGTGGGTCACAGTAGCCCTACTCGGTGTCACGCTGCGCCTACCGCTAACCGAGGAAGAAGTTGATTCATCATTTTTCGAAGAAGCCCTTCTAGCACCAGCTTGAACGCGACAAGAGTTTAAGGTGTTGCAATGTCGATTCACCTGACGATTCCTGAGATTTAAAGTCTCGGAATTTACAATCGAATTATTGCTCCCCCCAGAATCCGTGGAGCAGACAGCCGATGTACTAGGTACACTAGCAGTGTGGGATTCTGAGCATTTCGCTCTACCCACCTGGAGTAATCTAGTTTTACAATTCGACATCGTGATTGTTGCATTTTAGACCTACTGCCAGGTGATGATTCAGCCGCTCCTTCCATGGAGAACAGACGCTGTCGGAGTACCACTCCTTACATGGAGTCCGTCGTGTCCTGAAACTTACTGGTTTTGGTTCGCTCCGAGGTATTTAATTTCCCCGATACCTTTTATATCTAAAAGGCCTTCCCCTATCCACCACTTGGGGAAGCGCCCGATAGGGGACCAGCACCCCCACGGGTTATTATTATTATCATTCCAAGTATGCACTTGCTCAGCACTTGCTGGTAATGTTCACCTATCCCGAGCGTGTGTAAACGCAAATGGGATTAGGCTCGGAAGTCACATATTTAGAAATTTACGGACAGTGTGACAAGTATTTAGGATGGCAGCCTTCTGCAGATCGATGTAAGTATTTTTGTGAAGACCCAGTTTGGTAAGGCTATCTTGTAGAGTTTTGGGAATTAGTCCCGTAGATGAAACGATGATCGGTACCACCTCTATTTTCTCTGCATGCCACATCTGTCTTACCTCAATTGCAAGATCGGTGTATTTTGCAATTTTCTCGTTGTATTTGTCCAGAATATTGTTATTATTGGGTACTGCAACATCCACCAGATAAACCGAGTTAGCTTTTTTATCCACAACTACAATATCAGGCCGGTTATTCGTCACCCGTCTATCGGTGATAATTGACCTATCGTAGTATAGTCTAAAATCAGCATTCTCTAGCACCGAATTCGGATGGTACTTGTAATATGGGGTGTAGGTGTTCACTAATCCAAATTTGTTGGCCAACTTCTGATGGATGATGTTGCAAAGTTGATTGTGCCTGCGTAGGTAATCAATGTTAGCTAAGGCTGAACATCCCGACGTGATGTGTTGTATCGTCTCTGTTGTTTGTTGGCACCTTCTGCACTTGTCCGTAGCGATGTTTGGATCTTTCATGACAAATTTCTTGTAATTGTTGGTATTAATTACTTGGTCTTGAATTGCCGTCATAAATCCTTCTGTTTCTGGAAATAATGTTCAATCAGATAACCACTTATTTGATGCTTCCTTGTCGATATGAGGTTGATTGAGGTCGTGATGATGTTGACCATGAAGCGCTTTCTGAGCCCACTCCACCTGTTTGTCAGAATCGGTAACGATTTCAAGTCTCATATCAGGGCTTACAAGATTTAAGGGGGAATAGTTTTTATCTGCTTTTGCGACCATCTCATGCAATTCAGATGTTTCAGCCTTGACAATGAAGAATTCTTGGAGTCTAGATATTTGTTTGTTATGTAAATTAACTATGTCCACTAGACCTCTCCCTCCCTCTATTCTTGGTAGTGTTGTCCTGATAACTGATGATGTCGGATGGTGACATTTGTGTTTGGTCATCATGGTACGGGTTGTTCTTTGAATATCCTCCAGCTCTGTCTTTGTCCACTTCAGAATTCCAAATGAGTATGTCAGGATCGGTATGGCGTAGGTGTTAATTGCTTTTGCTAGATTTCCTGCGTTCAACTGGGATTCCAATAAAGTAGTTACCCTTTGAGTGAACTGGCTCCTAATTTTGATTTTTGCTTGCTTTTGGTCTAATAGCTTAGCTTGCTGAAATCCTAGATATTTGTAGGTCTCGCCATTTTGCATGGCAGTTATAATATTCCCATTGGGTAGTAACACATCTCCGTTAACGATTTTACCCTTCTCGATATTTAAGGTTTTGCACTTGTCTAATCCAAATCCCATTTGTATATCAATGGAGAATTTTTCAGTGACATTGAGTAAATGTTGAATTTGACGCTGGTTGGATGCGTATATTTTGATATCATCCATATATAGAAGGTGGGAAATAGTGCAGCTAGTGTTCCTGTTGGCTTTAAGTTTATAGCCGTAATCCGTATCGTTGAGTAGATTGGAGAGTGGGTTCATTGCCAAACAGAACCAAAGTGGACTAAGGAAGTCACCCTGGAAGATCCCCCTACGGATGGAAATTTCATCAGTTTGGAGGTATTGGCCATTTATTTGTAAATGAAGGTTCGTTCGCCAGTGCTTCATCGCTGATTCAAGAAAAGTAACAACAGTGGGATGTACTTTGTAAATTTGCAGAACTTTCACAAGCCAGGAATGTGGAACGCTATCAAATGCTTTCCTGTAATCTACGAAAGCCGTGTGGATGTTGCGCTTTTCCTTTTGCGCCTGTTTCAGTATAACTGAATCAATGATAAGTTGTTCTTTGTAGCCTTGGTGATCTCGTCTGCAACCTTTCTGTTCTTCTGACAGGATGTTGTTTTGGTCCACATGTCTGTAAATACGGTTAGTGATGCAAGCCGTTAATATTTTATATATAGTTGGTAGGCAGGTTATGGGCCTATACTGCGAAGGATCGTGAGTTTGATGTGTTTTGGGAAGCAAGTGGGTCGAGCCCAGTGTCAGAAATGGTGATGTATCTTCTGGATGTTGTAAAATATGTGAGAATGATGTTGCCATTGCTTTATGTAGACTGTCAAACTTCTTATACCAAAAGTTTTGGACGTGGTCAACTCCTGGTGTCTTCCAATTACTGGTACTCTTTATAGCAGCGGTTACCTCGCTGTTCTTAAACTCTGTCAACTGCCCCAATTCCCTCCTGATGTCATCAATGGAACTTTCGAGCCTGCGTTGCCACCAGGGCTTGAGCTGTTTGTAGTCCTTACTCTGATTGTTTCCAGGGAATTGGATTCGTTAATTATGAATTCGAAGCACTGCCACCGCTCCACACTAGATAAGAGTGTGAAGTTGTTCCAGTGCTTTGCAGTCTTTGGCATGGTTCTGCAATAGTAAGTTCACTGCTGCTATTATGCTGTTGGTACTCTTATTGGTTCGCAGCTTGGGTAGTTTGGGCCGGTGTATTGGGTTGGTGCCATTAAATTCCGCTAGTGCTTTACAAAGCTCTGTATTATAGTCATTATCAGGTGTTTTGTCGCAATCAATGTTTGTTTTCTCAACGCCATTGTTGTCTTCTTGTGCATTCTCCGGTTCATGTGTATCATTATCGGTAATTATGTCATTCTCCTCATTTTGTTGGTCAAGAAGGACTTCTCCTCGAATTTGTTGCAACGTCGGATCGGGTAGTAGATTGTTTTTCATAATACTTCGACGCTGGTCAGCAATACGTTGTTACGTGAGATGCTGGAATTCTGGGAAATGTTCAATGAATGCACGGTGGAGGGCGTATCTGTACGTTGTCATATCAGTTTCTATCTTGGTGATTTTGAAATAGGAGCGCATAATAAAAGAGTTTAGCTCAATAGTCCACTTCATGCGCTTCCTGGGCTTTCCGGCTTTTGTGGTCGTGGATGTGCCGACTTGCGTCACTCCAGAAACAGCAGAAGCCGGTGGATGAGGATTGATGTTGTTTTCCCCATGAGTGTGGGTCACAGTAGCCCTACTCGGTGTCACGCTGCGCCTACCGCTAACCGAGGAAGAAGTTGATTCATCATTTTTCGAAGAAGCCCTTCTAGCACCAGGTTGAACGCGACAAGAGTTTAAGGTGTTGCAATGTCGATTCACCTGACGATTCCTGAGATTTAAAGTCCCGGAATTTACAATCGAATTATTGCTCCCCCCAGAATCCGTGGAGCAGACAGCCGATGTACTAGGTACACTAGCAGTGTGGGATTCTGAGAAATTTCGACGCGGCATCCCAAAGGTTTTTTCTGTAACAGATAATTATTTCTTTTCTGTCTTTTCAAAAGAAGGGACGGAAAGGTCTGGCGTCTATATATTAGTGATCTCGTTTTCAATGAGTCGGTAGATGTTGATGATTTTGACAATGACAATGAAGAATCAATTGGCTCATTTACATATATTTTTTTTATTTTTACATTGGGAAGAGCACATCATTTTGAGGCTCTGTGCAAAAAATTAGAAGTCTGTGAGACTTATAAGTCGCCTAAAATTAATTATAAACATGAAACAGCGCTCCTCTCCGTGATCCTGGCGTGACGTCATCCTATATGAAGCATTACTCTATGATATGAAGTCTTACGCATGGCTCCACAGTCTTCTCCGAAGAGGGTGACGAAAATGAAGAGGAGACATCAACACTATAATTGGATTTTCACTGCCTCAAAACGCTCGAAAACTAAATGAAATTTTGAACATTTATTTGTTTTGTGATTTTTTTCTGAAAATATATGAATATTTGAGAAATATTCCTCTTTCGTTTTCTTTAATTTTATTATGGCATCTCAACTCAATGTAAATAATAGTAATAATAATTCAGAATGAAGATAAAACACTTAATAATTTGTAGGTGTACGAAGTATAATGAAATAAAATAAATAGTAAAAGGGTTTTTGCGGCATGTCCTCTGTAGCGTCGATTGGCAAGTTTGGGTCTTGGGCAATAGCCTTATTTTTTCACATTTAACTCGATTGTGAAAACACCTTTTATTTAAAATAATGAAGCATACGTGTGTCATAGGCTACAGGATTATTATTGATATTGTAATTTTTTATAAACGCCTAGAAATAATAAAAAATATCATAGCATTCACATGACGATGATGATATTTATTCCACGGAATATAAAATGAACCTGGCCTATAGAAGGTGTTTAACCTTGAACTATTCAAGGGGTGAATAAATTTCAAAATTTATGCATGTTCGTTTATTTATGCTAGAAAACAGTATATTTATTTTTAATAACCACAATCCGGCAATCTCAATCTTTTTCCACGGTCGGGAGTAGAAATCAGTTTCTATGACATCAAAATTAAAACAAAATTAGTAGATTATTCCCAAGGGAGTATAATAAGTAATACGTATACAGAGTATACTATTGAAGACTACACAACACAATGCTTATTATAAACTAAGTAAGTACGCAAATATCAATATTGTCACAATACTTCCATTTTTTGCATTTCAGTGTTAAATACAGACAGCCGTATTCAGGTTCAGAATATAAGTCGCTCTACAGGTGACTACAGTGACACCTCCTTTGACATGGTTTTTAATTCTTATCGTCATCGACCTTGTATGAGACATTTTGAGCATGATATGGGCACTCTGAACATGCGAGAGTGCTGCGACCTAAAAGGTGCCGTCTCTAAAATTGCTGATTTAATGGATTTAACGAGAACCAGAATGAGAACTATAACGCCGCTGTTAGTAGTTGCAGATACTTTCACATATTTTATTGCTGGTATATTAAATCCATACCAACCTGACCAACGTTTTACGACGTATACTTTCATCAACATAATATTTTGGGTTAGTTCAGTTTTTGTTTTTAGAAACTATTTTGCTGTATATTTGTGAGAGTGTTGATTTTTTGTAGCAGGTTTTTATTGTTTAAAGTGGAACTTTTATTACAAAAGAAAATGTCAAGAAAAAGACTGTAATGTAAGATACATTAATTAATAAGTAAGAACTAAAAAATCTATTGTGTGCCCTAGCTTCTACTTAGTGTTTAAGGAGAGTCTGCAGGCTTCAACCTTGGTAAATGCTCCTCTTCTATATAGTAATTTCCCAGTGCAGTGCTCTAGGATTCTGTAGTGCTATGCAATGGGAAAGTATGTGGGTGGAGATTTCTTCTTCCATTCCACAAAATCTATATTCTTATTCCTCCACTATTTTAAGCATTTTCAAGTGCCCATTCAGGCGACAATGTCCCGTTAGGATCCCTGTTGAAACTCTCAGTGCACTTTTACTTGGACTTGATCTCAACAGGTGGTAGTCACCCATAAGAATCTTTGATTGTACAAGCTCTACTAGATCTTTCCAATGGTAAGATCTTCTTTTTTTCTCTCGGCTTTACCTATTCCTTCCAATATTACATTAGGGCTGATTCCACAAAAAGGTTCAGGCCCCCAGAAACGTATTTTAGTTCCCCTCTTTGCTAGTTCATCTGCTATTTCATTTCCTTCCATTCCAGTGAGTCCTGGAATCCATGGACCATATTGTTCTCGCCTAGTCCATTGAGTTTGTCTAGGCATTCACACACCGTTTTGGAACTGATTACATGAGAACTCAGTGCTTTAATGGCGGCTTGACTATCCGACACTATCACCTTTATCAATATTGAACTAGGCGCACTGTCTGGCGTGGATATCCACTTGAAATATACTTGGGGTAGTAAGTAGTTATTCTTCCATACAGCTATGTACCTCCAGCCATATAGAACAACGTTCAGTTTGGTTGGAAAAAAATTTAGTTAAAGTATACCTACCCAGTTTATTGCAAGTTGTTGAACTCCTGTTGCTGAACATTCATTTTTCTTCATGTTTGTCATTGAAATATGTAAAGTTTAAGTTTTATCTATTTTGTACTTTTTTGTATTGAATAAATTATATAAAATTGTTGATTGCTGTTTCATTTTTCCAACTTCAGGCATTATATGGTCAAATTTTCGGCATTTTATTCAATGAGCTTGGGGCCAATTCTGTTGGCCAGTGTAGTCTTCGGATTGGAAATAGCAATTCTACGACTACCTCTTGGATTTGATTGGAAAATCCTATATATAGTTAATTGAATGATAGTAAATGAGTCGACTGTACACATTGACTTGATGAGAATTTATTTTTAAATTGTATCATTCACAAATTGCGTCAAAGTGACATGTCAACTACAAACTTGATTAAAGCCTTAATTATTCAATAAAAAATATGATTGGAAAGTTAATCCAAGAATTTTCTCATTAAAACGTTCTATAGCAATAGGGCTTTCTATTAAAAAAAATCATTGCAATATTCCGAGGGTCGCAAACCTTACCGGACCCCATTTCCGGTTGTACATTAAATTTGATAGCATTTTTGAATTATTGGATCTCCTTAGAAACGGACTAGCTATTTCATTCAAAAACATTAACCATTGAGGAGATACTTAGGGGGTTCCATACTTTCTACTAGCTCTGCATAAATATTTCTGCAAATATGATACTAAAGTGTCACTTTCAGACTCTAGGGATATAAAGTGACCACTAAAATCCCAAGGAATTTAAGGTACAAATAAAAACGTACCATAGTAACATTAATATTTATTTGTTCACCTCATAAATGGATCCCTGAGGAATCAAACAGCACCCGCGAGATTAAATGGGTCACTTTAGTCGCTTTATGTACCTACTCTATTATACAACGAATAGATCGTTTTCACAGGGAATGGATTTTTTCACATTTTTCAACCGGCATTATTTCTGAAATGCCTGCTTCTGCTGCTAATAAGGCTTTTTCGATTTTGATGGTAAAAATTCTTCAAATACTTCACTCACTTTTGTATCAATATCAAACACATTTTCACACATGATGACAGTCAGATAAATAAAGACAATACGAACGCCCACTTGTTACAACGTTATGTCTTGTCAAGGTATTTTATTAGTGCTTTGAACTCTTAAAAATAGAATTTTTCGTAAATTAACGGAATTTGGCGTCATTTTTATCTTATTTTATATACGTTCCATTTCCGAAAGTACAAAAAATATTGTTTATACCTGGAGGTTGAAGTAGTACTCTTAATCCCTCAGGAAAATTATAAACTTAAAAGGACTACTTCAGCCTCGCGGTATATAATGTAGTATTACATAACTATTTAAACACCGCTTAAAGGTAAAGTGCGTCCACTGCTTCTTCTCCCAAAAATTGAAGAATACTGGTCCTGATGAATCTGCGCTAAAATATTATATTTTCCTCGAATCAAAATTAATATGTTACGGCAATTTTAATATTCATGTTTAAAATAAGCCGTTCGCAGTTTTCAATGGTGCTGGTATATATTATATTTGCTTGTTATAGATCTGACAGTGATGCCTCCCATCCTTTTGGTAACGTCCAGTGAGCAGAAAGAGGAAGAAGTAGCTTTTCAAATAATTAATAAAGATAATTTTCCTATGGTTATTGTAGGACAACCTTTAAAACCGTTTGATAATGACGCTCAAAAATCTAAACCCAATGTTGTTGTCCATCCAACAAGAAGAATAACCAATAAAGTTGAAGATAATAACCAGTTCTCGACCGTATTACTGAACAATAGTAATGATGAAATTAGGAATAATATTAATCATTTTCATGGGAATCTATGCCATAACAATAGTACTTGTAACATGAAATTAGAAGAGTTCAAAGAGGAACTGGATGTAAAGAAATTCTCTAAGACCTTAGGTTAGTAACAACAAACACTTTTTCCAAATAGTTCAGTCGGGTTAGCCCAAAAACTGTCAAAACATGGATATGAGAGCAGTAGGCGAGTTTTTTTATGAAATACCTCAAAAATATCATGGTTAATGATATTCTGTTACCGCCACCGGCTTTTAGGCTGTACTAATTGCACAATAAAACTTTATAGCCAAAACAACCAAAAGTGGGCCTGTTTTTCGACATATTTTCGAATTTCACTCGAAAAGTTCATCGTGCATTTCTTGGAAAAACAGTTATAGAGCATGAAATTTCTATAAAATTTCGTGGTTCAAAATGTGAAAATTCCAATCCTTGCAGCTACAGCAGATATATAAGTAAATCAAAATTTAGAAATCAGCTGTTTTCCGTACGAAAAATACTAATGCAATTTATTAAGCAATGTGAATCATAATTTTCTCTCAAAATACGTTATTTATCCATGGTACGGATGCAACAAGCGTGGTTTCGATATTCTATTCAGTTGCTGAGTAATCTAATTGTTAATAAACATGAGGTGAAAGAAATACATATTGTTAGGATGAAGACGTATGCCACAAAACTCACAATACTATTTTTATTTAATCAACAATTTCTCGGTATAACATCAGAGGTTAGTTTGAAAAAGTAAGCATTTTTATTTTATCCAGCCCAATATAATTTTGTATAATCGAAGGAATGAATTTATGACGGTAAAACAATTTTTTAGATTCCAAATTGAGAAGACTTCAAAAATCGGAGATCAAACAACAAAAGTATTGTAATTGTGACCAGTCAACTATGAAGAAACCCTTTGTTACAACAGTAAAAAAGGGACAATTTCTTGAACCTCCACCAGAAATCGCAACTCTTATGGGTATTAAATTTGTAGAATCAAATATTGCTGGAAAAAGTCCTAAGGAAATAAAAAAACTATACGCATTTTCCAGCCAACCAAGGATTTTAAGTAGAACTCCGCCTAGAACCACACACCAAAAAAGGTATTTATTTGTATCCATATTCTAGGTTTTAGATATTACAGAACTCGTAAAGAATAATAATATACCTGAAGAGATTTGAATTAAATCCATCGTAAAATAGTTTTCTGTTGTCACGTTTTGTTCGTAATTAGAAGAGATTTCGGCTTTTTTACGCTGTTTATGCTGCATAGGAATCATCTACCTCACACTGATTATGGAGCAAATACGGCGAAACTACACTCTATACTTTTAATGGCTGTTAAACACACATAACTTGCTCTAAATAGGACAGTAGTGTATTAATAGATGGCTGCTGACGAGAGCAGTGTTGTAGCTATTTAAAATCACTGTATGAAAAATTTTAAAAAGTTCCTGACTTATTGAACCATGTTTTATTTTTAGATGTGAAGCGGCTGCTGCTGCAAAACTAGTGGGAACGGTAGTGGGAATTAAACAGGATAATGAAAAATTGAGGTAATATAACGAAGTAATTCAGATTTTAACATACAAAATAAAATTATATTTGTCTTATTTTGGAAGGATTTGGCTTTAGACGATGAGTTTTTGTTATGGAAAATTAAATGCAATCAACTAAAAATTAGTTATATCAACAATAGAACAGTTGAACAGAAATTGTAGTTTAACATTTTGATCGGTAGCCCATGACACATGTAGGCTTTATTATTTTGAATGAAAAACCTTCTCATCATCGAGTTTAATGTGAAAAATGAGTAGAATCAAGACTATTGTCCAAGACCCAAACTTGCTAATCCCATGTTATGGGCGACCGGTCTAATTGCTGCTGCTGCTGTTTTATGTTTGTCTTATATTAGTTGAATGTTATTTTTTCTACAAGCGAGCGGAAAATTGAATTTTCCACACACATTTTAGTGTCAAATTAATAATAAACTTTATTGTCAGAAAACTGTCAGTGCATTTCTAAAATTATTTTGCTCGTGAATAAGTGAATCCTCATGCTCGTAGAAAAACTATTGTACCTAACATTTGCGAAAAATGTTTTTCCGCACTCGGCTGCTATTACACTTAACTTGAAAATCATAATCAATGACATTGTTGAATATTGAATGTGTTGAATTGTTCACAAAATATGACAACTGAACTTTCAAATGTTACAAATAAAATTTACATCAGCATTAGTTAAGAAATAATGACGCCAAAATTTCGTCTCATCGCATTTCATGAATGAGATATCAAGATGGACAATGTATGACGTGACAGCAAAGGATGGTTGAACAAACTCTATGATAATATTTCAAATGACTACAGACCAATGTAAGATCTTTCTATTCAGGCTAGATTTAATAATTTCTCTTAACGCGAACCAGCCTTCTTGACGTTAGAAGAACAATTCCCGTCATTTAATTGTTTTCTACGATATCCCAGATAGGAAAGAGATATCGACTTGCGGTTTGCAGTGTTTTATTACCTAGTAATTCAGTCTACTTCTCAATTACCTACTTTGTATGTTTCCATTTAAAATTGTTACGAGAAAACACAATATTTAAGGAATATAAAACAGCGCCTTCTAGCATTTATGTTATCAATCAGATTGCTTCATATTTACAAATTTTCGATTGATCAATAAAAGCTCTTTCAAACAACCTTAAGCTTATCAATGTCGGTCAAGCAGAACCGGAATTACAGGCGTTTTTTCGTAACAATGTTTCCACTCTCCCCCATCCCTTATTTGAAGAGATAGAATTTAACTTGTTATATCAAAAATACGCAGAGTTTGTCGGGTAATCTGATTATGATATTTTATATGCTCCTCAATTGAGTAAATTTTGAAAAAGAAGGTAAAAATATTTTAAGAATTCACCGGTTAATCGTAAATTTTCGTATCTCCGTAAACTGGGAATAGTTTGATGTAGAAGGTAATAATATTGTTACGAACTCAGTAATTCACAAGCAGGTCCTGTCGCGAACTTTAAATTTAGGCGAATGCGCAGGTTTATTCCTGAATGTTCTCGAAGTTCCAAATACGCCAAAGATGGTAAATTCAAGAAGGTTCTAGATCTGCGAAGGACTATATATACGCGGGTTTCTGATTGAGACGGTATACAGTGAATCGGTAAACAGTTTCAGTATACAATGAGCGAACAGATAGTAAATATAGATAGTGCAACATTTAAGTCTTGAAAATAAATAAGGACAATTATTATACCGAGCGTAGATAAATTAGTAGACATAAAGTAGTGTGTATATGAATTAAGTTTATCATAGTGTGTGAGTGTTTCTTCAATAAACCAGTAGTAATAAGCCATAGTGAGCGGATAATTTTATCCCACGCCAAAAACAGTTTAAACAAATAAGAAAAACATTACAATATTTGGAGAATTCACTGGTTATTCGAGAACTTTCGTACCTCCGTGAACTATAAATAATTTAATGTTTTCTCAGAAATTTCCTGGCCGGTCGTTTTTTCTTTTTTCTTGTATAGAAATAAGCTTTCCTGATTTTGGTTTTAACTTTCTGCGAAGAGTTAAAACTTTTTTGAGTTTTATGATACTACCGACATAAAATAAACGTAACTTTGTTTTTACAAAAAGTGTTTTTGATTTCATTGCTAAATTAATTGGTATATGATTATTCGCCGGTCCTATATTGAGTATACATTTTAATTCTATTCAGGTTCTTTTGTTTCTACACTGTATATCAAAACTCGTGGTAACTTTCCTTTATATTTTTTTAATAGTTTGCCGGTTTAATTTCAAGAGATAATCAAACTTAGAAGTGGCCTAGCCATAATTTGTTTGATTACCTGGCAGATTTAAATCGTTTTTCCCAATTCCCTGATACAATTCTTTTATAATTTTTTTTATCAGAATAATAGTTTTGCCGGTATAATTTTGATTCTAGGGATAATCAGACCTGGAAGTGGCCTAGCCATAATTTGTTTGATTGGCCGGCAGATTTGAAGCGTTTTTTTTGTCTCGTGTTACGAGAGTAATTTTCTGTCATTTTGATAACCTTATCAGCTCTGAACGTACGTTCTTTATCCCCGTTTTTTTGCTTGCCTTGTAGAGGTATTCATAAAAAGACCACAGAGTAGTGATAGACAAAGGTTCCTTATTCCTCCGCTATTTACCGTAACTCATTTTGTTTAGAAAAACGAGTCGTGTCAAAAATTCGGTAAAGAATTAGTTGAAATAATTGAACAAGACCCCTGGAATTTTCTGTAGCCTCCATCTGAGGCTATCTGGAACTCTCAACGCCAGTGGCCATTTCGTATAATATACCACTATACGAATATACCACTAGAAAATGTCCTCGTGTGTCTACCTATGGATTTTGTTAATTATATTACTATTTTACCAGTTTCATTTATTTTTATTTCAGAAACAAAAGTGTAGAGCCAAATTGAACGACTGCACTTATGCGTAAGCATTAATTGAAAAATATATCACATTTATAAAAAAGAACTTTGATTTTCATCCTCATTTTTAGAAATAAAATCGGATCCTCGTCATTAATATGTTATCATGTTGTGTGTGTTGTGTTCCTCTG
Organism: Galerucella nymphaeae; assembly: GCA_963978555.1. Lineage (NCBI taxonomy): Eukaryota > Metazoa > Arthropoda > Insecta > Coleoptera > Chrysomelidae > Galerucella > Galerucella nymphaeae. Next base: position 17,584,321 of record OZ021707.1, on the reverse strand, counting down.
ATTTATTTATTTAGCGGTGCATTTGAAAAAAATTAATCAACAATCAAATAATTTTTTAATGAGAAAACGGATAAAACGGCCCTCAACCTTATAAATGTTTATACATGTAAAAAGATTGTTTCAGTGTGATTTGTTTGTTTCTAAAATCTAGCGTGTCATTCGTAATGGAAGGGCACTTTTTATGTTGGTTGACCTTGGTCGCGGTGGTTAAGAGCTCATTTGAAAAATATCTATTCAATCTTTTTCGCCCTTCCACGAATCTAAGAGCGAAGGCGACTGAATAAATAATGTAAATTTACGTCTAAAATTAACTACCTACGTATACACTGTGTTATTCATAAGATGGGACTTAGGGGTACTTGTACTAAACTATCGTTCATGAAAAATAATCTAATTCTAAGAAACATTAAATTTAAAATAAAGCAAAGTTATTTGTTTCAAAAAATTGTGAAAAAAGAAAAAATATCACCACAGCGACGAGTCGAGCCGTCATACTTCAGGTTTTTATTTTAAAATTATCTGTTCACCTACCCTTGTAGCTATTTCCCTCACGGTCAAAAGTATTTGAAAGCGGTATGAAAATGGAGTTCCAATTTTTTTAAACATAACTATCCATTTTTCTATTAAGCCAAAACGAATTTAAGAAAATTTGTAGTGGATTTCAACTTATTGTTCAAAGACCTTTCCAAATCTGTTATTATTTTCTATAAAAGCTACTTGGTGAAGAAGCACGCGTTTGACAGTTTTGTACAGGAATCCCTATGTCGCATCTTATAAATAACAGTGTAAAGTAACAGTTAGAATAAAAGCATTATTAGATAAACCCGCAATTTCGATAGATAAAACCCCCGAAGACTTTATTTATATTTCCTATATTTTTAAGTAAATTACTTCCACTTCCTCCTATAAGTTATTTATATCTAATAGATAAACACTTGCACTTTCCATTTTCATTTATGAAATTGGAAATGTTAAATATTGTTCAAATAAAGGTTTTGACGTTACAAAGTACTCCTGTCAGATCAATAACAGAAAAAATTGTCATTTAGACGATTAGACATTACACTTCGTTTCTCGAGATTTTGATGTTGCCATGGTAACTTTGAAAAACACGCGTGTTTTAAAGTAAGTTTTAAACACACTGGGGCGTGCTTTAAATAGGTTTTTTTTATTGGTGAACCCTTTTACCTATTCAAAGCACGCCCCAGCATGTTTAAAACGAACTTTAAAACACGCGCGTTTTTTAAAGTTACCATGGCAACATCAACATCTCGAGACACGTCTAAATGACCACTTTTTTATTATTGATCTGACAGGAGTAGGTACTTTGTAACGTCAAAACCTTTGAACAAAATTTAACAATTTCAATTTTATAAATGGAAATAGAAAGTGCAGGTGATATTGCTTGAAATATTAATATTTCGATTTTTCAAATCGGAGGAAATGGTATTTAATTTGATTCTATTAACATTTCCATGACAACGCAAGGTAAACTAATGTCATCACGAATTCAACCATTTTACATTATCAGTTATTTCCATTTCTTTTTCTTGTAGTAGTAATAAATACCAGTATTTTTAATTTGAAAGTGCACCAATAAAAAAAAAATTGCGTAAAGTATTCGTGGATAACTGATCTCTAAAACACTTGCTCTATTTCGAGCACTCCGGCGTCGCCGTCGTGCTCGAAAATCGCGCGTGTTTTAAAGACCTAAAGGGCGAGTTGTATCAAACGCCTAAACTCGGTTTAATTTTAACTGATGTTTAGACTGATGTAATTGTTGATAATAAATACATCAATCAGACACAGTCTAAACATCAGTTAAAATTAAACCGAGTTTAGGCGTTTGATAAAACTCGCCCTAAAGAAACAATGCATGTAGAAACACCAAAAAACTTGTAAATATTAGACGATGATCGAATGTCAATAAACGTCAAAAGAAACTTTACCAGTTGACCTGACAACTTCTTGAAGTTTTGCCAACCCGTCAGCTGTGAATTGCCCTGGCTGTTGAGGATAAATTGCATTTACAGTAGGTTAATTATTATTTATTCTGATAAGCAGGAAAGTAACCAAAAATGACATCATCGTCTTTTTATCGTAAAAATCCTATAGCCGTTTTAGAATTTGTAGGTTGTTGTCGTATTTCAGAAGAGCCGGAGGTGTTCGGAGACTGTATTAAATCATTCGTAGTAGATTCTGGGGGAGTGCCACCTTGTGTTTGAGAATCTGCTTCAGTCTGATCGTTATTCGTAACTGTTGGTACTTCTTTTCTTTCACCACATGGAGCTAAGTGTTTCAGAGATACTGTTGCAGTTCTCGGCCATTCTGAAGACGGACAAGGGTATGATTAGAGTCTGCTTCTAATAGATCTACTTCGTCGACGAATGGATCGTATTTAGATGACCTCACTTGACGACGCATAAGTACTTTTCCGGGAGTTAACAACCACGATGGGATCGACTCGCCATTCGGTGACCTCCGGGAATGTTGAAACATGTGTTCATGTGAAGTTTCATTAGTGGCAGTACAGAGAAGTGACCGGACACAATGAAGGGCATCTTGAAGAACAATTTCCCATTGAAAGGTCTTTAGCATACGAGACTTGAGTGCCAACATAATAGTCTTCCAGATTGTACCATTAAATCTTTCTACCTGGCCATTTCCTTGAGGATTATAAGGTGCAGTGCGACTGGTCGCCACGTTAAACTTATTTAAGTAACTTTTAACTTCATCATATATGAAATTTATTGAACATCAAAATTTCTCTCTCAAAATCGTTACATAAGCATAAAATGTGATTGGAATCATAATTTCCAAGTAACATTTTTCGAAATTTTAACAAATTGACCCGTTTTTAGGACTTTTTTTCCAAAATTACGAACTTGACAATTGACAGATGTTACCTGTCAGCTTTGACTTGGCGCATTTTATGTTATTTCAGAAGCAGAAGTGATTGCTATCCAACGTTGTTATTTAACTACAATAATAAAAAAAATTTCCATATGGTTCCAACTTTATAGCGGACATTGTATAAAAGAGGGGCCTCTATCAGAATGGATGTAGGACGGTATTCCGAATACAGTGAAAAGATTATGTAAAGTCTCTATTACTGTCGCTGATGACACATCAGAACAAGGAAAGGCAAAAGGAAATCGTGAATATTCATCTATGATCACTAATAAATATCGATTCTGTGATGTGGAAGGTAGCGGTCCCTTAAAAACTATATTAAGCCTCTCAAACGGTGCAGTTGCTTTGATCAATTTTCCTGATAACTTGAGGAATCGTGGTTTCAATTCGCAGCATATCGTACACGTATTGGTTATTCTTCTTATTTCATCTATTGAAAATGCCAAATTTTTACTTCTAATAAAATGATACAAACGAGTAACTACAGGATGACAGAGAGTAGTGTATAATTGTTCCAATGTTTGTCCGTTAGCTGCTAGATTACAGTGGATTCTAGTAAATGCGTCTGCCACAGAATTGAGGCGACCAGGTCTATATATTATGTCATACTTATATTCGGATAGTTCTAATCTCCATCGCAGAATTTTCTCGTTTTTGATTTCGCCACTTTGTTTAGAATTGAACATAAAAGAAACTGATTGTTGATCAGTTATCAACTTAAATTGTCTATTCAGTAAGAAATGTCGCCATCTCCTTAGTTATTCAATTGTTGCGTGAGCTTCCTTCTCGATGGCAGAGTGATTTCTTTCCGACGGGGACAAAGTTCGTGAGAAGAATGCCACTGGGCGTCCTTGTTGCGAAAGAGTCGCAGCTACAAATTTCAATGATTCGTCGATGCATTTGACAGCTGAATCTCCAATCGATATTTTAAGATTTTCAAATGCCTCTTTAGCTTTGTTGTTCAATGGAAAAGTCATGCAGTGAGCTAACGGTGCAATCCGTTCCGAAAACCGAGGTACCCATCTTCGAATAATGCGCAAACGTACCAAGTACTCGTTTCATAGCATTGAGATTAGTAGGGAGAGGATAATACAGAAGAGCTTCTAGTCGAGACGGATCAGGTCGAATAGTGTTGTTTTCAATAACATATCCTAGTAGTGCGATGTGCGTTATTGAGAATTTGCTTTTTTCAGTATTTATAGTCAGTGTATATTTCTTTGCTACCTGAAGAAAATGTTCTAAATTCCGATCGTGCTCAGCTTGATCGATTCCACAAATGGTAACATCATTAAGGTATGAATAAGTGCCATGTAACTTTCCAGTTTCGATTATCCTGTCGATACCTCTTTGAAATTCGGAAAAGCCATTCGTAACACCAAATGGGATCCGGCGGAATTGATAAAGTTTGCCTTTCGCTTCAAACGCAGTATAAATTTTGTCACTTTTCTGTATAGGAATTTGATGGTAGGCGCTGATTTTAAATCGATAGTACTGAACACCGTATATTGAGCTGCTTTATTCACTAAATCCTCGATCCTTGGCTGAGGATATGCATCTAATAAAGTGAACTTATCTATTGTTTGTGAATAGTCAATGCACATTCTCGTCTTTCTATTTTCTCCGGATACGACAACCACTTGAGCCCGCCAAGGTGAGTTGCTTCGCTCTATAATACCTTCATATACATATCATTCGTTGAATTTCATTTTCGATTAAGTCACGATCTTGATTTGAAAATCTACGGGATTTTATTGCTATAGGTTTCACATTAGGCAATAAGTGCCTGAACAGTGATGAAACGGGTACTTCAGCAGCCGCTAGGTTACAAATAGTAAGAGTCGATCTAGATCCTCCAAAATTCACATGTAGGGCTTCATGTTGCTTTAAAATATCATGTCCAATAATGACATCGGCACTGGCTTCCGGTTATATTGACATTTTAATATTACTGTAGATATTCTCAAACATCTTTAGATCAACTTTACAGCTACTGTGTATTTGGCATGTCAAAGAACTAGATGCCATTAAGATGTTTCCATATTCAGGGGTTAGATTTATTTTCAAAGCTTTGGCAAACGATTTATTTAAAAAACTTAGAGAAGAGCCACTGTCAACCAAGGCCGTTGCAGGTTGAGAATTACCTAATAGTTACGTCAATTAAAGTCTTAGCTAAGCAAGTAGGTCCTGTAGCGGCTAAGGAATAATTCTTCCAAGTATTTTTCAATGTTTCTTCTTCAACAGGTAAGCTGCTAGCAGCTAGTCTTTTTTTAGACGAGCGTCAGACATTAAAGAAGTGGCCTTTTTTGTTACATTTTCTGCAAAGTGCTTCATGTGCAGGACAAATGTTACGAGGATGCTGAGACCTTCCGCAAAAATAACACTTACTAGTTGAAGCTACCGAATTAACTTGAGGCTCGATAGCGTTTTCAGAAAAACCATTTTCGGATATCACATTCAAGTTTATAGGTGACGTACTAGAAGTGAATGAATTCGACTGGAGAACTGCCATTTCTAACAAGTAGATCCAGTTTCATCTCTGGAGTGATCTCATTCACGGTTCCAATGAAGTTTTCAAATGTTCTCAGCCAATAAATCCATTCCTTGGCAGCAGTTGGAGATGAGGGATCTACTTCTAATTTCTCCGGTCGCAAAAACAGATCCATAGTTGAAAATTATGTCGAATAAACTGTTTTGAACAGAAATAACAAAATTCTCAATACATGAACTTTATTCGACATAATTCGAGATAATTAATGACAAAGTAGGAAATTATTATGTCAAGTAAAAACATTCGTGACAAATATTAAAACTAAGTATGTGTTCACAAGAACCGCTAAAAACGCTAAATTGTAAATAACTGGCTTATCAAATATACTACAAGTCCCAAATTAAATAATAACAGTTTCTAAAAATCAATGCTTAGAGAAAATACGATGGAAATCTGAGAAAAACTTGTGGAATACAAAGTGAATGGTACCTTCCGAATGACCCCCAGATAGCATGTGAGGATGATGACATGAAAAAATTTATTTGTAACAAGCTGATTCTTGTTTTGGGGCATGCAAAATATATATTTCTTATAAAAAATGCATCGGAATACAAATCTGTTTGATTATTTTTTTCACTTGTCAAAATCTGACATTTTGGTGGTTTTAACCAATAGCAATACATTATTCTAGCCAATCATTCGGTATTATACTGATAATTATGCTTCCTCATCGATAAAACCTTGTTTACATCGAAACGTCAAAATTTTACTTTGAATTTGTCATTATTGACAACTAAAAGCGCTTTCAAAAATCCTTTTAAATTGTTGAAAAAAATAATCTTCCCAAATACAACTCGCTCTTCAAATTTTATCACATAATTTTTTATTTTCATCATTCAAACTTGTTTATTTGAGGCAAAAACATTCAAACAAACCGAATTTAGATAAAATCACTCCTCCTAACGGAGTCGTGATTTTATCAAATCGGTTTGTTTTCATATTTTTGCCAAATAAACAAGTTTTCGTGGAAAAGAAAAAATTATCGATAAAATTTGAAGCACTCGTGGTATTACCTTTGATAATTTCTTTGAGACCTACAAAGATTATGTTCAACTTTTTTTTACTAAAAACAACTACCTTTTAATTTTTTCTGTTAAGAATCAAACGTATAACACCATCAAACTATTGGCATAGTAACGGATGATAAAAAATCTCTGACAAAACTAAGATAAAAAACTAGGTATACTTATGTGCGTGTGTGTGTGGTGGAGGATGGCCTCAGACATAGTTTATTAGTCACAGAAAATTGGAAGTTAGTGAAAATTAAAATATCAAAGCGTATATTTAAATGGATAATTTAAACTTATAGGTATATTGTTTTCTATAATCAAAATTAGAAATATGAGGAATCTTAGTTGGTAAAGTAGGATGCAAAAGGAAATATTGACTATTAGATTCGGCGTAAGATTGCTTCCGATTGGTTCTAATATGTTTCTTATGATCATTTAAAAGGTCTGAGAAAACAAAAAGTTTAGTATGAGTGTTCATTTTGGAGGCTCTCTTGGGTTCCAAGTCAACGTACTCATTTCCTTTTTCCCTTTTTCCCTTTTACCCAAAAGAATACAATTCTTTTTTTCGAGGTTTTTAATTCGCTTAATGGTTTTTTTTTATTTCTAAAATTGTATTTGGTCTATAGCACTTGAGTGGGGAACCTTCTATAGCCTGTAATACTGACTTGGAGTCACACATAATAACAGCTATTTGGATCGGATTTAAAGTACACGAAGTTAATGTTTTTGATATGGCGAAAGCTTCTGCAGAAAAAAAAACAGAACAATAGTTGGGAATTCTAAATCTTTCCACATAATTAGAGTTTGAAACAAAAAATGCTGCGCCAGTTCCTTCATCACATTTCGATCCATCAGTGTATTAACATTGTCGCCTATATTGTTAAGCTTAGTTTTCAAAACTACTTGATTAATATTATTAATTTTGTAAAAACAGGGGTATATGATGTTAGGTGTTCAGATCCTCTGGTTTTTAGGATCCAAACACTAAAGTTTCACGAACTTGTCGTGATTTACACGAAACTATCGATTGAGAGAATGTGTTTCTAGAATGAAATAAAGATTGGAGAATCTTCAAAACATATATTTGGGTACCAGAATCAAAAACTAAGACTCTGGCAAAATAATAGGAACAATACTTAAGAAATAATTTTTTGACACTGACACTTACAGGAGAATGATATCCTGATTTTGTACAAAATATAACACACTAAAACTTAACAGTTTTGTCTATATCTAAACTAAACTACTCAACATTTTTGAAACATATTACATGAAATGTCAAATGATCAATCTAAAAGTGGTTGCAAGTTCGGTTTCTTTTTAACATATTGAGAAAATGTTTTTAATTTAGTTTAAAGAGATTTGAACATACTACCCCCCCGTTGAACGGATCGCGTTCAATAAACAAGGGTAAAATAAGGAGAAGCAAAATAAAACTAAGCGAGTGAGGAGAGTCTGTTGTAGGATTAAAAACAAAATCGAATAGAATACTAAGAGTAGAAACTAATTACGGAATTACACTACGTACAATTTTATTGTCTTCCTGGTCAAATGGCAAAAGACAAAGTTTGGTGATTGGACGTGTGAAAAGTCCGCTGTTAGTGCGTATTTTGACTGCTCTGACCTTGTTGTCAGATCCAGGAAATACTTCCATTACTCTGGCTCTTGGCCAGCTGAGAGGGGGAACATTCTCCTCCTTTAAAAGAACGAGATCGTTGACCTGAAGATAAATTTTTTATATTCATTAAAAAGAGAGGGGTTATTTTTAAATCTATTTTCGGGATTTAAAAAACGACTTTTTGCTATGTGAAATGAATCACCTAGCTTAGTAGGTATATCAGGTGAGCGTAGAGGGATGTTTACCTGAAAAGATCCATTTTCCAAAATTTTGAGATTTTGTTTGAAATCTAGTTCAGCCTGTTCTTCGTCAGAAGAAAATATTTTCTGTTGAGGGATATCCTCGATTTCCCAAACCTTTGTAAGAAGAGAGTCTAATTGAGAGTCTAGTGAGGACGACTCAACAGTGTTACTAAAAAATGAGACAGTGTGTCCCGAACGAGGGCATTGTGGAATATTTCCCGCAATTATCCAACCTAACATTGTGTTTTGTAGTACAGGACAATTTCTACCAAGAGTTATGAGTCCATTATCTATTAAATTATAATATAAATCAGCACCAATCAATAAATCAATGTTGGATGGTTTGAAAAATTCTCTGTCAGCGAGTGTAATGTGATCTGGAATAATAAAAGAGGTTGTGTCGATAGTTGTTTGAGGCAATCTGCAAGTGATGCTTGGCAGCACTGCACAAGAGATATCAAAAAATACATTATTATAAGCATTGGAAAAAATTCTAAGCTCTGCCATGCGGTTGGATACCACAGTGTCTTGAGTAATTCCACAAATGTGCAAATTTCTCTTGTATACTTTAGCGTTTATTTGTTGCAATAAATTTTCAGAAACGGAAGAGTTTTGTGAAGCATTGTCTAGTAATGCTTTTGCATAATATATAGGAGTACCATATCTGGAGTAGAGTGTGACAACGGCCGTAGCTAACAAAATATCACTGTGCTTCTGTGTCATTGAGGATAAATTAACGGATGCAGAGGGATTTTCAGAATTTTGTGGCAATTGTGAATAGCCACTATTTGGAGAGGACTGCCCTGAATTGTTATCAATGTGAGAAGAAAAGTGAGAAGCTCGAGGATTATTTGAGATGTTTCAATTTTGAGATGTAGAATTTCTGGGATTAGTTTGACTCCTACAAGGGGAGTGAGGAGGGGAAGGCTGTTGGCCTGGTAGCCATTGATCTTGAGAGTTGGATTGCAAATGCAAAAGTGTATGATGCCTTTTTTAACAAACTGAGCATCCTCGAGACATGCAATTACCTACCATATGCTGTGAGCCTAGACAGTTTAAGCACAAGCGGTGTGACTTGACAAAGTTCATCCTTTCCTGATGGGATCTTTCAGCGAATTTGGAGCACCTATAAATTTTGTGGGAGGTTTCATTACAGAAAGGACATTTTATTTTTTAAGTAGTTTGAGAATAGTTTGTACGACTATTTTGTGTTGCATTCGCGTGATAAGATGCTGAGTGGTTGTGTTTAGTGAAAGTTTTTTCCTTTTTAGGAAGAGAGGGGGAAATTGAATTAAGAACTCTGCATCTTTCTTCAATAATTTCAAAAAATTCATCGAGAGTCGGTAACTTGCTTTGGTCTCTTTTAGACTCGTATTCGCGTTTTAAAGCAAAATCTAATTCGACAGAGAAGATTGATAATTATTAAATGATCAGTTACAACCTGTAAATTTTTTAAACATTCTAATTGTTGCCTCATTTCTGTGATGAAATCTCTTAAACATTGTGCGTTGCTTTTTGCGATTGGAGTATAATCTATTATGGGATTTAAATGGGAGTTGATAATAGCCAAATTATCGTTATATATATTTCTTAATATGTTAAGTGCAACAGGGAAATTGTCATTAGTTAATTCTAAAGCGTCGATCAGTAACAAAGCTTCCTCTTTAAGAGATAATTTTAAGTACATTAATTTTTCTACATTTGAAATGTTTGTGTTATTAATGACTAGCGAAGTGAACAAATCTATAAAACTTGGATATTTTTTCCGATCGCCTGAGAACGTCGGGATTTTTAACTCCGGCAGTTTTACTCGAGGTATTTGTGATGTGTTTGAATTAACGACTGGGAAGATACAACTTGTTTAGTTTGATCATTTGACAAATCTGCAATTTTTTCTTGTATTCTCGCTAAATAATCAAGATACGTTTGTTCGACATCAAAGTTTAAATACATTAGTTTCTGTATCTACATTTTCGTCTATCCACTTGTAGTGTCGAGTAAATGCACCTTTGTTATTTTTTAAAACTTTCTTTAGAGCATCCATTTTCTGAGTGTATACAAATTTCAAAAATATGAGTATTTGCTAGAAAGAAAAAATAGTACTTAGGTATATTTTTGTGGAAAGAAAATGGATACCTTAGAGTATTACCGAAAGAGATTCAACGTTTGGTCAAATAAATAGCGTTACAATAAATTATGTAGGTGATTATGGATACAATTAACTAATTTTTATACAAAAATACAAAGAAATATGGGTGTCTGTTAGATGTAAGAAATCGATAGGTCTAAACACGTTTTGTGATAGGCACTAAAAATATCGAATATACAAGGAACAAATGATAAGTTACAAAAAACTATTCGCCTAAATTTTCAAAGACAATTTTTCACCTTAAACTTCCTATAGAGATATTTTTGAAGGAAATTTTTTAGCTTAAACTTCCTTTGGAGTTGGTTAGATTTTGGTGACTGCCTGCTTTCACCTTACAGGCTGTGAAGATACGGCTAGCTGTCTGCTTGATGTGAAAAAGGTAACGTGGATAGCTTCTTCAACGTTGAGTGTAAAGGCAGGTATTTACCCGGGCGAAGTGGACTATAGAGGCACACGCGAGCACTTCTATCAAATTGTTGGCGTGAGAGATTTCTTTTCTCCGAGAGAGCTGACACTAGTTTTTAAATAAATCCGTTTCGAAGGACCAATTAATGTTCAGATCCTCTGGTTTTTAGGATCCAAACACTAAAGTTTCACGAACTTGTCGTGATTTACACGAAACTCTCGATTGATAGAATGTGTGTCTAGAATGAAATAAAGATTGGAGAATCTTCAAAACATATATTTGGGTACTAGAATCAAAAACTAAGACTCTGGCAAAATAATAGGAACAATACTTAGGAAATAATTTTTTGACACTGACACTTACAGGAGAATGATATCCTGATTTTGTACAAAATATAACACACTAAAACTTAACAGGTTTTGTCTATATCTAAACTAAACTACTTAACATTTTTGAAACATATTACATGAAATGTCAAATGATCAATCTAAAAGTGGTTGCAAGTTCGGTTTCTTTTTAACATATTGAGAAAATGTTTTTAATCTAGTTTAAAGAGATTTGAACATTAGGTACAGTCACTAAAGATTCATAATTGAATTGAAATATAGCGTAGGTACTTATTTTGCTCTACGATCAGATTTTCTTTACTGTTGGTATTAAAAAAAGGAGGACTGGTTTTTATTCTACAGTATGGCATAGTGAGATTGTCAGTGTTTATTGTTGAAATTTTTTGAACCATATAGGTGTTAAATGTTCGATATTCAATAAGAAGCTTTTCGGCTAGGTATTGCTTTCTAATATGCAACGGAGGCTCTTGCATTTCTGTCAAAACAGCTTGATTAGGTGATGACATCATAACTCCTAGGCATATTTTTAATGATTTGTATTGAATTCGGTCAATAGTTAATAAATTGGTTTTTGATGAGGAACCATGAAATGTACACCCGTGATCCAATATTGAACGGATATAAGACTTATGAAAAATAAAGGAGATATTTGAATCAGCTCCCCATTTTTGTTTGGAAACAAAGAAAATTCAGTCCTTTTTCACATTTTTGTTTAGTGTAGGTATACTCAAATCATGGTATTCGTATTTATTAACATTGGAATGGCTTGTAATGTATAAACTTCTAACCACTTAATGTACTTTTCAGAGAAAATGTAAAGTGTTTTCCACCATTGGGTAAGAGAAAGTTGAAAGAAAACAACTCCACAAGAACGGATATTCAGGTACATTATATTTTCATTTATCTCTACAGCAAAAAGATTTTTTATTAAAAAAATGCATTTTTGGTCTTGTGTGCCACTTGTAATATGTGAATCGTACTATTTGGCAGCCTAAATGGAATCCCAATTTTGCATTTGCCAAACTTCTGTCATGTGATGAGGTACGTAGCTAGCAATTATTTCAAGCTTAATCGTTTCATTAAAGCACATCCATAGCTTCGTTCTTTTTTAAGACATTCATGACCAAAAGTTGCTTCAAAATGGACAAGTAGTTCCAAGGATAGTATTTAAAAGGTCCCAGAATTCGTTAACTCGTACCAAAAACTTGGGAGATGATACAATAATTGTACTCCAGATAAAATTTGTGTCTTATACTTTTCCAACGTAGTAAGGGATGGTAATATCTTTAATTCTGGTGTTATTATAACTACTTTGTTGGTTTACTGATTACCAAACCAGTTTAAGTAAATTTTAAAAAAATAAAATAAATTCATAAAATATCGCATGTATCCTGACTGCCAGAAAATAGAGGCACATTTCTGAGGTATAAAATCAATATATTCTCCTAGGAAAATAGACAACATTTATCAATTTTGGTGTTTTCGTATGATATTATCAATAATAGAATCCAGAGATATTATTTTCAATTAGATTAAACGCTTAGCCTATAAAAATGTGCCCAGGGCAGTGCATCTATTGTTTAATATTTAGTACTTACTGTAAACATGTTTTGATTCACTAATCAATTTAATACACTGATAATCTGGAATGAACAGCTTCTGCCAAAGTTTTCCGCAAAATAGCTATAGAGAATTTAATTGACATATTATCTTTATAAGCATTTTTAAAAGTGGGTGTATATCCTCATGTATGCATATTTGACGGTAAATATACACTCTTGGGAAATGTATAATCTTGCCTTCACATTTTGGTGAATCTCCTACCTGCATGTTTTGAGGAGAGTTGGAATACAAATAAATGAAAAATGATTTCGAACAAGAAATTCAAGAAGAGGGAGGGAATAAAATCATCCCCTACTCGAATCACGATATGAGTGCTACAAAGTATTGAATATTTCCAAAAAATAGGAAGGGTAATCCCAATGATTATATTCCCTTGTTCATTACAAAGTATTGGATATCTTTCTATAAGCATGTAATAAGCTTACAACTCTAGTTGTGTACTATACTTTTTCTATGAACAGCTAATAAAAATAAAACGCATGAATAACAAGTAGCATTTATTCATCTAACAGTAGCCAGAATAGCTATTTGTATTACTAGGGAGGAAAGTGCCACTTTTCCTCCCGCAGGATGTAGTTTACTGCACGACGCGAAGCGGAGGGCAGTAAACATCCAAGGGAGGAAAAGGCACTTTACTCCCATGTGATACATATGATTTTTCCTCCTACCCACTTTTTTTGAAAATTTATTCACGACACAAATAGGTAACGAATATAATTCAGCCCATATTGTGTATATTGTATTTCATACCTATCTTTAGATTTTTGTGGTAGTAAGGTTAATGACGCTATGTTAGCATGTGCCTTAATATTAGGTGGTGTATTTGGAAATTCAAAATCACTTGAATCGCTCTCCATTTTTAAAATATTCAACTAAGTTTAATGAATGTAGCGACTTTGCACCTCAAAAGTCAATCGCCGTGTTTACTGTCAGTGAGCCACAGCATACTATGCTTTTCTTATTCTGAACTCAAAAAACGTATACCTATCTAAGATTCTTTAAGTTGAAATTTGTATTGAAGAACTACGTTGAAGTACCATTGATGTTTGATTTTTACCAAAAAACAGGATATACAGGATGTTCTATAAATTATAGAAACAATATGAATATAATGAATTCACAAGTTTCATCGTTTACAACTTACTTGAAATGAGAGGGAGGAAAAGTATGAGTTTCCTCCCTGATTTGAGGGAGGAAAGTGTGTACTTTCTATAGGGGTAGGAGGAAAAATAGTTATTTGCTTAACTAGGCAGTCAATCTACTTTGCTGCCGAGTTGAACATATAATTTTTTCTCCGTTCATTGTTCATATTGATAATAATTGATAATAATTATAGTTTAGCAATTCCTGAAATTTCTGACAGTTCTGCGAAAAAATATCGGTATATTTAAATTATTATGTAATGGACAGTGTAGTAATTTTACCATCAATGTTAATAACAACTAAACATATGTTTTTAAATTCTTGTTAAAAGTGTTATGTAATAATTGCTAATAAATGTTTACTTCAAATGTTTTATTCCAATTGAGTATAATCACTTTGCTGCCTAGGCAGGAAAAGTAATACTTTTCTGATTGGTATGTATCAGCAAAATTAATATTTGCTGCCAATCGGAGAAAAAAGTTTTATCTCATCAGGATGTAAGGTTTTCGATTTTTTGTTTTTAAAACCGTCGGATTGTCTTTTTAAGTAACCACGCAATTTTGTGTAATTTTCAATATTGACATTATTATTCAAATTTATAGTACTCCTCAACATCGAATATATTGCCCATAATGAAGATGGTTTGAATTTCCTTGTGATTTATCCCAAAATATGCCATGAGTACGTTTTCAGAAAATGAACTTACATTGTTAGTAGTTCGCCAGTCAATAAACTGCCGGTATACATTTTCACATCTTCCTCTTGACATTTCTGGCAATATGTTGTCAGTAGTGTCCGCGGCTAATTGTATAATATTGGGTGGTGTGCTACTTAGTTCATGTTCACTATTTAATAAGCTCATTTTAATTATTTGTAGACAAATGTACATTCACACTAACCACTATTAATTATTAAAAGTCACAACAACTTCTACTAACTTGTTTCCATGGTTACTCGAAACCATTGACTGACTAGACTTGGGTGATCAATTTTTGTTTTTCTAGAACAGAAGCGTAATTTTTTTCTACTTTCACACTATTACCTACTATTTGGTTACTAAGTAAATAGATCATTACAGATACTGACACCTAATGACTTCGGCTGCGCCTTGGCAGGTAAACTGTTCTATTAGCTTCGAAAAATGTTACTTTCGTCACTCACGGAACAATATACCCACTATTTTTGCGCAATCCATCTTTTTTGTTTATTCACAGCATCGGTTGTCAGGTCGGTAGGTTGTTTTTACTTGTTTCAACACGTCCAACACGTCGATAAGTAAATTACGATTATTAAATTATATAATTGGCAAGTCGGCAACCGCCTACTTTATACCAAAATACAATTATATATTAAACTTATCGAGAAATATAAACGTCACAGTTTTTTTATTTGAAATTTATTCCAATATGATCGCGCAAAAAATGGTAGGTACTTACATCTCGAACGTTAAGTGTTTTACCGTTCTTAATACTTAATATACTATTACTTACAACCATATAGATGCAATGATGTCATTACTAACGTAATTGAAGGTTAGAAAGTGTCATATTACACATCTCTACTTTCCGCCATTTCCCTCCCTCTAAAATATTGTGATCGGTAATATTTTTCTCATCTATTCTGTATATTTCACATAGATTTTGTATGTATGAAACACATTTAATGAAAAAAGTGGTCCTTTTTTGC
The DNA here is from genome assembly GCA_963978555.1 of Galerucella nymphaeae. NCBI lineage: Eukaryota > Metazoa > Arthropoda > Insecta > Coleoptera > Chrysomelidae > Galerucella > Galerucella nymphaeae. The sequence goes on along the minus strand of OZ021707.1, from coordinate 17,568,636 downwards.
ACTAGTGCAAAAAATTTTTGTTGCACTAGTGTTGCACTCATCTGTCATTCTTGTGTCAGTTTTGTGATGATTTATGACAAACTTAAACATTTAAATAAAATAAAAATCCAGAGCAAGTGTCTGATCCTGCTTTAATACAACAATAATATTGTATGCATATCTTACTACTTAGTCTCAACGAGTTACAATTATTGCAAAAATCTTTAATTATTTAAAATTTAAATGGTCAAGGCGAAAACCAGCTATGATTGAGTACTGACAAGGTGGAGTCCATAAAGTCACAAAAAAAAAGAAGAACGGTTTGAGTTTGATTAGGTTAGGTTAGGTTCCCAGCATATTATATTCTAATTTTCCAGTTTTTGCATGAATGTAGAAAGAATATTGTATGCAACTCTTGCAAAACGTGTTTATTGCACTCGACGTGTTGTCCAACTCGGCCTAAAGACCTCGTTGGACAATTTTACGTCGCGTGCAAAAAACACTCACCTTTGCACTTGTTGCATAAATAACTATTTACCTCAACTTTACTTCATCTGCCAGGTAAAGTATTTTGACTTGGACATTACTCGAAAATCATCATCTGTTAGTGTCTCCTTATTACGGTTCGATAATAGTTTTCTTGCGATTTATTTATAAAAATTTATTGTTGGAGCTCCTTACACTTCAGAAATAAACTTTTATGATGCTTCAGGGAGTACCACCAAATTAATTGTAACAAATGATAAGTAGATTTGTTCTATATTTGCTGTTTACTTTGTCCTAATAAAATGCAATGAAATATACCTCAGTTTTTCATATTCTGAAATTTATCGCCAACTGCTCAGAATTCAGTTTTATTGCATTTTATTATGACAAAGTAAACAGCAAATATAGAACAAATCTACTTGCAAATGTAGCAGATAAATTAAAGGAAGGTAAACTGTTTGTTGGCGATAAAGATAGTTATCATAGGTTTTGAGCAATCCTTGTTACAGGCGATGTTGATGAAATACAGCGTGACCCATTTTGTTTGGAAGCACCCCGTTAACATCCACATTTCTCAACCGATTTTGACTTAATTTTTTTGTTAGATTCAGTATAAAAAACAATATTTTGGTACAAACTTTCAGAGCTTAATTACCTACCATTTTCAAGACCATCTATTTTGATTTTTTTTGCCAAGAGAGACGAAAGTAAATTAGACATTTTTTTCTCAAAAATGCCTATACCACTGGATCCAGAATCATCACAAATGTAAACTACAAACATTTTATTAAAAAATTTTGTACTTCCATCAATTTTAGTATGTAGGATGTAAGCCAATTTTAAAAATGGCAACATGGTAAACAAAAACTAGTACTCAAACATATTGCACAGTGAAAATTCGAAGCCGAGAACTTAACCCATTCTGGAATTATAGCTTCTGAAAGTAATGTGAAATTGTGCTTGATAATTTGGATTGTAGGCAAAATAGTTGATGAAAACACGTTCATGAAAATGTCCTGCCTCCTCCTCTCAACCGATTTTGACTTAATTTTTTTGTTAGATTCAGTATAAAAAACAATATTTTGGTACAAACTTTCAGAGCTTAATTACCTACCATTTTCAAGACCATCTATTTTGATTTTTTTTGCCAAGAGAGACGAAAGTAAATTAGACATTTTTTTCTCAAAAATGCCTATACCACTGGATCCAGAATCATCACAAATGTAAACTACAAACATTTTATTAAAAAATTTTGTACTTCCATCAATTTTAGTATGTAGGATGTAAGCCAATTTTAAAAATGGCAACATGGTAAACAAAAACTAGTACTCAAACATATTGCACAGTGAAAATTCGAAGCCGAGAACTTAACCCATTCTGGAATTATAGCTTCTGAAAGTAATGTGAAATTGTGCTTGATAATTTGGATTGTAGGCAAAATAGTTGATGAAAACACGTTCATGAAAATGTCCTGCCTCCATTTTTTTAAACGTTTTGTCACTGCTTCTGTCTAAATCTAAAAGAATACCTCTTCAATTTTGTGCACCGTGCTGGGGCGTCCGCAAAAAATGATTGAAATAATTAAATTAATAACTTTTAAAATAATAATGTTTTAGACTCGATTATTGTGACATAATTTTAATTTTGCTCGTTATTGGACTATTCAAAATTAAAAAAAATTATGTAAAATGGTATTGATTTCTCCAAAAAAGTCGAAATTTTCCTATTTTCTCATTTGTTTTTAAAACAATTTTAACCAAATTCTGGTAGTCGAGATGGTTCCCCATGGTCAAGGAGCCTTGCATATTTTTTTTTGAATAAAGTTATTTTTTCCATGGGATTTGATGTTTTAATGTAAAATATTCATTTAAAACTATTCATAGCATGTGTACTATAGTAGGTACTCTCAATACATGCTGAAATTTTGAAGTGAAAATATCACATGGATTCAGAGAAAATGGTGCCGAGAGGAGAATTTCGACTTTTTTGAAGAAATCAATACCGATTTCCAGTCCGTATTGATTCTTCATTAATAATTTCATCTGAATCATTTATATCCTCGTAGTTTTTTTTTGCAGCAATCACATTTTTTCGATGAAATTGTACATGATGATTAAAAAAACGAATTCGAGTTTTTTTCCTTTTTTTTGCATTGTCTGAGAACATTTACTAGTAATGCATATTTTTTCACACTATCAGAAAAAAGAGCTTTCAACGAACAAAAATCGCACCAACTTTTTGAAAAAAGCTGATATTTAGACGCGAGAATTTTCGATTGAAAATTGGGGTGCTTATTTGATATTATGACAAAATAAGGTGAAAAAAATATTTCAAATCAAATAAATTACAGCGTATTTGGAACATAATAAGGTGAGTGTTCACGAAATTTGGTGGAAAATAGTTATTTGTTTAACTAGGCAGCAAAGTAGTAGATTGACTGCCAAGGCTAAATTCATATCCAAGCATAGCGAGGATAGGAATTCAGCTAAAGCAGTCAATCTACTTTGCTGCCGAGTTGAACATATAATTTTTTCTCCGATTGTTCATAATGATATAGAAGGATATGGTATTTGAAAATTATTACAATTCCCACAATCTCTTTATTTTCCCTGTACTACTACTACTACTACTACTACTAAGTTTGCAGGCGAACCTTGTCCTGGACAAACTCAAGCCAAGGTTCCGGCACTGAGGCCACTGGCGGGCCCATTGTGCCATTCCTGCTACCTAGACATCCATAAAGCCGAGCCCTTCAATAAAGGCCACAACCTTTTTCAATGGATGCCTGCTTGTGTCTCCAGGGGCCAAAACAGGGACTCCGAAGATTCGCCTGCGTAGTACAGCCCAGTGTGGACACTCTAGGAGAACATGGACTGACGTTTCGTCAGTCATGCCGCAACCCCTGCATAGGGAACTTTCCTCTACTCCTAAGTTGTGGAGGTGTTTCATCATACAGCAGTGCCCCGTTAGGAGTCCTGCTATCTTCCTTAGCCTACTTCTTGGTAGTTCAGTAGCTGCTCTAGCGTGTCCATCAGTCCATCCCTTCAGTAAAAGTTTGGATTGCCTAGGACCCTGCACAGCATTCCAATGAGCGAGGTGCTGATTCTTCAGCCACTTCTTCGACTCCTTGCGTATTCTTTGTTTTGTTAGGCCCAAGGTCGGGCCCGGGCCACAGAAGGGAGCTGCCGCCCCCTCCGCAGCCAGTGCATCCGCCATCTCGTTGCCTTCAAAACCAGAGTGGGCTGGAATCCATTCTAGCCGCACCACATTGCGCCTTGCAAGATTAGCAAGTCGTTCTCGACATTCATTAGCGAGTCCTGAGTTGCTGGTGCACCCACTCAGGGCTTTAATTGCTGCCTGACTGTCGGAGTATATGGTTATGCGTCGATCCACATAACCTCTGTCTAGGTTTATCTGCGCACATTCCAAGATAGCATATATCTCGGCCTGATATGCAGATACACCATCACCCAATGGTACACGAACTTGTGTTCTTGGGTTCCTAGAGTAAATTCCAGCCCCTGCTCTATCACCGGAGCATGAGCCATCTGTGTACCAGACAGTCCCATTAGGCTGTGTATTCCTCTCTTTTTCCCAGGATTCTCTATCCCGGATCATGGCCCTGTACGGAGTTGCGAAGTAGTACTTTCGCAGGCATTCGTCAGGTGCTCGAGCCAGAACTGGAATATCTTCCAGAAGCCGGAGCTTCTTGACGTGCCTGCACTCTTCCCCTCTTCGCACGTATCCCAGCTGTTTTAAGCGCAGAAAAGCCCTCCCCGCCTCAGCCTCGATCACATGGTGAAGAGGCCGAAGACCAAGGATCACTTCCATCGCAGCAGTTGGTGTAGTTCTCATGCAGCCAGTTGCCCCCAAACTGACCACCCTTTGAAGGCGTGTCAGTTGCGATCTAGCCGTCACCAAGGTTACCCTCGGCCACCAGACCAGAGCCGCATATGTGAGCATAGGCAGCATGATCACTCTATAGAACCATATGATCGTTTTGGGGGTCAGTCCCCACTTCGGACCAATGGCTCTCCTACAGGCCCAATACGTGTTTGTCACCTTGCTTAGGCGACTGTCAAGATGAGCCTTCCATGTCAGTGATTTATCAAGGATCACTCCCAGATACTTCACCTGCTCAACCACAGGCAGTGGTACTCCATCAAGATTCAGACCCTCAGGTCTTACACATCTTTTTTTGGTGAAAGCAACTATCTCAGCCTTGGCAGGATTTACTGCAAGTCCGTGTTCGTTACACCACCCATGTACCCTATTCAGAGCCCTTTGCATGAGGTCCCTGAGAACGGTAATATGCCTTCCAACAACAAGGACAACGATATCATCGGCATACCCAATCGTTAGAAAGCCCTCACCGTTTAAAAGAGTTATTAGCTCGTCAATGACTAGGTTCCACAATGTGGGCGAGAGAACAACCCCTTGCGGACATCCTCTAGCGACGATCACTTTTGCCACATGGTCCTTCCATGTGGCCTCTACTGTACGATTGCCCAACATGGCCCCAAGCCAGTGAGTGATCATTGGCTCTATTCCATGATTTGTCGCAGCCCTACAAATAGATTCTACAGGGGTACTGTCAAACGCCCCCTGTATATCCAAAAAAGCTCCCAGGGCGATCATGCCATTTTCCAGCGCCTTCTCCACCTGGGTTACCAGTTGGTGTAAGGCACTTTCAGTTGACTTGCCACACCTGAACGCATGTTGATTGTTGTGCAAGGGATACCTTAGCCCAACTTTTTCCTTTATGTACCGATCAGCCACCCTCTCCAATGTTTTCAACACAAAGGATGTTAGGCTAATGGGTCTAAAGGATTTAGCCACCGTATATGTGGCACGACCCGGTTTGGGTATGAAGACGACTCTCACCTGCCTCCACTGTTCAGGGACATACCTGCGTGCCAGACAGGCCCGAAAGATATGCACCAAGATTGTGCCAATTGCATCCCAGCCCTGTTGAAGCAGAGCCGGGAAGATTTGGTCTTTTCCTGGAGACTTGTACGGTCTGAATGACCGTATCGCCCAAGTACACCGCTCGTATGTGACTATTTCTTTTGCTAGACATAGACATATTCCATGTCAGGACACTCCCGCTCGATTCCTTCACAACCGGGGAAGTGTGTCTCTAGTAGATGCCGCAAGGTATCCACCGGGGTTTCGGTGAAAACACCCGGTTCGACTTCCATGCTGCCTATAGCGCTGTCCGGTGATTTCGTTAAGATCCGGCGCAGCCTTGACATTTGAGGTACCGATACGATATCCTCGCAGAAGGCCCGCCAGGCATCTCTCCGAGCCAACCTAACAGCACTCTTGTACTCATTCCGTTTCCGGCGGTATTGCTCCCAATCCAGATCCGACTTCGTCTTCCTAGCCCTATTAAATAGGCGCCGGGTATGTTCCCGTAGCGAGTCTAGAGACTTGTTCCACCATTTGTGGCCCTTACTTCCCTTCCTCGTTTTTTCGGCGCAATTTTTGCAATGCCAGTCGTTTACCATACTTACAACGGTACTTGACGCAAGCGTCACATCCAGGACTTCAGCCCTAATCCTATTTCGGAATGTTGGTTTCGTCCCTCGGTTGAGTAATTGCAGGTCAGTGGTACCTAGATAGTCAAGCAAAGCCCCTCCCCTGCTATTGACGCCTGTGCTGCCCCACATAGTGTGGTGCGCATTGGCATCACAGCCAATAAGAAGAGGCAGATTCCTGACCATGCAGTATTCCACCGCCTTGCGGAACTCCTCAGTAGGTGGTAGTTCTGGTGAGTCATAAGGCAGGTAAGCAGAGCATACCACTAAGCTATGCCCAGTACCATTCCTGCCCTGGACGTCCACTCTCACCGCTACTATGTCCCTGAAACAAAGTTCGTTTATTAGTATTGCACTTACACTGGAGTGCGTAGAAATGCAAACTCTTGGATTAGGTTTACCCACTGCATAGAATAAGCTACGCCCGGGTGTGCCTAAACCTCGCACATGACCTTTATACACCCATGGTTCTTGTATGAGGCATATGCCTGTCTGCAGCGTTGCCATCCTCTGCGCGAATACTCCTGCAGCGGCACGGCAATGCTGCAAGTTAATCTGGGTAAATTTCAAGGCCCCTTCAACAGACATCAAAAATCCATAAAGGTACCTCCTTACCCATTAATAATTCACTCCGGGGTAGTCTCCGTAGTTCCCGAGAAGATAATTTCAACCTTCCCGAGCCCATACCGGATTTCCCCCTTCATGAGGTTGAGTGCCCCCACCGATCGAGGATCGAGCCCCAAAACAATGTTCTGCCTCAAAGAGGCAGCATCCCATCGGGAGGCCCGAATCACCCACCCTTCAGTCCTCAGGGTCGGATTACCAATCCGGATCCTTCTGAGGACCTCTTGGGGAGGAGACTCGATCGGCGCTGGCACCCATACCATTGCCTTCTTAAGCTGCTCGAGGGCCGACTGCTCAATGATTTTGAGCGCCAGTCCCTCCTTCTTAATCGTGCTAGCAGCCACTTTGAGCCAAGCCAGAGAGCCCCCATCCGCACAGGTCACCATAACGGCTCCCCGGGCAAACGAGTGTCCCTCAAAACTTGGCACAAATGAGGCGCCAGTCTTGTACATATCCTCATGCAATTGCGCGAGGATATGCGCATACTGCTCCCTGGTGAGCAGATTGTCTGGGTAGCCATCGCGGATGATGGCCACCTTGAGGTCGCTGCTTGCAGCTTCCCCGTACGACTTCCGCTCACCGGGGACCGTGCATACCTTCTTGGAAGCCTGCCTGGCCTCTGGTGGCGTGTTATGCACCCGAGGCCTCTTGGCTCCCCCTTTGGTGACGTCAAGCTTGACCCCGCTGGGACCAGCATTGTCATGCGTGTCCCGGCTTGGTGGTGCTCTTGTCACTTCTTTACAAGGGCCAGTTGAGCCACCTTTCGGTATCCCTTCTGTCGCCCTTGCCGCCCTTCTTCTTCTTTTCTCGGCACCGCGAATAGACTTGCGGCGCCTTTTCGGTTTTTCAGGTGATGGGGCATTTGTTCCCGGCATAGCCTGAGCCCTCACCGCTCCCATCATCTGAACTTCTTCTTCGCTGTATTCGGGGGACCCGGTTTCAGGGCACCTCCCAGGAGTCTCTTTCGTAAGGGCCCTATATAGGTCGCCCATCTCCAGAGTCTCCTCAGAGGTCCCTTCTTCCTCAGCCCTCCCCTCTTCTCTATTTTTTGGTGAGTCCATATAGATCCCACGAGTAGCAAGGGAAATCTTGGTCCACCCCCGCAGAGCCCCGCATGCGGAGGTAAGGCTACCTACAATGGGGTTTCGCCCAGTTCCCCAAGGTGATGACCAGTAGATGCCGATCTTCTGTTCGGCCACGCATCCTTTAGGCCCGGTCATCCCACCGAAGGATTCAGGATTTTTGACAAGGTTGTCTCCTCTTGGTCCGGACAGTCAAGTCTAGACCCCCCATCCCTCCGGTCCGCGAGACATGACCACAGACCGGGGAACGTTGGTATAACAGGTGATTTCGAGGTAACCTCGAACATTCACCTGGCATCGTAAACCCTATGTGCAGTCCCTTAGCCACGATACTACAGCTGGGATAGGTGAAGTTGGTCCGCGGCAGGGTTGAGGGCTGCCAGTTGAGGTTTTATGCTCAACGAGCCCTCACTTCCCCGCAACCTCTTCCTCACATAGATCATCGTCAGAGGCCCTCCTATCCGCCACCTGGAGACGCGCCGGGTTGGTTCTTCACCCCCTCCGCATCAATAAACACCCGAGAACAGTAACGAACATCGTCTATGCCTACTGATGCGGACCCGGTATTTTCCCTGTAGTGTTCAATTGAAATAAAATTTGATAGAAATCGCAGTTGTTGGAATGGTTGGTTGCTATGGAAATGTTCATAATAATTACTTAGTTTGACAATTCATGAAATTTCTGACAGTTGTGCGAAAAAATATCGGTATATTTAAATTATTATATAATGGACAGTGTAGTAATTTTACCATCAATGTTAATAACAACTAAACATATGTTTTTCTCCGATCGTGGGAAAAGTTACACTATTTTGACCTGTTTTCCATTCGCAAAGCTCAACATTTCCGAATAGTGGGCAGTTGCTATGCAATTAGAAAATAACAGTGCGGTAATATTCTTATCGCACTGCTGTAGCGTGCGGTAATGTTACAAATGGATTATTACAATGAAATGTAACATGGTATGTTTATATGGTATTTTTATATTAATAAAGTTGTTATGAAAGAAATAAAAGAAACATCTAATTTATAACGATATTCTTGAACACAAATTTATTGTTGTTAATATTTACATTTATAGTACAGTTTGTACAATTTGTGAATTGTACTGGAGCACAACGAGAATTTATATACGTTGAAGCTGCATGGCTAATTTTTTGGTTTATCTCGTTACCACCAGTTCTATATTTCAATATGAACATAGAGAAATCTATCTAAACTTACTTGATCACATCTTGAACGGAATATTTTTCAATTAATTTTTCAAATGTAAATTAACGTTCGAAGAAAAAATAGTATGCATAATTCGTGTGAAAAGCATATTCCCAAACTCCTGTGTTACCAGACTCTTCGCTACGCTCCTCGTCTGGTAATCATCACAGTCGTTTGGGAATATTATGCTTTTCCCACTAATTATACAATATACTATTTTAAATTCTTGTTAAAAGTGTTATGTAATAATTGCTAATAAATGTTCACGTCAAATGTTTTATTCCAATTGAGTATAATCACAGGCAGCAAAGTAACCGCTTTGCTGCCTTGGCAGGAAAAGTAATACTTTGCTGATTGATATCAGTCAGCAAAATTAATATTTGCTGCCAATCGGAAAAAAAATTATTTTCTTAAAAATATAAAAATAAAAAACCAAAAACTTATTTGAATATTTCACATAGATTTTGGGGTTATGAGTGAAAATTGTTGATACAAAAGTTGTAGAGCTTTTTATTACTCACAGCTTTGCCATTCAACTTTTTTCCATAGGTAGTTTTGCCGGAAATAGAGATAAACCATTTTTACCCTTAAAAACTCACCCCTTCTCACTTCACGAACTCGGATCGCCCGTAATTTATTTTTATTTCCGATTTTATCACATTCCTTTCCTTCTCTAATGGGCTTCATCCTACTATTATTTTTTTTCACATTTTACCATTTTTTAAGGTTTCGGCACTGGGGGTTTATTTTCGTTTCAATCGAATTTGATTCGAATGCGACCTTACGTCAAATTTTCGAATGAAACGCAAAAAGTGTATTTTCGTGTAATAGAAATTGGTCCGTATGCGAAATTTTTCAATCGATTTATTTCGACTGGGTTGGAACCAATCGAATTTAAAATCCGTGCTCGAATTTGAGTTTTGAGCATGCGCAAAAGCGATTCTCTAACTTTTCTGACTTTCAATTTTGACTTTTACTTTGGTAAGGTTATGATTGTTGTTTGTTGATATTATAATTTTGATATATGTTATATATTATTAATGGATGATGCGATAATTATTTTGGCGGCTATAGGAGCACTTGAAGAGGCCAAAAACTTTGCACAACACGGTCGAGTATTGAACGAGCAAATTGACCCGTTTAAAAGTCTTGTAGAAAATGAATTATTAAAAACTTATAGATTAAACAAGGCAACAGCTCTGGGTTATCTAAGAGGAAGGCAACAAGATGTTCCTTTTGATTTGCACTGAAATAACCGCTTCTTTGCTTTTCCGTTTTTAAAAATGTATATTTTGCTAATTATTAAAACTGACACTTTAAAACTTCAAACACAAGGCAGGAATATTGCAGAAGCTGCAGAGGTTTTTTTATACTCCTACTCCCAATAATACAATATTACGCGTATGCTGAAAACTTGCAAATTCAAAAAGCGCGCGTCTTGTATGTTAGTTCATGCCAGTCAACGAGGTAGGCGCTAGTGGTAACTTTGTGCCACAGAACGCTACACGTTCAACATCTCTCTTTTATTTATTACTCTATGATGTGTGCAGCGATGCTCGTCCATTTATACGCGTGGGGTATGATTCTAGAAATTTCTCGTTCTGTCGAAGGCGCTAGATAGACTAGAACAAGTAAGGCGAGGAATCTCTGGATTGTTCTCGACTAGTGGCGGGGGAACGCAGGGTAGGTAGTCTTCTCGATTATTCTCGACTAGTGAAAGCAGGAGTCATAGTCGTCTCGTGCGGGAATTTCACTGGGGCACTTGCGTACCACCTTTGGCTTTCCGTTTGGGATCTTGGTAATGCGATAAATGACGTCGTTGATTCTTTTCTTTACGAGGTACGGACCGTCCCAAGCTTTCTGCAGCTTTGAAGAAGGACCCATTTGTCTTCTTGGGTTATGCAGCCAGACTTTGTCTCCTTCGTGGAAACCTCCTTCTGTAACTTGCGTATCGTACCTTTTTTCATCCTAGCGATCTGGAGATTCGATCGAACCAGCTCGTCGATGTCGTCCATTCTTTTTCTCAGCTGGGTTACGTAATCTTCACCAACTATGTCTTCTCCGGGTCGGCATCCAAATTCAAGGTCGCAGGGTAATCACATTTCGCGTCCGAACAGAACTTTTGCTGGTGTTTGGCCGGTAGACTCATTGATGGCGGATCTGTAGGCCATCGCAAATGGCGAGAGATACTGGTCCCAATATCGCTGATGGTTAGATACTACTTTGGACAAGTATTTGCCAAGAGTTCTGTTCATTCGCTCTACCATTCCGTCCGACTGTGGATGTAAAGCTGTAGTTCTTGTTTTCTTCATGCCGAGCTTTTCACAAACTTCCTGGAACAGCTGGCTGTCGAAGTTTCTGCCCTGGTCGCTGTGTATTTCCAGGGGCACTCCATGTCGGCAAATGAACTCCTTCACAAGCACGTCGGCAACAGTTGCGGCTTCTTGGTTTGGAATGGCATAAGCTTCCACCCATTTTGTGAAATAGTCCATCACCACCAAAATGTACCTGCTGCCATTTGCTGTCGGTGGAAACGGTCCGGCAATATCCAGGGCAATGCGTTCAAAAGGGCTTCCGACATTGTACTGCTTCATAGGAGCCTTTCTTCTCCCGTGCGGTCCTTCACATCTTCGGAACTATGCATCCAGTAAAACCATTCTCGCACCCTCTTCGCACCTAGATGTCCTCCAGATGGACTATCGTGTAATTTCCGCAGTACTGCTACTACCCTTGTTCTTGGAATCACCAACTGTCTTCTACTTCCGGAACCCTCATCGTTCGCAATTACTCGCTGTAGCAAACCGTTTTCCAGAACCAGCGAGTCCCACTGGGCCCAATACGATTTCATCGTTTGCGGGTATCTTGAAATCTCCGGCCAAGTAGGTCGACAGTTTTCCTTTTTCCAATGTCGGGATCGTTCTCTTGTTCCTCTTCCAGCTTTTCTGGTGTCCATTCGTCGCTGGTCATCGTGGTACTTCGAATCGCAGCGTCCTTATAAGCTTCTGTTCTGCTGCAGTAGGAGCATTCTGCAGGACATGGTCTTCTAGACAGGGTGTCTGCATTTCTGTGGCTTATTACGGCTCTATGCTCAATAGTGAAATAATATTCTTGGAGCCGCTCTTCCCATACAGATACTGATAGAAGTGCTCAACGGACTTCACTACTGCTCTCTATTCGTGACGCAGTAGTTCAGTTCTGGTTTGGAAAAGACTTTACTAAAATATCCCAGAAGTCTTGTCCTCCTTAAACCTGTGATAGCACTCCTCCAATTCCAACATTGCTGCATCAGTATCTAGGATGAATTCTCCATCTGGTAGTGGATAGCCGAGTATATGTGCAGTAGTCAAATGCTTCTTTAAGGTTTCGAACGAAGTTTGGCAATCTTCGTCCCAGCGAAATTCCCTTGCTTCCTCTGTAAGTCGTGTCAAAGGCTTAGCGATATCTGCAAACTGCTTTATAAATCGCCTGTAGTATGTACAGAGTTCAAGAAAGCTTCTAGCTTGGTGCTTGTCGGTGGGTCTTGGCCACATTCGTACAGCAGCAGCTTTTTCTTCGTCTACAGCTACACCATCCTTTCTGACTACATGGCCTAGGTAATTGACTTTGTTTTGAAATAGTTGACATTTCTTGGGGATGAGCATCAGTTGGGCAGCTTGCAGCATTTTTAAAAAACCTTCCAAATTCTTTCGATGTTCTTCGAATGTCCCTCCCAAGACTATGATGTCATCAAGGTACACCAAGCAGGTCTTCCAGGACAACCCTCGCATAACAGTGAAATGCCATAGTCCAGATCCGGTGGTAAACGCTGTCTTTTCTTTATCGGCATTTCCACCTGCCAATATCCAGACTTCAAGTCCAGGGTAAAAAACAATTTGCTACCGGCCAGCGTATCCAAAGTGTCGTCGATTCTTGGCAGCGGATAGCTATCTTTCTTAGTAACATTGTTCAACTGCCGGTAGTCCACGCAGAACCTCGTGGTTCCATCCTTCTTCTTTACCAGAACTACCGGAGAGACCTAAGGGCTGGTAGAAGGTTCTATATATCAGCTTCTCCTCTTCTATCTCGCGAACAATTCTCTCCGCTTCCTCTCTCTTGGCCTGCGGTAGCCGTCCAGCCGATTGTCTTATCGGTTTAGCGTCGCCGGTGTCAATTTTGTGTTTGACAGCAGATGTTCTTCCTGTCTTCTCTCCTTTTGGTACAAAAAGAGAACGATATTGTAGCAAGAATTCTCTGATTTTTTTTCTTCTCTTGCAGGCTAAGGGATTGTCCAGCTACTGCTATCATTTGTTCAAATTCATTATTGGCATCATTAGAGGTTGTTGTTTGATGAATTAATGACGCCACTGGTAAGCAAGTTCCAATTTTGGTTTCTTTTTTTAAAGTTATGGGATGGTCATTAACATTTATATTGCGTACAAGTATATCTTCGGCAGCTATTATTAACTCTTTTCCAACCAGGATTCCTCGACCAACCTCTTCATCGTGATTCCATGGTTCCATCATGACCGGTGTTCCTTCTTCGACGGTTCCTTGTAGCCTTGCCACAGTGAAAAATTCACTCCTTAAGGGTACAACTGTATCCTCCTGTACGGCTACCTGAACAGTCTTATCCTCGTGTGGGTGAAGGAATACTTCCTCAGAACCTACTCTAATCACTCGGTTCTGGAAATCTAGCTAGAAGCCGTGTAGGTTCATAACGTCCATTCCGAGTATTATGTCCTCTTTGATATTAGCGACAACGACAGTGTGGGTGAACTTCTCTGTGCCAATTCCCAATTGCACCGGTAGTTCTCCATGGACGTTGGGGCTTTCACCTGTAGCAGTCTTGAGTCGCAGTCTGGTCGGTAAAAGTCTTTTTCGGGTGTTGACAGTCTCGGGACGAATAATAGTCCTCGTTGCTCCAATGTCCACCAATAGTGTATACTTCCTTCCATTAACTTCACCATCCACGTATACACTATCATCGCGACATTTCAGAGACGCTATTAGGATGAGAGGGTCTTTGCAAGGTCTTCAGGTCGAAGCTGCCCTCTGAAGGTCGACCCTTCCTGCTGGGCGTCTTTGTTTGTAGCAGTTCTTGGTCGCTTACACGAACTGCGTACATGTCCCATTTCTCCACAATTCCAGCATCTCACAGCTTTCGGCTTTCCATTTGAGATGCTTTTTATCATGTTGACAATCTGGTCGAGCTTGTTCTCCACTTCTTCGTCTGCTACAGCCCTCACCTTACCGTATACTCCGGAAGCCTGTGTAGCTGCTTCGTACGCCAAGGCTGCAAAAAGTACGTCGACCAGTGTCTTATGCCGAGCCAAGCGTAGAGTTCTCTGCATTTTGTGGTCACGAACTCCGCCGATGAATGTCTGTACCCCTAAGCATTCCATGACATTCACCGGTGCCGATGGATAGGCAAACCTCACCAACCTCGCAATGTCCTCTTCGAATTCTTGCAGAGTTTCGTCGCGTTTTGTTTGCTGTTTTTCAGCTGCGACTGGTACAGATGCTCCAGGTGTTCCAGGTCATATCTCATGTTTAGTCGCTTTTTGAGTTGTTCAAAATCTTCGGTCTCTTCTACTGGAATGGTCTGAAGGATATCCATGGCGTCTCCTCTCAGGGCAAAAGTTAAATTTAACGCTTCTTCCTTCTCACTCCAGTTGTTCGCCTTTGATGCCGCCTCGAGTTGCTTAAGATAGTTCGGCCATCACGTATTACCATCGAAAGTTGGCAGTTTCACTCGACTGTTGATATGGTTTTCTATTTTCAGTTTCGACTCTACTTTCTCTGCCAGTTCGTCGTTGTTCGGGGCTTGCCTAGTTGTAATATCCGAGTTATTACTAGTCTTTTTTTTATTTCTTTGATTTTCTGTCTCATTTCTTGCTCCATTCTTTCAATCTTCTCTTCCACGGCCGAAATATCAGTCTTCATGGATGTCATTTCATTTTCTTAGTCCGCCGAAAGTTTATTTTCCATGTCCGACATTTTCTTACCTATATCCGCCATTTTATTTTCTATATCCGCCGAAAGTTTACTTTCCATGGATGAAATTTCGTTTTTCATGTCCGTCATTTCGTTTTTTATATCTATCGAAATCTCGTTTTTCATGTCCGACATTTTGTTTTCTATCGAATACAATACAATATCGACGAAAATTCACTTTTAATTGAGGGTCCAATCCATTATTAATCATAGCATTTTTCAGTCGATCCACTAACACCGACTTGGTCCAATTCGTATAATCCTCCAACTCTCTTCGAAGCTCTGAAACCTTTTATTCACAAAGTTTTTCCGCCTGTATATTTATTTTTTAACCCCACTTCTGACACCAATGTAACGTTTAATTTAATTTATATTCACAACAGGGTAGGTAGTCTTCTCGATGATTCTCGACTCTTGAGTGCAGGTGTCATAGTCGTCTCATGCGGGAATTTCATTGGGGCACTCGCGTAACAGTATTGCTAGTTATTTTTAAGGAATGTTAATTTTTATTTCCATGGCATACTTTCAAAAGCTATAACTCCAGAACTGCAAGTTATCAGCTTCAATTTTTACCGTACAATATGTTTGAATTCTTGTTTTTGCTTACCATGTTGCCGTTTTTAAAATTTTTCTACATTCTACGTAAGGAATTGAGTAAAATTCCACTTTCTTCAAATTCATGTTGTGATAACTTTGTGGTTAAAAGAAATTTTCCACAGGGGAGCTTCGAAACAAAATGGGTCACACTGTATATGCAAAATTTAATAGTAAAAATACATTTATTGGGTCAAGTGAATCCAAACAAAACGCACAAGCACAATACGCCATGGACTGCCGGACTGAGCAGACGACAGGGTCGTTGCAGTGTGGAGGCAGCTTATCGGGCAAGCAAGAATCACGAATTTTGGGATCTTACGTACACAACAACAATAAGCACTGTATAATTAATCAACAACCATAGAACGGGCGTTGACTCAGCGCTGTAATGGAACGAGCACTGTCATAATTACAGTGAAGCAGTGTCGAGCGCGGTTAGTATGGATGGTTAATTGGACGGTTTACCACTGAGGAAGACCGTAGAGTCAGTACAGCCTGCAGGGGAGTATCATATCACAGCTCGCAGTGGGTTAGGCGATTAGCTTCAGTCGCAAGAATAGACCGATGTTTAATAACCGAATAAAAAAATAATGATAGAAAAAAATACTAGAAAGAACGTGAATTGTAACATTTCAAATAACAGCAGAGGATTATTCTATTGGAATGTTATTAAAATATAATCTACACGTGTTTTGACATTTTTAATAGATGTTTTCTGTTAAGGTTAACCAGAGCATTTCTACTACAAGAGTAGAGCAAGCTAAAAGAAGATCTTTAGCAAGAACAAGGGCAATACATCAACATATCAAACAACCCAAATATCATAGGCATGCTCTATGCGCTGCTTCAGATCATTTGCAAAATAAACTAATGGATTTGAGTGATTTGCAACAACTCTTAGCTACGAAAAGTATTTCAGATGCCACCACTCAAACTGATTTACAAAATACTTTGGTAAATAATTCAAAAGAATTGGGAACAACCGATGTTCAGATTCAAGTACATCCTACTGATGTGAGTATATTCTGTTCAATATATCTGCATATTATCCCTATTCAAGATTGTTAACGTATTATCCCATTCAGAATAATTTCAGTTAAATCGTGGAACGCGACATTCGAGGAGTAGTTGTCCTTGTTTTGTTTCTGTTGTTTTAGTAAGGTACAAATAATATAATTGTAGAATGTAGACATGAGGTTGGTGTATCACGTCTTATACATAATATATTATTAACATTATTCCGGATCATTGTTGTTAACATACATAATATGTAATAATTGTATCTTATCAATTAGTGTATTTTGTATATGCGTCCCAACGGTAACGGTAATACAAGTTTTTGCTTGTTACAATATTATTCGACTTGTAGCTGCTCGCAAAAAAAGTAAATTTGCAGAAATTTTAGTGAATTATGATCCATTTTTAGGGATCTGCATAAGGGTTGTTTGCCAAAGTTTCAGTTAGCAAAATCTGATTGTCTTCCTCAGAGAACTGAATCTTAGGCACTTCTTTTCAAATATTGTTTTAGATACTACTATTAATAATTGATAGCATAATTATTATTAAAAATATGTGCTATCGCAATTCGCAATTGAACAGATACCATAGACAACATACAGAATACAGACATCACTCATTGGATTGAGGTTAGATTTTTCGTTTTTCCGTGACCTTTTCGTTAATGCAACCGCTATGTCTACCGTCCGTAAGATACCAGTGGTATACGGGAACGGTATACCGGTCAAACTTGTCAAATAGCGTAAGTCGGGTATTTTTTTCACTACTGCGCATGAGCAAAATAACCGATAACGTATAACGCTGATCGAATAAATGGCTTAAAATCTCTCAAAGTGTTTTGTGTATGTTAATATTTTGAAAAAATTGTTTTCCAGCTTTTTGATTTACGTACCGAAGTACAGTCCATAGTAGAAATTTTAGTAACAAAAACTATAGAAGAGGCTTTGATCGAAGTTTTAGAAGAAGAGGAGTTAATGACAATGAAAGAGCAGCAAAGAAGATTTTTGGAATACATGGTGTCAAAATCTAGTGAAGATTCACTTGAGAATGATCATGGTTGTAGTGACGAAAAAGTTGTGAGGTATTCGAGAAACATATTTTTGAATAGTTATGTACCTCATTTGATAACCTCTGTTTAATGAAAGTTTAGACTGAATCGACTCAGGATCTAAATAATGCTTCGTATCTGATAATTTAGGTAATGCTTTAATTAAAGCAACACAAAACTTTCAATAACATGTAAATTAAATTGGTGAATTTTAATACTATGGAGGCTCAAAAATGTAAATGGCTAATTTACCATGCAAAATGTTCACTTTCAGTTTAGTCAGATTTTTCTAGAATTTCAATAACTTAAACATAATGACTTCATGTAGGCATTGACTATGTGATATTATATTGGTTAGGGATGATATAAAATTGTAACCCTTATAGTTTGGTGCTAAACGCTTAAGTTGGTTAGAATATAATCAATTACCACCTATTGTTGTTGAATAGTAATGTTTTCAATAAAATCTCATAAACTCTGATGTCTCATTTACAGTTACAATTATATCAAGGGGTCTAGATCTGCTATGGGCTCTCAAGTATGAAGCGGTAAGAACAAATTCAAACCAATACTTAGTAGCAAAAGGGTTAAAGGACAGAGTTAACCTAACAAATTCTCCGTTTATAGTAGTGTTTATTGGTTTAAGTAGTTCTGGTCAATAAAACAAAGCCAAATTTCGTGTACGATTAGGTTTTTAATTTAAAAGCACGTATGTTCTATTACAAGTCAAAATTAATATATGTCACACTAACACAAACAAAAAACAAGTAGTTTATAGTATATTGCATACAGTGTGTAAAAGCCAAATGGAATAAATTCATTATTTCGGTTACTGTACATATTTATAAAAAATCCCGAAACACGTCAAATTTAAATTATAACTTGACATTCTTTAACGTGAAAATGCAACCCCTACCTTCAACCCCCTTAGAATGACAGGTACAACCCCCAATTTTTTAAATGGGAAGTATAGGCTTGTGATATATCATTTGAAAGGTCTCTTCATTCTCTATTCAAAAATGTTATTGTTTTTAAATTTAATGCAAAAATTAACATAAAAAAAATTAATATCATGTTGTTACCGAAATTCGCTACAATACAATCAAAAACTAACATGTAATGCAAAACGTAATAAAATGTAGAACACGAAAAAGAACTATGAATGTTAATGAAGTAGATGTTCAAAATGTTCTCCGCGAACGTCTTGGCAACATCCTAATCTCAAATAAAACTGTCTTCTAACATTATTTAACATATCAGGCGTGATCGACCTAATCGCAAGCGTTATTCGTTCTTTTAAGTCATTTAAATCAGAAGGTTTAGTTTTGTACACATGGCTCTTCACATATCCCCATAAAAAGAAATCTAATAATGTAAGATCAGGTGATCGCGCTGGCCATTCAATCGATCCTCGCCTCCCTATCCACCGATTGGGAAATATTGTATCGAGGTACTGCCGGACATTAAGTTGGTAATGTGGTGGTGCTCCATCCTGCTGAAACCATATCGTATTCGCTGGAACTTGAGGATTACCTGGATCAGGATATAAATTTGCCAACGTTGGAATGACATCATTTTGAAGTAGTGCCAAATAATTGTTGCCATTCAAGTTGCCCTCAATAAAAAAGGGACCAATTATATTGTTCCCTACAATCCCTGCCCAAACATTAACCTTTTGAGGGTATTGAGTGTGTTCTTCTCTCATCCAGTGAGGATTTTCCGTGGACCAGTAGCGGCAATTTTGCCGATTAGCATGACCGTTAAGTAAAAAAGTACACTCATCAGAAAACATAACGTCTTCTAATTGGATAATATTGTTATCCAACATGTCCATCATTTGCTCACAAAAAAAAGTTCTCCTATCAAAATCGTCTTCCATGAGCTCCTGAGTAGGTATCATCTTATACGGATGCAATTTATTTTCTTTTAATATGTTTGCTATCGATGTATGGCTAGCATTGAATGTAGTGGATGCCTGTCTACTCGATGTATGTGGGTTTTCCTGAAACTCAAGCAACACATCTAATTTGAGTTCATCACTCAGTGCATTAGCAGCTGCTTTTTTTATCTGCCTTACATGACCAAACTCGCGAAACTGCTTTTCTATTTTACTTATTGTTCCTTGGGATATAGGCGGTAAATTAGGAAATTTCTCATGAAATAGGCGAGTTACTTCCTGTTGTGTTCGGATGTTATCTCCGTAACCAATCATTTGTAAAACTGTTATTTTATGCATTTCCGTTAATCTAACCATTTTTCAGAATTGAATTGAACAAACTTTATACTTAAATTACAACAATGACAACTTAAATAAAACAATTTACTACTGCTTGTTAAAATAGCGTTGCCACGGAAATTCTTTAAAGTTTTTTAATGGTTACCATCTAAAAACCACATTGCTACGGTATTTGTTAACTTTCTCATTATCAAGACCTAAACGGGAAATAAGTTTTAAGTAATATTGTAATAAGTTCCGAGTATATTTTAGCGAATTTCGGTAACAACATGATATTAATTTTTTTTATGTTAATTTTTGCATTAAATTTAAAAACAATAACATTTTTGAATAGAGAATGAAGAGACCTTTCAAATGATATATCACAAGCCTATACTTCCCATTTAAAAAATTGGGGGTTGTACCTGTCATTCTAAGGGGGTTGAAGGTGGGGGTTGCATTTTCACGTTAAAGAATGTCAAGTTATAATTTAAATTTGACGTGTTTCGGGATTTTTTATAAATATGTACAGTAACCGAAATAATGAATTTATTCCATTTGGCTTTTACACACTGTATATTAAAACCTTCAATACTCTAAACTCCCAACTCATTCGCAAGGAATAAACAGATACAACAATAAAGTGAATTAGTTAAATTGAACAACAAAATAAAAAGTAATTGAGTATTAGGTACTCATACAATACAAACATGAAATGAATGTTCACAATGAATGTTCACAATGAAAAGTTCTATTTTATAGCTCCACAATTTTTAAACAATTTCTGAAATAACAAAATTCAATTTTAGCTAGTGTATTTGTGTTAAGACTTTTTTGTATTTAAGGACTTTTTAAACAAATCGGCAAAAGCGCAATCAAACCGATTTGATTAGCAACGGAGTTGTTTTTGAGATGAGATGAGATGAGATTATAATTTTTTGATTAATGTCACAATATATTTATCATTCAACATAAATGTGCTTTTAATTAACATAATGGTCCTTCGAGAGCCGGATTATTGAGAATACATGTACCATAAAGAACACCGGTAGCATCCTGCGTCATTGGAAGTCCCGAGATTGGTGGAGAAGTACCCGAGAAGAGTAAATTGTGGAGAAAAAAGTGTGAGGCATCTACAAATAGTTATCCTTTATTTTTCTAGTTTTTCCTTTTTTTCATTGAGATTGAGAATTGCATCGAGGTTATTTTTGAGTTAGAAAAATTAAGATTTCTTTCAGTATTCCCACAAATCTTAGGTAAAATGACAGAAACACAGGAAGCTGTCAGGTTGAAGGGTTTAATTAATGCAAGGGGTATTTTAAAATCCAGACAAACACATTTCAAAAAATACTTAGATAATATTTTACAGGAGAATAGAGATAGGGATGTTAAAATTTTCGATCGCCAGCTAATTCTAGAAATTGAGAGTAGAGTAGAAAGACATCGAACAGTTCTAAGCGACTTTGATAATATACAGGGTGAAATAGAAAACTTATCAGATGAAGTAGACTTAGAAGTAGAAGCTAGAGAGGAATTTGAGAGTGTTTGTCACAATTTATTAGCCGTGGCCAAAGATATAATTACAGAATTCCATGAACAACGGGAACAGATAAATTCTGACTCACATTCTAACATTTCCGTCAATTTGAATAATAACAGTAATAGTAGGGAAATAAAATTACCAGATATCGAATTACCTAAATTTGGGGGAGATTATGGTAACTTTTTGGAGTTTAGAGATTTATTCGATAGTTTGATAAATTCAGATAGGAGTTTGGCGGAGATTCAGAAATTTCACTATTTGAGGGCATCGTTGTTTGGCGGAGCTGCGCAGGTTATACGTAGTATAGAGTTCACAGCAGATAATTATGAACTTGCGTGGAATACTTTGTGTAACAGATTTTATAATCGGGCAATACTCGTCGATAATCACGTGAGAGCTTTGTTTGATTTACCAGTATTAACACACGAGTCTAGTATTTAGTTGAAAAAAATGCTTGATAACATTTCCAAACATTTGAGATCGTTAGAGAGCTTAAAGCAACCGGTGGTTCATTGGGATACTTTACTTCTTCATATATTCAGTTCTAAATTAGATAAGAAGACGGCGAGAGAATGGGAGGAGAAACGTGCGAAAGAGCAAGTGAGACGTGCTGAAGCTGATGATGGAGAGCAAATGGATCAGGGTTTGCTGACTTTAAATAGTTTTAAGATTTTCATAAAAAGAAAAGCAGATCTAATCGAGACTTTAGAGTTATCTAGGAATATCAAGCACCAGGTTCAGATTAGAGAGACAAGCGGAGGAAAATCACGAGTAAATGGTGTACGAGGTAGCTCTCATTCCCTCGTAGCGAATGAGAGTGTTTGTGTGGTATGCAAAGGGGTGCACACTATCCACAACTGTCCAGAGTTCCAAAGTTTGAGTGTGGGTGAACGAGTAAGTAGGGTCAAAGAGTTACGTCTGTGTTTCAATTGTTTGAGGAGTAGTCATTCTGTGAAAACCTGCAAGTCTAGCACGTGTAGAAAATGTCATGGTAACACCATACATTAATTCATTTCGAGAAATCTGAGAGGGTGTTAACTATTTTAGGGGTTGGTGGAAATTCAGTTAATTTGAAACATCGTTGTGAGGTTAGGGTACAATCTTGTGTGAATGCATTCGAAGTTAATTTGTCCTGTATCATAATTCCATCCATTTGTGCCCATCAGCCTAGTCATCACATTGATATATCTGAGTGGAAGGTGCCGAAACATCTTTTTTTGGCAGACGCAGACTTCCATAGAGCTGGTGAAATTGATTTGTTGATAGGAGCTGGAGTTTATCTGAGTTTACTATGCATTGGACAGGTATCATTAGGTCCTAACCATCCTACACTCCAAAAAATGAGATTTGGTTGGGTGTTGAGTGGTGAATACCCTTCCATAGGTAGCTCTTCTGTGAGTCGGTGTTATGTGAATACGAATTTGGATGTTCAGATTCAACTATCAAAATTCTGGGAAATTGAGAAGCCTTATCATTCTAAACCTTCCTGGTCGAGTGACGAAAAAGAATGCGAGGATATTTTCGTGAGAACCACTTGCCGAGACTCTGAAGGCAAGTTTATAGTGCGGATTCCCTTTAAGCAGCCGACGTCTTTGCTGGGCGATTCTAGAGCTCAAGCATTTAGGAGGTTTCGCTCCCTAGAATGGAAACTACAGAGAAATCCAAAGTTGAAGGAAATGTACTGTGATTTTATAAGGGAATACATCCAGTTAGGTCATATGTCTCTGGTGAATGACTCAAAGGAAGTGAAAGATGCGTACTATTTTCCTCATCACGTTGTGTTAAATGAGAAAAATCAGACTACCGAACTTCGAGTCGTGTTTGACGGCTCCGCGCAGTCGGATACCGGAAAATCTTTGAATGATCTTCAGTACGTTGGTCCAACAATTCAGGATGATTTGATATCGATACTTTTGAGATTTAGGCTGTACAACATCGTGATATGTGGAGATATTGTCAAAATGTATCGCCAAATTTTGATTCATAATGAGCAGAGATGTCTACAGAGAATATTGTGGAGATTTGATCCATCTGAGGCTATTATGGAGTACGAACTTAATACGGTTACATATGGTAATGCGTCTTCTCCCTTCTTAGCAGTGCGTTGTCTTCAACAATTATCTAAGGAGTGTGTAATTTCATATCCAAGAGTTTCTAAAGTAATCGAGAGAGATTTTTACATGGATGACATAATTTCAGGTACATACACAGTGCAGGAGGCCATTTCACTGTGTGATGATTTGCAATCAGTTTTGAAATCAGGTGGATTTGAACTACAAAAATGGGCTTCGAAAAGTGAGGAGGTATTGCAGCATATTAAGCAGAGTAGTGATTCCGTTATCATAAAGATAGGTGAGAAGGATAAAACAAAAACGTTGGGTTTAGATTGGGTATGTTCTCGAGATGTCTTGATGTATCATATTTCAGAGCCAGACACACTCTAAACGTGTGATTTCATCGGAGATAGCTCTTATCTTTGATCCTTTAGGTCTTTTGGCACCTACCATTATTCTAGCGAAAATTATTCTCCAAAAACTGTGGATATATAAGCTTTCTTGGGATGAGGGTGTCCCAATGGAAATTAATACTCGGTGGCGAGCATTTCGACAACAATTGGGACATCTCAATTCCCTCCAAATTCCGAGACAGATAATTTGTAGGGATGTCGTTTATACAGAAATTCATGGTTTTGCTGACGCTTCATTGGAAGCATACGGAGCTTGCATCTATGTTCGTAGTGTGAATAAGAGAGGTGAAAGTCAAGTGCAGCTTTTGCTGGCAAAGAGTAAAGTTGCTCCCTTGAAAACAATAACAATACCGAAATTAGAATTGTGTGGAGCTTTAGTCCTAGCTCAATTAATTCAAAAAATAAAGATTTCCATGTCAGAGAAAGTTGATGGCTATTTTCTTTGGTGTGATTCAACAGTGTGTTTGAGTTGGATTAAAACCCAACCGAATCTTCTTCAAACTTTCGTCAGTAATCGAGTTTCCCAAATACAGAGTTTAACAAATCCCTCAGACTGGTACTATATTCGAACCAAGGAGAATCCAGCTGATTTGTTATCCCGGGGAGTTATGCCAGGTTTATTCCAGAATTCGAAGCTTTGGTGGGGAGGACCTACGTGGCTAACTAAGCCCCGTGAATTTTGGCCAGTTAGTGTGTTTCAGTTTGAATCGAATCTTCCAGAGATGAGAAAAGCAGCTACGGTATTAAAGATGCAGTCGATAGAATATTTCCCATTTCACAGATTTTCTACTTTAATTAGACTTAAACGTGTTACAGCTTATTGCCTGAGATTTCTGAACAATTGCCGTAGTGGAGATAAAGTAAGGGGTTCGTTGAGTGTGAGAGAATTAAATAAGGCAATGGAACTTTTAGTCAGATTATCTCAGAGCGTTTGTTTCGCGAATGAGTTAAAATTCTTGAAAAAAGGTGAGGAGCTTCCTAGGAAGAATACTCTTCTGAAATTGTATCCGTTTCTTGACGATGATGGAGTTCTGCGTGTTGGAGGTAGATTAGAACTATAAAACTTTAGTTTTGAGAAAAAACATCCTGCGTTACTCCATGGCAGTCATTATTTAACCATATTAATTTTTAGATCTGAACATTTGATATTACTGCATGCCGGTCCTCAAATGTTGCTAGCTCGGGTTAGAGATGTGTATTGGCCGATTAAAGGTAGAGTTTAAGCACGAAAAATTGTGCACGAGTGCATTCGATGTTTTCGAAATAACCCTAGCCAAAAAATGCCAATTATGGGAATGTTACCTGAGGCTCGTGTAACCTGTACCTCGCCATTCCAAACAACGGGGGTGGATTACGTAGGTCCGTATGTTATTAAAGATAGGAAGGGTAGAGGAAGTAAGACGTCGAAATGTTACATTGTTGTGTTTGTATGCTTTGCTACAAAATGTGTTCATTTAGAGTTGGTTTCCGACTTAACCTCGGAAGCTTTTTTAGCGACATTCCAACGTTTTATTTCGAGGAGAGCTGCGCCGTCCCATATTTATTCAGACAATGGGACGACCTTTGTGGGAGCCAAAAATGAGTTATCCGAATTGGGGAAATTTCTAATAAAAAATAAACAAACAGTGATCGAGTTCGGTACAAATAAAGGAGTACAATGGCATTTAATTCCGGCATATTCTCCACATATGGGAGGTTTGTGGGAAGCAGGAGTGAAATCTGGCAAAAAACATTTAAAGGGAGTTCTAGGCAATGCAATAGTTACTTTTGAGGAACTGTATACTGTTTTGACACAGATTGAGGCAATTCTCAATTCTCGCCCCCTCACCCCTCTTTCCTCTGATCCTAATGATCTTACCGCTCTTACTCCCTCACACTTTTTGATTGGTAAACCGCTGACCACCATACCAAGTATTGACGTTAAGATGGTTTCGGAGAACAGGCTGTCCAATTTTCAACGACTTCAAAAAATGCAGCAGCAATTTTGGTCCCGGTGGTCCCGAGAGTATTTGTCCCAACTTCAAATCAGGGTGAAGTGGAGAAGTCAACAACCCTAGGTGAAAACTGATGATTTAGTACTAATACGAGATGACTGTGCGCCGCCTCTTCGATGGAAACTAGGTAGAGTAACAGACCTCATACTGGAGCAGATGGCATAGTGCGTGTTGTTTCCGTAAAAACTCAGAGGGGTAATATTCGACGTGCTTTGTCAAAAATTTGTGTCTTGCCCCTAATCAGTGACAATGTTCTAACTATGGAAAATGATTGAAAGGGTTACCCTTTCAAGGTGGGGGCTATGTTAAGACTTTTTTGTATTTAAGGACTTTTTAAACAAATCGGCAAAAGCGCAATCAAACCGATTTGATTAGCAACTGAGTTGTTTTTGAGATGAGATGAGATTATAATTTTTTGATTAATGTCACAATATATTTATCATTCAACATAAATGTGCTTTTAATTAACAATTTGTAAGTATATCAGCCACTTGTCGGAACGTATAATAACATTACTTTATTTTCATTAACACATTCACGAATAAAATGAAACTTAATATTAATACTTATGTTTTGTACGTTTTGATTCTAATGTTGAAGCCATTCTTATACAGGATTGATTATTCTCAAAAATTTTTGTAGGAAAAACATTTGATGACAAAACAAATAATACTTTTTCTGTCAGTAATATACTGTTGGCAAAATCTGCATCAACAAATGATTTCAAAGAAATATTTATGCAATTTTTTTGCCACTGGTGCATAAACATATTCCCCTAAGGAATTTTGTGTGAACCCACGAGCCACAAGCCTTACTGTTTCACCATTCACTAATTTTTCGCGAAACATCCACTTTGAATCTTGTAACACTTGTTCTCTCCTTAAGAGACAGATCCCGGCTAGAGACTCTCTCAAGGGTGGATCGACTCCATGTTGATGCCACACTAGGTATGCCAGAGGGTTGACAGACTATAAGAACTTTAGGGCGCCACTACCTTTTTAGACGAAAAAATAATTTAATTTCAAAAAAAAACTAAGGTGAAAAAGGTAGAAACACCTTGTAGAATTTACTTGAAAGTTAAAAATAAAAGTTACAAAATTTATATAAACCCGGACAGTCCCTACAGCTCTTACAGCCGGGTATAAGAAATAAAAAAGAAATTCAAATATTAAATTTATTCTGCCACTAAAGGAAGATAATGTAAAGAGGAAAAGAAAAAAAACCTGTACTTCTTCAAAGGTACTTAGCTTTTCACAGTGGTAGAATCAGCTGTCGAAGTTGAAGAAGATGTCTGGAAGTTGAAGTAGATGTCTGGAAGTTGAAGTAGAAGTCTAGAAGTTGAAGTAGAAGTCTAGAAGTTGAAGTAGAAGTCTAGAAGTTGAAATAGATGTCTTGCAGTGTTAACCTGGCAGTAAGCCTGTCAGGGATATCCTGGCAGTGAAAAACGTGTAACGGTAACCTGGCTGTAACTTGCAGGGGTATCCTGGCCGTAACTTGCAGAGGTAACCTGACCGTAACTTGCCGGGGTAACCTGGCTGCTGTGCTTACCTAGAAGTTCAGGTGGATTAGGGATATATAGGAATTTGAATGTAATGGGGCACATAATGTTGGTTTAGCTTTTCAGGTAAAAAAGGAAGGCAGTTGTTTAAAATAATGAAATTTAAATTTACTGAAAGCTTTCCAACATATATGTCCCATTTAAAACAGTAAAAATTATAAGCCAAAACAAATAAAAAAAGTGCTAATGACCTTGAAATATTAATTAAAGTAAAAGTTATGAATAAACAATTTCTAAATGAGTAAAATGTTTAATGAAATGTAAAACCAGCACTGGCAGAATATTTGAAAAGGTTAAATATAAAAGTTATCTATTTTTGAAAATAATTAGGTATTTTACAACAGAGAATCTAGCAAATATTTGCATTAAAAAAGGTAACAGCTATTAACGATAAAAGATTAAGTTTAAAAGTAATGTACAAGTATAAAATGAAAAGAAATGTAGTTGACCACGTGGTATGTGTATATTCGTCTATCTATCTCTGTAAAAACATAAGAAATGCACACAAAAATTATATCAGCCACTACTTTAGAAAAAGCTTGATAAATATGAATTATAATTTTGGACTTACCACAGCAATTTAAGATAAAAACTGTTAAAAATTAAGAGACGGTAAAGAGATAGGTCCTTGCTTCACAAGGGTCGGTAACGAAAAGAAGGAAAATCGAGAATAAGAATCGAGCGTTGACATCATATGTCAATTGTCGCAACGATCAACGATCAGAGAAATTTACATCACAGAACTAAATTGGAAGTGGTTACTATGACGGCAAGCGGTAAAATTGAAATTATTTCGTTAAAATCGAAACAGGTCGATAGACATGTTACAATCTATTATCTCTGATACGTGTGGTCGTGATTTTACACCCAGGGAACACCCTGTATTTCAATAATTCATCATATTCAAAAAAATTTCCTCTTTCGAATGGTATAAGGGTGTCCTATACCTAGGTACTATACTTTTCGCGCAATTTACAATTTTCTTAAATTGTATGGTAAATTGATTTTAAAACATCTGCATAATAAAACAAAAACTCATAAAGCGAATACCTTACATACTACGGAACGAACAACAAATTATTAAAAGCAATAAATGACAAATTACTATAATAGCCATAAAATGGATGAGTGTAAACGTTTGGGTAGGGATGGTGGGCCAATATGTTATCGGCACGTATGTTTTTGACGGATACCTGGACAGAAGAAAATTTTTGAGTTTTTTGGAAAATATCTTCTAGATCTTCTTCGAAAACCTACCACTTAGCATCAGAAAGAAAATGTGGTTACAATTAGACTTAGCATCAGATCACTTTTCCCACTCATTTTTCTCCTGCTGTTAGGAATTATCTTGATAGAAAATTAAGACATAAATCGATAGGTAGAGGAAGTCCTTGTAATTGGCCAGCGAATGGGGTTATAATAAAAATATCTTGAAATATGAAATTAATAATTTTGGACGCTTTCGCGTCTATAACACCCGGTATGTATGAATAATGTAAGTACATAGTTTGGAGCCAGAATCACGTGTTGCATTGCATAAGATGACAAGCATTTGGAGCATCCATCATAGTTACTTTCCAATTTTTGCTTTCAATAATTTGTTGTTCGTTTCGTAGTATTTATGTATTTGCTTTATTAATAATGTGTTTTTGTTTTATTATGTACTCAAATGCTTGTCGGTAAAAAAGAGTTAGTGTACCTCAGGAACAATGAGTGTGCATATTTATTAGCATTATTTCTTCACAATATCTTTGTCAAGATAATTAGTATAAAATTTAGAGAGAATTGCAGATGTTTTAAAATCCATTTACCATACTATTTAAGAAAATTGTAAATTGCGCGAAAAGTATAGTACCTAGGTATAGGACACCCTCATATCATTCGAAAGAGGACATTTTTTTGAATATGATGAATTATTGAAATACAGGGTGTTCCATTTGAAATAAGCCCGTTATAACACATTTAATGATCTAATAATTCAACTGATAATTCTGAACACCCTGTAAAGAGATGTTTAGTACTCAATCGTGGAATACATTCAATTAATGTCCGACTATTGAGCTGTGAGAGGAAATTCGCTAGAATTCATTATATCAACGAGTTATCAATGTTTTTCGAAATGCTCACATTTTTAAAAAAGTCAGCATAACTCGGAACCCTCTGTATTTAGGTATAGGGAACCATTATGAAACATCACTTTATTTTTTGGGTGCAATCAGAAAATGCAATCAAATATAGGGTGTTCCATGAGAAAAAATATAACTTTGATACGCCACACTTTATTGGGACATCCTGTATATTTTAAAATAATTTTAAAATGTAGCCTATATGGATGTACAAACTACTAAGGTGACAAACATTTCAAATTTTTTACCGTTTCGCCATAAACCTCCGTCCCGTTAGTCGTGATTCACCCTGTATATATACAACCAAACATCTTGATTTTCAACAAATTTGGTTTTTTAGCTGGACATTGATTATTTGTGAGAATTCTTGAAGCTGTTCGATTTGTTAAATAAATCGCTGTTCTGACTGCTTCACCCCACAGACTTCTGTCCATTTGAGCATCCAATATCAGGCATCTTGCTTTATCAAGTACTGTTCTGTTATATCGCTCAGCCACTCCATTTTGCTCAGGGTTTCGAGCAATTGTAAATTGAATTTGTATTCCAGTTTCTTGACAAAACTTTTTTATTTCTTTGGTTATGTATTCTCCGCCATTATCACACCTCGCTCTTCCTATTTTTGTTTCAAATTTTGCTGTTACTAATGCTACATATTCTTTGAATTTTTCTATGACTTCACTTTTATGTGTTAATAGATAGCCCATAGCAAAGTGTGAGTGGTGATCAATGAATGTTACATAGTACCTTTTGCCATCATAAGTGGGAGGATTTATGGGACCCACAACATCTGTTGATATTACTTCCAGTATGCGTTTTGCTTTTCTTGGTGCAAAGGATTTTCCGGTTTGCTTTCCTTTCAAATATATTTCACACACACCTGGTGCTAATTATTTACATGAGTTTTCCTATGTTCTATCCATTTTTCTTCCATGGCTACATATACTTGAGAAGTTTCTAGTATTTCTTGTACGATTAGGTTTTTTCTACACCCACATGTATATTATCTATTTTTTCTACACCCACATGTATATCATCCATTTTTCGCACAGTTTACAGAATGGAAATGTAGGCCATATCAGTCAACTGAACGTATATATTCATATACATCCTAGAACGTATATGAAATCCACCAATCAGCATTCGCGTTTAGTATTCGTCAACTCCCCTTCTTCGAATTTCAAAGAAACGTCAAAATAACTTATCGAAAAAAAGGCTTCCCTAGAAGCACTGGATCAAGAATATTTATTTACAATAATAAACATAAATAAAATAATCCGTATAAATTAACAACAAATACTGAAAACAGAATAAAATGGGTATTTAAGAGGACTTGTGATAGACGTCAGCTTTTATAAAATTTTGTAATTTATGTGAAGTTATAGATGTCAACTTAAACATTCCTCGGTGGTCGAGTTGTTAGCATATTAGGTTCTTGCGCGCTAGGTACAGGGTTTGATTCACAATGAAGAATTTTTTTTTAATTTTATTTCTAAATAATTATTCCGCTTGATATTGTTTGATAAAATTATGAAAATTATTCAAAATTTTGAGATTTAAGTTATATTACAGTCGAGATTACAGTATATTAAAATGTTTATTTTCTAGATTTTTCAAGTGAGTCGTAGAAAAAATATACTGTTCGACTCGTGTGGATTGTCCTCATCGCACTCGAACGATTGAGCACTCCGCCTACGGCGTCGTGCTCAAACTTCGTCCTCGTGCGATATGGCCATCATATCCACACTAGTTGCACAAACTACTATTCTGCACAGTTTACAAAAGGGAAATGTGGGGCATATCGGTTAACTGAACGTATATATCCATATACATCCTAGAACGTATATGAAATCCACCAATCAGCATTCGCGTTTAGTATTCGTCAACTCCCCTTTTTTCAATTTCAATGAAACGTCAAAATAACTTATCAAAAAAAGTACCTTCTAGAAGCGCTGGATCAAGAATATTTATTTACAATGATAAACATAAATAAAATAATTCGTATTAATTAACAGCAAATAGGTACTAAGAACAGAATAAAATGGATATTTAAGAGGACTCCTGATAGACGTAAGTTTTTATAAAATTATGTAATACTCATGACGTTATAGATATCAGGTTGGAACATTCCTCGGTAGTCGAGTGGTAGCATGCCAGACTTACGCGCCCTAGGCCCAGGGTTCAAATCCCCATGAAGATTTTTATTGTTAATTTTATTTATAAATAATTTTTGTGCTTGATATTGATTGTTAAAATTATGAAAATTGTTGAAAATTTTAAAATTGAAGCTATATTACAGTTTATTAAAATGTTAATTTTCTAGATTTTTTAAGTGGGTCGTAGAAAAAATATACTGTTTGACTCGTGTGGATTGTCCATATCGCACTCGAACGATTGAGCAGTGCTCAAACTTCGTCCTCGTGCGAAATGGCCGTCACATCCACACTAGTTGCACAAACTCGTATTTTCTACTAGCGTGCGAAAATATACACTTTTCCGCACTAGAAAGCGTGCGGAAAGAGTAACTTTTTAGTAAATTTGTAGTTTTTGGGGAGTATACTGACATTTGAATATTCAAAATATGTGTTTGTTTGGTTGTAGTTTATCAAATGACTGAAAAATTAAGAAATTGTTGCTATAATTTTTTCAACCGGTGTGAAGATAGCAGCCAATTTTAGCTACAAAAATGTTGAGAGCTGCTCAATTCGCGGTTTCAGTGGCGTGCAAAATATCGGATTCATATTTCGAATAGCCACCTTGATATTCAATCGGTACGGGTGTATTGGTGTTGAGGACACACTGTTTGGCTAAAATTTGCTTACGATGGGAAATAAGAGTTGGAATGTCACCCCTGAGACTGAAATAAATTGTAACTTCCAAAGGAAACGAGAAGACAAGCTGATATTTGGAGAGAAAATGCATAATAACTATGAAAACACACTGTCCGAAGAAAATTTGCTTACGATGGGGAACAAGGGTTGAAATGTCACCCCTAAAACTAAAATAAATTGTAACTTTCGAAGGAAACGAGAAGCCAAGTTGATATTTGGAGGGTGGATGCATTATAATGATAAAAATACACTGTTCAAATGAAATTTGCTTACGATGATGAACAAGGGTTGAAATGTCACCCCTAAAATTGAAATAAATTGTAACTTCCAAAGGAAACGAGAAGCCAAGTTGATATTGTGGGGCAGGGTAGATGCATTATAATGATAGAAACACACTGTTTGGAGGAAATTTCCTTCGAATAGTGTATTTTTATCCTTATAATGCATCCACCCTCCAAATATCAACTTGGCTTCTCGTTTCCGTTTAACTCACCGATAAATTAATATTAGACAAAATTTACAACCTCTTGTACTGCATGAGAAAAGTTATATCCCTTGTTTATACAAAATAAACTTCGGCGTCAATCAATTTGACCCGTCGTAAGCAGACTCTCAGAAGTTTAGGATTTAATCCTTATATTGGTGGCACTCAAGACCTTTTCTTTCCCAGAAGGATCCGGGTGTCCTATACCGTCGTTTTCCAAAATCGTGGGAACATTGCCAATATCAATAGTTTTATAGTTTATGCGAGCTTTCTTAATGTTTGGCAACTTTATTTGAACCTCTGAAAGGAATTCAGTCGAAAACATTCGATATTGCCACGTTTAACTATGGAAAAGTAAAGTACTAAGTATGTATGTATAATAATTGAGACTTTTAGCTTGTCTCAAATTTCTCACGTATCCGTATACGTGACGTATAGGTGTAGACCTGTTACGTCTACACATGCGCATACGTTGAACGTATTGTTGCTTACCCTACTCCGTATACTTAAACGTATCTGTATCCCGACCAAAGTCACTATCACGTGCTATTAGTGCTATTTTACAGGTCTTCTTCTTCTTTGATATTGGTTTTGTTTATGCATCAAAAATAGGTCGTCCAAATTATCATCGTATCATTAAAAACATAATGAAACGATACGTTTTCGTCGTTTTCTGCTAAAAGGGTTTTCATGATCATTTCTTTACGTCTACGTAACTTCAATACGGATACGGATACGTTTAATACTAGACAAGCTAAAAGTGTCTAATAAGAAAATAGACTTTTTAATATCAACAATATTGACAATCTGGTTAAACGTTAATTCTTCAATATTATAGATTTCTTGGATTTTGTCTATTAACTTAATTTTTTCAAGTAATGAATATTAAAATATGAACATTTTTCCAAATTTGTTATGGGTTTCTTCAAGCTCTGGCAGCGATGTGCGAAAACCATGATTACCACACCACACCCAGCTGACATAGAGAAATATAATATTGTTAATATAATATAAATTAATTAGTTGTAAATATAAATTAAAATAAACGTTACATTGGTGTCAGAAGTGGGTTTAAAAAATAAATATACAGGAAGATGGCGAAGAAACTTAGTGAATTGAAAGTTTCAGAACTTCGAAGAGAGTTGGAGGATTACGAATTGGGCACAAGCGGGACCAAGTCGGTGTTAGTGGATTGATTGAAAAATGCAATGATTAATAATGGATTGGACCCGGAAACGTTTGAATTCACCGACGAAGCGTCCGCCTCGATAACCTCCTCCATAAAAAAAGAAATGTCGGACATGGAGAACGAAATTTTGAAAGACATGGATAACAAAATGTCTTCAATGAAAAATAAAATATCGGAAATTAAAAACGAAATTTCGACAGATATAAAAAAGGAAATTTCATCTATGGAAAGTAAACTTTCGGCTGACATAGAACATAAAATGTTGGATATGAAAAACGAAATTTCATCCATGGAAAGTAAACTTTCGACAGACATAGAAAATAAAATGTCGGACATGGAAGAAAAGATGAAGAGAATAGAGCAAGAAATGAAACAAAAAATCGAAGACATCTAAAAGAAGACTAGTAATAGTTCGGATATTACAACTAGGCAAGCCCATAACAATGGCGAACTGCCAGAGAAGGTTGAGTTGAAGCCAAAAATAGAAAACGATATCAACAGCTGAGTGAAACTGCCAGCTTTCGATGGTAAAACGTCATGGCCGAACTATCTCAAGCAATTCGAGGCGGCATCAAAGGCTAACAACTGGAGTGAGAAGGAAAAAGCGTTAAATTTAACTCTTGCCCTTAGAGGAGACGCCATGGATATTTTCCAGACCATTCCAGTGGAAGAGACCGAAGATTTTGAACAACTTAAAAAGCGACTAAATATGAGATATGGCCTGGAACACCTGGAGCATCTGTACCAGTCGCAGCTGAAAAACCGCAAACAAAGACGTGACGAAACTCCGCAGGAATTCGAAGCGGATATTGCGAGATTGGTGCGGTTTGCCTATCCATCGGCACCGGAGAATGTCATGGAATGTTTTGGGGTACAGGTATTCATCGACGGAGTTCGTGACCACGGAATGCAGAGAACTCTACGCTTGGCTCGGCATAAGACACTGGTCGACGTACTCTCTGCAGCCCTGGAGTACGAAGCTGCTACACAGGCTTCCGGAGTATACAGTAAGGTGAGGGCTGTAGCAGACGAAGAAGTGGAGAACAAGCTCGACCAGCTTGTCAACATGATAAAAAGCATTTCAAATGGAAAGCCGAAAGCTGTGAGATGCTGGAATTGTGGAGAAATGGGACATGTACGCAGTTCGTGCAAGCGACCAAGAACTGCTACAAACAAAGACGACCAGCAGGAAAACTAGAAAGGGTCGGCCATCAGAGGGCAGCTTCAACCCGAAGATCTTCCAAAGACCCTCTCATCCTAATAGCCTCTCTGAAATGTCGCGATGATAGTGTATACGTGGATGGTGAAATCAATGGAAGGAAGTATACACTATTGGTGGACACTGGAGCAACGAGGACTATTATTCGCCCCGAGACTGTCAACACCCGAAAAAGACTGTTACCGACCAGACTGCGACTCAAGACTGCTACAGGTGAAAGCGCCAACGTCCATGGAGAACTACCGGTGCAATTGGGAATTGGCACAGAGAAATTCACCCACACTGTCATTGTCGCTGATATTGAAGAGGACATAATAACTCGGAATGGACGTTATGAACCTACACGGCTTCCAGCTAGATTTCAAGAACCGAGTGATTAGAGTAGGTTCTGGGGAAGTATTCCTTAGCCCACATGAGGATAAGACTGTTCAGGTAGCCGTACAGGAGGATACCGTTGTACCCGCAAGGAGTGAATTTTTCACTGTGGCAAGGCTACAAGGAACTGTCGAAAAGAAACCAAAATTGGAACTTGCGTACCAGTGGCGTCAGTAATTCATCAAACTACAACCTCCAATGATGCCAATAATAAATTTGAGCAAATGGTAGCAGTGGCTGGACAATCCCTTAGCCGACAAGAGAAGAAAAAAATCAGAAAACTCTTGCTACAATATCGATCTCTTTTTTCACCAAAAGGAGGAAAGACAGGGAGAACATCTACTGTCAAACACAAAATTAACACCGGCGACGCCAAACCGATAAGACAATCAGCTCGACGGTTACCAGAGGCCAAAAGAGAGGAAGCGGAGAGAATTGTTCGGGGGATGGAAGAGGACAAGGTAATAGAACCGTCTACCAGCCCTTAGGTCTCTCCGGTAGTTCTGGTGAAGAAGAAGGATGGAACCACGAGGTTCTGCGTGGACTACCGGCAGTTGAACAATGTTACTAAGAAAGATAGCTATCCACTGCCAAGAATCGACGACACTCTGGATAAGCTGGTCGGTAGCAAATTGTTTTCTACCTTGGACTTGAAGTCTGGATATTGGCAGGTAGAAATGGATCCAGCCGATAAAGAAAAGACGGCGTTTACCACCGGATCTGGACTATGGCATTTCACCGTTATGCCATTTGGGCTGTGCATTGCCCCCGCAACGTTCGAAAGACTTATGGAAAATGTATTGCGAGGGTTGTCCTGGAAGACCTGCTTAGTGTACCTTGATGACATCATAGTCTTGGGAAGGACATTCGAAGAACATCGAAAGAATTTGGAAGATGTCTTCAAAAGGTTGCAAGCTGCCCAACTGATGCTTAACCCCAAGAAATGTCAACTATTTCAAAACAAAGTCAATAACCTAGGCCATGTAGTCAGCAAGGATGGTGTAGCTGTAGACGAAGAAAAAGCTGCTGCTGTACGAAAGTGGCCAAGACCCACCTACAAGCACCA
The DNA here is from genome assembly GCA_963978555.1 of Galerucella nymphaeae. Classification (NCBI taxonomy): domain Eukaryota; kingdom Metazoa; phylum Arthropoda; class Insecta; order Coleoptera; family Chrysomelidae; genus Galerucella; species Galerucella nymphaeae. The sequence continues at coordinate 17,532,015 of OZ021707.1, read as the reverse complement.
AGTTAGAAGCTTCCTTGGACTCTGTACATACTACAGGCGATTTATAAAGAAGTTTGCAGATATCGCCAAGCCTTTGACATGACTTACAGAGGAAGCAAGGGAGTTTCGCTGAGACGAAGATTGCCAAACTTCGTTCGAAACCTTAAAGAAGTATTTGACTACTGCACCCATACTCGGCTATCCACTACCAGACGGAGAATTCATATTAGATACTGATGCTAGCAATGTTGGAATTGGAGGAGTGCTATCACAGGTTCAAGGAGGACAAGAGAACGTTCTGGGATATTTTAGCAAAGTCCTTTCCAAACCAGAACAAAACTACTGCGTCACAAGAAGAGAGCTCCTGGCAGTAGTGAAGTTCGTGGAGCACTTCTATCAGTATCTGTATGGGAAGAAATTTGTAATTAGAACCGATCATGCAGCACTTAAGTGGCTTATGCAATTTAAGAACCCTGAAGGTCAAATCGCTAGATGGATAGAGCGGCTCCAAGAATATAATTTCACTATTGAGCATAGAGCCGGAATAAGCCACAGAAATGCGGACACCCTGTCAAGAAGACCATGTCCTACAGAATGCTCCCACTGCAGTAAAACAGAAGCTAAGGAAGCTGCGATTCGAAGAACCACGGTGACCAGCGACGAATGGACACCAGAAAAGCTGCAAGAGTAACAAGAGAACGATCACGACTTGAAGAAAATCCGACATTGGAAAGAGGAAAACTGTCGACCTACTTGGCAGGAGATTTCAAGATACTCGCCAACGATGAAATCGTATTGGGCCCAGTGGGACTCGCTGGTTCTGGGAAACGGTTTGCTACAGCGAGTAATCGAGAACGATGATGGTTCCGGAAGTAGAAGACAGTTGGTGATTCCAAGATCAAGGGTAGTAGCAGTACAGCAGAAATTACACGACAGTTCATCAGGAGGACATCTAGGTGTAAAGAAGACCCTCCAGAGGGTGCGAGAACGGTTTTACTGGATGTGGAGGACTGGTGTAAGAAATGCACTACCTGTGCTACGACCAATGGAACTCACGGGAGAAGAAAGGCTCCTATGAAGCAGTACGATGTCGGAAACCCTTTTGAGCGCATTGCCCTGGATATTGCCGTTTCCACCGACAGCAGATAGCAGCAGGTACATTTTGGTGGTGATAGACTATTTCACAAAATGGGTGGAAGCGTATGCCATTCCAAACCAAGAAGCCGCAACTGTTGCCGACGTGCTTGTGAAGGAGTTCATTTGCCGATATGGAGTGCTCCTGGAAATACACAGCGACCAGGGCAGAAACTTCGAAAGCCAGCTGTTCCAGGAAGTTTGTGATAAGCTTGGCATGAAGAAAACAAGGCTTTACATCCACAGTCGGATGGAATGGTAGAGCGAATGAACAGAACTCTTGGCAAATACTTGTCCAAAGTAGTATTTAACCATCAGCGAGATTGGGACCAGTATCTCTCGCTATTTGCGATGGCCTACAGATCCGCCATCAATGAGTCTACCGGCCAAACACCAGCAAAAGTTCTGTTCGGACGCGAAATGAGGTTACCCTGCGACCTTGAATTTGGATGCCGACCCGGAGAAGACATAGCTGGTGAAGATAACGTAACCCAGCTGAGAAAACGAATGGAAAACATACACGAGTTGGTTCGATCGAATCTCCAGATCGCTAGCGATAGCATGAAGAAAAGGTACGATACGCAAGCTACAGAAGGAGGTTTCCACGAAGGAGACAAAGTCTGGCTGCATAACCCAAGAAGGCAAAAGGGTTTTTCTCCAAAGTTGCAGAAAGCTTGGGACGGTCCGTACCTTGTAAATAAAAGAATCAACGACGTCATTTATCGCATCACCAAGATCCCAAACGGAAAGCCAAAGGTGGTACACCGTAATCGATTAGCGCCATTCGAGGGTGACCACGATAAGGAAATAAGACAACTCCAAGAAGTAGCCGATCCTGCTTTTGTAGAGTTCATGGGTGCTTATGGTGGTACCGGAAAAGCAAGATACGGCGTCACCACGGAGAAACGACAAGATCTGCTCACCGTACCGGAGGAATACTCACTGGCAATAAACATCCCTGCCAGCATAACCGATGCGCGTGGGTTGCCATCTTTGTTAATAAAGAAGAGTGGCGCATGAAGATTGGAAAACCAGTTACCAGTACCAGGTAAAGCTTTGAAGGTACAAGATGACACCCGTTACAATTTCCACCTGATGACGAGAAACACCTTAGACGAAAGACCAACGTACGAGAATGTCTGGGGAGCTTTACTAAACTTGAGAGAGCATGTGCTTGAACTAAACGTTCATAGGCTAGCCATGCCCAAGATTGAATGTAGGCATTTAGATTGGCGAATAATCCGTAACATGGTAGAAGTAATCTTCCGAGACACCGAAGTGCAGGTACTTGTCTGCGGACATTCCCAGGAGGCACAGTCAACTGAGAAGACGGTCGCATGTTACTTCCATGCAACTGGAAAATGTAACAAGGGAACCAGTTACCGATACAGTCATCTCGTCTCAGTTTCCTAGTTAGTTCCAGGAGGAACTGTCTCTTAAGGAGGGGGCAATGTTACGCGAGTGTCCCAGCGAAATTCCCGTATGAGACGACTATGGACTATTGACCGTGTGAGCTCAGCGAAATCGAGAATTTTCGAGACTGCCTACCTCTCGCCTCTCCCACTCCTTCAGAGAGATCTAGTCTATGTAGCGTCTCCGCCAGAACATTCCAGAACCTCGTCACTAGAGCGACGAGAGAACATCGAGAGTATTCCAGAGATCTACCTTTGCCATATAAATATGAGCTTCGCTGCACAGGGCTCAGTCAACAATCATAACAGTCAGTCATCAGATAGTTGAGACATAGTCACATAGATGGACAACTAGTGCTTTTATATTGAAGGAAACCGATCGATAAAGTGTTATTCAGTGACGTTCATATAAATTAGTGTAGTTAGTTAGTTAAGTGTTCAATATAAATTAGTAAATTAAGGACCGTACATATAAATCTGTAAATATAAATTAATTAGTTGTAAATATAAAACTGATATTGATTTATCCAGTGGCGTTGGTATTTTGACATATAAGATCCATGTTTCCTTGCCTCTTACCGATGCCCCATATGTTTAGATAAAATTTCCAGACATACGAGGAAATATCAATTTAAAATTTCAGTTTCTAATGTCACGTTAAGTTCCAACGTTGAGTTCTAGCTCAAGTTGTCACGCAATAATTTTCACTAAAGTAGCTCTAGTGGTGTAGTTTGCCAGTATCTCGGTTAATTAAAGATTACCATAGCAAATCAAAAGTAGCAAATTTCCGCTGTAACGAGTTATTTTTTGTTGTCACAGATTTAGTTAATTTTCACCACTCTATATGACCATTTACATTCTAGCTTTCTATCATTAAATTGATCTTTTATATTCACTTTTAAGTATATTGTTTTTTTTTGTATTTTTAGTATAAGGCCCGAGGTACGTAAATTAATTTTACCATAAAATTTAGTAGTTTCCAAAGTGTCAATTTTAAAATCGTCAAGGACATTTGGTATATACAGGGTGAATCACGACTAACGGGACGGAGGTTTATGGCGAAACGGTAAAAAATTTGAAATGTTTGCCACCTTAGTAGTTTGTACATCCATATAGGCTACATTTTAAAATTTTTTTGAAATATACAGGATGTCCCAATAAAGTGTGGCGTATCAAAGTTATATTTTTTCTCATGGAACACCCTATATTTGATTGCATTTTCTGATTGCAACCAAAAAATAAAGTGATGTTTCATAATGGTTCCCTATACCTAAATACAGAGGGTTCCGAGTTATGCTGACTTTTTTAAAAATGTGAGCATTTCGAAAAACATTGATAACTCATTGATATAATGAATTCTAGCGAATTTCCTCTCACAGCTCAATAGTCGGACATTCATTGAATGTATTCCACGATTGAGTACTAAACATCTCTTTACAGGGTGTTCAGAATTATCAGTTGAATTATTAGATCATTAAATGTGTTATAACGGGCTTATTTCAAATGGAACACCCTGTATTTCAATAATTCATCATATTCAAAAAAATGTCCTCTTTCGAATGATATAAGGGTGTCCTATACCTAGGTACTATACTTTTCGCGCAATTTACAATTTTCTTAAATAGTATGGTAAATGGATTTTAAAACATCTGCAATTCTCTCTAAATTTTATACTAATTATCTTGACAAAGATATTGTGAAGAAATAATGCTAATAAATATGCACACTCATTGTTCCTGAGGTACACTAACTCTTTTTTACCGACAAGCATTTGAGTACATAATAAAACAAAAACACATTATTAATAAAGCAAATACATAAATACTACGAAACGAACAACAAATTATTGAAAGCAAAAATTGGAAAGTAACTATGATGGATGCTCCAAATGCTTGTTATCTTATGCAATGCAACACGTGATTCTGGCTCCAAACTATGTACTTACATTATTCATACATACCGGGTGTTATAGACGCGAAAGCGTCCAAAATTATTAATTTCATATTTCAAGATATTTTTATTATAACCCCATTCGCTGGCCAATTACAAGGACTTCCTCTACCTATCGATTTATGTCTTAATTTTCTATCAAGATAATTCCTAACAGCAGGAGAAAAATGAGTGGGAAAAGTGATCTGATGCTAAGTCTAATTGTAACCACATTTTCTTTCTGATGCTAAGTGGTAGGTTTTCGAAGAAGATCTAGAAGATATTTTCCAAAAAACTCAAAAATTTTCTTCTGTCCAGGTATCCGTCAAAAACATACGTGCCGATAACATATTGGCCACCATCCCTACCCAAACGTTTACACTCATCCATTTTATGGCTATTATAGTAATTTGTCATTTATTGCTTTTAATAATTTGTTGTTCGTTCCGTAATATGTAAGGTATTCGCTTTATGAGTTTTTGTTTTATTATGCAGATGTTTTAAAATCAATTTACCATACAATTTAAGAAAATTGTAAATTGCGCGAAAAGTATAGTACCTAGGTATAGGACACCCTTATATCATTCGAAAGAGGACATTTTTTTGAATATGATGAATTATTGAAATACAGGGTGTTCCATTTGAAATAAGCCCGTTATAACACATTTAATGATCTAATAATTCAACTGATAATTCTGAACACCCTGTAAAGAGATGTTTAGTACTCAATCGTGGAATACATTCAACGAATGTCCGACTATTGAGCTGTGAGAGGAAATTCGCTAGAATTTATTATATCAATGAGTTATTAATTTTTTTCGAAATGTTCACATTTTTAAAAAAGTCAGCATAACTCGGAACCCTCTGTATTTAGGTATAGGGAACCATTATGAAACATCACTTTATTTTTTGGGTGCAATCAGAAAATGCAATCAAATATAGGGTGTTCCATGAGAAAAAATATAACTTTGATACGCCACACTTTATTGGGACATCCTGTATATTTCAAAATAATTTTAAAATGTAGCCTATTTGAATGTACAAACTACTAAGGTGACAAACATTTCAAATTTTTTACCGTTTCGCCATAAACCTCCGTCCCGTTAGTCGTGATTCACCCTGTATATACCATTTATTTAATTCCGAAAGACGTCTGGTATATGACAAATTTTTTGTGGTATCTAAATTTTACTATCGATAATGAGGATATAAATAGCAGAAGAATTGATTCTTCCCGACTGACCGTACAGAGAGACCGCTAACCGCTGATCGCTGACCGTGGAGAGACCGCTGATTTACCTTTACCGTTGACTGCTAATTTTTGAACGTGTGTGTGCCGAGTTTGTGCTATTCTGATCCGGTTACCGGAATATATTTTTATTAAAGACAGTAATTCTTTTCAAAGTAGTGACAAAAGTGCACTCCGATACAGAAACCGACTTAAGAAAGTAAACATATTTTTATCACCGTTTATTTGAAAATTTTCGTACCTCCGTAAACTAGAAATAGTTTGATATTTTCATGGGAATTTCCGTACCGGTTGTTTTTTTCCTGTTGTTAGAAAAGTTGTTTTGTTTGAGATCTTGATAAATGAATGTAATTCTGTTTTAGAAAAGGTGTTTTTGATTTCATTGCGAAATTAATTGGTATTTGATTATTCGTCGGGTTTATATTGATTTTACATTTTATTTTCTTCACAAGTAATTAATATACAATTGAGATTTATATGAATTGGTGCATTTTAATTATATTCAGGATCTTTTGTTTCTACATTGTGTGTCAAAACTAGTGGTACCTTTTATAATTTTTTTGAGTTTGCCGGTTTACTTTAGATTCAAGGGATAATCAGATCTGGAAGTGGCCTAGCCATAATTTATTTGATTACCCGGCAGATATAAATCGTTGTTTTCCAGTTCCGTGGTACCTTTCTGATATAATTTTTTTTTCTTAAAAATAGTTTGCCGGTTTACTTTAGATTCAAGGGATAATCAGATCTGGAAGTGGCCTAGCCATAACTTATTTGATTACCCGGCAGATTTAAATCGTTGTTTTCCAGTTCCGTGGTACCTTTCTGATATAATTTTTTTTTTCTTAAAAATAGTTTGCCGGTTTACTTTAGATTCAAGGGATAATCAGATCTGGAAGTGGCCTAGCCATAATTTATTTGATTACCCGGAAGATTTAAACGTTTTTTTTAACTTCCAGGTACAACTCTTACACATTTTTGTTTGTTTGTCGGAAAATATTTTGCCTGTTAAATTTAGATTCAAGAGATAATCAAATCTGGAAGTGGCTTAGCCATAATTTATTTGATTACCCTGCAGATTTAATGCGTTTACGTTTCGTGTGACAAGAGTAGTTTTCCGTGGTTGTGATAACCTTACCGGCTCTGACCGTACGTTCTTTTTTCCCGTTTTTTTTCTACTTGCTCCTGTGAAATTATTCATAACAGACCACAAGGTAATAAACGAAGTTCCTGATTTCTCCGCTATTTACTGTAACTTATTTTAATCTAAAAATCGATATTCAATTGAGTCGTGTAAAAAATTCGATAAAGAATTGGTTGAAATAATTCAACAAGACCCCTGGAATTATCCGTAACCTCCATCTGAGGCTATCTGGAACTCTTGACGCTAATGGTCAAGGGGCCGTGGAGCAAACCACGTTAAAAATCTGGCACCCGAGTATTCCGTCGAAAGATTTTCAGTCAAGGGTGTCCATAGTGACGTGTTAGTGTGATAAAAGATCACGTATAGCATGAAAACACGTTACAAAAATGGCGCCTGAGCAGGGACCCATTTGTTGATTTATTAGGAACCGTTGGTTTTGTTCGTTCTCGCTTACCTTATTATTGCAGAGAGCTGCTTGTTGATTTGAACAAGAACCGTTATTCTGTTTTCGATTTTTTTTTGGTATTGTTTGTTGTTTTGGGCAAAGATTTTTTTCGTTCCAACGTATAGTTGTAGAGAGAGCCGATTGTTGATTATAGTAGGAACTGTTTTATACCGTTTTTGATTTTTTTTTTGTTCTGGAGTAATCTTGCTGTATTATTGTCATTCTGATTTCGACTGTCTTCCGCCGTATGTCAAGGAGAAACTCCGAAGATCTTGACTTGCCAGTTTTGTTCGCTCAGGACGAAACTAAGGAATCCGAATCCGTTCCTAGAGGATCGGACCAGCTACCGACCGTAACTTCCGTAGAAGAATAAACAGACAATCGAGTAAGCTGGGTATATTTACTGTGAAACGAGGGTCTTAATACCGAATTAGCAGAGAGAAATCTATCAGTGACAGGAACCGTTCCGGAGAAAAGAAGGAGACTCATAAAATTTTTGGGGCAAGAGAATATTCGTATACGACCCGTTTCGGACCGACCCGATACCGATACCGCTATAGCAACTCCTCCAATAAATGTACACGACTGGAAGGTGTGCTTCGGAAACCGAGGGGATCCTGCCGCTTTCATGAAAAGTTTAGAGGAGATCTGTACGGCTAAGAGTATTCCGAAAGATAATTTGCTACCGGTGCTACCTGAATTACTGTCCGGTGAACCAGCATTATGGTACCGGAGTAATCGAAACAGATACACCAACTGGAAAGAGTTTGAAACCGATTTTCGAATTTTCTTTTATCCTGTAAATTACGAAGACGACTTAGAAGCCGAGATAAGCCGTCGTCTACAGCGAAGAAATGAGTCTACCGCTACTTACATGACCGATCTCCAAACTCTAATGCGACGACATGGAAAGCTAACTCCCGAACAACAGTTAGCATGGTTGTACCGCAACCTGTTGCCTGAATACCGTCTGCAAATCAGAAAAATGGACATTGATGATTTTTCCACATTCTGCCAGATTGTGAGGGAATATGAGCTCCTCAGGAAGGAACTACCAATGGAAATTTAGTCTCCATCACTGATATTTATGAACTGTCATGGAAAATCAATGACGTCAATATGGAGGGTTCGTTAGAGCATTTCCCTGGATTGATAACCGATATTGTGTTAGGACATGATATCTTACAAAAGTACGATTTCCGTCTGAACTCAGGAACCGGAAAAGTATACATGAAGAATAAATTAGTTAGACGTTCACAATTGACCAGTCCTGTTGGGATATTGAAGGCCATGAACCCGCCTAGGAAAGAAATCGAGGACGATGTACCGATAATAAGTGAGGAAGATACCCATCATCGTCATTCCGAAGTCTCCGCGTCTCCCCTGGTGTTAGGGGTTGACAAGGAGCAATCTGTTGTTACATTTTCCGAGTCTTCCACGGTGTTGTTAGGGGTTGATGAAGGAAAGTCTGTTTCAGAAGTCTCTGCGTCTTCCCTGGTGTTAGGGGTGGACAAGGAGCAAACCGTTATGAAAGTTTCTGATTTTTCCCTGGTGTTGTTAGGAGTTAATGAAGAAGGATGTGTTTCCGAAGTATCTAAGTCTTCCTTGGTGTTAGGGGTTGACAGGGAGCAATCCGTTGTAAAAGTGTCTGAGTCTTCTTGTTAGGGATTGATGAAGAAAAAACTGTTAAGTGTAAATTATATCTGTTCGAATATCTATGGTCTTGAACCAGGGAACACGTCAATTGCCACGTAACCTAAAAATATATATTGTAGACACATGTAACAGATATCAACACCTAATAAATATTCAGTGCAGAATATTTGTATTTCCTTTCCTGTCTATTAAATATTAACAAATTGATATAAAACATGGCGCAGTCAGACTCTTACAGGCAGACTCAAAGATACTAGGGGAATAAGTTTGTATAAACCCTAACGAAACAGAAACATGGCCGGGCTGGTGAAATTGCCCCCTGATTTTGACCTGCAGAGCCAAAACGCCACAGGAGAATGGAAATTCTGGCGAATTGCTTTCAAAGATTATTTGGTTGCTACAGGATCAAATGAATCTAATGATTCTGTCAAACATGATAGGCACCGAGTTTGCGAGAATTATGACCACATTTACTGTCCCAGATGATGAGACCAATAAATACCAATATACAATTGAACTGATTGAGAAGTATGTGAACCCAAGAATTAATGAGTGTTTCGAGAGATACAACTTTATAAAAAGAGTCCAGAAGGAGGGTGAGAGTTTTGAACATTTTTTGACAGAGTATATACATTTAATAAGAACATGCAATTACAATATTGTTGACGCAAATCAAACACCTGAGGACAAAGCCCTGAGAGACAAAATTGTTATGGGAATCCGAGATCCCATAACCCGTGAAACCCTTCTAAGGATTGACCAGCTGGACAAAGCTGTTCAATTTTGTCGTACAAGTGAACAAAGTATGAAGTTTCAAGAACAAGACAGAGAAGAGGTAAATTTTATAAAAAAAAAAGTAGACATAAACCAGAGGTGAGTAGCCATTAACAAAACCTTAAAAATAATGAGCATATTAGGCAAAGTGATAAATTTAAGTGCAAGAGGTGTCAATCAATGCATGGCCCACGTGAATGCCCAGCATATGGAAAAAATGTAGAAAATGTGGGCTGCTTAACCATTTTGCTGTGGCATACAAAGTCAAAAACATTAGAAACATTGAACAAGATTCTATAGATGATGATAGCTATAGTGACGGTGATTTATTTATAAACCAAGTTAAATCTAATGACAATGGAAAAATTGAATCTCGTGGTGCATGGGAGGAATTAATTATGCTGGAGGATAAAAAATTCAAGGTAAGACTAGATACAGGGGCCGATTTAAATGTTATACCTTTAGATACGTTTAAAAAGATAGACAAGAATTTCAAAATAAGAAAATCTGCATTAATTTTAAGAGGGTTTGAAGGTAGTGAAGCTAAACCTGTAGGTATTGTAAATCTTCACTGCAAATTTAAAAATGTTGAAAGCTATGAAGACTTTGTAATTGTGAATGAGGCGAACCACATGCTTTTGTGTGGTCAAACATGTTTAAAATTGAATCTATTAAAAAGAATAAGTAATATATGTGAGGTTAAATGTGATTATGAGAGAGAATTGTGTTTAAAAAATAACATTGATCTATTTAGTGGTCCTGGGATGTTTCCAGGTACATTTAACATAACCACTATTGAAAATTTCGAATCGGTATGCTATCCTCCCACCAAAGTACCAATTGCTATAAGGAACTCCTTAAAATGTGAATTAGATAGGCTTGTTGGAAGAAATGCCATAACAAGGGTTGGTGAAATAGACCCTAAGGCAAGTATGAACAGGATGGTCATAGTAGAAAAGCCAAACGGCAAACGGCAAAATAAGACTATGATTAGATCCTTCAGATCTCAATACACAGATTGTAAGAAAGCCATATTTGGCAGCTAACATTGAGGAAATATGCTCAAGCCTGATGGGTAAGGAATTCTTTTCAGTTTTTGATTTAGCTGAAGGATATCACTGTAATAACCTTTATTGGTTATTTTGATGATGTTTTTTAATGTTCGAAATCAAACATAATAGGTTTATAAAAAACCCAAATATAATATATATTTATTGTAATAATGCGTAGTATAATATATTGTCTGCTATATTCTTATAATTATTGTTCTATTCGAAAAGTAACCTACTTATCTAAAATCCTAGCCTAAGCAATATTGCATATTAATTAATTACATATTTATATTTAAATACTAAAACCTATCATACATAACGTATAGGGTGTGACACACTATTGTAACTATAGGGTGTCACACACTACACCTCCTACGGGACTTAAAAAAAAATAATAAAAAAAAATATTCTTATTCATAATATAACTTAACTCTATTCTTATGAACCTCTACCAATTTTTTACCTACTTTAATTACAATATTTGGTGATTTAACTTCTGTAACAATAAAAGGACCTTTATAAATTGACTCACTTTTATTTCCTACTTCATTTTTCAATAAAATTTTCTCACCAATGTCGTATTGAACAATTTTACAATTTTTGTCATATTTTAATTTTCGGTTGCTTTTTGATGTCAATAAATTATTTCTCGCGTCTTTACACGCCTCTTGTAATCGGTATTTAAGCTCTATAGGGTAATTATCGAAGTTATAAACAGGATCTACTTTTTGAGTTATATTAGATGGGATGTTGCACCATTTGCCAAAAACTAATTCATGCGGAGTATATTTGGTTTCCGTATGTACTGTATTATTATAACAAAAACACCAAAATGGTAACCAGGAAGACCAGTCATTTTTAAAATTTTGACATTGAATACGTAAATATGCATTAAGAGACTTGTGCGTATTTTCAAGAGATCCTATAGTTTGATGTCTGTAAGCTGTAGAGTTTGATTTTTCAATTTTTAAAAGTTTACAAGTTTTACTTAGAGTTTCATTAAGAAATTCCGACCCACGATCAGAAACGATTTCACACTACATCACCATCTAAAGCTAAACGAGGAATCATCGTGGAAGTGTTGCTTCGCCACACCCTTTGGTATATACAGATTCACTGTACTTCCATATGGCCTGTCAAATTCTCAAGACCTGTTCCATGGGGAAGTTGGAAGACATTTTGGGGATATAAAAAACGTTCAGATTTGTCATGATGACATGATCATAGCAGGTGCAACAAAAGAAGAACATGACAAAGCCATACTAGAAGTCATGGAAAGGGCCAGGAAAGTAGGAGCCAGGTTAAATAAAGACAAATTCCAGTACTGTCAAAGTGAGGTAAGGTTTATGGGTCAAATTTTTTCAGAAACGGGCATGCAGGTCGATCCAGCTAGGATTGAATCACTTTGTAAACTTGAAAGCCCAACAGACAAAGTTGAGTTGCAACGGGTTATTGGGTCATTTAATTATGTTAGGCGGTATATTAAAAATATGGCTGAGTATATGCATCCCTTGTGTGAATTATTAAAGAGAGATGTAGAATGGCAGTGGTTACCCAAGCATGAGGAAACAATCAATAAATTAAAAAAGAACTGCTGGCAATTTTTTTTGACACACAAAAATTTCATGATTTTATCTATCATGCAGATACTGAGGTGCAATCAGATCACAAATCAATTGTAGCTATAATGAAAAAACCAATTCACAAAATAGGTTCAGTTAGGCTTGAAAGATTAAGACTAAAATTTGCAAATCAGAAAAACGGACTTTAATGATTTTTCCACATTTTGCCAGGTTGTGAGGGAATATGAGCTCCTCAGGAAGGAACTCCAAAATGTACTCAACCACAGTGGACCGAATCGTGGTCCCGTCAGACCGCAGCCGTTAGGATCTAGATATGGACCGTCTCACAACTCTGCTCCTGGTCCGTCCAGAGAACCCGTCGCCAGTACTAGCCAAACGTCACCGGCCGATACTCCTTTCCGTTCGCTGCCTGATTCTACTCGTCAACCGTCTGGATCGTCTTCCCGTTCACCCATTTGTTTCTGTTGTGGTGAGTCGGGATATTACCGAAACAACTGCCAAAGCCCGCCGAAGATATACTGTTTCCGTTGCAATAAGGAAGGAGTATTTTCCAGAGATTGTTCCTGCAGGAGGCAGGAAAACTAATCCGAAGCTGTCCCGAGGAGAGGCCGACACAGCTTCCGCAAATCTTTGCCTCTCATACCGAAACGTCGCCGACAGAAATGAACGACCCCCGACCGCACATAGACGTCGAAATAGGAAATCACAAATTTCAAGCATTGTTGGATACTGGAGCAGCAAAATCATATATTGGTGATCAAGTAGCTAAGACATTTTCCCAAAAGAAGCAAACTAGCCAAGGCCACCTCTAACACAAGGCCGGAAACCTAGATGTGGCAACGTGGCGCGCCTTTCAAATAGTGGGCCGATGAAAACGATTGTAGGCTTGAGAAATATGAAATAAATCAGGCTAAAAAACATTTTCAACGAATGAAAATCGAAATATATATGGGTAGACCAAAGAAAATAATACTGCAAAAGGTATTTTATTGATAAGAATATAAAATATGAATAAAATCAGCCTCTACAGCTGACAAGACATCACCCTAAAATAACTAAATACTGAATAAATTATGCTCAATTCTTACCTTATCATTTATTCATTTAAATAGTTTTATACTACACCTGACATATAGTTCATCATTGTCAAATCCAATCAAATATAAATATATACAGTTTGTTTGTTATTGACACAGCCACTTCTCTAAATGAGAACTCAATTTAGATTTAATCTTCACAAAAATTCACTATCACATCACTGTTTAACCGTTCTTCTTGTTGTGCCTGTACTTATTCTTCCCATTCCAGGATTACTTCTTGCAGCTGGATTCTTCTCCACTGGAAGATATTTCGAGAGACGGGGAAATATTTGTGGTATTACATTTTCCTTCAACACAGGTATTTTCCTTGTAAATGTCTTCAGGTCACCATCCTTATCCTTGTACACATCAGTGAATGAAATTTGATCTTTGGGGAAATATTTAATACTGAGTTTAATACACACTGAATTAGTTCCCAATTTGCATGTGGGATCCTTTCTTCGGCTTATCACTGGGTGGAAACTTAAATACTGTAATATATCCTTTACTGTTGAAATCATAATTACTAGTACAACTTTAGTACTGAACATGTTGCAGACATCTACAACAAAATAAAGATTTAATAGAAGTGTTACTTATTAGTTGAGTTATTAGTTTATGAGTAATTAACTTTATTGGCTTAATTTATATACTGCATTTATGTTTAATGTGGCTTGATGGCTTAACAAGAATCAGAAATTGTATAATAATATAAAAATTAGTCTTGGTTCAAGTCACTTTTAAACAATTTCAATCAGTGTAAGAAAATTTTCAACCATCCTTTATTTGAAACAATTACCATGTTATGCCTTAATTGCTTTATATTTTATATGAGTCCACATACTAGAGAGTATGTTTACAAATTATACTGATGCTAAAATCTCTTTATTTATATATATTATTGAATATTTTACCTAAAAAACAAACGGATGCAAACAGAAGTCCTATGTTGAAGTTGTCGGTCTGTTAACTGCGAATAACAAGCACCAAGTTCATAAAATCAATTTAAAAAGATTGTACCCACTATTACAATCCTCTGATCATCTATTACATATCACGAATTATAAATAAAGAGGCACTATAAACGTAAATAAATATTATTTCACGGTCTCGCCGTGATAGAAGTCTGACATGATCAGCCCGCTCTACAAAGTTGCCAAATTTCAGCATTACGGCCTAGTGTTGTAGGAGGCCTTGAACTAGCGCCCGTCAAACAACGAAGGCCCGTTTAGCCAATGGAAATTTAGTCTCCATCACTGATATTTATGAACTGTCATGGAAAATCAATGACGTAAATATGGAGGGTTCGTTAGAGCATTTTCCGGATTGATAACCGATATTGTGTTAGGACATGATGTCTTACAAAAGTATGATTTCCGTCTGGACTTAGGAATCGGAAAAGTATACATAAAGAATAAATTAGTTAGGCGTTCACAATTAGCCAGTTCTGTTGGGATATTGGAGGCCATGAACCCGCCTAGGAAAGAAATCGAGGACGATGTACCGATAATAAGTAAGGAAGATACCCATCATCGCCATTCCGTCTCCACGTCTCCCCTGGTGTTAGGGGTTGACAAGGAGCAATCTGTTGTTACATTTTCTGAGTCTTCCACGGTGTTGTTAGGGGTTGATGAAGGAAAGTCTGTTTCAGAAGTCTCTGCGTCTTCCCTGGTGTTAGGGGTGGACAAGGAGCAAACCGTTATGAAAGTTTCTGATTTTTCCCTGGTGTTGTTAGGAGTTAATGAAGAAGGATGTGTTTCCGAAGTCTCTAAGTCTTCCTTGGTGTTAGGGGTTGACAGGGAGCAGTCCGTCATGGAAGTTTCTGAAATTTCTCCGGTGTTGTTGGGGGTCGATGAAGAAAAAAATGTTTCCGAAGTCTCTACGTCTTACCTGGTGTTAGGGGTTGATAAGGAGCAATCCGTTAGTAGAGTGTCTGAATTTTCCCCAGTGTTATTAGTGGTTGATGAAGAAGAATCTGTTTCCGAATTCTCTGCGTCTTCCCTGGTATTAGGAGATAACAAGGAGCAATCCGTTATGAAAGTTTCTGAATTTTCCCCGGTGTTGTTAGGGGTTAATGAAGGAGGATGTGTTTCCGAAGTCTCTTAGTCTTCCTTTGTGTTAGGGGTTGACAAGGAGCAGTCCGTTATAAAAGTTTCTGAGTCTTCCCCGTTGTTGTTAGGGGTCGATAAAGAAAAAACTGTTTCCGAAGCCTCTGCGTCTTCCCTGGGTTGACAAGGAGCAGCCCGTTGTGGAAGTTTCTGAAGGTTATCCGTTGTTGTTTGGAGTTGATTTCGAAGTGAAATACCATAAAGGTGTACTAAACCGTGTAGCCGATGCCTTATCCAGGAATCCGAAGCCCATGACCACTGAGACTGACCCACCGTCCGCTTTCTCTTTGACCAAGGTAACCGCCAAATGTTCGTGGTACCTGAACAAGAAAGAAAAAGTTCTGGAGGATCCAGAAAAGTTCCCGGACTATTGCATTAAACAAGACTGTCGATACCGTTATTTCAGGGACATCAATGATTTCCGAGAGCCAGGAATTACCGATCCTTGGAAACTGTGCATAGAAAAGCCCGACCGACCCCGAGTACTAAAAGAAAACCATAATGATCGAAACACCGGGACACTTAGGGATTGCTAAAACCATCAGCCAGATGGCAAATTGTAGTATTGGCCAGAAATGTTTAGGGATATCACAAAATACGTGAGAAGATGTCTGCAATGTCAACAGTACAAAACGTCAAAGCAAAAACTTCCAGAGACCGACAAACCAGGCAACAGGATAAAATCCCGAAAGTTCATCACCCTGACGGAACATATTTGCTGGAGGTGTGGAACCCCAGGCCACCGTCGGGATAGCTGCAGCCGACCGTTTATTCTGTTTTGCTCCCGCTGTGGGCAAGTTGGCCGGATGTCCCGGGAATACCCATGTGATAAACAAAGGCCCCGTACCCGATCGATGGCAGTCTAAGTCCACCAGGTCGCCCGTTCCAGCCAACCCCGACGTATGCACTACCCAGTGCAGCATCAACACCAAGCGACCCTCACCCGTTTTAGAAGCACCTCAATGCTCCGCCAGATCGTATAGACGTCAGTCGTCTCGTGGAAGAGGACCTTATCTTCCGGACCGCTCAACCCGAAGCTCCAGGATGTGAGACTGCAACTTCCTGGATACATATTTATTGTTTTTTGCTCACATAGTGGGTTAAAAAAAAATATAATGACCGAAAGTTGGACTTTCGCTCATTAATTTTTTTTACCGAAGAAAAGGGGGTGTGTAACGAGTTATGTTTTTTGTCACAGATTTAGTTAATTTTCACCACTCTAGATGTTATATAAATCGTTACTTACATTCTAGCTTTCTATTATCAAATTGATCTTTTATATTCACTTTTAGGTATATTGTTTTTTTTGTATTTTTAGTATAACGCCCGAAGTACGTAAATTAATTCTACCATAAAATTTAGTAGTTTCCAAAGTTAAAATTTTTCAATCGACAAGGACATTTATTTAATTCCGGAACTCTCATCTACACAACAGAGCAAAAAGAGCATATGTGGCTTATGAACAGTGTCGGAGAACAGTGGGACGCACATGGGGGCTGTCACCCCGTGTGGTCACCTGGATCTACACTGCAATAATAAGACCTATGTTAACGTATGGAGCAATTGCATGGGGACCGAAGGTTCTACAAGCAGCGGCCATTTAAAAACTATGTCAAATACAGCAAATGGCTTGTTTAAACATCACAGGAGCCATGAGAACAACACCAACCGCAGCAATGGAACTTATTACTGGTCTGACCCCTCTGGACCTGTACGTCAAGGAGGTTGCGTTAATGGCCATGGTACGATTGCGCACGGCTGGTGTAAACCCGAAGTAGGAGTGGGCCAATTGCTGTTAAGCCTATGGCAGGAAGCGCTTACTGCGCTACCTCTGCTGCAGGCAGCCAATGATGCAATTAAACCCAGGTTTTTGTTTAATAAACCCTACAAAATACAAATAAAACACAGCACAGAGCCAGATGCTGCAGATGCAATACGCATTTATACAGATGGTTCAAAAATGAATGAAGGCTCAGGATGTGGAGTTTACTCGAGAGCACTAAGCCTAAGGATCAAGTGGGGAATGGGAAACAATACCAGCGTGGTTCAAACAGAACTGGCTGGTATCCCAATTGTCACAAAAGAACTAACCAGAAAAGGAATTTCTGACAAAACAAAATAATCTGCACTGATAGTAGACAAGCCCTATTAGCCTTGAACAGACAACGTGTTATATCGAGACTAGTACTAGAGTGCCACCAAGATTCAGCTAACGCCTCGGCAGATAACAATATTATCCTGAAGTGGGTTAAAGGGCACGACAGGAGTAAAGGAAATCGCATTGCTGATTCTTTAGCCAGGGAAGCCGCTGGACTGAAAATTCTTGGACCCAGTGACACCTACGACCTGTGGGGCTAGTGGACACACCTCTATGCAGGATGTGTGAACAGGAAGATGGGACTGTCAGGCATGTCCTATGCGAGTGTCCGGAGTTATCGTCGATAAGAGAGTGTGTGTTCGGTGAGTCTTGGCCTACACCTGCCGATATAAAGGAGATGTCTCCTGGTAACCTGTTCACCTTCCTGAGAAGGACAGGATGGACGATGACCTAGGAGGACAACTCCTCGGGAGGATGTACAATGGGTCATATGTGGCCTACACTCACCCTCCCTACTCTACAGATACAGATATTTAATTCCGAAAGACGTCTGGTATATGACAAATTTTACTATCGATAATGAGTATATAAATAGCAGAAGAATTGATTCTTCCCGACTGACCGTACAGAGAGACAGCTAACCGCTGACCGCTGACCGTGGAGAGACCGCTGATTTACCTTTACCGTTGACTGTTGCTAATTTTTGAACATGTGTGTGCCGAGTTTGTGCCTTCCCGATCCGGTTACCGGAATATATTTTTATTAAAGACAGTAATTCTTTTTAAAGTGGTGACAAAGTGAACTCCGATACAAAAACCGACTTAAGAAGGTAAACATATTTTTATCACCGTTTATTTGAAAATTCTCGTACCTCCGTAAACTAGAAATAGTTTGATATTTTCATGGAAATTTCCGTACCGGTTGTTTTTTTTCTGTTGTTTGAAAAGTTGTTTTGTTTGAGATTTTGATTAATAAATGTAACTTTGTTTTAGAAAAGGTGTTTTTGAAATTGAAATTAATTGGTATTTGATTATTCGCCGGGTTTATATTGAGTTCACATTTTATTTTCTCCACAAGTCATTAATATACAATTAAGATTTATATTAATTGGTGCATTTTAATTATATTTGCCGGTTTACTTTAGATTCAAGGGATAATAAGATCTGGAAGTGGCCTAGCCATAATTTATTTGATTACCCGGCAGATTTAAACGTTTTTTTCAACTTCCAGGTACAACTCTTTTACACATTTTTGTTTGTTTGTCGAGAAAATATTTTGTCGGTTTACTTTAGATTCAAGGGATAATCAAATCTGGAAGTGGCCTAGCCATAATTTATTTGATTACCCTGCAGATTTAATGCGTTTACGTTTCGTGTGAAGATGGTAGTTTTCCGTGGTTGTAATAACCTTAACGGCTCTGACCGTACGTTCTTTTTCCCCTTTTTTTTTCTATTTGCTCCTGTAAAATTATTCATAACAGACCACAAGGTAGTAATAAACGTAGTTCATGATTTCTCCACTATTTACCGTAACTTATTTTAATTTAAAAATCGATATTCAATTGAGTCGTGTTAAAAATTCGATAAAGAATTGGTTGAAATAATTCAACAAGACCCCTGGAATTTTCCGTAGCCTCCATCTGAGGCTATCTGGAACTCTTGACGCTAATGGTCAAGGGGCCGTGGAGCAAACCACGTTAAAAATCTGGCGCCCGAGTATTCCGTCGAAAGATTTTCAGTCAAGGGTGTCCATAGTGCAGTGTTAGTGTGGTAGAAGATCACGTATAGCAGGAAAATACGTTACAATGCAACTAAACCACAGAACAGTTCTGTGAACTAAACGAAACGTTTACAAGGCCACCTGATGGCCTTGGATTACAAGTACATTAATTAAGTTATAGTTCTGTGTAAATTAAGTATATTTGACTTTTATTCAATCAACTCTCTCATCATTGGAAAAATAGTTCGCTGATTAATAGCTTACGACTACGCGAACTTGCGTAATTCAATCAGAGGCTCACAAGAAGAAACTAAAAAAGCAGAAGTGAAGGAGGCACTTGAGAAGGAGATAGACAATTCCATAGACAAAATAAAAAATAATAGTTATTTGTGTAACTAGTGTGTAAAGTAGGTAGCCTTTTTTTGACGAATGTGAATGCGACAATCACATGAGTCGAAAAAAAATGCCTTTACACACGAATTGCACACAATATTTTTTTACTATTGAAAACCTTATCAAAATACAGATGTTTGAGTAATTTATGCCACAAGAACATTTTCGGAATATTTCATCATTTTATTTTTCGTTCGTTTATGGTTCATACAACAGCCTTTTTGGTGTGCGTCATCGTTTTTGTTAATGTCTTCTAAGTGTGGATTTATGCAGACACAATTAACAATTATCAATTAGCAATGAACAATTAACAATTATCAATTAACAATTAGTAAAACTGCCATCGTTTATGCAAACGCAATTATGAATTAGGAGAAAATAGTAAGCACGCGCACAAGCCCAAGTTTCTGGTTATTTACATTTACGATAACCCTACATTTTCATGTCTATTGGAACAATTTTGCAGATGTATATAGTATAATTGAAAAAGATGAGACTTTATGATGCAACATAACCCTAAATCAACCACTTTTTTATGAAAAAAGTGAGATAAATTTCAGGATCTGCGTACTAGTTGCGCGCTAGATGAAAATTCGGTACAATTAATTTAAGAAGTTAAAAGTTGGCCAACTTCGCAATTGTTAATTGATAAATGATAATTGTTAATTGTGTGCATAAATGAAATAGTGAAATAAATAGGTAGTTCAACTTATAATTGATAATTGTTAAATGCTAATTGATAATTGTTAATTGTGTCTGCATAAATCCACACCAACACATTACGTGGAAAGAATTGGAAAAAAAAGTCAGGTCTTTGATTAATCCCAATCAAAATATCGCAATAATGAACCGTTCAAATGTATTACAATTAAACGTTAACCCCAATCAGAGACTTACAAAAATTTGATTGGTTGATGCTTAAATTACGCGCAAGCGCAGCCTATCAATTGGGCGTTCAAAACACAATTATACCATTGTCTAATAAAAAGAAATAGTCTGACAATCTTATGGGCTAAAAATTTAACAGTTTTTCGGTAGTTCGGATTGGACGTTTAGGTGGCGTATTGTGAAAGCTAGATTTAACGTTTAGATGGCACTGAATATAATATTTCACTTCGAATTAGGAAAGATACCTATTTATTTTAAGTGATTATGTTTTTAAACGCTAGATGTAACTGACGACAATCTGTATTAATTGTGAATCTATTTTCGAAATAAATCTACCTGTTTTTGAAGGTCATTTATAATAACCACACCAAAACCACACCATCCTTAGGTAAAGGTTTTATAGTTATCTCTCATTTATCAAGTACATATTTAATTCTTGTTGTAGTTGCGTGGTGGTATTCTGAAGAATTGTTGTTATTTTGATTATTATACGTAAATAGTGGTTGGATGGAATAGAATACAGTTTATCAAATAAATATGCTAATAATGGATGGTTCTGAATTATTTTTTCGTTAGTTGCAGTCACAAAGATGATATAATATACGAACAGAGCCTACATGTTTCCAAAATAGTTCACAGACAATTAAATGCTATAAACTCACTTTTTTTGGACAGTCTTGATTACTATTTTTTGAAGAAAAACTTACGCATATTATCATTTTTCAGTAGAGATATACCTAGGTGGGTAGCGAACGGAAAGTAAAATACCTACGATTAACTATGATACATAATATGATTGAATCAAAAGAAAAACAAACAGCACGTGGACGTTAATCCGATATACAGGGTGTTTTCAAATGACTCTTACAACGTATACATGTAGAAAACTCTCGTAAAATTGGACAAAATTATATAAGGATTTTTTTTTTTTTTTTTTTTTTTTTTTTTCCCGGAGCCGTCCTTTCGCCGGTACCACCTCAGCCTCCTGGGCTTATTGTGGATACTCCTAGTGTTCTGACTACAACCTATTCAGCCAATCCGTTCCCTGTATTAGCTCATACAGGTTCTTTGCTGGTTGATTGTAGAAGTCTTCTGGAGTCATTTGGGTTCTGCCATACAGTTTCTGCCTTCTGTGGTCCAGCGACTCACAGTTGCATAGTATATGCAGAGCTGTTTCGGTATCCTTTTTGCATCTTCTGCATGTAAGGTCTCCGTTGTACAGCCCTATTTTGTTTAGGTGCTCCTTTGTGGGAAAGTGTCCCGTAAGTAGCCCCGTAATGGTGCGCAGCTTGTTCCTGCTCATTGAGAGCAGTTCTTTCGCTACTTTTTCTGATGGTTCTTTTATGAATTTCTTCCCATGTATTTGCCCAGTCGTATTCTTCCAGTATTTCTTGTGCTGTTCTTTCAACCACCCTTTCAACCATGACCTCGTTAAGCATCTGGGGATGCCCACAGCAGGTTCGGGTCCGTTCATCAGAGTTGACGATCCTACTCTAGAGAGTTCGTCAGCTTTTTCATTGCCTGCGATTCCTTTATGACCTGGTACCCACTCCAGTGTTACACTGTTCCGAGTCGCCAGTCCTCTAAGTTCTTCGCCGCATTCCCATACTAGCCGAGATGTCACCTTATAGCTCTGAAGTGCTTTAAGGGCGGCTTGGCTGTCGCTGTAGATCCTGATCTGCCTGTTGTGGTAGGCTCTCATGCTGTTAGCCCTTGCACACGCAAGTATTGCATAAACCTCTGCTTGGAATACAGAGGCGTATTTTCCTAGCGAGACGATTCCTTCATATTTGCTCGTCTTGCTGTATATCCCCGCTCCGGTGCCGAGTTCATTTTTTGATCCGTCTGTATACCAGATCAGTTCATTCGCCCTACTGAGTGGTGGTGCGTTCTCTTCCTCAAGCTCCTTTCGATCTTTGATGACAATCTCGAAGTTCTTGCGAAAGATATATTTGGTAGTCATTTGGTCTGTTGGCATTTTGAAAATGTCATCTCCCACCTGCCTTATCTCTGTGTGTCCTCTCCCATGTACCACATCATGGTCTAGTGCTTTTTCCAGTCGGGTTAGTGCTGCCCTTGCTTCGTACATTATGACATAATGTAGTGGAGGAAGGTCTAGCATTGTTTCCAGCGCCGCTGTAGGAGTAGTCCTCATTGCCCCTGTAATGCCAGTGCAAGCAAGTCTTTGGACCTTGCTTAGTTTTAGCATAGCAGAGGATTGTCTGGTCTTTGGCCACCATACCAAAGATGCATATGTGATCCTGGGAATGACAACCATTTTGTATAGCCAGTGTACCATGCTGGGTCTTAGTCCCCATTTAATGCCGTAAGTACGTCTGGCAACCATGAAGGTCACCTCCGCTTTCTTGATCACGTGCTGGAGATGTCGGTTCCAAGTTAAGCCTGGGTCTAGAATAACCCCAAGATATTTTACTTCATCCGACAGTCGTATTGGTTCACCTTGAAGCGTCAAAGGGCCAAGTCCTTCCCTTTTCCTTCTTCTGGTGAACGCAATTATCTGTGTTTTCGAAGGGCTAATACGTAGCCCTTCTTTTACAGTCCAGCCTGTTACTACATTTAAAGCCATCTGGAGTCTGTCTCTGGTTGTACTGTTGTATTTACCTTGGGATAGAATTACCAGGTCGTCTGCATATCCTATGGTGTCGAATCCTCCTCTGTGTAGGGTTCTAATGAGCCCGTCCATGACCAGGTTCCACAGCAGCGGGGATAGTACTCCCCCCTGCGGACAGCCCCTGGTTGCACATACGGCCATTGTTTCCCCCATCAGAGTTGATTCTATGAGCCTGCTTCTGAGCATGCAGTCTATCCACCTGCAGCTCGTGGCATCGATCCCTAGATTCCTCGTCGCCTTGGCTATAGATTCATAGGAGGTGTTGTCAAAAGCTCCCTCTATATCAAGAAAGGCTGCCAGCAGCACCTCTTTGTTTTCCAGCACGTATTCAGCTCTTTTTATGAGTTGATGTAATGCTGTTTCGGTTGATTTTCCCTCTCTGTATGCATATTGATCTCGGTGTATTGGTCTTGTAGCCAATATACCATCTCTAATATGTCTGTCGAGAAGTTTCTCAAGAGTCTTCAGCAAAAATGACATTAGACTGATTGGTCTCAGAGCTTTAGCCGTGTCCTGTCCAGATTTTCCAGGTTTTGGTATAAATGTAGCTCTGATGCGTTGCCAGGTTCTTGGAATATGCCCCAGAGCTAAGCTGGCTCTGAGCAGTTCACTTACCCTGTTGTGCAGTGTGCTTCCTCCTTTTTGGAGTAGGATAGGATAAATCCCGTCTGGTCCCGGTGATTTATATGGTTTGAAGCTGTTAATAGCCCATTCTGTCTTTTCCGCATCTACCACAGCCTTCGCTGTTCGCCAGTCTATCCTGGATGCCCATCGTGGTCTATCCAGTTCTGTCGCTGGAGAGTTCTGCGGCGGAATGGTGGGTATTGATCCAGGGAAGTGTACCTTGAGTAGCTCTTCCAAGGTTTCTTTTCCATTTTCTGTATATTGTCCGTTACCTTTTTTGATAGCGTGTATAGTCTGATTAGGGTCCTTGGAGAGAATCTTCTGCAGTCTGGCACACTCATGAGTCTGTTCTATCTCCTCACAGTGCCTCCTCCAGGAGTCTCTCTTGACTTTCCTTACCAGTTTGTTGTATTCAGTTAGGGCCCTCTTATAATCCGTCCATTCTTCTGAATTTTCTTTAGTTCTATTAAACTTTTTCCTCAACTGTCTCCGTTTTTCGGCAAGTTCATTTGTCCACCAGGGCACATTCCTGTTGGATTTCTTCCTTACCGTTGGGCAGTTGTTTTCAAACGCTGAGATAATTGCTTCCTGTGTTAGGTCTGCTGCTATCTCTAGGTCTGTTGTGTTCTTAATTTTTACCATCGTTCGGTCTAAACTGTTGACTAGTTCTGCATTATATGCTTCCCAGTTCGTTTTTCGCGGGTTACGATAGTATTCTATTTTCGGTTCGGTTCCCGAAATTTGAAAGTATATGTGTCTGTGGTCAGAAAAGCTTTCTTCCTCGGACACATGCCAATTGCTCACGAAGTTACTTATATAATGAGTGCCAATCGTGATATCGATAACCTCCTTTCTGTTTGAGTTAACGAAAGTTGGTTTATTTCCTTCATTTAATACGTTCAAATTGTTAGCCGTAATAAATTCTAGTAATGACTCACCTCTTTCGTTGGTGTTGGTGCTTCCCCAGTTCAGATTGTGTGAGTTGGCATCGCATGCAATGATCAGCTGCACACCCTTCTTTCTGGAGTACTTGACCAGTTCTTCGACTTCCCTGGTTGGTGGTTGTCTGGGGTCATCGTAAGGAAGATAGGCCGATGCGAGAATTGCTTCTCTTGTCCCATTTCCTTGCCCCATTGTGATGAGGACCACCGCTAGGTCCCTACAACAAAAATTTGTTAGTGAAAGGGCTTTTATACCTTTCTTAACAATAATGCATGTTCTTGGATGGTCAGAGGTTCTGTCATAAATCAACTCACCAATGCCATTCAGTCCCATAATCTTACCTCTGTTAATCCAGGGTTCTTGAAGAAGGGCCACTTCATACTTCCCTCTTATCACAGTAAGTTCCGCCGAAGCCCCTTTACTGTGATGGAGGTTCCCCTGAAGTACCCTGAATTTCCCCACTCGGCGAGCCCCCCCCCAGGACCCTGAAAGTAACCATGTTGAGCTTGTAGTAAGCTCTAAACTGGTTAGCTGCCAAGGCCCCATGGGAGACCTCGTCAATGGAGTAGGCCAGGATTTGGCCTTTTTCTTCCACCTTTCGACTCAGGAGGAGCCAGCCGTTCACCCTCAGGTTGGCATTTTGCTTCCCCAAGCGTCCTCGCACTTTTTCCTCCTGATCTGCTGGTCCAGGGATAAATACAATGACCCTGGGTCGTCTAGGGAGGTCCTTGGCTTCGACTGCTGTCAAAGCCGCCCCCTCCCATAGACCCTCCAGGCCCCCTGCACTACCCCCGAGCCAGTCAGCTGTCTCTTGGTTTGCGCACGTAAGCCACAGTACGCCACCGCTGAACGTTGTCCTGATGAACTGCAAGTTCGTGCCACTGCCTGAGGGGGCGGCATCAATTGCATTCACCAGTTTTTCTTGAACCAAGTCTGCTTGTTCTTGGCTCAGTGTTATTTCCGGATGGCGTTTGTCAATAATTGCCATCCGTGTTCCTTTGGCGACCTCGCTGTATGAACCGGTCTGTGGGGGTCCACTCCTCGGTTTTTTGCTCGGTCGCGGTTTTGGAGGGGTCTGAGATTCCGAGCGGTTTCTCTTCCCCTTATTGGTTTTGGGCTCATGTTCCTTAGGAGCCTGCTTTTTGGGCTTCTCCTGCGTCCATGTTCCCTCCGCCATTTTCCTTGCCTTGGTCTGCTTTCTTTTGAAGGCTCCCGAGGTTTTTCTTTCCTGCTGGACTTTTCCAAGCCCAGCGATCTGTTTTGTGATCGTATCAGTGGTTCCGGCTGTTCCCACTGATGCGTCACTTTCGCTTCCGACGATGGTCCTGTCTTCGTCTGAGAGCATGCTCTCTGATTCAGACTTCCCGCCGTCGTCTGGTTTTTTTCTTTTTTCTGGTTCCATTTAAGTCCCACGAGTAAGGGGGAAGGGGTGTGTCCAACCCTGCGGTGCCCCCTGCACAGGGTTAAGGCTAAGTTACTACTAGGGTTTCGCCCGTTGCCCTAGAGGAACCGTTCGTGACACTATTTGACCCTAGTGCCATTCATCCCTCGGCACGGTATCTCACACCTTGGATTTAGGTTGGTTCGATCCGCTGTGTTCTGTATAAACAGGGCCACCACGTGAAGGTACACAGACGGTCTTGGGATATGCATCCTCGAAGGTTTGCTAGTCCTTCTCTGCTAGTCCCCTGAGTCGGTAGCAAGAAGCCGACTACTTAGCCCCTATATAAGGATTAGTTCATTTACTTTTCTAAATACGGGGTGTTGAAGTTATGAAAATTCAAATGTTTTCATTTGATAACTTTAAAATGGATGAACTCTATTATAGTTATAGCCAGGTATCTGAATAGGTATAAGTTGCATGGCGGTTAGTGACTGACATTTCTTTGTGAATTAAATCTGACATTCAATAAAGATCTTCCGACTATTGTTGCTTTCGTTTATTTGGACTTCAAGCATTTGTGCGTGTCGACTCAGTCGTCACGACTTTTTAGCAAAACGAACATGATTTTTAGGATTCTCAACACCACTTGTCATGTCATGTCATCATACGAACTATCATCTGATATTATTAATGAATTTCCTGTGTTTTTAGAAGAGCAGTTTTCGATTATGATCCATTGATAATATAATTTTGCATATTTGCCTTTAAATAAACGTCAAAACGGACAAACATCAAACATTTAATGTCGGTGGATTGAAGCTCATACTTTTCGGTATGTGCTATAGACGGTATCGATTTGACCCGCAAATAAACTTCATCGACTATAGATAAAGTTAAACTCGATACATTTCTCAGCGCTGGGCATGAGAAAGGACTGGCTACTCGCCACCCATACGATATTTTAGTAATATTTAAATATAAGGATAGTGAGCAAAATTAACGTTACATACAACATGGGTGGTAAAGGGACTCAAAATATATAAGAAAAACTAAACAAAGATTGGAAAAACCACTTCCTTATGCGACTAACCTTTTTCAGTATTTTTTTGTTCGTTATGTTGTATCTTCAAATGGGGTAAAATGGATGCTTTTGGGTTTTCCACCTCCTGTCATTTGTATATCACACCTCTGTGCCGTTGCCTTTTTTTAATAAGATACTTGGTATCTGCCCACGTCTAAAAAAAATGGGTTGATTAATATGCTAACCTAACACATAACTAATAAAAACGTACTTTTTGCCATTTTTCTACACTTCGGTTTCCCAAACCTGAAGCGTTAAGTTGTTGGGATAATATCTCCCACAATTTGCGTTGATTTGCCTTGCCTTCTGGGCCTACAAACTTTCCACATGCAAAATCGGTATGACTTTCCATAAATGAACATATGATCTGCCAATGACTGTCCGAAATTTTGAAAGCCATTTTATGTAGGTATCAACCCTACTTTTTATATTAAAAAAATAAGTGTTCCTTGGTTATACCGTTATACCGCAACTATAATATAATGTCAACAACAAATAACTGATATATAACCTTACTTTTTTATATTTCGATAGCTACGTACATATCGACTGACTCGCATCGAATTTAGTCGCATCGAGTAGCCATCGTAATCGCTAGCATCGTTTTAAAATGGCGTACTCGATTCGAGTTGATCATTCGTAATCCTACTTTCCCAGCAGTTCATACAACAGCCACAGCCACAGCCTTTTTGGTGTGCGTCATCGTTTGTGACGTATATTCGGGTTTTGGGTATGTCGTTTATTTTATTCGCTATTTTGACCAACCCATAGACAAAATAAAATTCTCTATGGACCAACCAATCAAATTTTTGTAAGTCAGTGATTAGGGTTAACGTTTGTAATACGTTTGAACGGTTCATTATTGCGATATTTTGATTAGGATTAATCAAAGACCTGACTTTTTTCCACATATTTCCGCGTAATGTGTTAGAAAGACATTATCAAAAGTAGGCATAACTACACTTCAGGCAGACAGCCCGCCGGCCGCTTATCAGCTCTTATCAGCTCGGGCTTATCAGTGTGGTTCGAAGTCTCGCCAGTGCCGTACCGGATGGAATTGGAAGAAAAAACGGCGGCACGGTCATAGCCGTTGTGACAATCTGATACACAAGGTACAGCGGTCAGTGGAGATGGTAATTACATAATTGGATAATAAAATCGAAGTCTCGCCAGTGCCGTACCGGATGGGATTGGAAGAAAAAACGGCGGCACGGTCATGGCTACTTCAGACAGCCCGCCGGCAGCTCGGGCTTATCAGTGTCAGTGCCGTATCGGATGTAATTGGAAGAAAAAACGGCAGCACGGTCATGGTTGTTGTGGCAATCATACTGATACAATATTCAAGGTGATTCCAGCGGTCAGTGGTATATGGTAATTACATAGTACAATTATAAAATCGAAGTCTTGCCAGTGCCGTACCGGATGTAATTACAGAATTGAAAGGGTTATTTTTACTTGGGTCAAGCTATATTGAAAAATATACTTGATAAGAGGAGCTATTCCCATTTTCTATCACTATTCGATTGTTATGTGATAAAAAACAAACTTTGGAAGATATTGAATATTCAAATTCACTCCTCAATTGTTTTGTTAAAAAGTTTCATTATTTTTTTTGAAAAGGAATCACATATTTGTAATCTTTTACATACATCTTGTTAAGAATTGTGGTCGGAGCAAAATCAGGCTATTATAGGTGTAGATATTTTAGCTACATTTGTCCACGCTGAACACACGCAATTAGGATCGAAATATTTTGCGGATGTGAAAAAAAAAAACAGACTATATAATTGGTATTATATTACGTGAATATTTTATCTACAGTTTCATGAATATTTTCACGCACTTTCGATAGATGTTTCGGAGCTTTAGCAAAGTATTCAATCGTAGACTCGTTCACCATAAATTTTTCAAAAATACCAACCATGACTATATATTCGAGAGTTTTGCACCCAAATTCATCTTTTCTATGAGTAACTTCTAGATTATGGGGTATGTGGTGTTGCGTAACAGCTAGGGTGGGGTCATAGATTATATCATTGTGCTCTATCCAGTAATGTGGTGTAATTTTCACACATTTCGAATAGACCTTTGTACCCAGACATAGTTTGGTTGCGTATTCCATATTTTGCAGCCACTTCGTGGAGAATTAAACTTCCCGCCAAACACACACCGCAATAGCCTGCTCGTATAAACTCCTGCTCGATACAACATTTAAGGAGATTGAGTTTGACGTACTCACGCATGGGATCCATGTCAGCTCACGTCAAGTAATAAACGATGAATGATGAACTGTCCAGACATGTTAACGCTTTTAAGCCTTCACCAGCCAAACGGCTGATCGATTTTTAGGAAATTATAAACTGAGATATTTTTAACGACTCCTGTATATTTTCTGACCGCAAAGTAGATATAAAAATATTCAATGAATTATTTGTAAAAAACATAAAAAGCGTGGTTGTTAAATCAGAACACCCCCGCAATATGTAGTGAGAATCACTAACGATCTCAATACCCAATAGGGGCGCTGGGTGATAGAAAGAATACGTAGAAGTTACATGTAAAGATGTCTTAGAGAGGCTTCGCGGCCCCCACGAAGCGCTGTGAGGTATAGATAGGCTTTCCTCCAGCGTATGAACCCCCATAAATTTGATATTTCTGAAATAAGCACCCGTTTAGCGATTACTCAAATTCTTACAATAAAAGATTTTATTGGGAAAAATCAAGAACTAGCAAAGGTAACAATTGTGAGTGTTTATGAAAAAGGTAAGTTATTTTTTTATCACCACATGTCTTTCAATTGTTAGATCTTTAGTATGTTTGAAAGGTTGGTTTCATGACTAGGAAATGTGCCTGTTTGTCAGCAAAAACGCTGTCCAAGGGAGACCAAGCGAGGAGGTAGGTACTTTCGTCATATAATGACCACTTCTCCCTCAGGAAAAAAGGAATATTCGCGAAAAATTGGGGACACAGTAGGTATCCTCCCATACAATATTCTGGGAGACATTTTAAGGAGGGGCACACAGATTCCCAAAGTTAATTAGGAGGTGCCCTTCTTTACACACAAAAGGAGGGGGTACACAGATTCCCAAAGTTAATTAGGAGGTACCCTTCTTACCTTTACACACAAAAGGAGGGGCACACAGATTCCCAAAGTTAATTAGGAGGTGCCCTTCTTACCTTTACACAAACATTCAAGAAGAAAAATGTTCCCATTGCTTAGTGAAATTTTCGCTAATATTGGGGATGGGGTTGAGGGGAAAGGAAGTAGCAGTGAAAACGGCTGATTTCTAGCTAGTAGCATTGGCGTTTGTAACCGTAGGGAACAGAGTCAAAGTTTTCTATTCGTTTTCTTTTAGTGAAGCTGGTTCGGAAGACTTTAGTCACGTTTTTTGTGATCACTGAATGATCGGAGTTCCTCAATATGTTACGAGTAGTTATGAATTCATCGGGGGCTTCATTCAGGACCATGTCTCTTAAGGTGTCGAAATTAACTTTCTGGCTCGTATTATAGTTCAAGGTTATACCTTTCGATTTAAGAATTATTTAGAATTTTGTATCCTTTTTCTTGAGCTTTTAGAACCTCGTCCATTACCCATGTACCGGTAAAGCTTCTTTCTTCATCGTTATGTAAACATTCATTAGACATGTTAGATTCACAACATGTACGACAAAGTGAAAACATTAGTTTACTATTACATTTATAAGGTAGAGATTTGTTGGCGGTAACACTCGACACTTTATTAGTCCTTCGGTTTGTTTTAAATCAAGAACGTAGCATTCTTCTCCCACAAAAACTTCCGGGTGACCAATTGGATATTTTCCATATTTATTGACCCACGGATATAGGGAACAGATGTCAGTATATTTTATTTTCTCTCCATTTTTACAAGAATAATAGAGCTTTGTGGCATATGTTCGTCCCCCGTAAAAGGCGTCACGAGGCCCCAATGGTAGCTGTTCGAGGAGAGGATGTTTTTTGGTAATAGCTTCAATTTCGGGGTTTATTTCACGACGAAAATCGCACTCCCATTTTACAATTACCTCGTACCCGAGAGATCTTAATTTTTCATTCTTCGCCAACGTTGCCTCGTACCGTTGCTCGTATGTAAGTGATGGGTTGTCATGTGTCGGTTCGTTACGTCTATATTTCATACATTTTGGACAACTGTGAAAGTAACAGCCCTCAAATTCAAAGACCTGTCTTGTACTTTTGCAGTATCCATCGACCTTAAGACCATTCAATACAACTTCTCGCCCTCTGGCTGCATGTTCTATTCTGATACCTCTTTGGTGTTCTTCATATATTAACCATTGAGTAGCAATCCTAGATTGTTTATCGGGACATCTATATCCGTTCTCAGGAATTAACCCGATGGTATTCGGTTGTAAAAAGTTTCTCCTAAATATTTTATCACATGCACCAGGTAGCGTGATGGCTTCTGTGAACAGGTCGACCCCTCCTTCTTTTAAAAGCAACTCTCTGGACCTAAGCAAGACTGAGCAAGTATGGACACGTCACTTATACAGTAGGAAATAATTTCTGATTTAAAGTTGAAGGCATACCCTTGATCAGAGAGTTTTTTTATGCCAAACGATTAGCTGATTTCTGGCGTCGTTCTTTTCGTCGAGTGAAAGGGAGTATTTCAGATTTTCAGGATCGTAATTTTCGAGGGCAGGTAGTTGTCCGATGTAATCCCAGTTTCCGACTTTGTTGAACAAGTGGGGGAAGTAACCTTTTTTTATATCTTTTAGTCCGAATACTTTAGGCAATTTCGCCAGAGGCATTGGGAAGTAGTTTAAAGAGTCGATAAAACTTACATTGCCCACTTTCATCTGTATTAGCTTCGTACCTCTAGTTATTAGTTCGGGTGTTAGACCTGTCTTTGTTATAAGGTGGTTTAACATAAACTGGTTATCATATAGACCTCCTGCATGTCCGACTACAATTATTTTCTTAAACAGAGCCCTTTGATTCATTACATACTCCATAAAACGAGCTACAGGGTCAATTGTTAAAACTTGATATCTAGCACCACAATCGCACCATCTTTTATCTGTACCTATACATAGTGCACAGTGTTGCTCAAACACACATAAGTTGGCTTTATGTAGTAAAGAGCCGTCAGACATAACTTCTTCTTGAGTACACTCGAGGTCATAAAATATAAATAGTACCCCGTGCATTGAAGGT
Organism: Galerucella nymphaeae; assembly: GCA_963978555.1. Classification (NCBI taxonomy): domain Eukaryota; kingdom Metazoa; phylum Arthropoda; class Insecta; order Coleoptera; family Chrysomelidae; genus Galerucella; species Galerucella nymphaeae. Next base: position 17,499,522 of record OZ021707.1, on the reverse strand, counting down.
TTACGTGTGTCGACGGGCATGAAACAATTGTGTGGAGAAGCTTTGAATCCGTTTCATATTTTGCAGAAAACTTCGCCACATATATGTTCCCGCTTTCTGGGAATCGTTTTAAGACAAATTTTGCAAGAGGTTAACCGTTCACATAGTTTACTTTGTTTATGGTAATCGTAGCAGATCTGTCCTCTGAAATACCGATTAAACCCATCACATAGGATTTTCACACTTGCTTTACATGGGGGTGATTGTTCACATGCTGGACATGTTTTTCCACAGCGGTGCATATGTTCGTGGGGTGTGTGGCAATGTTCGCAGAAATATGGACAGCAAAAAGCAGACGTCAACGATATAATCACGTTATAATGATTTTCGTGATAAAGAAGATTGATTTTCTTGCTTCCCCCTACTCCTTCATACAAGACATCGCCCCCCTTTGTACCGTAGTTGTATACCGTTATTGTATAGTCGGTCAAATATTCTTGGAATTTTTTCAACTCCTCCAGACCACCGCCCTCTTTGGGTAGTTCGGTACCACTGGCTGTTAATAATTCCAAAGTTTTCTGAGTCTGGAGACCCTTCGTTACTCTTATCTTGTTTTTGTCAGGGGCATTGTCGGCGTACGCTTTAGCTACAACCACTGCTCTAGCCAGGCATAAATTGTCTGTATTATTTATTACTATAATATCACCACGTTTAGCACACTCTTCGTCAAAGTTGTTGTACTCACGACCTCGTCCTTTACCTTTAGGCATTTTTACGGTTGTGGCTGCTAGACAAAACGTCTCAGTGTCAAAACCTGCCGAATTAGATTGGTAGACAGCACATATCATCGACCATATGTCTTCAAATTTCACCTCGGATGCAGGTTTAAACCGCAACCAACCATCACCACGGCTAAACTCTTTCGAGCAGAAAGTAAAACCAATTTGATCACTCGACTCTGTCCCCTCGGTCACCTTATTGATAACATCCTCCATGCCGGAGCGTACCCATTTTAGTGGATCTGCCCCTTCGGGAATTGGATGGATTTTAAATACCACCGTTCTACCAGTTAGGTTGAATTTTCGAACTTTTTTATTAACATCTTTAGTTATCAAAAACTTTTCCATCTTGTGTTGAAAAATTTCCAAAATTTTTGAAACCAATTTAATCAAAAAAATGTTTCTAGGCACAAGAGCAACGGATAACGTCTGAAGATAACGAGAGCTGGAGAGATTATGATTCTACCGCTCAGAGAAAAATCAAAAAAAAAGTATGTTTATAGACTTACCACAAGAGCAACTGATAACGTCTGTAGATAACGAGAGCTGGAGAGAGATTCTGCCGCTGCGAGAAGCTCTTTAAATAGAGTCGAAAAGGGGGCGTGGCTTATTGATATTCTCAGGAGAAAACATTCTTTTAACGTAATTAGTTCGAGTTTATTCAAAGTAACAGATGTTTTAAAAAATATTTTATCATGGAATTACTGTTGTGTATCCTTTATAAATATATAGGTGTTATTTTCCACAATTATTACGATAATGTGTGTGTGTGTGTGGTTCCCTTCAGTGGTGACGTAAACATCGGGTAATGACGCCGGTCTGGTGGACCACTTTAAAAATTTATAATATATTTAGTTCTGAATATATCTGAAGCTGTACCATTCGTTTTGAAAAGGTCTTCAGCATTTAGATGACTGCATTTTTTCACTCCAGCTAGAAGCAGCAATGCCAATAACGCCTCGATCTCTACTTTATTAGTTGGTCGGGTGTAAGTTGCTACTTCTTCCTCCTAATCATTGAAAACATCATTCATAAGCTTCTCAAGTCTTTTCTTCTCCTGTTCGTAGCTTGCCATTGTTCTTAAATAACGAGGATGATCAAAAAATAATTAAAACGCATTAATTAAAAAAAATTAACAGAGTAAAATTTCGGTTGGACCAGTAATGACCCCGGTCTAGGCGACCGTAAATAAGCATACACGTTAAACTACTGATTAGTATAAACAGTCCATACACACCACAGAGTACAACCACCTAACAAGAGACGAAAGCTTTTTCGGTTCCTTTGAAGTTGGACTTAAACGGAAATACGTCGAGACATTGACAGATATACTACTTGGTACACTGAGAAAAGTAACGCGAGTATTGATTCGAAGTAAGTGGTAAAACCATAACTACACTAAGAAAAGTAGTAGTGTTGATGAACATCTCTCCAAATCGGACTATTGAATATTTTCTTAACTACTAATGAGAATACTTTATTATTCACTCTGGTTAATAATAAAATAATCTGAAAACTTATTCATTTTATGAAATAAATATCAAAAATTCATTCTAGAAAATGTCCTTACGACAATAATATTATATAGAATTGATAAAAAAATATGAAAATTGTTTGAAATATTAGTAAGAATAACGTTTATTGAATTCCGTTTCACCAACTTCAGTATCATTTCAAACAAATTCTTGACAAACGCCACATCTCATTTTAGGTTGAATAAAATATGGTACTTTACTCATGTTATTGATTCTAGTTGTTTTAGCATAACAGCTTTGTGGAGTAAACTTTTTCTTGAAGTTATTAATTATTTTTTGGTTTCATTAGTGTACTGAAACCATATTAGAAATTTGGTGGTAATGGCTATAATATAAATAAAAAACATTTTTTTTCGAATTATTTTAATTACATAGATAAAAATAAACAACATAATATTTATTATTCAATAAAATAAGTGTAATATCAGATTTTACATGTAGGAGCAAAAAATACTTTACCTTAAATATGTGACAATAGAGTCATCAGCTTCCTGATTTTCTTATCAGTAGTGTTCTTTAAATCTTTATTAAAATATTTCAAAGTATAAAATAATCGAAGTCTAATAAATAGTTTTAAAACATACAAATGTGGAAAAGACTTACACGGGTGTGTAAAAGAAACAACTTTCATTTAATTAAAATATGAATTTGATACAACAGGTAAATTTGTCCTCAAACGATAAACAAAACATTTGCTACAATTTGTAAATATACTGAACAAAGTCCTCACTTGGAGTTCTCAATCCTCCATATTGTTAGATTTCTTATTCTTAGATGTATTAACAACCATTAACAACCCAAGTCAAGCAGCGAATGCCGGACGGAAACACGGGGGATGTACATCTCCTCCCTCGTGCCCGCCTGTGTTGGCGCGCATGCGTGAGCGGTTGAAAGATTGTAAGAGCGCCAAATTTGAATATCTTAAACGAGATCTAACACGGCCAAACTGACATCATTCCGCTCTCGGAATGCACAAATCTCGAAACCTGGAAAAGAAGCTAGGAGCAGACAAAGAATTGAAATCTTTTATCTTAACCAATATTTATAAGGTATGTAAGTACACTCAATAGTTAGCTTCATCATTATACGCGTATTCTAGATTAACAAATTTTCTAGAAATTTTCCAAATTGCGACAGGTTCGGCAACACATTAGAATATTTATTTTTTTATTTCTAAAATTACCAAAAGAAAAACATTACTCAGGCTGTTGTGGCACCAACAGTTACAACAATAATTCGGCAGGCGGCACGATGGGAATACTGCAGTATTCACGATGGGCCATTTAAAGTTAATCTTTATTTGAATGGTAGGCTGTAGATATTGTAACATTTAACATTTTTTTTTTGTTTGAATAGTTTACTGAATGACACGATGGAAATATTGCAGCAAGCACATATTTGCGATGGGTCATTCTACACTCTAATTGATAATTCAGTAGATGACACGATGGAAATATTGCATCAAGCACATATTTGCGATGGGTCATTCTACTGCACTCTAATTGATAATTCTCTAAATGACACGATGGAAATATTGCAACAAGCACATATGTGCGATGGGTCATTTTACACTCTAATTGATAATTCAGTAAATGACACGATGGAAATATTGCATCAAGCACATATTTGCGATGGGTCAGTCTACTGCACTCTAATTGATAATTCTCTAAATGACACGATGGAAATATTGCAGCAAGCACATATTTGCGATGGGTCATTTTACACTCTAATTGATAATTCTCTAAATGACACGATGGAAATATTGCAACAAGCACATATTTGCGATGGGTCATTTTATACATTCTAATTAATAATTTACCAAATGACACGATGGAAATATTGCAACAAGCACATATTTGCGATGGGTCATTTTATACATTCTAATTAATAATTTACCAAATGACACGATGGAAATATTGCAACAAGCACATACTTGCGATGGGTCATTTTATACTTTCTAACTGCAATCTAACGCATTTGTATCTGCGATGGGTTGATCGAAGTCAATCTACTACCAATGATCTAACACGGCATAGATTAGACGAAACATAGTGGGATTACTCACACAGGGGAACAGTCCCTTTCTTTTTGATTTGTGGTAATTATTACTATTTAAATTTTCTAAACTTTGCTCGGCCAATCTGAAAAATGTTCCATTCTACTCTTAGAAGGTTTGTTGCGGTTTAACTATTGGAGCGATATAAATCAGAGGTTCTCACGTGCATTTCGATAACAAAGTATTAAATAAATGATTTGAAGTTCTTTTTGTTAAATTAGTACCAGCACCATGGATTGGTTCATGCTGAAGCATAAAATGTTCTTATGAAGTTGTCAAAAAAAAAACTTGGCTTAGTTTATTCAGTGGCGAAGGTAGGTTGGAAGCGAAGAAGACAAAAGTTTAAGAAAGCCTCCAACTAGGACGAATAGGTACTGTGTTAAGGTTTCCAGAATTTTCAATAATATTTGGATCGAGGGTGATGAAACGTAGCTTAAAACCAACCTGACTGGTTCTATTCAACCTTCTAACACATATCAAACAATGTTCAATATGTTTCTCAACACAGGGAACCAGCGAATTCATTATTAGATGGTACAGAAGATGAAATTCCATAATTTTCCTAGCCTTTGCTGAGGTAATTCAAAATAAAGTGCTTTTTATTTACTAATGCCACAAGAGAGCGAGAAGAAACTGAAAACATATCATTTCTATAGGTTCCATAATAATATATCATTCTGGCATAAAAAGAAACGAGGAAATCGATCAATTATCCGTAGACACTACAGCTATTACATCCACAAAAAAAATCCTTGCACTGACCACGTTAACGTAATAAAAATCATAACATATTTAATTCGTGGCAAGTAATATGGAATCATACGACATCCAAACAAAGAGGACTTAAGATACAAGTTGAGTTCTGTCTATCAATACTGGACAAACCAAGAGATCAAGCCGCATGCGTATAGGGCACACACTCAAATATCTCCTCAAGAAAGAACCAGCACCAGTATGTAAAAACTGTCATACTTCTCCTACCGTGAAACACATCATCATTAGTGTCCTGAATTTTCCAGACATATAAAACAGAATAACTTAGTTGCGGTATTCAAGGATGTGCTCACCAAAGACACAAGTGATTTATTTAAATATCTCAAAGACGCTAATTTGTTTAGCAGCATTTAATTAACTACAAACCAAATATAGCTCATACTATTTACGTAAGTCCTCCTGTAAATGACTCTCAGTATTGCTGCGGGTATTTTTGTATTAGTAGACGAAAAAATACTGAAAACAACCTGACAGAGATTATAAGACCTGCTGTATACCTGTGGAGGGATGTAATGTAAACAACACTTAAACCTTACTTTTTTTGCATACCTAGTACACCACGATTCGTCATTTTATAAATGTAACTATTCCATAAAGCATAGGTACTTATATTTCGTCCTCGATTTCGTCTATCAAAATTTTTCCCAGTAACAATTGAAATAAACAATTGTCGAGAAAAAAATAATAAAAAAAAAATGTTAGCGGCTTTGTCACATTTATTGAAAAATATAGGATTTCATAAAATTTCAAATTGGCATTCTGTTTATAAACATATTCGTTCGTGTGTGAAAGACGTTCTGTACACTTTCAAAGATTGAACAAATCGATCTACATTACATCTATCTCAATTCTATAACAATTATTGGATTTTATACATTTCAAACAATACGTTTGGCAACATCTATTGAATGTAGCAACATAAATAAATAAACCTTAACACTGTTTACACACTGTTCATCCTGGCATAGGGCAACACCCCTTCAGTATGTCCATTGTTCAGGGATCTAATCTAATGATGGTCGATAGATTATTTTTTCTGAATGACCTTTTAAATCACCTTTTAAGAATTAAGAATTCATAGCACTCGGTTCAAAATTTCTTAAAAATGTATGACAGCGCTTCAAGAAAATACGCTTCGCCATGTGACTGACATTCAATGAAAACAATGCACATTGGACAATTCTTGCTGGAGTAATGTGAGTAGATTATTCCCACCATATTTATTATTTCGACCGGCTAGGACGTAATTATGAATCACTGAAACCGAAATTGTCTTTTGGTTTCGAAGGACGTCGAAAAATAATCAAGCTTCTATTTTCTGCTTACGTCCCGTTTGTTATCATCAAAAGTCTTAGACTGTTCTTACCTACATAATTATGTTCGCCTATGTCAACATCGTAATTAGTAAATTAGTATGATTGTGTGGTGCTACGTGTTACCACAAGATTAGGTTTCAATTCTACATCAGGAAGTTCTACGAAAGCATTTGTAACAAAATAGGAATTGTAAATAGAACTCTCAAGCCGCCGTAATGGTGCATTATGCGAAACTTTGTTTCAATTTATTTTTGTTAGCCAGTGTCTCAATAATTATTCAAATGTTGTATCAATAGGACAATTTGTATGATAACCAGAGATTACAACAGGTAATAACTTTGAATGGTTATTGTTATTGTATCTAGATTAGAACATTAAATAAAAAATAATTTTTCTCTCTAAAATTTGTTTAGGCGTCTTAGTCAAGCTTCAATTACACCGCCTCAAGCGTGTTTGTCTGGACGTAGGAAGCCGAAAGCATTGTTTTGTTTCGTGGTGCTGTTTTTTTTTTTCGGTACCGAATGCTTTGTCGGCGTTATCGACGTTGTTATTATTATGAGCCGGTGATGTGTTCGCTGTAGATTCACCAGAAATGAATTATTTTTTGTAGCAATAGAAACTTTTGAACTTTTATAATAAAATTCAATCGAGCCACTCATATCATGCCACAATAATACTCGTAGGGATGACGAGTCACCAAGAATAACTGAATTATCTAATAATTTGAAACATAAATTGTACAGACCGCAAATACTTGAATTTACTGTTTGAACCCCGTAGAACTTGTACACACCAATAAAATCAATAAAAATGACTGCTTCAACTCAATTCCACCATTGTGAAGAGATACTTTAAAATCAATTTTAAAATCTACGTTTCTGGAATGGGTTGCCATGCGGTAACCACCTTTGCACAGATTTTATTAGAAAAAGAATCAACTCTACTTACGGTTTTTCGCTCTGATCACCCAAATACAGTTTAAAAGCTGATATACATTTTTTTACCATACATTACTGTCTCATCTAAACGGTTTTGCAGATTATCCAAAATTGGTGCTCTTCTGCCGTAATGCATTTCAATTCACCCACAGAAATATTTATTTACATGTATGAACTACAAAATCTCACATAGCTCGGAAGGGTTAAGAAAGTGCACGTGTACCCCACACCTGATGTTAGATTTCTTATTCTTAGATGTATTAACAACCATTAACAACCCAAGTCAAGCAGCGAATGCCGGACGGAAACACGGGGGATGTACATCTCCTCCCTCGTGCCCGCCTGTGTTGGCGCGCATGCGTGAGCGGTTGAAAGATTGTAAGAGCGCCAAATTTGAATATCTTAAACGAGATCTAACAATATACATATTGATCAATATTATTATGCTTTAGAATGTGTCAATAGAAGGCTAAAATCTAATTCCTCAACTTTTTTAGAATAATCATACCTGACATATACGTACACTAAGAGATTTTTTAATTAAATAACCACATACATATTGAAAAGCATTTTGGGTAACAAGACTTTCTTTTTTATAATCACAATGTAAGACACTGGATTTTCCTACGCAACTTCTTTTTTCTCAGTGAGCTTGCACTTAATAGGGCTGCAGTTTGTGTCGATACACTCAAAGATAAGTCTGCAGTATGCATCTTACTGGTTGATGGAACAGAAACTAAGTTGTGTGCAGAATCATACAGCTCCAAAGCTGGAATGGCTAAATCTGAAATATTACAGTACATTATTGTTGTATACTACTACTACCTAGGTTATACGATTATGGTCACATAGTTGGCAGGAATAATTGTCAATTTAATTTTGATAGAGTTGTCACTAATTTTTGTATCTTTCTTATTTAATATATTCTTTTGTAATTAACTAGTTGAATAAATATATTCCACAGTAGTTAACAATTATTTATATATAAGTCAAAAATAATGTATCTAACATAATAAATAGTAGCATGCACACTTGATTTGGTTTGGTTTCACGAATTTACTTTTGATGTTGAATATGCCTAATGAATTTTATATCAAACACAATTCAGTAATGTAGAAACTACAAGTTTACCTTCAAGTATTATAGTTTTTTTGATGGTTCTTCTGTTGAACTAAACTGGTCCTTGTGTTTGATATGTAAAAACACAGTAGGATTTGCATCATGGAATAAAGTTTTTCTTATTTCACTTCTGCTAATGTGCTTTTCTTCAAAATGAAGCTCGCACAATTTATTATTTTTGTGTAGAATCTCAAGGTTTTTTCAATCAGACCCTGTCTATACAACTCTTTAACCAAACTTTAGCTCTGAAAAAAATGATAAAAACCAAAATATAATTTTTCACACAAATTGACAATTTTTCTAAATAACTAACACGATCTCTAGGTATTGGGAAAAAACCTGTTCTCGAGTTACAGCCGCGGCATATACAGAAAAATCCACCTTTACGGGAAGTGATTGTGATGTGATATATCAATAAATGTGCACTAAACAGAATATAATCCAAATTCACAAGAGAAACACTGTTCACTAATATAAAACACGATAAACAAACTAAGACAACCAAACTGACAGGAACGAACGGAAGTGTCGACTATGTGTCGACTTGACATTGACGTAAATACTAATTAATTCACGCATGTGCACAGAAAATTGCGATCACGAAAACGGCTTTCATAGGCCTTTTCATCGGGTGATTGCGCAAGCGCTGCAGCCATTTTGAAATAGCGGTAATTTAAAAGTTTCGTACTGTTTTTGTTAGCAATGGCTGGGAATGCAATAATATTTCTACCAAATGATAAATTACTTGCAGAATTAATTGATGGTGCTTCACTTATTTATAACTCTGTGGAAGCTCATAGCTGTGAGCAATTAAAAAGATGGTTAAAATGTCACGGACGTTCACAGCAAGGAAAAAAGTGTGCTAGTTGAGAGGTTAGGTGTCAATACTTGTATTTACTCTTGTAAAAAATCAGAAAAAATAAATAAAAATCATGATTTCATTTAAATTTGCATATAAAAGCACCTTAATTAATATAAAAATTGACTAATATAGGTACTTAACTAATGAGTTTGAATTTATTACTGTGAAAATAGAATTTTTGGATTAATAATTATACCTTATTGGTTGATTTATGAACTTGTTGAAATTCTTGATAGCTCAAAGGATCAGGATTTTGTTCACTTGGACCACTTTCTCCAGAAAAATGCAATGAACAAATATAAGTGTCCTTAGTAATATTATCAATAGATTTAAATCCTCTGTCACTACGCCACATTTTTTCACCCACGAATCACATTTAGAACATTTTTGACATGTTTTAATATGTATTTTTTTGGATGAGTTAATTACTTTCTTACGATATTCCAGGCAAGGCTTTGTAAAGTTTATAAAATAATAAGTATTTGTTTTATTTTAAAAGGTTTATAACGTGTATCACTTTTGCATACTCCATAACAACACCGTTTTGTTGTACCTTTTCGTACAGATAACATTTCTCTATTGAATCCTGACACTTACTACTTTACTTTTTTTACTTTTTTAAATCACAAATACATTTATAATAGTATTTATTAATTTTAAGTTTTAGTACGCGGGCACTTTAACACGCTTGTTTACAAATAACAGTACGAAAAACATGGCTGATACGAACGCATGCGCACTGAAAATTACATGACCTTGAAAAAGCCTTCGCCTCTTGTTAGATGGTGTACTCTGTGATACACACTAATATTTGTCGACCCCTCACGGATACACTCATAGCGCGAGAGCCTCCCACCCCACCCACAAGAATTTTTATTAATTATAATTCATGCATGGGGTCTCTGTCTCCGTGCGTCACCACTGAAGGGTTAGATAACCTCACTTTTACGATAAACTGTCTTGAGTTTATCAGTTGTCACGCTGAATCACTTTTTAGAACTTTGCAATCTTGTAGTGATAGCGGGAATGGGAAAATATAGATATGGAAAATGCATGTAGCTACAGGTCTGTACTAAGAAGTTAGGTGTGGACGGTACTGTTCTATTGATAACAAATGAAACAACTTGAAAAATTCTTTTTTTTCATTAGATCTAAAGCGAATTATTTTGAGTTTCGCAAATTTTAACTTTACAGAAAGGTCTATGACCAAGTCTGAACGATTAGTATGACATTTTGACGTTTTAGCAATACACGGTTCTGTTTTCATTTTTACCGAAGAGAATCATTCTTATTTAGATACATATTGGAAAAATTGTAATGATTATGATAGCACGTTACGAAAGAAAGCTGACCGTTGCAGAACCAAAAAAGGTGATAAGAAAAATTATGATAATTTGAAAAACAATGTATAACAGGTGTTGTAAAAGTTTAAATATAAAAAAGGAATCCAAAAAATATCTGATAACATACAACATAATCTTTTAGAGGCGTGTGGTTTTTAAATATGGTAAAGTAAAACAATGTAAATCGTGAAAGTACCAACTATGTTGTGTGAAGAAAATAGGGGAAAAGCGAAGCAACATAAGTTGTGAAAATATTTTTAAATTCTACAAAAACAATATACTATGAACTTCTTTACTGAAGTAATTTTTCAAGCAAATGGAGTTGGATTGACATATGGAAGTTATCCCGCAAATCGTAGTTACATCCGCACCCTCCTTGAAGCTAATCTCCCTCGTTTTTTTTTCCATAGTGTGAAACTGTTTACTACAAGAGTTAACACAAAAGCGTACTACACCTGATTTTACTTTTTACAGGGGTTAACTATGTTCAGTCTCACTATCGAAAATGTCGAAAAAAAAATTCAATTCCGACTATTACGAACCCTTGCTGAAGCCCTGTGGAGTAACGTTCAATTAATCGTTACAATGTTTTTTGCGGTCAATGTGTGGTAATACAGCTATATAAACAAAAAAAGAACATGTTTTCCTGGCTATATATAGAGGTTAGGCTTTAATATAATAAGTTAGTCCCGAGAATTTTCAAAACACCATGGCTGATTACCTAGTTCGTTGCTTGATTTTTTATGCAGGTATTGATGACCAACCGTTAATGTGTCAGGATGTGAGAGTGGTCGAGGAAGACGTATCTCTTTGCATTAATCTGCTGTTGAGACGTATCAACTATTTACAACATATACCTATTTATATGTTTGAATTCACCATACCTCTAGAAGATCGAAGTGAGGGTTCCATCGTTAGCATCCATTTTTATTTGGATAACCAACTAACGATGTATTACACATATTACCTTCAGAACCCTCAAGATGGTGATTTTCTAGAGACATTTTATGACCACGGGGAGAGAGAGTTTTCTTTCGTTGGGGATAAGAATAATTGGATCCCTCCTAACGACCGTGAAGAATAACCTCTAACCCATAGTAAGTTTTTTCAATTTCTATTTCTTTGCTGTTGTAAACTACTTTGATTATTTCTGAAAAATGTCAGTATATTAGCTGTATTATTTCTACACAGCGTTGACTTTTTAATCTCAAAACTTTCACATTGTTTTATTATCTATATTATTTTATCTATTTGTTGTAAAAACATTTTTTCTTAAATAAGTTAGCAATGTGGTTGTCAGTCACGATTCTCAATAAATTTATGTTTAATAAGTATTGGAAAAAGACAAAATTCGGTTGTGGTACTACATCAGAGTTTCTGCAAAGAAATGTAAATTTTCAATTAGGTTAAGCCTACAAAAATACTTGTAAAAATTCCCAAGTTTAAAATATAGACAACCTATAGGTATATTGAAACATTGTGTAATTCATATTTTCATGATAAAATTTTACGATTTTCCTCAATCTATAAGTCTCACCACACACATTGTTAGCGCGCTTTTCAGATTTTTCAAATATCTATAAACAGCAGTAGATAATACACCTTATGAGACGATTACATGATCTTTTCATGAGATGTTTTTCAACGTCACTGATGTTTCTCTTCACAATATTAATATTTTGAAAATCTACCCAGTGAACGAGGTGTACAATGTCTTCGTCACTGGTTTTCTATTGTTGTAATACCATTATTGCAATTTGAATTTACGTATTACAATTTGAAAAAATATATGCTACATAATGTTCTCTCTCTCTTCTGTGACAAACAATATCGAACAGAAAATCTAAAATGTATAGTTCCTTTTTTTTCATCTTACAATATAATTATTATCGTAGCGTTTCCAATGTTGATATACAAAATGGAGAATGCATTTTAATATGTTTTATAAAATTTACTACAAAATCATTTTTATACAGATAACAACTATTTTTAATATAAATAAGTTACTGTGGTTGATATTTTCAATAACAAAATCACCACCATCAGCTTGATAACGGACGAAATATATAAAAGGTGTAGTGCAAGGACACAAACCAGTAGCTTATTATTTTTCTAGAAGAACGGGTAAGTTCTAAAAATCGCAGTGACTTGTTTAGAAAAAATAATTTTGGTATTTGTTTCTTACAGAGTTACAAAATAGAATTATAAACAAGGTGAGGGGGTACCTGAACCAAACTCAACGTGTAAGTATCTTTTGAACGTATTTTTAACACTCATGAAACCTTAAATATTAATTCCAATTTAACGTTGCTTTTTTATAATTTCCATTGATAATAGATAACATTCAAATGGTTCAAAGGTAAAAAAATATTATTGAAAAAATATTAACTTTTTTACTGTTTTTACTACTTGTATGATTTTACATAAATGACAACTTGGTTTTCGACAAAACTTTCGATATTTTGGGGAAAATTTACTTTTTTATCTACAATTCAACGTATGTTTTCCGATAATTTACGTAATAAGTAACATTGAAATGGTTCAAAGGTAAAAATATTTTACCATTGTAAAAATACTAACTTTTTAATTTAAAATAGTATAACTTAATACTTGCACGATTTACATTGATGATAACTTAATACTTGTTTCTCGACAAAACTTTCAATATTTTGAGGAAATTTACTTTTTTTTTATACTCAACGTGTATCTTTTGAACGTATTCTTAACGCTCATGAAACCTTGAATATTAATTCCAATATAACATTGCTTGTTTTATAATTTCCATTGATAATAAGTGGTTCGAAGGTAAACAATATTTTACTATTGAAAAACTTTTTTCAATTTACCATTTAACTAACTGCTTGCATGATTTTTTTTATTTACAATTCAGTGTATGTTTCCCGATAATTTATGTGATAAGTTACATTGAAATGGTCCAGAGGAAAAATATTTCGCTTTTGGAAAAATATTCAACTTACATGATTTTCGGCAATATATAATTTTCTTCAAACTTTCAATATTTTGCTATTGGACATACAAAATATAGAGTTTTTATTTACAATTCAACATAATACCTGATTGTTTTTTCAATAATTCCCGTAATAAGTAACATTATGGTCCAGAGGAAAAATATTTCGCTTTTGGAAAAATACTAGCTTTTTAATTAAACTCACATGATTTTCGACAATTTACGTTGATAACTTTCAATAAGACACCAAGATGGAGCTGTTATTTACAAGTATCAACCTTAATTCATGCTAACAGTTATATATATAAATTATCATTTGAACATTTTCTCCATTAAGTATAGTAAAAATAGCTCGAACAATACGGTTGTGAAAATATTGAATAATTTTCTTTCATTTCAGAATATGCCCACACCACCAGCGCTGGTACGAACCAAGACTTATTAGCCAAGATGGCCGATCTTCGGAGTGAAGACCAGTTTACCTCCACCGTTATGATGTCCAATAGCTGTAAAGTGCATAAGATAATCATCAAATATATGACATTTGTAATATGCCTACGGCTAGGTGTAGCGGCAGCCTCTGCCTAACAGTTATTTGTTCTGAAAAAATTAGTATTTTTGACAATAAAAATGTATGTTCCTTACCCATTATTCTCGTAATATACGAGTAGATATTAAAATTCACAGTTCTATTTGATTCCCCACCGCCATTATCTTCCTTTATTCCTCCCGCACGGATTCGTGGGACTCTGTCAGTAATCATTAACACTGTAATTTTTCTACTATATACAAACCTATGCTACTGGGTGAAAAGTAACCACAGATAATACACTCCCCGGTAATAACATACTGAAAACAGTTTCGGTATACCACGTTGATCGTGACGTTTGACGTGATACGTGACGTTTGACGTGACGTGGATGATTGAAAAATGGCTATTATTTAACCATCTTCAACCTCACGATCGACACAAAGTGGGAAGGTCATAGCTATATCGGCCAGGGATATCTAGGATGGATAGTTGGTTTTTAATAAAACAACAATAATTATTAGTGGCAGGGGTGCACATCTTTTATTCGTTTCTGAAATACATATTAAATTATTATTTCATTCAGGTATAACTAATTACCTTACCTTAACACCCACACCACCAACGTCGGCACCGGGGCGAATCCCGCCGGTGTGTAACACTCTGGTACGACCCAAGTCCTATCAGCCTCTCTGGTATGTCCTCCAGATGGACCCCTGTTAGTTATACAGTTAATATATCCAAAAGCTGTAAAGTGCATAAGATAAATATCGAATATATGACATTTGTAATATACCTACGGCTAGATGCGGCGGCAGCCTCTGCCGTATAATTAGTACTATTTGTTCTGAAAAAAATAGATTAGTAAGATTTTTTAGACAATAAAAATGTATGTTTCTTACCCATGATTCTGGTAATATTGATCGTAGGTTAATGTTTTGTGATATTGATATTAAAATTCATATAACAGTTTTATTTGATTCCCCACCGCTTGTGCCATTATCTTCCTTTATTCTTCCCGGATTTCTAACCACTATGATATCCGCAAACAATAGCGACCTTTTACTGCAAACTACGTTGTAGCAAAACTGATAATTTATAAAATAACATTTTGTATGCATTATTATATTTCACTACGTATTAAGTATAAAAAAGTCATGACTGAGTGTGAATATCTCTTAAAAATTGATTTAACACTTATACATATCAGTTTATTTCGTTATTATCATCCAGTTCAAAGGGCTGTATTTGTATGTTTTAAGTTAGGCGGTGTTTTTTATAGGGAGGAAGTGCTGTTGAGAGGCAACTATGGTGAAGGGGATGTTTTACAAATACAGTTCTATAACTCCGGCACCCGATTTTTAGTTTTTAACTATTATATTAATGATCATTTTTATAAAATAGTCAATGGTACTGAGGGTATATTTGTTGACGGATTTTATAATAGTTACGTTTCTGTCATACCCATGGAACATATGGTAACTTTCTTTGGTAAGTTATTCTTTCAGGAAACTCTGTAGGAAAATGGGGGGTTGGTGTATGTGGTGTGAAACTCTGTTAGGGTGGAAAATGAAGTGCTTCAAAATTGTATTATTCTAGTGTTACTTTATTGCTTACTCACCTCTATTTTTTACAGAAAACCTTTTTAACTAATAGTACTTTTGATGAGATAACCTCACCCGACCTGTATATTTATGTAAGTATTTATATCTCTATATTAAGTTTTGAAGTACATATTTGAACCATAGATTTTATTCACTCTATGTTAAAAAATATCAATGAAAATTATCATTGTAGCAATTTGAAAAGTAATCGCCCCATATTTTAAAAGAGGGTTTTTCGACAATTTGAGGACTTATGGGTGTATACCGTGTCTCTGTACTAAGATCATGTGTCAAAATTATATATTATTCTAGTGTTACTTTGTTACCTACTCACCTCTATTTTTTACAGAAAACCTTTTTAACTAATAGTACTTTTGATGAGATAACCTCACCCGACCTGTATATTTATGTAAGTATTTATATCTCTATATTAAGTTTTGAAGTACATATTTGAACCATAGATTTTATTCACTCTATGTTAAAAAGTATCAATGAAAATTATAAAACACTATCCTTCATTGTAGCAATTTGAAAAGTCCCATATTTTAAAAGAGGGTGTTTCGACAATTTGAGGACTTATGGGTGTATACCGTGTCTCTGTACTAAGATCATGCGTCAAAATTATATTATTCTAGTGTTACTTTGTTGCTTACCAACCTATATTTTTTACAGAAAACCTTTTTAACTAATAGTACTTTTAGTGAGATAACCTCAACGAGCTAGGGGTGATGTTGGTATCGCATAAAATCATAGGAAAGCACGTATCACCATAAACGGATAAGAAAAAAAGGTATTTGTAATTGTGTTATTGTGCTGTAATGTTGTGGTTGGAATAAAATAATGCAAAGCAGAAAAATATTTATTAAATTATTTACATAGGTTAGCATAAGTACAATTAGCTTTTTACTGAAGTAATTTTAAAAAGTTTCCGTGCTAAAGTCCGTTGAGTTGGACTGGTATATGGAAGCATTTCCCAGACGTTGTCAATAGTAACATCTTTGGTTTGAAACCCAGCCTTCTGGAGAAATTTTTGTAGCAGAACCCTACATAGTCTTCAGCTGTCAAATCTTCAGTACCCTTGTGTGGGAGATGGCTTTATCCATACTACCGGATCCTCTGGGCTTCCAATCTCCAAAGTCTAGCCGATACGCCCGTCTGCATTTTTGTGATCCATCTTTATTTAAAATTTTTCCATGATAAGCACGTCTGCACACTATACAAGTAATAATGAACTAGATGTCGATGTTCTTCTTGAGCCAACATTCTTTACACCAAGCTGTGAACTTGTAGTATTCAATTCCTTTCCGGTCACAGTTGTACTCTTCTGTCAGCTCGTAGACTTCTTCTTTGCAGCAAAAAGAACAAAAACTTGGTTTGCAGTCGCTGCAGTTGCACGCTCTCCCCCAAGTACAATTAGACATCTTTACTCTAAAACAGTTGGTCATCAAATGATCTTACAACCTGTTGTTAACCTTGAATATTCAATTATGTTAGCCCTTCTTGATTCTTCGACTATTTCGTTAAACTCAATGTCTTCAGGCTCTAATTGTTTTAAACGATCAACAAGTACATTTGGGTCAGTCCAATCACGAAGAACTTTGTAACTTCTAGTTTCATCAACAGCATTGTAGATGTTCTTCTCGCTCGGGTCTTTTAAACGAATTGTATTTCTGGAAATACTAGCATAACCTACTTATGACCTCAGAGGAGGTGATGTCTGAGTAGTACCTGATGTGTATATGAGCTGCACGTGATGTGCATCAGAGGCGCACCAGAGGGGTGCCAGAGACGTAACAGAGAGACGTACCAGGTGTGTGACCTAAAATACCTCAGAGATGTGTCACAGCTGACATATACGTCTGTTATGTCTCTGAGAGTGATTTATGATAAGTCTGGCAACGTTGCTATTTAGGATTTAACAAAACAACCACGCTTTTTATGTTTTTTTTGCATTGAATATTTTTATATCTACTTTGCGGTTATAACATATTATCACACAAAAGTGTGTGTTCTAGCTTCTGTTTAATTGAATATCTACTTTGCGGTCAGAAAATATACAGCAGTCGTTAAAAATATTTCAGTTTATAATTTCCTAAAAATCGAGCCATTTGGCTGGTGAAGGCTTAAAAGCGTTAACATGTCTGGACAGTTCATCATTTATCGTTTATTACTTGACGTGAACAGACATGATAGCTTTTACCGCTCGGGAGTACGTCAAGCTCAACCTAATTAAATGTTGTATTGAGCAGGAATTTATTCGAGCAAACTATTGTGGCGTGTGTCTAGCTGGAAGTTTAATTTTCCACGAAGTGGCCGCAAAATATGGAATAGCAACCAAACTATGTCTGGGTACAAAGGTTTTCGCCTTGACCATTTAAATTTTAAATAATTAAAGATTTTTGCAATTATTTTAACTCGTTGAGACTAAGTAGTAAGATATACATATATTTTGTTGTATTAAAGCAGGATCAGATACTCGCTATGGATTTTTATTCAATTTAAATGTTTATGTTTGTCATTAATCATCACAAAACTGACACAAGAATGACAGATGAGTGCAATAATAGTATTTTAAAACAATATATTTATAACGGTACGTTGTATCGATACTTTCTACAGTATCGCCCATCTCTATATATGTCAAATTATATTTTTATGTAGCTGTCAGAACTATGTCAGAACATTTTGAGGTAGTATAATACCATTGTCTAATATAAAGAAATAGTCTGACAACCTTATGGGCTAAAAATTTAACAGTTTTCGGTAGTTCGGATTGAACGTTTAGGTGGCGTATTGTGATAGCTAGATTTAACGACTAGATGGCGCTGAATATAATATTTCACTTCGAATTGGGAAAGATACCTATTTATTTCAAGTGATTATGTTTTTAAACGCTAGATGTAACTGACGACAACCTGTATTAATTGTGAATCTATTTTCGAAATAAATATACCTGTTTTTGAAGGTCATTTATAATAACCACACCATTGCACCCTTAGGTAAAGGGTGAAAAGGTTTATAGTTATCTCGCATTTATCAAGTATTTAATTCTTGTTGTAGTTGCGTGGATTGGTATTTTGAAGAATTGTTGTTCTTTTGATTATTATACGTAAATAGTGGTTGGATGGAATAGAATACAGTTTATCAAATAAATATGATAATAATGGATGGTTCTGAATTATCGTCGTGGTAACCGCAAGAGGTCGTATGTCATATTTTGGAAAGTTTTCAGGAGAAACAAAAAACAGTATCAGCACATTCATGATATACGGCTTATTGTTGTAACCAGTTTGTCAGTTAGGGATAAAAATTAATTTCTACTTATTTTTTCTTGACAACGGTAGCTGGAACGCTACCGAAACGTTGAAATAAAGAAATTAAAAATATTGTGGTTTAATTTCCAAAGAAACTGCGTATACTTCATGTAACAACAAGTCTGATACGACATATTACTGTAACCAAATTGCGTTAGTTCGAATTTCGTCATATTGCAACAAGATGCGTTGTCGGTACCTGGTTGGTTGATTGACATAAAACTTATTGCGATGCATGAAGTTAGAGAT
The DNA here is from genome assembly GCA_963978555.1 of Galerucella nymphaeae. NCBI lineage: Eukaryota > Metazoa > Arthropoda > Insecta > Coleoptera > Chrysomelidae > Galerucella > Galerucella nymphaeae. The sequence continues at coordinate 17,480,157 of OZ021707.1, read as the reverse complement.
TTCGGTTACTCAGATCCAAAAAGCCAGAAATCGATTTTTTTTGACATACGACCTCTTGCGGTTACCACGACGTTATTTTTTCGTTAGTTGCAGTCATGTTGCAGTCACAAAGATGATAAACAAACAGAGCCTACATGATTCCAAAATAGTTCACAGACAATTAATTGCTATAAACTCACTTTTTTTGGACAGTCTTAATTACTATTTTTTGAAGAAAAACTTACGCATATTATCCTTTTTCAGTAGAGATAAGTAAATGAGCAGCACCGGTTCTGGCTCATGGCGGAGGCGCTAACATGGGAATCTCCATAAGAAAATCGTCGAAAAAGCTAAGGTTTGAAAACGTCAAAATTGGCTTGTAAGGTGGGTTCACACCGGCAACCGGACTGCAACCGGATGGCAACTAATCGCGGCGAGCAACGTCTCGTTGGAAAGGCCTTAACGTCTAGTGTATTTGGAAAATAATAGAAAAATTCTAACTACCCCCGTTCATCCCCCACGCATCATCCCTCTTCCTAAAAGTTAACCAATCATAGCAAACGACATCTCGTTGGAAAGGCCTTAACGTCTAGTGTATTTGGAAAATAATAGAAAAATTCTAATTACCCCCGTTCATCCCCCACGCATCATCCCTCTTCCTAAAAGTTAACCAATCATAGCAAACGACGTCTCGTTGGAAAGGCCTTAACGTCTAGTGTATTTGAAAAATAATAGAAAAATTCTAACTACCCCCGTTCATCCCCCACACATCATCCCTCTTACTAAAAGTTAACCAATCATAGCAAACGACGTCTCGTTGGAAAGGCCTTAACGTCTAGTGTATTTGAAAAATAATAGAAAAATTCTAACTACCCTCGTTCATCCCCCACGCAGCACCCCTTTTACTAAAAGTTAACCAATCATAGACGTCTCGTTGGAAAGGCCTTAACTATTATATACAGGGTGGATGAAAGGTCTCAACTATTATATACAGGGTGGATCAAAAGTAACATGACAGCAAGGCCTAAACGTCTATTATATACAGGGCGGATGAAAAGTAACATTCATGCAAGGCATTAACATCTATTATATACAGGGTGGATCAAAAGTAACATGTATGCTAGGCCTAAACGTATATAATGTACAGGGTGAATCAAAAATAACATACCTTAACTTTAATGACTTTTATATACAGGGTGGATCAACAGTAACATGCATGGAAGGCATTAACGTGTATTATATACAGGGTGGATAAAAAGTAACATGCATGCAAGGCATAAATGTCTATTATATACAGGAAGGATAACATGCATGCAAGACATAAACGTCTATTATATACAAGGTGAGAAACAGGCCATTTCGAACTGCCTTACGAAAATCATATACAAGGTGGGTCAAACGTATCTTAGGTTTAACATGAGAGTGTAGCGGGAATGTCAAAACGTGTCTATATACATGGAGTATCTGAAGAAGTCTACAATGGCCTCAAACGTCACGTTATCACGTCAAACGTCACGCTGTCAAACGTCACGCTGTCACGTCACGTCGTTACGTCAAACGTCACGCTATCACGTCAAACGTCACGCTGTCACGTTAAACGTCAGGCTGTCACGTCAAACGTCACGCTGCCACGTCAAACGTCACTCTGTCACGTCAAACGCCACGCTGTCAAACGTCACTATGTCACGTCAAAGGTCACGTCGTCACGTCGCATCGTCACGTCAAACGTTACGTTGTCACGTCAAATGGAACTTCATATTGGATGGTGATGAAAAGTTTAGATGGATTTCAGGCGATCGAACTAGTATATGGTATTAATTCATGAAATTGGACATATACTGTACCACTGTACCACAGTGATGTTGGTACAGCAGTCAAACGTCACGTTATCACCTATCCAATATCCTTGTGAGTGTTAGGGTATATGTTTTTTCAAATAAAAACTAATCCAAAATATATTTTTAATAAATACGTTGAATAAAAAAATGGTTGATGTCCTTCTGAGTTATTTAACACTGCGTTGTGTGAAGTAGAGGAAACAAGCCCGCCCAAAGTTATATATGAAATGAATATATTTTCAATGGGATAGTCTATGTTGGTCCATCTTTGTTTTAATTTTCAAAATTTAAATCTTCATGTTTTATGAATTTCCTTGATTATAAAAATATTATACCTTGAAGACTTGGTAAGATTCGGCGCGTTATCTTTCTTATGGTAATCTGTTAGGGTAGTTGAATAAAATAACATATAGTTTTTAAAATTTATTAAATTGTTATAATACGGTTCATTTCCACACCATCTTATATATCACAATAATTGATATAAGGAGATAGAACCATGGCGCGTTGTATTTAATATTTAAAGTGGCAAATACATCCCCTATAGGCCTACGGAAAACCACTTTGAGGTATTTCATGGTTCTTTTTTTCAAACAGCACGAACACTAGTCTCTAAGCTAATAGAAACGGTTCATAAATTCGTTTGGTTTTACATCATTCACAAGAATGGGACTTTTATTGTTCTAACGTTACATGTTAAGTTTTATTAATAAACATATAATATAAAAAGCTCGCAGCTAATTTAGTGCCCGAGTCCTGATACTACAACACTTGTCCAACGTAAATCGGTTTATTCAACCATACGAGCACCTTGCTTAGCTCTACAGCTTCCAAGTTTTCGCTGAAAATATTGCGTCCGATCTCATCGGTGGAGGTGTTAGATTCATTGTGAATATGTTATTGGCCCCCAGCTAGCATACTTGGAATAGAAAAACTGTTAATTGAAAATTAATAAATACCCATAAAGTGCTCTCAAATATAATAAATATTTTCATTTTATGAAATGTAACAAAATGCATAACAACTGATAACGACCTGCTCATCACACTGGCAACAGGGAAATATAATTAGATATCTAAAACCTCAAGGCCGCAAGTAGTTTCTGTTAATCGCTTATCGCAACAACCTCATTAAAAAATTATCAACGTTATTTCTAGAATGTTCGATTTGGGAGCAAGTATTTATAGCTGGAGTTCAGAATGGTTCATCATAGTTGACTTGTTCCTAGTTCCCAGCAGTGTACCTGGATTTTCAAATTGTAAGTACTTTTTTATAATTTAATTCTCTTTGTCTAAAATGAAACACTTTAATGTTTCCGTTTAATTTTATATCAATTCACAGGGTCTGTTGATTAATATGTTTCAAAATTAATGGATTTTCTAATAGTAATTTGGTGATTTATCAAAGACTGAATTATATATTTTATAATTTTAAAAGCTGTCCAAACGTCTTTTTGAACACAGGCATAGAAGTGAGTTTATTCAATAAAATTATTTACTGTTTTAGGATTTTTATCTATTATATTTATCCTGCCTCATGTAATAATTTTCTCTCTATAGCATTTGAATATTTTTTAAACTGTTTTGGGATTGTGAGAGTTTTATTTGGTTAACGTTCACTACTCATACGTCCTTTTGAAGACATAGAAGTGAGAATATAATTATTATTTAGTATTTTTTCAATTTTAGATGGTTTTTAGGATTTCTTGGGTTCTATTTGATTATTATTCATTTAAAAACTGCGTCCTTTCAAAGAAGTGAGTTTATTGAATATAAATGTCCTTTAAATTTAGTATGGAGTCAACGCCTTAACGATTAAAACGGCATAGAACACATGATTTACATTTTAAATAGACTAAATTACACTAACTATTTATTACAGGTAAACGATAGTCCCTATGATTTTAAATAAAACATATTTTTATTCAATCTCATTTATTAAAAAAAATATTTCTATCACAATTCGCAAATTTCAATAAATTATATTTTCTTTTCTCAATGTATTTATTATGGCAGCTTTTCCTGCTACCATTAGTTTAATATAAAAAGCGGTGATCTACCAAATCGACATTATAATAAATTTTATTTGGCTCCTTTTTATATATTTCTTTTAAGGGTAGTTGTTCCTTAACTACTTGGGGTTTTCTTGAACTTTTGGCATCGTTGACGTCAGTATTTGGTTCCTTATCATTTATTTTTCAATGGTAGCTGCTCCATAGTTGCTTAGGGTTTTATTAAATTTGATTGGACATGTCTGTTGTCTCAGATGACCTCTGACATCTCTATAAATAATTCCAATATTTGCTTATGTATTTGTAAATCAATTGGGGTTTTGGGATTTTTATAGAATACCAATTGCTGTAAACGAGGTGTATTTTGAAATATTTTGTTGGCTATATTTAGATGTTTTTCATCCAAAGGTGAATTTCCCAACATCAAGCTTCAATTTCTTAATTGTGGACCCATCGCATCCTGATTTTTGTCATAAAAAGTAACATGCATGCTAGGCCTTAACTATTATATACGGGGTGGATCAAAAGTAACATGCTCGAAAGGCTTTATTATATACAGGGCGGATAAAAAGTAACATGCTCGAAAAACCTTATTATATACAGGATAGATCAAAAGTAACATGCTAGAAAGGCCATATACAGGGTGGATCAAAAGTCACATGCTCAAAAGGCCATATACAGGATGGATAGAAAGTAACATGCTTATTATATACAGGGTGGATCAAAAGTAACATGCTCGAAAGGTTATATACAGGGTGGATCAGAGGTAACATGCTCGAAAGGCCTAATTATATACAGGGTAGATCAAAAGTAACATGCTCGAAGGGCATTAACTATTTTATACATGCTCGAAAGGCTATATACAGGGTGAGTAACATGCTCGAAAGGCCTTATTATGTACAGGGCGGATGAAAAGTAACATGTTAGAAAGGTCATATACAGGGTGGATCAAAAGTAACATGCTCGAAAGGCTATATACAGGGTGGATCAGAGGTAACATGCTAGAAAGGCCTTATTATATACAGGGTGGATCAAAAGTAACATACCTGCTCGAAATGTCTTATTATATACAGGGTGGATCAAAAGTAGCATGCATCACTGTAAATTGTGACGTAATCGAGAAAGATCCGTTAGGATGATAAGGCGGCGCGGCCAAAAAGATTTGATAAAATAATAGCAGAAAAATCCATTATCACAATAGCAAAGTATAAATAATAAAATATATTCCGTTAGGATGATAAGGCGATAGCGTGAATTTGCGCCGCGTACGGAAGTTATGTAAAATTGTAGTTCTTAGACCGCAATCGGAAAAATCCATTATCACAACAGGAAATGATAAATATAAAAATAAAACAACTCGCCACAGAAATTTTGTAAAATTGATATGTCTCAAACCATAATCAGAAAAAATAAACATCACAACAGGAAAAAATCTTGGAAATTGCACAAAAATGTTTTCAGACCACAATAACCAAATAGGAAATATATTATCAACATTACAAAAACAATAGCTTATCATAATTTCACGAAAGTGATATGAAATCCTTGGAAAAGGTATAAATACCTTTTTGGTATTACGACAACGACAGTTCCATTTTGACAATCAACGAGTTTAGTCCGAGTTTTGGTAGAGTTTTTTTAAAACAAAGTAAGTTTTATCTTCATATTTTTTTATTTGCTTTTTACATTGTTTTTGAAATTTGTTTCCAAAAATGAAACTATTTATTACAGGTAAACGATAGTCCTTATGATTTTAAATAAAACATATTTCTATTCAATCTCATTTATTCAAAAAAATATTCCTATCACAATTCGCAAATTTCAAAAATTATATTTTCTTTTCTCAATGTATTTATTATGGCAGCTTTTCCTGCAACCATTAGTTTCATATAAAAAGAGGTGATCTACCAAATCAACATCATAATAAATTTTATTTGGCTCCTTTTTATATATTTCTCCTAAGGGTAGTTGTTCCTTAACTACTTGGGGTTTTCTTGAACTTTTGGCATCGTTGACGTCAGTATTTGGTTCCTTATCATTTATTTTTCAATGGTAGTTGCTCTATAGTTGCTTAGGGTTTTGTTAAATTTGATTAAACATGCCTGTTGTCTCAGATGACCTCTGACATCTCTATAGATAATTCCAATATTTGCCTAGGTATTTGTAAATCAGTTGATGTTTTGGGATTTTTATAGAATACCAATTGCTGTAAACGAGGTGTATTTTGAAATATTTTGTTGGTTATATTTAGATGTTTTTCATCTAAAGGTGAATTTCCCAGCATCAAGCTTCAATTTCTTAATTGTGGACCCATCGCATTCTTCTGCTACCAGCATTCAATCCCGATTTTTGTCATTAATTTGTGGTGACAAAACCTTTCTCTACTAATGGGGGAAGTGGTTTCCTTGGAATCAATTGCTTCTGATGGAATTGCTATTAATGTTGTCATTCGGATTTTATTTAGGTCAAACCCAAAGTCGATAGTCAGTAATACTTCTTATCAGCGGAGGGGGTAATCATTTCAATTTTTTCCTGGAAAATGTAGCAGAATTCCTACTTTTGTAGTGCTTGGCAAACTTGTTCTAGTTTGTGTATGTTTTTCACATGTCAGTCCTATCCATAAATTTTCCACAAGTATTGCAAAGTAACTGTCATTTATCATCTTTTAAAACCATCATGACCATGATGAATAAGGAATCCATATGCCAGCTATTTGACCTTCTTTTAACACAGCCTTTCGACCTTTGATACGTTTTGTAACAGCGCAAATATTTTCCATGAGTACCTCATAAATGAAAATGCGTCAAGTGTAGAATGACTAATGAAACTTGAGGTCGATACTTCGTCAGTATGATAGATAAAAAAAATATAAACGGTAAACGTATCCGTGGCGTCCTCTATTTGTACGGGTGTCGCCACACGTCCGTACCTCTCAGATGGTTGTGAACTAACAACCGAAAAAGAAGATTCCTATAATTTTTACAGTTTTTGACGGCATATTCAGAAATTACTGTAAATTTACTGTTATTGCAAATTTATGCTTCATTTTTTTATATCTCATATCAAGTTACTCAACACTAGATTTATATTATAATAACAATCAAATAGCTCAGTTAAATTAAATGTATCATTTAATGCCTGAAGTGGGAAAAAATATAGCAATAATCATCAAGTTCACATATTCACATCCAAAAATTGTATAATGAATTGGACGTTTTTTACATATTTCAATGACAATGAAGAAAAATAAACAGTACTGGGAAGTTCAAAGCTGTATAGAAGAATATCAGTTTTCGGTGTGTCTAAAAGTGTACAATTATCATTCTGTTGCAGAACGTTCAGTCGTCTTCATATTTGTATAGAAATTTAAAAGTAAGTTTAAGGTCAATCACCAATTTTCTCCAAAATGATATTTAAGGTTATTCGAAGACCGATCAATCATTCAGTTCTCCGTCCGACTAAAATTATATCTCATAGCTATGAATAATCATTTTTTTCATTCTGTTTCAGAACTTTGGAGCATTCAATTGTGTCCTGTTCCTATTTATTCGAAAAGTTTTTCATCAATTTAAAAGTAAGTTTGAGGTTATGCTGTTCTATCAATCACTAGTTATTCTCATTTTTTTTAGTATGAGTCTTTTCACGGATTTGGTTCGATACATTGCAGCGTTGTTGGGAATGATAGAAGCTAAGCACGATGATGTAAAGATCCGAGAAGGGCTGATCGAATGTCAGAAGGGGATAAAGAGGATACGGAATTCGATGAGTTATGCTAAATCTATGGGGGAGAAGCAACATTTAGAGGCATGCATGCGAAACATTAAAAGTCTTAGAGCTCAATTCAAAGCGGCTCAGAAGAAGGGGACAGGGCTTCCACCACGCACTGCGCGATTGGTTGAGCGAGTTCGTTGGGAAGATTCAGACTCTGCATTCAAGTCCCGCATCACTACAGGCGTAATATCGAACCTAAAGAATAAAGAACCTAAGTCTTTTTTGATTGATGCTAGGTCGATATTTATACGCCGCATTCGAAATGTCTTGAAGAAAGATGCAGCAGTCAAGGTGAATGTGGCGTTTTGTGGTGAATTTGAAATAGTGAAGGGAGACTCGGTTCAGAATGATTATAAGTACTTCACTACCTCGAACTCTGCAATCTATAGAGAGACCGATGTAAACGACTGGTTCGATTCCAAGGTTACTGCACCAATATTGAGAGAACTTGAGGAGTTTCAGGAACGAGACTCAGGCTGGGCGCTAAAGAAAGTGGTGAATCTTGGTGTCAACATCAACAAATATACACCTCAACTTGGCTCATCCTATACTGAACTACCAGCACAAATTAAGAAGAAGAAAGCATGCATCAACGTTAAAAATGATGATGACGCATGCTTTGCATGGGCTGTCACTTCTGCGCTGTATCCTTGTAGTAAAAATGCAGATCGATTATCATCATACCCCCATTACTCCACCGTTTTGAAGTTGAAGGGAATTCAGTTTCCGATGACGGCTCACCAAATTGCTAACTTCGAGCGACAGAATGATGTCTCCATTAATGTTTATATCATGCAGAAAAATAAGAAGTCATTTGAGACCCTGCCTACATACCTGACAAAGAATAAGAAAGAACGTCATGTTAACCTCCTTCTAATCCAAGATAGATATGATGATACCAAAGCCCCTGTTAGATACCATTACGTTTGGATCAAAAACCTTTCTCGTCTGCTCTCGAAACAACTTAGTAAAGAGGATCATGCAAAATACTTCTGTGATAGATGCCTCCACTACTGTAGGTCGCAGGAGAAGCTTGATAAACATATCGAGGAATGTGTGAAAATTAACGAGACTGCCATTAAGATGCCTGAGCCCGGAAAAAATATCTTGAAATTTAAAAATTATATGAATAAAGAAAAGGTACCGTTTATTGTTTATGCAGATCTGGAAAGTGTACTCAAGCCTATCGAAGATCCTAAGAAACCTCAAAGAAAGCAGCATCATGTTCCAGCTGCCGTTGGATATTATGTTAAATGTAGCTATGACGATACTCTTTCCTATTACAAAAGTTATCGTGGGCAGGACTGCATGACATGGTTTGCAGATGAGATGAGCAGTCTTTCTGAAGACATGGCTACAGTGTTTTGGTGCCCGTATGATATTGATATGACATGGTTGCAGGAAGTTCAATTTAAACTTGCCACACACTGCCATATTTGCGAGCAGCCTTTCAAGCCTGAAGATAAGAAGGTTCGAGATCACAACCACTTGATTCCAGTCAACAACTATCGTGGTGCTGCTCATGAATCTTGTAATATTAACTATAAAGATAATCATACTATCCCCGTTATCTTCCACAATCTTAGTGGTTATGATGCACACTTCATCATAACGGATATTGCTACGCGGATGAAGGGGTCCATTGACTTGCTACCAATTACCAAAGAAAAATATATATCATTCACTAAACACATTAATGATTACCCCATACAGTTTCGCTTCATTGATAGCTTTCGATTTATGGCTGGCTCTCTCGATAAATTAGCATCTTATCTGCAAGAGTTTCCAAATTTAAATGCTCAGTTTCAAGACTTAACTGAAGAACAATTTAATTTACTAACCAGAAAAGGTGTTATGCCATATGATTATATTGATTCTTTCAACCGATTTGATGAAACACAGCTGCCTTCGCAAGATAAATTCTTCAATAAATTGGAAAACAAGCCCTGCCCCCGAAGAATGTATCATCAAGCTCAGAATGTATGGAGCAGCTTTAAGTGTCAAAATCTTGGGGAGTATGTGGATTTGTATATGAAAACGGATATTTTGCTTCTGGCTGACGTCTTTGAGCAATTTAGGGTGAGCTGCTTGAGGACATACAACTTAGATCCAGCACATTACTTTACATTACCCGGTTTTACGTGGGATGCCATGCTCAAACATACAGGGATTGAGTTGGAGCTTCTGACAGACATGGATATGTTTTTATACGTTGAACGCGGTATTCGTGGCGGACTTAGTCAGGTGTGCTCAAAGAGGAGGGCAAAGGCTAACAATGAATATATTAACTACGACCCCTCCAAACCGAAGACGTTCCTCATGTACTATGACGTAAATAACCAGGTAAGTTATCATGCTATTATCAAATTCAATCGCTAATCATTTTCTTTTCCAGTATGGCTGGGCAATGTCACAATACCTTCCTTATGGGGGTTTCGAGTGGGTGGATACAAATATCGATGTTACCGCTACACCTGACGACGCCGATGAGGGATATATGTTAGAGGTGGATCTTGAATATCCTAGAGAATTGCATGATGGGCATAAAGACATCCCGTTCTGTCCTGAACACATAAATCCAAAGACTATGAAACCCCCAACCAAAACATCTCAACTTACTAAACTGATGGCAACTCTCACTTCAAAGAAGAAATATATAATCCATTACCGAGCTTTAAAACAGGCGTTAGCCTATGGTTTAGTGCTGACGAAAATACATCGAATCCTCAAATTTAAGCAGTCACCATGGCTCAAGTCATACATCGACCTTAATACTGAGATGCGCAAGAAGGCAGCAAATGTGTTTGAGAAAAACTTGTTCAAACTAATGAACAACGCAGTATTTGGTAAGTCATCCATCCATATTGCTATAACATATTAATGTTCATTTTTTAATGCAGGTAAAACTATGGAAAATGTTCGTAAAAGGGTGGATATTAAGCTTTTGACAGAGTGGAATGGGCGTTACGGAGCAGAGTCATATATAGCCAAACCTGAATTTAAGAATTGTAGCATCTTCAGCAAAAATTTGGTGGCTGTGGAACTGAAAAAGTTACAAATATTATTGAATAAGCCCATATACGTTGGACAGTCCATCCTAGATCTGGCCAAGATAACTATTTACGACTTTCACTATGGCTATATGATGAGAACATTTGAAAATTGCAGCGTCATGTACACTGATACTGACTCCTTAATATATGAGCTTCATCAAGACCCCTATGATGTAATGAGACGGGACTGTCATCAACGTTTTGATACTGCAGATTATGCCTCCGACAACCAATATGGAATACCGCTTGTAAACAAGAAGGTGTTGGGGATGATGAAAGATGAGAATAATGGGGTGCCCATGACTGACTATGTTGGATTAAGGTCGAAACTGTATTCCATTAGAGTGCAAAAAACGGAGGAGGATGTCGTCAGAAAACGGAGAGAACTTCATGATGAGGGGTACGATGAAGATGAAATAGATGTAGAAATCAAGAACTTTGGTATTGGAAAGAAGGCTAAGGGGGTTAAGTCGTCGGTTGTTAAGAATGATATCACATTCGAGGATTATGCTGAGTGTTTAGATAGCTGGAAACAGAAAATAGTACCTCAGAATTTAATTCGATCTGAAAACCATGTGGTGCATTCAATAACTCAAAAAGATTGCTCTCAGCCCTGATGATGATAAACGATACCTGATTCCTGGATCTGATGAAACTTTACCATGGGGGCATTTTTCCATTCCATCATCTACACCTATGGAGGAGGATGAGTAGGAGCCAGCATATTTTTTCAATCTTTTTATCATTAACGAAGCAATTGAATCTAGATTATTATAGAGTTGATAAACGTTGTAGGATTGGTTGGGTAACAATTGAAAAAACCGCATGAAAGTCCCATTCTTGTGAATGATGTAAAACCAAACGAATTAATGAACCGTTTCTATTAGCTTAGAGACTAGTGTTCGTGCTGTTTGAAAAAAAGAACCATGAAATACCTCAAAGTGGTTTTCCGTAGGCCTATAGGGGATGTATTTGCCACTTTAAATATTAAATACAACGCGCCATGGTTCTATCTCCTTATATCAATTATTGTGATATATAAGATGGTGTGGAAATGAACCGTATTATAACAATTTAATAAATTTTAAAAACTATATGTTATTTTATTCAACTACCCTAACAGATTACCATAAAAAAGATAACGCGCCGAATCTTACCAAGTCTTCAAGGTATAATCTTTTTATAATCAAGGAAATTCATAAAACATGAAGATTTAAATTTTGAAAATTAAAACAAAGATGGACCAACATAGACTATCCCATTGAAAATATATTCATTTCATATATAACTTTGGGCGGGCTTGTTTCCTCTACTTCACACAACGCAGTGTTAAATAACTCAGAAGGACATCAACCATTTTTTTATTCAACGTATTTATTAAAAATATATTTTGGATTAGTTTTTATTTGAAAAAACATATACCCTAACACTCACAAGGATATTGGATAGGTGATAACGTGACGTTTGACTGCTGTACCAACATCACTGTGGTACAGTGGTACAGTATATGTCCAATTTCATGAATTAATACCATATACTAGTTCGATCGCCTGAAATCCATCTAAACTTTTCATCACCATCCAATATGAAGTTCCATTTGACGTGACAACGTAACGTTTGACGTGACGATGCGACGTGACGACGTGACCTTTGACGTGACATAGTGACGTTTGACAGCGTGGCGTTTGACGTGACAGAGTGACGTTTGACGTGGCAGCGTGACGTTTGACGTGACAGCCTGACGTTTAAAGTGACAGCGTGACGTTTGACGTGATAGCGTGACGTTTGACGTAACGACGTGACGTGACAGCGTGACGTTTGACAGCGTGACGTTTGACGTGATAACGTGACGTTTGAGGCCATTGTAGACTTCTTCAGATACTCCATGTATATAGACACGTTTTGACATTCCCGCTACACTCTCATGTTAAACCTAAGATACGTTTGACCCACCTTGTATATGATTTTCGTAAGGCAGTTCGAAATGGCCTGTTTCTCACCTTGTATATAATAGACGTTTATGTCTTGCATGCATGTTATCCTTCCTGTATATAATAGACATTTATGCCTTGCATGCATGTTACTTTTTATCCACCCTGTATATAATACACGTTAATGCCTTCCATGCATGTTACTGTTGATCCACCCTGTATATAAAAGTCATTAAAGTTAAGGTATGTTATTTTTGATTCACCCTGTACATTATATACGTTTAGGCCTAGCATACATGTTACTTTTGATCCACCCTGTATATAATAGATGTTAATGCCTTGCATGAATGTTACTTTTCATCCGCCCTGTATATAATAGACGTTTAGGCCTTGCTGTCATGTTACTTTTGATCCACCCTGTATATAATAGTTGAGGCCTTTCATCCACCCTGTATATAATAGTTAAGGCCTTTCCAACGAGACGTCTATGATTGGTTAACTTTTAGTAAAAGGGGTGCTGCGTGGGGGATGAACGAGGGTAGTTAGAATTTTTCTATTATTTTTCAAATACACTAGACGTTAAGGCCTTTCCAACGAGACGTCGTTTGCTATGATTGGTTAACTTTTAGTAAGAGGGATGATGTGTGGGGGATGAACGGGGGTAGTTAGAATTTTTCTATTATTTTTCAAATACACTAGACGTTAAGGCCTTTCCAACGAGACGTCGTTTGCTATGATTGGTTAACTTTTAGGAAGAGGGATGATGCGTGGGGGATGAACGGGGGTAATTAGAATTTTTCTATTATTTTCCAAATACACTAGACGTTAAGGCCTTTCCAACGAGATGTCGTTTGCTATGATTGGTTAACTTTTAGGAAGAGGGATGATGCGTGGGGGATGAACGGGGGTAGTTAGAATTTTTCTATTATTTTCCAAATACTCTAGACGTTAAGGCCTTTCCAACGAGACGTTGCTCGCCGCGATTAGTTGCCATCCGGTTGCAGTCCGGTTGCCGGTGTGAACCCACCTTACAAGCCAATTTTGACGTTTTCAAACCTTAGCTTTTTCGACGATTTTCTTATGGAGATTCCCATGTTAGCGCCTCCGCCATGAGCCAGAACCGGTGCTGCTCATTTACTGAGATATACCTAGGTGGGTAGCGAACGGATAGTAAAATACCTACGATTAACTATGATACAATATGATTGAATCAAAAGAAAAACAAACAGCACGTGGACGTTAATCCGATATACAGGGTGTTTTCAAATGCCTCTTACAACGTAGACATGTAGAAAACTCTCGTAAAGTAAGACAAAATGATATAAGGATTAGTTCATTTACTTTTCGAAATACGGGGTGTTGAAGTTATGAAAATTAAAATGTTTTCATTTGATAACTTTAAAATGGATGAATAAATTGATTTGACATTTGGCAGGTTGTTTTTAAATGTAAAAAGGCATTATTTGATATTAAACATTCGTCAATTTTTGATCCAGTGGTGTACATTTGGAAGAATATGTCACTTTTCTCCTTCCTTTTTTCACTGACATTTGTGGCTATTTTCAATCAATTTTATATTCCTTATTTTTTTCACGTAAAAAAACATAACCTTCACATATAAAAAAATTAGTAGTTATCAAGATATTTAATGTTTTCATGGAGTTTGCAACATCATTTTCAATAATAAAAGCACAATTTTGTACAAATATTTTCGATAGTCTTCTCACAATGTTCAAGATGCATTAATTGCTGCTTCACAAATTAGTATCTGATACATATTTTAGTAGTTTGAAGGTTATTAAAAAAATATATTTTTTTATTTTATTATTAATAAATTAGGTTGCAGACTTCATGAAAACATTAAATATCTTGAAAACTATAATACACATTTTTAGATGTGCAAAGGTTATGTGTTTTTTACGTGAAAAAAATTAAGGAATACACTGCAATTAATATAGAGGCCATCGATGTTGTGTATTCAGCTAAAAAGTCAATACTAAATTTCAAGATATATACGCTTCAGGGGTGTATTCTTTATTTTAATAAATCGATATAGATGTTCGCAATGATAGAAAACAATGACATGCAAAATCTTATGTTTTAAACAGTATACATTAACTGTCATTCTTGTCAGAAAAAAAAACACTTTTGGTTGGCCACACTGACCTTAAACTGAACTCCTCTATTAAAAATAGCTACAAATACCAATAGCGTGAAAAATGGGAGGAGAAAAGTGACATATTTTTCCAAATGTACACCACTGGATCAAGAATTGACAAATGTTTTTTTATAAAAATACTCTGTTTTTCAAAAAGTAAATGAGCTTATATGATTTTGGCCAATTTTACTAAAGGTGTATACATGCAAACGTTGTAAGTGGCATTTGAAAACACCCTCTATATAACAATAACACAGTATCGTACCTATCCTTTTTAAAAGAAAAATTGTTTGATAACATTTGCCAATTAGATTTGTTCTTGTAAAACTCAGTTAATTTTTGTCAAAAAATAAATTTAATTTATGATTTGGTATCTAAATTTTACCTAATACGGATCTGTTACTTTTTATTATAAATCCGACCAGAAACTGAGTCCAGAAATTATTTTGAAATATACTTATCTATACTCGTAAAATTTTGTTTGGTTGGGTTATTTAGGTAGAAATTTTTATTCAACTTTGATAAGTAGAAATGTATTTTGTTATTTTTATTTTGAGGGTTATTAATATTTTAATATTTTATCATAGAGCCACCTATTGGTCAATAGCATCTCGCATACACAAAAGTTTCTGGAAGTTTCAAATTTCACCGTAATTTAACTTAAGCCGCCACCTCTCAATATGTATGCATCTCTCTTTTTAGGGTCTCTGTTATATACATGAGGTTGACAGACTATTTCTTTATATTATAAGGCGATTTCGTCCCGTTTTGGTTGGTAGGGACTTTGGTTAACCAATTGGTTAACCGCTATGACGTAAACTACCAATAACAGGCGAAATCGTTTGGTTCCCAGCGTAGCTCAGCTGGTAAAGCTGATTGACGAAATTGACATAGAACAATATATTTACAAATAAAAAGAAAAGAAACTACTTTAGACAAGGATAGAAAGCTACCAATTTCAGTAACCGTGCTGCAGATCTCGGTATGTGATTTGACAGACCAAAAAGGTACCAGAGTTAGATTGACGTCATCGTTTTTCGGAACGAAATCGATTGGTATGTAATTGACTGACCAAAGTGGGGTACCAAAGCGGGACGAAATCGCCTTTAGACAATGATAATGCCAAATCGTTACTGACAATTATTTAATAAAGAAATCAAGTGTTGTGGACAAAGTATAGTATTCTACTCGAAATTTATGGCCATAATTCACTTGGGTGACTTGCGCCTCTCGCCTGCGGCTCGTGACGCAAACGTCACCCATCGTGAATTATGGCTATCATAAATTGCTCGTTTAATAATATACTATTATGCACTCGAAAGTGTGTCTAAAGTACCTACCTACTTTATACACGGTAGTAGAAAAATTATATATATATATATATATATCTCTTCATGGGTTTACCTACCGAGAAAGCGAGTGGTAGAAATCTATAGTGTACAGAGTCCCAGTACTGGCAGCATAGAAGTAACGTGTTTATTTCTGTGGCTCACTGACTTTGTGAAAAACAGTAAAAAAGAAGTTTAAGCCTAACCGTGGCCTAACCTAAAGTTAAAGGGAATGGTTTTTAAATACATTTCTAAAATGGATCATATGAAAAACTTTGAATTAATAAAACAGGGAGCTGAAGGAAAGGTGTATAGAGGGATATATTTAGGAAAATCAACTATTGCAAAAGAAAGATTCAACAAAAAATATCGTCATCCCTTACTTGACACGAATTTGACTAAGGAACGAATGAAATCCGAAAGTCGGACCTTAGTGAGATGCAAAATAGCTGCAATAAAAACTCCTGCTATATATTTAGTAGACTTCGATCGACGAATAATATTTATGGAATACATAGAACATAGCAAATCTGTTAAGGATTTTATTGAAGAAAATATGAATGAGGATACTAAACTATCAGAATTTTTCTTTGAAATTGGTAGATTGATAGGAAAATTGCACAAAAATAACATAATTCATGGAGACTTGACTTCTTCTAACATTCTAGTTGTGAATAAAAGTGGAGAGGATATTTTTAATAATTTAACAGACCTTGAGTTAGTGTTAATCGATTTTGGTTTAGCTTATATCGATTCTAACACAGAGGATAAAGGTGTAGATTTATATGTATTAGAGAGAGCTCTAATAAGTACTCATAGTGTGGCAAAAAAAATGTTTCCCAAAATAATAGATGGTTATAGAAAACAATATAAAAATGGTAGTAGTGAAATACTGTTGAAATATGAAGATGTGAGAGCAAGAGGAAGAAAAAGGACAATGGTAGGATAAAAAGATCATGCCTAATTGAAATTATAAAGTTTTATTTAATTTGTAAGTTAACAATTATAAAATAAATAATCTAATTTTGTTTTTTAATCCAGATTTCCCACAATAGGTTTAGGTCTGGTTTTGAAAATTATTTTATTCCTGATAATTGCTTTCACCACAAACTCCATTTTCCCATCATTATCTTGTTTTTCAATTAATGCAAAAGGTTTATCTATTTTTGTTTCTTTCCCATATATCAAATGATGTCCAATGATTAACATGGGAGTTCCCGACTTTGTATATTGTAAGTCACCAATAAACTGTGCCTCAAAATTTAATTCTGAGTGTGATTTCAGATCACCCTGAAGTTCTATGATGGACCATTCATCTGATTGAGAATTGGAACTAAAAATTTAAAAAATGTTCAGAATTAAAAAATTAGAGAATTTTGAAATATTTAATGTGAAGATTATTTTATTGCAAACACAAGTAATTGAGAGCATTAAAATTTATGTATCAAAACTAGAAGATAACGATGTTGGCTCCATTGTCATTAGTAGCACTATACACTTTAAATTCACAATCCGTCTAATAATAAAACCTAAACGAATAAAATTTAAAAAAAATAATGTTATTAAACCAGTTTATTTACAAAAAAAAGGAACTAATATCTAAATTTCTTGAATAAAGGATGCTTATTTTGACCAAATCCAGAGTTCTTCTTATATTCATAATAAACTGCATCATCAGCTCCTGACATAGAACCCATATTTCCAGTTCTTCTGGTTGTACTTCCTTTAGAACCACCTTCTCCAGGTATTCGTTCATCTTCGCAGTCAATATCACTGGCTGCCAGAACCTAGAATAATAATGATATAGCTATAAATAAAGAAAGAAACTCAAAAATAATAACATTTAATTATTTGTAAAAAAGAATACCTCTATTGAATGGAATGCATAAATACATCTCTCTAAGAGAGTATTAAACATGTTATCAACATTATCTAATAGGCGTGCATGCCAGAATAATGTAGGTACTGAGTAAGTTCAAATATAATAGAAGTATGAAAGGATTGACCTCTGATCAGTGTAGAAATGGCTCACTGCACAAATTATTCAAAAACATAGGAATGTATAGGAGTAGGAATATTTATATGGCCATGCCAAAGATTAAAAGTCTCACTGTGTTTGGGCAAACACAAGATGATGTTCCAGACAGAAGTTATAGCACCTTACTCAAGTTACTAAAACAGCTCCATGAAGATTAATTCCAAGCTTGTTTGGGATTGCTGGCAAACCCTAAAAAGACTGGGACCGGGCCATTCAGATTACAAGAGCAATGAAGAGACTCACTAGCCCAAGAGAAGCATGATGTGCTCCAATTGGTCCAGAACTTTTCTGCAGTATAACAAAAGTGCTGCAAAGACAAACTGTCGATAAAAAGCAGAATGCAGGTTTTGTCAAGAAATTTAGGAAACCTCAGAACACATTCTGTGTTTATGTGAAGGCCTGACTACGCTAAGATTTATGAGAAACTGTAGAATTGTATTTTGGTTATAATTGATACAAACATGATAATTAGTAGCTAGTAATTATATGAAATTTTATAAACAAATTAAAATTATTTCAAGATTATCTTCAAATCAAAAGGGCTTCACCCAGTTTAATTCTTTATTATCATCTGTAAACCTAAGGGCTTCACCCATTGAATTTGTTAATTATCTTCAAGTAACCTATAGATTTTAACATAATTTTATAATTTTACTCGTAAGAAACTAATTATTATCAATATTTATTGTTATTGTTTAACTTGTATGAATTTTATTTCAACTTCCTTCCTACTGAATTTATAGACACACAATTCAAGTTATCAAATAGTAAATTATATAGTGAATTATATGCTTAACTAACAGGACAGAACGCTATTCATAGTTTCGGGATTAACCTATTCTTTTTATAAAAAAGTAAAAAAACCACGTGGCGCTCAACTTTATTAACTAGCTTTCTTTTAATCTATAGTTCTGTTTTTGTTTAAGTTCGGCGAAAGCCATCCCTGAGAATCATTTCTTAATACAATTATCTCTTCAATAAATTTCACATAACTTTTCATTTAACACCAAGTAAAACTTACGTTTCATTTCAATTTCAGGTTTTTAATGAACTACTTTAACATGTTATTTTTTGAAAAAAAATATGCTGTGAAATCGTTGATAAATTTTGTTAATATTCTATCAATTATAGATATTATTTTCATTTAAAAAGATACCAATGGAATAGCGAGATGTTCCCTAATGTACTGTATGACACATATCCAAAAACTGAAAATAGCTATTCCGTAAATACAGTAAACTCCAGAAGAGGGCGCTTTTGGCAAAAACTTGCACCTTCAATGACATTTTTCTCGTTCAATTAAATAACATGATGATTTCAAATTTTGAGACTGTATTACTAGTGAATAGGTAGACTAATGAATAATCGAAAATCTACGGACCAAATGAAGACCACAGTATACCAAAACAACCAGTAGTGCATCTCAACTTCACGCATCGGTTGTGCACAGTTCGCCATTTCGGTTTAGAAACCTTTCAATCTCAGCAAGGACGGCGTATATCATACTTCGGTTTAGGAACAGTTTAGTTTGGTTTAGTCGCGTAAGCAGTGGCGTGTGTGTAAATTTAAATTTTTTACTTTTTGAGTGACAGTCATCAAATAAGATGAATAAAGTTAAAGCAGGTGTAGCTTGTGCTGCAAAGAGCTGTAAAAGTATACACTTAAAAACATAAATAGAAATTTCAAAAAAGATAATAAGGATAAGTTAATTATTTGGCGTCACATTTAATGTAATGTAATCTTAATTTGTAGCTTATTATTATTGAATTAAGAAATTTAACTAGGTATTTAATAAAAATCAATAAGTATAGTCAGATGCAGTCTTATCGTGCGGGTCATACGATTCAACAAAGACATACTCACAGTTTCTGTTTTCTTTTATTGCGTTCAATCATAACTTCCAAATAAAATCCGTAAGATGAATAAGACAGACTTATCCAATTCTGACGGGAAAAAGAAGGATATGTATTTAGTTTTCAGCGATTCTAAAAAGTCTTTCACCAGCAGAGTTTTTATTTAAATATGTCAGTTTTGTCACTTTGACAATTCAAGGTGACAATATGAATAATAAGTAGCAATTTTCCGTCTTTTTTGTATCCTCAAGCAAAAAAAATGGTTCTTAGTTTGATAGATCATTTCGAGAATGAAAGAAAAAGTGGAAATTCGTCAACCATCGTAATCTCATATTTTGGTAACCTCTGTGTTTTCTGATTTGATACATATGGTTAGTGACCTTTGAACCCGTACGATAAGAGTGCCTAACTATACGTATATCCTCTGTTTTATTACAATTTGTCTTGCTATTGTTGCCGATTTTAAATTCTTTTCCCTGTAAAATGTTCAAATTATGTATTTTATATCATTCACATTAATCTACTCAATAACATTTTCTTCGAAATATAACTTCAACAACTTCAAATTATACTAATCCTTCCCTGTCCAAAATGGCCGTCTCAAGGCCAAATAAAATTATTGCGTACAAGCAATGCGCGAAGCTGAGATACACTATTACTGGTTGTTTTGGTATACTGTGTGAAGACTATGGAGCTGTAGAAGATGCGCATACTAATAGACAAAAAATTTGAAGTCTTGAAAAATGTTGTAACAAAATGGAGTTAACTGTTGAAGAACAAAATACTAGAGGAGAAATAAGCGGTCCAACTGTTTCTACTTTTGGTCAAAAACGGCGAGCCCCTGTGCATTGGCCAAAAGATGATTTTCATACGTAACTAAAATACTAAATATGGGTTGGATTATGAACCAATATCGATTGGATGATGACGAGTTTTTCCTACTTGTTATTGTTAGCCCTGGTTATACACACACAACAGCAGATTTGTTATTTTACAGAGGGACCTCAATAAATTCAGCTGAAAAAGTTTTTCATTTATAATATTTGCAAGACATAATAAATTTAATAGTTACATGTGATTTCCGACTTTGTATTTTTTTTATAAATATGTATAAATCAACAGAAATTATCGGTGTACTTTTTAAAATTGAGTTAATTTTGAATTCTCCATACCTTCACATCTTTGATAAGTTTTTTTGAATGAGAATTCTACAATGGGGCCCACTTACTGCTAAGAGACATAATCATTTACTTCAATGATTATCAATACAAATGATATATTCTCAAATTTGTAAAGTGGATGTTTTTAATGAAAGGTAAGATTATTAAAAAATGAATGGTTTTATAAACTTATATTCCATAAAGTGATTATGGATAATGAAAGTTGTCATAGTAGTTATGATGGTGAATTAAGTGCTTTGATTTATTCCTTTCCAGTGCGGTGGTACTAAAGATTGATATTCGATGCTCTATGTAAAATAATAAATACTCTTGTATTTTATCCCTTTTATCACTCCGCTAAAGCGTCGTTCGGCCATCTGCAATAGCGTGCGGAAAAGTATCACTTTCCGCACTAGTTAGGTAAACTACTATATCTTTAAATAAATATTTTTGACTTACGTCATACGAGGCACGGGCCAATAAAAAAAGGGGAGGGAAGTTGATGAGAATTAAAAACAGTATAATCAGTTGGGGCGCGAAAAGAATGAAGCACTTGCGTAAACGAAACCAACGAACATTAACAAGACAAGAAGGGTCACTCTAAGCTCCTCCTCTCGTTATGCCTATCTCGCTCGAATATCGGATGCTACCGTATAAAGAGCACGGTAAGTCTCCTACGTGCGATATGCATAAACAGGTTGTCCGTCGTAGGGATATGTAAAGAAATATACCAGTTGTCCTTTTGAGTGAGCGAATTTTCCCTTAAAAATAAAATAAACATTTGCGTACTTAGTGTTTTGTGTTGGTTCTGCATCAAAATGCCACGAATCTGTTGTGTGGATGGATGTTATACTCAAGAAGGGGCACAAATATCACTATTTCATTGCCCAAAAGACGAAAGCAGGTACGTCAAGTAGTATTTGGAATGACAAATTTGATTTGAAATGTAAATATTATACTATTATATTATAACTAATAATAACAAAAAGTGGTGTTATCTTTTGATTTTAATGTGACCTTTTTGTGCATATGACGATCTACGTTATTCGTGATAATGTTGTTAATGTATAATGTTTTTAGATGTCAACGTTGGAAGCAGGCCTTGGGATTTGTTAATAGTCATAGGTATGCCAATAGAACTCCTGAACAACTTAAGAAATTAACAGTATGCGAATTACATTTTCCTGAAGGAAGTTTTATACAAAAAAATGTAAGAAAGCATCTGCTTTATAACGCTGTTCCATCACTGAATTTGCTGAAAAATAGTAAGTATAAAGCATTTGGTGAATGGTAAAACTTTGTTAGGGTACATTAGTGTTTAAAATATAGTTATAACTTAATATTTCAGGTGAGGCTACCACACCAAAAAATGTTGCGATACAAACAAATATTGAAGAAGTATCACCCAATAATATAAAAGGCAATTTTTGTTATTGTTTTGTATTTTATATTACAGGATGTTTCATAAGTCAGGGCAAAAAATAGGCAATGCTAAGGTGGATAAGTATACCACTTAGGGCCGGTTTTACAAGAGAGATTTATACTAGGTGTAGTTATTCTGGGAATAAAGTTATACCAGAATTCATACCTAGAATAAAACTAGTTGGTTTTACGATGCTTTTTTACACCGGTATAGCTATTCTCACTCCAATAATTGCTATACTTTATTCCCAGAATAACTATACCTAGCATAAATCTCTCTTGTAAAACCGGCCCTTATCAAGTGTCATGGGCCTAGGTTATAAAACTTCTATCCTTTGTATATTTGTATATGACAGTAATTAGAATTCACATTTTAGATAATATAAACATGCAAGATGTTTTTGTTCAAACAGAAGCTGAAAAGTGTGTATGTTTAGGTAGGTATAAAATCAGTTGCATATACTAATACTGAAAATACTTAATCCGTTACAGAATCCTGCGCTGATGCTTCTGTCCAAGCTTGTACGTATTCAAGAGGTATGTTTGTATATACCTAATATGCAAGTTTAACCATAATTTCTGCAATTTCTGCGGTTTATTTGTGTCAATATGTTAATAATTTTTTTACAGATAAATATACACAAACATCGGCATTGCTTTCAGCAAATAACCCTAGAAAAAATATTTTAAAAAGGAAATTGAAAATGCTTGAAAAGGATATGGCGTCGCCAGCAAAGTGCTCAAAGCAGCTTGAAACAGGCATAACTTTGGAAGATGTCCATAGATATTTGGAAGAAAATTATCCCAAACAGTCTTCTACATTATTGAAAAACCAATTAAACCTACTAAATAAATCAGTTAAGGGATGTAGGTACACAGACGAATTGAAACAATTTGCATTAAGTGTATATTTTCTAGGGCCTAAGGCATACAAGCAACTTTCCACAATGTATAGGTTGCCATCAAAGAGTACTCTGAACCGTTTTACAAGAAAATGGGTAATAAATCCCGGTTTCAATGATTTTATTTTCCGTTTACTGGAACTTCGAGCTAAAATAATGAATGAAAAAGAACGAGACTGTATTATTTGCTTGGATGAAGTTAGTTTAAAATCTCATTTTTTTATGACATATCCCGTGACAAGATAATAGGTTTTCAGGAAGGAAATAATACAGATAGCTCCAAAGTAGCAACCTCTGCATTAGTTGTTATGGCACGAGGTATTGCTAGCAGTTGGAAGCAACCTATAGCCTATTTTTTTTATAATTCAACAGCTCCTTCTGAAGAAATAAAAGAGGTCTTATTTGAAAGGGTTAAAAAACTAAACCAAGTGGGTTTTAACGTTATGGCTGTAGTCTCAGATCAAGGTTCTAATTTTAGAAAATTGGTAAACAAACTACTCAATTTAACACCCACCCGTACTTATTTTTTGTAGATAATATTAAACTTTTCTACTTCTACGATGTGCCTCATCTTTTAAAATCGACAAGGCGACAATTTTTTTTCGTATAACTTTCGTTTGTCAGGTGGCCTCATAAAAAAAAGTTATTTAGACAATTTTTATGATCACGACAAAAAAAAATGAGTCGACTTTGTCCTAAACTTACTGATGAGCATATGTTTCCTAATAGCTTTCAAAAAATGAAGGTAAAATATACTTCACAAGTCTTTAGTCACTCTCTTTCAGCTGCCCTACATACCTATATAGATTTCAAGGTTTTGCCTTCAGAAGCAACGCTAACTGCAAAATTCCTACAAACAATAAATGATTTGTTTGATTTGTTAAACTCGTCCCATTTAAATAACTTTAACGCATTTATGGGCACAGAAAAACAGTTGCAATTTTTGGAAGAAATAAAATGTTTGTTGAATGACTTACAGGTCATTAAATTAGTACAGGTAAAACAGAATGATGGAAAGGTAACATACGTGGAAAAATGTATAAACAATACTATGCACTTTATAAATGGCTGGAAAATAACTATTACCTCTGCTCTGTCTTTATGGGAAACCTTAAAATGCAGGAATTATTCATTTCTTTTAACAAGAAACCTTAATCAGGATTGCATTGAAAATTTTTTTGGTCTGGTAAGAAATTGTTGCGGAAACTCAAGAAATCCAACCCCAATTCAATTTTGTAGGGCATTCAAGAAATTATTTTCTCTAAAATATTTTAATGAGGTTGAAGGTGCCAATTGTATTAATGATATTAATACAGTTTTGCTCAATGTAACTCCTGATATGCTAGAGGAATATAAAAATATTGATGTACCTATATTGGCAAATAATAGCTCTTTAAAAGTTTTCACATGCGACTATAGAAATCTTTCAAGTACGGATGGCAATGCTCTAGTTTACATTTCTGGCTATCTATTAAGGAAATGTTTGTTGCAACACTCTTGTAGTGCTTGCACAAAGTATAATGATGAAAAGACATTACCAAAAGAAGCGGCTGTATTTTTAGTGCATAAAGCATATTCGACTTCTAAAAACTATGGAGGTCTGAATGTACCTCCTAGTAATATTGTAGAATATGTTAAACAACTAGATATAATCTTTGTTGAAAATTTTAATGAAATTAGTTGTCACGAGAACGTTGGAGCGAGCCTTAGAAAATTATATGAAAATTTACTATTTACACATCCTTGTAAAGAGTTTCCTCATAAATATTTTTTAAACCTATATATAAGGCTGCGGATTTATTTTACAATTAAATTTGCGAACCGGGATATAAAAAATAGATATTCTTCGAACCAATCGATGAAACCTAATATAAAATTGAATATCTTAAAACATCTTTGATAACCTGCAGGTATAATTTATTTCACATTTACTTAAATACATTTTTTTTAATTGAGTTGTTAACGGGCTACTCAGTATGAAAGACTTTCAAAAATCATAGATTTTAATTCATTCAGTTAAGGCTCCGTTATTAGCCACCACGGTAAAATAATGAACCTTAGCTTCCACTGAAAACCACAAGATGGGGAGAGGATGTTGTTTTATCCCAAATTTAAATCATATATTCTTGGAACAGGTAATTTAGTTGACCAAATAAGTGGTTAATGGTTGATTACTATTATAATCTTGAATAAATACTTGTTCAACCATGTACCGGACAAATAAACACGTGTCGTTCCCCACTTCCCATGCCAGTTTGTATCATTCGATACAATATCGAGTGATAAATTTATCGAGATGTTATAGTTTTCGATATAATTTATATTTCCTATCAGATCTGTTAACCAGAGCGGTGCCAGAGATAACGATGCAACGAGGGTAAATATTACCTGATTTGTTGTTGATATTTACGTTCTTGTTTATATACACAAAAGTGAAAATCTGACGGAAACGCTATTAGCAAATGCTTGAAATTGTGTTGTGACATTTAAGTTTTAGTGTTAGTGTTTATATTGGATTATTTTATGTTTTTACAGTTTATTTTTGTATTTTCTATGTATCCTTGTATATTTTCTAAATAAATGATAAAGAAACATTTTTTTTTAATTCTAGCGATTAGGTAGGTCTACTACTATACCACCTTGGCAAGTTTTCACAAAGAACGTGCCATTGAATATGAACGTTTTTAATTTAAATTCTAACAATAAAATTTTTTCTACTAGCGTGCAGACAGTAAATTTGTTAAGTTTTTGGGTAGTATACTGTTATTTGAACATTTAAAATATATATTTGTATGATTGTAGTTTACCAAATAACTGAGAAATTTATAAATTTATTATAATTCTGATATAATTTTTAATGAAAAAAAACTTACAGGGATTTAAATAATTTTTTAATGGCCTGGTATAAGCCTCGTCAAATGAATGACAAATAATAATAATTAATTTGTTGATATGTATTTATCAATAAATGTTCCTTAATTTATGCTAACTTTTGGGAAATTTTGCGCATGCCTTTAAAAAAAATACTGTTCCTAACACGTGTGTAAAGTGACTTCCGCACGAGATTGCTATATATTTAGCGTGCGGAAAAGTATCACTTACCGCTCTAACTACTATTGTAAGTTCTGATCTGAAGTAAATTGCTGGCGGCCGGCAACTAGCTTATGGGTGGCCGACTACTACAAAAAAAGAATTTTTAAAATAAAAATTAACAAAGAGTTTTCTCTTAATTGTAATATTTTTTCTGTTAGTACATAAATAGTCACATAGTTGTGCTTTCTTACTATCTCAGAACTAACATCCTATCTTGGAAAACACCTGGGCAACTTATTATCTAATTTGAATGTCCTATAAAATAGCCGACTACTAGCCATGTGACCCTGTTTATTATAAAATTTGTATCTCTATTATTTTCCCGTCTGTATAATAAAATAATATTTCGATTATTTTTTGTATATAAATATTGTATGACGCTTTTTTTCCTCCATGTATACATCATATTTGTTTTACGTTTTAAAAACCACAGGCAATTCTATCCCAAGGATATTCATCTAATATCCTTGACTCTATCCTATGTAACGAAAATAAGAGCACAGTTGCCAGCTACTACCAAAATTATTTACCAGACAAATCCTTTAATTTTAATGAAACCTTCAAGAACAAACAACATTCAATTGAATAAATCAATATAAATAATTGAAATCACATCTAACTTGGCTTATTGTGATTTATTATTGTAAAGAGAAGATATAATGCGAGATCTTTGATTGTCAATATGAAAAACGCTTTGAAGGCGTTCGTGTATAACAAATACATTCCCTATTAAAAGTTAACATTATTGCATTACACACGTTGTACCAGTTTACATTAATTTATATTATCGAGAGTACGAAATCTGATACAAATGTACCCACTCTGGCAACACTGGATTGGAAATTTAGAGTCTCATATCGATATAATATATTATATACCTATCACTCGAATGATACTGATTCAGTCAGCGCCCTCTGATGCCAAATCGGTTCAACCAAATAAGACAGAATTTTTGGCTACCATATTTGAATTACAGCGCTAATTACGCCACTTTTATTTCATTCAGTTCTAGATAAAATAACAATATTTTTGCTGCATTGTCACAAATTTGTCCATAAAATAATGTTATGAAGGGTGTATCATAGTGTATCACGTTTATTTCATTTTAATCTTCATTGCTCAAAATTGGAGATATTTGACAACGTCTGTGAAATTTATTACTAACAAGAAACCCATATAAATTATGATGCACACTACCTTAATAGTTTGACAATCAATATAACACCTTACATCTCCACTAAAATCATTAATAAAAATTAACTGAATGAAAAACGTAAGCCATGTTTTTACGGTCATATTTTCGTTCAATAACGGGCCCTTAAACGCCTTTGGATTTAATGTTTCGTGTATCAATCTTCACAATTTTCGAATCGCGATAATTATTTTTCCCAGTACCCGTATTTTACTGTTAGGTAAGTTGGTACTCTTTGATGGCCTCGGATTTGAAACAACCTGTATAGATTTTAAATTAGAATACCTATTTAAGTTGGCATTTGCAAACATTTTATTGTTAATTTTTCTACCTACTGGTCTCATCTGTAGCTTACTACATTATTACTTTTTGATGTAACTTTCATTTTTCCCTTCATTTTTGCTAGGTACCAGTTCTTTTTATAATTATGTTTAGATTCACCAATTAAATATCCTGATGATATTCCCTTTTTTATTTTAATTCCCACTAAGCGGAATAAGTAAGAATAACAATTATTGCTAGATGTTTTTAAATCACCCTGGTAAGTGAACGTTTATTCGTTTCAATCTCTAGCGGTTTGCATGAACCTCGTATAAGCACGAACACGTGTGCGGCTCCAGGAATTTGTCGAAATCGTCGGCGCGCTTCTGTAAGCTGGACATGAAAGATCCGACGGAGAGTGACCCTTCTTGTCTTGTTAATGTTCGTTGACGAAACCTAGAACGATTTTATCGCTAGTTGAAACAAACTTGATATCATACCTGTTGCAGTAATTGCCCTTGTTCATCTCTAGTTTTATAAAATAAATCCGGTTCTTCATCCATACCGGCTAATTTTGTAATGACCTTATAGCTGTATCCTTGATTCACCAAAAATCTTTGTCTTTTTCTAGAATAATTCATCTCCATAGTATCCTGAGACACTAACGTATAAAAAAACGCATTGTATTCTTCGGCTACAGCATTTTTCTTTGCACGTAAAATTCTACCCAACCTTTGAGCTTCTTGTCGTCGAGAACCACCATGCGATGAAATTTGTATTAAAACATTCGCTTCTGGAAGATCGAAGGAAGTATCGGCGACTTTACTGACAAAAATTGTATTCACCTAAAAGTTAAACTTGGTTTAATATTAAATAGATCAATAATCATTAGTTAAAAAATTCACCTTTGGATTAAATTTAAAGTTTTGCAAAATTTGTATCCTTTCTCCTTGTGAAGTAGGTCCATAAATATAAGGTTTGTTCATTTTAATAGCGTAATGTTTTAAAGCAAACACATTATCGGAGAATACAATTGTTTTATCTCCCCTTCTTTCATGATATCGAATTAAATATTGTGTCGCTCTAAATTTGTTGGGATTCATAACATACAACAGTAGACGTTTACTAGTTTTGCAAACCAGATACTCTCGATAAAATTCAGGAGTCATTGGACACCAAACTTCTGCACATTGAACTCTAGCTATGTAGCCTGAAATTAATATATAAGATTGATTACAAAATATAAAACTCATGATGTCAAAGGAAGCAAAATACCTGGGGATAACATAGGGTAACTTTTTTGGAAGAGGAAGGTGGAGGAAGCAACAAAAAAAGGAATAAATGCGTTCTACCTATTGTTATATGGAGTCGTGGCATAAATGTCTTTCTTTTCTAATAGAGGCCTAGTTTTGTTTGTGCTTCATAAAATGCACTGGCATGATAAGCATGTCAATATCAAGGTACTGAAATAGAGTATACCACACAGGTGGTAATAAAACGTGTATTATGAGTGAATTTCATTATTATCTTTCAAATATAATACTCAAGACCTTGTTCCAGTTTGAGCACACTTGAATGCAAAAAAAAGAGCAAGATAGCCTCATGTTACTTTGTAGAAAATAAGCTAGCACTAAGTCCAGAGATACAAAGGCTAGTGGAATACTGCAGGGTAAATAGACTACCTCTACTTTTAGCATGTTCTGCTACTGTAATCAACACTGTTTTAATCAAACTGTAGTTTTCAAAAAAAGGCAACCATTAGGAATGCACCCTGTTAGCACAAACATCTCTCACAATAAATATCTTAAATCCATTACCTTTTTAATAGAGCAAAACTCAACAGGAACAAATAGAGATACTTTCGAAACACCTACTACAAGGAAATTGGAAAG
Source organism: Galerucella nymphaeae (assembly GCA_963978555.1). Taxonomy (NCBI): domain Eukaryota; kingdom Metazoa; phylum Arthropoda; class Insecta; order Coleoptera; family Chrysomelidae; genus Galerucella; species Galerucella nymphaeae. The sequence goes on along the minus strand of OZ021707.1, from coordinate 17,450,275 downwards.
CTAAATATCTTTAAGAAATTCTGTAAAGACATAGACACTCTCCATAATTCAAAGATTAGCCTGTATACAGTTGGCAGAAGCAAACAAGAGCCCTGGCTGGGCGTGTCAATGTCGCTGTAGTTGTATGTAGTAACAATCAAAGTACAATTATCAAAAACATACATGTCAAATTTCAAAATCTGCACATCCGACATTGTATTTTCGAAATCACTAGAGTACAATTAGAGTACGAAATTGAATGAGTTTTACATGATAATCGGTTTTTTGTATTTATGAATCACTTTCAAAGGGTACACACCATACGAATATCAAGTAAAAATTGAGAGAGAAAAGCATGTTTGTTTTACGGAAGCCCTCTTAAATATTTATTTCATTCTGTTTTTAGTATTTTTTGTTATAGCAGTAACAGAAATACATCATCAGTGCAAATTTCAACTTTCTAACTATCACGGTGACAGATACACAGGCAGCAGAGTTTTTGAATGAATTGATGAATGTTTTAATGAGCCTTAGTAATAGGATCCATCTTTTACCCTATGGGTACAAAATCATAAGAAAGAAAGAACGTAAGATACAACACTGTCAATAATAGAATGCTATAGTCTTCTTAGAGCAGCAATATCATAAGAATTGAATATGTTTTCATTAAAAAATGTATCAACTTACCTCTTTTTTGCAGTTCCAGCCAATTGGCTTCATACAGTTTAGGTCCAATCAAAAAATTCAGATCAGCTATTTTGTCATCTTCTCTAAGTAATGTAGCAGTTAATCCCAATTTGCAGTGAGATTGTACTATTGTTAGAACTCTTCTAAACATTTTAGCAGGGATAGTATGGACTTCATCTAAAATCATGATTCCCCATTCTTGTTCCTGTAGCCATTTCATGGTTTGTTCAGCTTCCCATGATCTACGTTGAGTGTGAGTAATCATTGAATATGTTGTTACTAAAACACTGCACCCCTAGAATTGTAACAAAAGTATGAAATAACACCAACAAAAATTACTGATCCTTACCATTGGTTTATCTTTAGCCTCAGAAGTAAATCTACATATCATGCTGTCATCAGCAGTAGACCACATTTTAAATTGTTGTTTCCACTGTTCAACAGATACACCTGAGTTGCATAATACCAATGCTCTTTTTCTTACTGTACAACAGGCTGTTACTCCTACTAAAGATTTTCCAGCACCACAAGGTAAGACTATAACACCAGACCTAGCTCTTCCATTTCCAAACATCTTCCTTAAGGCTTTCTCTTGATAAGGCCTTAGAACTGCTGAGGGACGCAGATCTACGTTTATGTCCGGATTGACAGTATCATTTCTACAATATTGATGTTATTTCACCAAATTTCATGACAATTGAAACTTTACAAACCTAAAATCATATTCAGCCAACAAAGGATATTCCAATTCAATACATCTCTTTTGAATAATTTCTATTTTTTCTTGGTTAACCTCAAATGACACAGTTTCCAAAGAAGCATCTTCCTCATCTTCCCCTTCATCAATTTTTTCATAAAAACTAGTGATATCATCAGGAACAGAGGATCCTTCAGTATTGGCCTCTGCTGATGTACTAGGCTTAGCTCCAAAAGTTGGTGCTACTTTCTTTTCTTGAACCTACAAGAAATGGGCGGGTTTTGTTAATTCAAGAACATCTCTCTTCATCCAACATTTTGAATTAAAGCATAATTTCCTCATTTGCTCACAATTTCAATTTATAAATTTAAAAAAAGTACGAAAAATAAAATTTGCTTAGCATAAACTAGGAGAACATACCTTAAAAATAAACTTACCTGTTTAATAAACTCTTCACTTTCATTTTCAGCATTTCTCCGCAATCTACATTCCTGTATGACAGGATCTTTCAATAATTTTTGTAAAATATCAGGATGGGGACTCTCAACAAAATGTTTGTTATGTTTTAAAACTAATTTAACTTTACCATATGATAAAGTACATAACTTAATGAATTCTATAATACCATCTGGTACACTAGTTTTACTTAATCTTTTCAAATACTCAACTATATCATTTGTTTGTAGACCAACACTAACTGCAGCATATAATGAATAAGCTGTTAGTTTGTATTCATGAATGAATTCTGGACGACAGACAGGCTCTGAAATAGCTATCAAGAAATCATGTGCATGTTTATAAACAGCAGAGAATGATTCTAGAAATATGTGACCATTTGGAGCCACCCACAGAGGTCTTGAGGAATTATCAGGTTTTAAAATCATCTGGGAACGATAATCTTTGGCTCCAAATTCGTCTTCTTGACAGGATTGATCATTTTTTTCTGCATCCCGAGCTGCCGCTCCGGGAACATCAGCTTCTGTGACTTCTGTATCATTGGTATCATCTTCTTCATAAGTCCAATCATCGTTATCCTCTTTTTTGCGTTTTTTATTCACTTTATTTTCAGACTTGTTATAATTTGACCGCTTAGGAGGTCCCATTATTCACGTTTATAAAAGTTGCAAACTATATTTGCTGTAAAAAATATCAGAATTTTATAGATTAAAATATACTTACGCTTTAAGTAAAATGGACATTTTGAGCTTACAATTGGTTGTATGTGGTTTGTGGCTTACAATCAGAACTAATTGTTTGCTTCTTGCTGTTGCTTTGCTTAATGTCAATATATATATCCTTTATCTATGATGTCAATGAATACAACCAACCAACAACAACATAGAGAGAGAGAGAAATATAATATACTTTGAATATAAAACAGTTTATATTCAAAGATAATATAGGTGGCCAATCTAGGAACTTGTAAGTCCTGATCTGTCACTAGTTATGTCAGACGACTGACCAGTCAAAAAACGCACATAACCTAAAAAATAAATTTCAAAATGAAATTTTCATTTTTGTCAAAACATGTCATCCAAATTAAAGTTATACCTAGGTAGAAAGGTAGTTTTTCAATTTTGTTTGTATCAAATTTATTCATAAAAATCCTCAATTTTTAGGTAATAGACTCGCTTCATAAAACTACAAGAATTACTCCTTTGGAACTTCAGCCCTTAATAGAAATTGGAAATACTAATGAAAATGATAAAATAGAATTGAGTTTACCTGTAAATGTACTAGAAGCCCAATTGGGTGTTACAAATGTTACAGAAATTTTGAAAATAGAACCTGATGACATTATTAAGAACATTCAACTTGTAAGAGATCGTGCTAATAGGAAAATTGCATTTGAGATAGACCGATTTATATTTGTTAAAGATGTTATGGAAAATTGCTCGTTACCTGATCTCAATTTTAAACCTAGAAATGTGTTAGTTGAATACAGTTCACCAAATATTGCAAAACCTTTTCATTTTGGGCATTTAAGATCAACTATCATAGGAAATTTCATAGGAAATTTAAATGATTTCATAGGAAATAAGGTAACAAAACTGAATTATTTAGGAAATTGGGGCACACAGTATGGCTTTGTTAAGTTGGGTGTCAATGATTTAAAATATAGTATCCAGGATATTGAAAAAAATCCTCTGCCATTGTTATATCAATGTTATGTGCATGCTAATCAATTGGCAGAAAAAAATCCTACCTATTCAGAAAAGGCCAAAAGTATATTTGCAAAATTAGAAGGTGGATCAGAAGAGGAATTGAAATATTGGCAACATTTTACAGAATTTTCAAAATTGGATTTAATTGAGACTTACAAAAGATTGGGTATAACTTTTGATGTTTATAATTTTGAGTCTGACTATAATGCTCAACAAATTAAAGATGTCTTAGCTGTATTGAGGAAAAAAAATATAATTCACAAGGATAAAGATGGAAAAGAGACAGCACTTATAGGTAAATAGTTTTGAAATATTTTTTCTCAGATTTTCATAGTGCCTTCGAAACCATATACAATAACAAAATTTTCTCAATTATTGGAAAAAATTCAGTAATAAAGTTTTTCAGATTGCAGTGTATTTGTGGTCCCAAAATTATATAAATAATAAATTTCAGAGAACAAAAATGAATGGAGTCGGCTCTGAAGAAATATCTGTTCAGGTGTTCCACAGAGTAGTCTTCTGTTAACTTTGTTATTTATCTTGTACTTACATTAATTATATATAGTTCACACAATAGCCTTCTTGGTGTGCGTCATCATTTGTGAAGTATATCTATATTATAACAATAAGTTTAATATTCACTTTTCATAAATAATAATTGACCATAAACTATGGCGTGCCGTTTTGGTATTTGATAACATAGTTTTAAAAATAAAAATATCTCTTTCAAAAATGTTTATTCCATAATTATTCTGTTGATGAATTAAAATTTTGTATTTCATAATTCATTATAAAAAACATAATAATGATGTTTGTCCACGACCACCTAATAATAAGCCGATATTTTACCTCCTAACAAAAGGTATATGGTACCCATATATCAACTGTCGTGAATTATGAACCATAATACACTACAGTGTATTATGAACTAGAGATGGGGGTACCTACAATATGAAATAAACTATTAAATCTGTGTATTTTGTTCAGGAAATTTGTTTCTGACATATATCGTATCGATAAAATATTGTAATTTTTAGTATTGATACTTTTCATAGCGATATTTTCTAATATTAAGTATTATAAAACAATATATTTGTAACGGTACGTTGTATTGATACTTTCTACAGTATCGCCCATCTTTATATGTCAAATTATATTTTTATGTAGCTGTCAGAACATTTTGAGGTTAGTATAATACCAAATCGTTACTGACTTTTATTTAATAAAGAAATCAAGTGTTGTGGACAAAGTATAGTATTCTACTCGAAATTTATGGCCATAATTCACTTGGGTGACTTGCGCCTCTCGCCTGCGGCTCGTGACGCAAACGTCACCCATCGTGAATTATGGCTATCATAAATTGCTCGTTTAATAATATACTATTGTCCACGACCACCTAATAATAAGTCAATATTTCACCTCCTAACAAAAGGTATATGGTACCCATATATCAACTGTCATGAATTATGGTTCATAATACACGGTAGTGTATTATGGTTCATAATTCACGACTAGAGATGGGTACAATATGAAATAATCTGTGTATTTTGTTCAGGAAATTTGTTTCTGACATATTTCATATCGATAAAATTTTGTAATTTTTAGTATTGATACTTTTCTTAACGATATTTCCTAATATTAAGTATTTTAAAACAATATATTTATAACGTTGTATTGATACTTTCTACAGTATCGCCCATCTCTATATATGTCAAATTATTTTATGTAGCTGCCACAACATTTTGAGGTTAGTAATATGCTAAATCGTTACTGACTTCTATTTAATAAAGAAATTATGTGTCGTTGACAAAGTATAGTATTCTACTGGCATTTTATGGCCATAATTCACTCCGGTGACTTGCGCCCCTCGCCTGTGGCTCGTGACGCAAACGTCACCCATCGTGAATTATGGCTATCATAAATTGCTCGTTTAAAAATATACTAATTTATTATCCTTTTTCTTTGACTCTAGAAGTAGTGCTGCCAGTAAAACATTTACTATCCGACTTTAGGTACTATTACTGCAGGATAGGCAACCTCAATACATAATGGAATTTGAATTTCTATTATGTTTTCCATAATTTTTATTCGTGAATTTCTATTATGTATTTAATAATTTTAAATCGGCAATTTCTATTATGTTTTTCATAATGGAAATTCCTGTATTATTATTAAGGAAAACATAATTTCAATTCTAGAACAGAATAATTACGGAATATAAATTTTTAAAAGCAGAGATAATATATTTTCTTTCTCTTTTAATACGATGTTATCAAATATCAAAACGGCACGCCATAATAAACGCAAAGTACAGACCTGACGAACTCAGTGTTTTTTGAACGATGGATAGGTCGCACTTGCGCGTAATCTAAACAACCAATCAAATTTTTTAAGTCAAAGATGAGAGATGACCTTTAAACAGTTCTTTATTTTGATTAGTTTTTATCACAGACGTGCATTTTTTCCATTTATTTCAACGTAATTAATAATCGATGACGCACACCAAAAAAAATATTGAATGAACCATATGAACAAACCCATGCGTTCCCAAGTTCTTCTTGTCATTAGTGTGGTTTCCGATCTTGTGCTACTTTTTCCAGTTGTTTGGTCCATGTTATTCTCGAGTCAATAATCACTCCGAGATATTTACAATCACTGGATTTTCCGTACCTTGAAGGTATAGTGGTCCCAATCCCACCAGGTTCCTTCTTTTGGTGGAAAGCACTATGTTTGATTTGGTGTGACTTTAGTATTGAATTTGCCTTGTGATAGGATGACTAGATCATCCAAAACGAATCCGAGATATTACGTCAAGCAACCAATTCAAAAAAACCTTGAAAACTTTTTTATCGCCAACCGTCAGTAAAGCCGTCAATTATCAGATTGATTTCTGGAAGTAAACAAATAGTTTACCTTATCCTGTACCAATAATGTACTTTATCTGGCTTGCGGCAGGTAAGGTGACATGAGTCAGGTAAAGTGACATATGCGTCAGGTAAAGTGACATATGCGTCAGGTAAAGTGACATATGCGTCAGGTAAAGTATTTTGACTTTGACATTACTCGAAAATTATTATCTGTCAGTGTTTACTTCGTCTCAATAAAATGCAATGAAATAGATGGTTCATACAACATACAACAGCCTTTTTGTTGTGCGTCATCGTTTGTTAATATCTTTCTAACACATTACGTGGAAAGAAATGGAAAAAAAGTCAGGTCTTTGATTAATCCTAATCAAAATATCGCAATAATGGACCGTTCAAATGTATTACAAACGTTAACCCTAATCACTGACTAAAATTTGATTGGTTGTTGATCAAATTGCGCGCAAGCGCAGTCTATTAATTGGTCGTTAAAAACACAATGATACGTTACTTTCGTAGCGGTAATATGTCTGTCGTCTTTTTCTATTGTCCCACTGACAGTTCTTGTCAGGTCTGTACTTTGTTTACGGTCAATTATTATTTATTAAAAGTGAATATTAATCTTATTGTTTTATTTATTTGCATTATACAAAAATATACCTAGATACACGGAAAACATCACCATTTTGAAAAAAGTTCTCAAGTATTTTCAGTTAAAAAAAGAAGCTGGTAACTAATTTCATAGCCTTGTCGAATTTTGCTGAATGCGATCCTGATGATTTTATTTATCAAATTTAAGGTTAGATATGTGTCAAAATAGCGAATAAAATAAACGACATACTCAAAACCCGAATATACGTCACAAACGATGACGCACACCAAAAAGGCTGTTGTATGAACCATACCTCAGTTTCTTATATTCCGAATTCTGAACAGTTGGCGATAAAATTTTGTATGCACCACGTCAGTAAAGTGTCTTTATCGGATTCGTCTGTTATTCGCCTCGCTCGCTTCTCTCGCTCGTCGAATAATTTCAGACTCGTCCAATAATGAATCACTGCCTTGGTACATAAATAACTATTAATAACTGCAGAACCTCATAATATAAATGATATCAACAAAACTATCTTTCTGTTTTGACTTTTTGAATATTCTTTTTTTTTTCATCACTTATAACAGTACCTGAATCTAACATCTTTATAAAAATTTTTTAATTCAAATTTTCGATAGGTACTAAGTGTTTGTTTTTGTAATGTGTATTTGTATATATTATTTTTTTATATTCTTATGTGCAATTGTATTTTCACAAGCAACGTGTTGACATGTATTATACAATGTAAATTGTTCCTGGCACGCAATAAATATCTATCTATATCTATCATATCCTAAGACATAATGTTCGTTTTGGGTCTCCTTATCAGTTCTTTACAAGGTTGCATATTAGAGGCGACAGGACACACCCTCTAGATATATGGTCTTTGACTCTGTTCGACACTAAGTGTTGTTCTGTATCTAGTGGTTCATCACTTTTTGCATTCTGGGAAACGTACTACAAGAAGTTCCACCAAAGCTTTCTTCCCGTGCATCTCTTGTATCCAAAGAGTTAATTCTCCTTTGAGGGTCTTTGGAGTTGATCTTATGACTTATGAGCACATTCAAAGGTCTGTTCTACCTATTCATACTCCTTTCTCCATAAGTCAAGTCTCTCTAGCAATTTTTGAATCTTAGTTATATGACGTCAGAGTTTCGCTGTATTCGGTCTCCTCCCCGACTTTGCTTACCTTGTTGAAGAGCTTTCTTACTTCTGCCCTCGAAGCTGCAATGTCACTGTTCCACCATGGCACATTCCTGTTGGTTTTCCTTATAGTTTCGGGAGTTACAATTAAATGTAGACGCAATAGTAAATGCTCGGCAGCTCTGCATGCTGTTTCTTACCGTCATTTCCAACCTTTGGGTTCCGAGGCCTAGATCATCCTGTATAATGCTCAAGGGTATAAAAATTCCACTCAACTGTCGGCTATTTTTCCAGTAATCTACCAGTTGATCCTTTTATTAATAAAAACTAATGTACCATTGAGTTAGATACTATATTTTGCTCTAAGACAAATCTTGATCATATTTCAATATAGTAATCGGCGGAATAGAAAAGTATATATTAGTAATAGAATTTGTTTATTTAGATCTCTTAGCTAGGCACCACCACGTTTCGGACACACAATACTTCAAATGTATTACCCATAAGAACTGACGTACTAGATCCGTTTTTCTTTGAACTTAACCACACAAACCGGGTTAACAATAAATACCTAAACAATTCCTTGGCTTATATTCCAAACCATGAAGTTACAATTAACCAACCACACAAACCAGCTCACATATGAAATTGAAATTGTAGAATAATTTGCTCTTTTGTGAATTAACGAATGTTTCTAATTTTTGCACTAATATGCTTTGTTTGGGTCAGTCAATATAAGTCCCACCAAATCAAACATAGTACCTACCCTATACCAAGAGAAGGGACTTGACGGGATTGGGACTACTATCCCTTCAAGGTACGGAAAGACCAATGGTTATGGATGTTAAATATCTCGGGGTGATTATTGACTCGAGATAAACATGGACTAAACAAATGGAAAAAGTAGCAGCAATATCGGAAACCACATTAATGATGGCAAGACGAACTTGTGGGAAAACATGGGTGTTGATTTCGCTAATGATACACTGGATATACAGTGTAGTGGTTAAACCCATAATAACATATGCGTATTTGGTCTGGTGGACAAAAACGACACAAAAGAATGCAATGATGAGACTAGGCAAGGAGCAAAGACTTGCTTGTCTCAGTATTGCAGGGTGCATGAGAAGCACGCCAACGGCAGCTCTAGAAGCCTTATTTGTCCTTCCTCCATTACACCTCGTGATAATGGGGGAAGCAAGGATGGGACTATTTAGGCAGCAAAGTAACCTGAGCAACAAAATAGTTAAATCAGGACACATATCCGTTAAAGAGGTCCACTAAACTTATCCCAAGTCCTAAATATAAGGTAGACCTCACAGAAAGGACTGGCAGGACTCAAGCAGACTGAAATTTCCCCGAGGAGAGACCTGGTACACAGACTAGGGAAGGAACAGGAGCAGGGGTGTATAGTGAAATAAGAAACACAAGATGCTCCTTCTCACTAGGAAAAGATGGGTACAAAGCCAACATAGACTTCATTGGAGAAATACTCCAAAGCAGGTACACAGTAAAACCTTCATAGGTGACACATGTGTAAAGCGGGCCGAAGAACTACTGAATATCAGTAACAATAAGCTAAGAATTATTACAGATTATCTAACGGGTCATACCCCGGTAAAAGATCACCTGCATAAAATAGGGTTATATAACGGGGACCTCAGCTGCAGACTGTGGCATGGAGACCGAGACCGTGACCCATATCTTGTTTGACTGTGAGGCAATGGAGTCGAGGAGATGGGCAAGGGTCAGTCTAAAATTCATAATTTGAAGAAAATATGGAAATTCCTCGATTTCTTCTGTTTTACTGTAAATCGAATTATTTTAATTGTAAAGTATGATTACTTATTAAATGAAAATTTTCAATTTTTATATGTTGATAGGTAACCGAAACGTTACAGTGGTAAAAAGTGATGGAACGACATTGTACCTGACAAGGGATGTAGCTGCAGCACTGGATAGGTTCAAAAAATATAATTTTGATAAAATGTATTATGTGGTAGACAGCAGTCAAAGCGATCATTTTTATGCTTTGAAGAATATTTTATATAAGATGGATTTGCCGTGGGCAAATAGAATCACTCATGTTAAATTTGGAAGAATATTAGGTATGAGTACAAGAAAAGGAAGTGCCATTTTTTTAAAAGATATTCTAGATGAATGCCGAGATAGGATGATCAAAAAACAAATTGAGTCACCAAGTAAGTTCTACAGGTATTAAGTTCATGTTTATTATTTATTTTTTTCCAATATGATTTTCTGATATAAACATATAACAAATATATTTATAGTCAAAAACATTAAAATTATGATAACTCCTCAACAAAGTTTAAAAAGTCATTACTAAAATTAATTCCAAAATATATTAACAACCACTTGATCCATTACACTTTTGAACGGGGGTTGGTTAACGACTGGTTATAAAAGTGTGTTGATGAGTGCCATTAACAATCGAGATAATTTAATATTCGAGATTGTTAATTGGCCTTTTGATACTCTTGTTAGTTACAAAGCTTTTCCGTCGACTTTATAAGTTGTATTCGTTTTTCTCAATATTTATTTGTTTCATAGGTAAGTACTGTCAAAAATAAATAATGACATTGAAATGTATGTTTGGTTGTCTACACATAGGAAGTCTCTTCATTACTGAAAACTGTAACGCCGTTAGTGGTAGTTGCAGATTTTTCCACATATATATTAGCGCTGACATCCTAACCTGACAACTACCTGGCAAACACTGACCACAGTGACAAATGCAACCAAAGTTTTGAGACGTGTTTCGTAAGTTGTCCAGTTTTTGTTTTTGAAAACTATTTTGCTGATTTGTGTGTGTGTGTTGAGTAGTTGGTTTTTATTGTTTATAGTGGGACTTTTACTTTAAGTGACAATGTCGAGAATATGTAATACTGAAATGTGAGGTGCACCCAGTAAGCTTTATCTTCATTCGAAAACATGTTTCATTATAGAAAGTGACAGAAGTAGTTATTCTTCCATACAGCTTTGAACTTCCCAGCATTGTTGTTGAATTTTTCTTCATATTGATCATTAAAAATATCTAAATAAACGTTCCATTCATTGTATACTTTTTTTAATCAATAAAATATATAAACTTAATGATTATTGCTTTATTTTTCCCAATTCAGGCGTCATATATGGTCCATTTTTTGACATTTCATTTAATATTCCTTCCATTTTTGATAGTTCTGACAGATAAATACAATTAATTTGGTCATCGCATTCAATCTGGTAACTTTTAGTCGTGTGGGTAAGGCTTTTTAAATTACTGCTCCTGGGGGCTTATTTTCGTTTCAATCGAATTTGATTCGAATGCGACTTTACGTCAAATTTTCGAATGAAATGCAAAAAGTGTATTTTTCTACTTTCCACACCAATATGTCAAATAAATGATAAACTGGTATTGTCAGAGAACTTTCAGTGCATTTCTAAAATTATTATGCTCGTGTATAAGTGAATCCTCACGCTCGTAGAAAAACCATTGTACCTAACACTTGCGAAAAATGTTTTTCCGCACTTGTTAGGTAAATAGCTATTACGTGTAATAGAAATTGGTCCGTATGCGAAATTTTTCAATCGATTTATTTCGACTGGGTTGGAACCAATCGAATTTAAAATTCGTGCTCGAATTTGAGTTTTAAGCATACGCAAAAGCGATTATCTGACTTTTCAGACTTTCAATTTTGACTTTTACTTTGGTAAGGTTATGATTGTTGTTTGTTGATATTATAATTTTGATATATGTTATATATTAATAATGGATAATGCGATAATTAATTTGGCGGCTATAGGAGCACTTGAAGAGGCCGAAAACTTGGCACAACACGGCCGGGTATTAAACGAGCAAATTGACCCGTTTGAAAGTATTGAAGAAAATAAATTTATAAAAATTTATAGATTAAACAAGGCAACAGCCGAGCATGTTATTAATTTGGTGTCCCCATATATTGAGGAACCAGAAGACCATTTGGTTTAAGTTTACCGCTTCTTTGCTTTTCCATTTTTAAAAATGTATATTTTGCTAATTGTTGAAACTGACACTTCAAAGCTTCAAACTTTAAACACAAGACAGGAATATTGCAGGGTTATTAGAACTCTACAGTTGGTATGGTATAAATTGCGTCGTTGTCACGTATTATGGTCCTTCGAATTTCAATTCCGCATACGAATTTTAATTCGATGACTTCTCGAAAATACGTTGGGCCAATATCCATCGAATTGTTTCATTCGAACACGAAAGATTTCGACTGAGAACGAAAATACACCCCCTGTTATTAAATGAACTTTAATGGCTACTAAGAGCGAACTTACATCATGCTAAGCAAATCATATTACTATTCATAATTACGCTTTATGCTATTAGTTATAGGTTTGTTCCAACCGCAGTCAGAAACCGTCAGAAACGATCAGAGAATAGTCGACCATTGCAATCAGTGATAGGAATTACGCGGAAATAACTCGTTGTTTGCTATGACCAGTTATTCTCTGATTGTTTCTGACGGTTTCTGACTGCGGTTGGAACAAACCTTATATTGACATGTCCCGCAGCGCAGTGAGTAAAGGCGCCGCATTAGGTTATTTTCGTTCTGTAAATGCCGGGTTCGAGTCCCGGTTAGTACATTTTTTTTATATTTATTTTCAAATCAAATTTCTTCATAGAAAAAATAGTGTATGCAACTTTCATGTAATGCTTGTGTTAACCATCATTACATGATCTTTGCATAACATACTAATATTTCTATTTTGAATGAACATTCATCTCTTGTGATTACGAAACACGTGAAAATCCTTTAGATTTTCGATGTTTTTTTAATAATTTTGCATTTAAAACGCGGAATAAGTGCATATTCATTTATTTTGCAAATAATAAATTACATTCAAATACTAAGTTATAAAACTAACATCGTATTAATGATAGAAACAAACAAATTCAATTCTTACTCATACTATTGCTTAGACGTATCCAACTTTTTTAGTAACATTTCTCGATATTGTGAAATTTAAAGGTACTTTAACCTTGAGTGAAACTATAATGTTTTTTGACCACCTATAATACGACTAAAATATAGACATTTGAATAACTTTTTTTCCTAAAATTGATAATAAAAAAGTTTTTCATATGATTCCAACTTAGTGGGACATATTGTATATTACGGTTTAGAATATAGTAATAGTAATCTATTATTATAAAAAGAGAGCTGTTTTTATAAAACATGTAAAAATTGATTCTTTCTACGACAACCTCGATAAATGTCCATTTTATAACCGTAATTACAAAAATTGATGAAATGTCAGCAGATCTTTTCTGTCAAAGTTTCAGTAGGTAACGATTTCATAGTTGTTTTCTAAACGTGAACGATATGTTGTCATAGAAAAAGTATAGTATGCAAGTCGCAACAAAATGGGTATCATTTTGTGCTCTTTGCATAATATACTATTTTCAACAACCCAATATAAAAAGTCATTTTGTAATAGAATACTTTCAGCGAAAACGTGATTTCCGTCACCAGTGACAGAAAGTGTCATAACGTTAACTTTCGTCTCTAGTGACGAAAGTTGAATTTATATTTTCAATTATTTGCCGCCCTCGTATATAATGTTTTGACGACTTTTTCTTATTAATAAACAAAGATATGAATCATTTCCTTAATAAGAATCCATTTTTTTGCTTTTGATTAATTAAAAACCAAAAGAGAATTGTGAAAATACCATGGACGTTTTCGGTCTCATCTAAACAAAATAGGTATATTCAACATACCTTTTAGTGTACATCAATAGCTGATCTTAACCATATTTTCTTTGCATGTGAAGATCGACTGACAGAAAGAACAGAACTTTATAATTCTCTCATAGCATACAACTTTCCCATGCCTGTTAATTCATGTTCACTTCTGGCAAAAAACGAAAAGGCTATTTTTGACCTACTTATACGGTTTATTAATGATGCTAAACTGGAAATATGGACTTTTCCTTCAGATTAATAATATCTAGATATTTAATATCTAGACCTTCTATACTCCATGTGGTTAATGGACACCATCCGAGACCATTTCTCTCTCACACACACACAAAAATGCCGTGAGATTTAAAACCAATTTCTATTGTTGCCATGTTTCATAAGTTTAACACTCGGTTCGACATCTCTCTTTAATTGTTTAAACTGAAAGCATTGTTAGTTTTTTAAGTAAGTTATCATGATTTTCCGAATCGGAAAATGATTTAGATTTTCCAAATACACCACCAGAAATACCAAATCAATCTGAGCAGACCTCTGTGGATTTATTACCATTAAAATCCAAAAAGATATATGAAGAAATATATGAAAAATTCATGGATTGAAGAGTTAACAATCATGATAATTCATTTTCCTAAAATGTGCTGCTTGTCTATTTTTAGTATATTATGATATAAACAGTGTTGCAGAAAAAGTATAGTGTTTCACTCGTCGAAAACATTTTTTGAAGCTCGTGAACATTAACAGCCTCGGCAAGTAAACTGTTCTACTCGCTTCAAAAAATGTTACTTTCGTCACACGTAAAACAATATACTATTTTCGATTTTAGCTACAAAAGCCTCAATTGAAAATGGTGATGCAGCAGATATTTTAGGAGTTTCCTGTATTATTATAAACGACTTGAAAAGGCGGAGACAAAAGGACTATGAATTTGTGTGGGAACAAGCCTTGCAGGTTGGTCAAATCAATAATTACCGATTACATATTTATTGACTTTCAGCAAACAATTAATTTGATGCATTTTCAGGCACAAGGAGACACTGGTATAAAACTTCAATATGTACATTGTCGTCTGTACAACTTAGAAACTAATTCTGGAGTTGTTCCAGCGAAGGAGTGTGTTCCAGAAATGTTGCTGGATCCTGAAGCGGTGGCACTAACCAAAGAACTAGCTAAATTCCATGATATTTTGTATAGAGCTAATGAACAATTGGAAGCTTACGTTTTAGTTAACTACCTTTTTCAATTGTGGTAAGTGTTTGCATACCCTAAATGTAAATATATTTGCTCTAATTATACGCTTTGTCCACGACTACCTAATAATAAGTCAATATTTTACCTCCTTACAAAAGGTATATGGTACCCTTATATCTACTAGAGTGAATTATGGTTCATAATACACTGACTAGATTTGGCGGTACAATATGAAATAAACTATGTATTAAATCTGTATTTTGTTCAGGAAATTTGTTTCTGAAATATATATCGATAAAATATTTGTTCAGATCCTCTGGTTTTTAGGATCCAAACAATAAAGTTTCACGAACTTGTCGTGATTTACACGAAACTCTCGATTGAGAGAATGTGTGTCTAGAATGAAATAAAGATTGGAGAATCTTTAAAACATATATTTGGGTACCAGAATCAAAAAACTAACAGCCTTATTCATAGTCATATTTAGTGGCTACTAACACACCACTAACATCCCACTAAAGAAATTCGTATTCATAGACGTATTTAGTGGCTACTAAGATCTTACTAATTTTAGTGGGCAATACATTTCTTAGGCCCGATTTTATAAGCTCGAGTTAACCCTGCCCCGAGAGTTATCCCATTGACCGTCAATGGGATAACTCTCGGGGCAGGGTTAACCCGAGCTTATAAAACCGGGCATTAGTGGCGTTACAACGGGTATTTAAGTTACTTTTATACCTAACCTAAAAAGTCAACAAACGTCAAGCACGTAAAATCGAGCGTTCACTTCGTATTTATTACTGTATTATACCTATCTTTTACATTTGTAATTTGTAAAATATGGAAATAATTCCTCATGTAAGTATATATTTTGATTGGATATTTAATCAGTTAATATAAATATAAGGGCATAACAAAAAAAAGACAGAGTGAGAAATGAGGTGATTAGAAAGGAATTGGAGGTCGAGCCGATCATAAATAGTATAGAACGTCAGCAACTAAAGTGGTTTGGACATATGGTAAGAATGGACAACTCGAGACAAGTCAAGTTAATATGGCAAACCAAACCAAAGAATAAAAGATCTAGAGGCAGGCCTAGAAGGAAATGGGATGATGTAATAGCTGGTATCCTAAAGAAAAATAACAAGAGCTGGAAAGAAGGAAAAGAAATAGCACAAAATAAAAGAAACTGGGTGAAATTTGTATATGAAAACAACTAAAATTACTTGAGTGCAAAAACCTTGTCGGAACAGAACACCGTAACACCTTAGGGTATATTACGGTTAATGATTATATATATATATATATAATATAAATTTCTTCTAGAGAAAAAGACCCCGTTCACAAAATTGGGACAATTATCAAAAGGATCTATTTATTGAATTTTTAAAAGGCGAGATCCCCATTATCGAGAACAAAACCTCTATTTTGCAGTATATAATTCGTTGTAATGTTATGTATAATTACAACTGCAACTGTAGCTGCTTTTATTGTATCCAAATTTATGTTTATCCCATTAAAAAAACATCTAAATTTATTTTCATTATCACACCAAACACTCTTTCAATACTGTTTCGAGTAGATATGTGTGCCCTATTATATCTTTCTTCTGCCTCATTTCTTGGATTCAATAATGGCGTTTTTGTAAAAAACTGTTTATCATTATAAACAACCAAAGGATTTTGCTTTTCCAAGTAAACTTTCGGATTTCGGATCAATACCTAATCTAACAACCACTTCTTCAGATTCTTGGCCTCTTGCTTTGCGGCATCCGGCCATCCAACAACCAACATCTCAAATACAAAATAAAATTTCCATTGTTGCCGCATTCATTTTTCTGCTAATATTATTTTAACTAGTGGGAACAAAATATGCGACTATGAATAGGAAACGTTAGTGGCTTGTTAGTATGATGTTGGTGGCCACTAACTAGTGGTGTTTTAACATTATTTTAAGTAAACGACTATGAATAAGGCTGTAAGACTCTGGCAAAATAATAGGAACAATACTTAAAATATTATTTTTTGACACTGACACTTACAGGAGAATGATATCCTGATTTTTTACAAAATATAACACACTAAAACTTAACAGGTTTTGTCTATATCTAAACTAAACTACTCAACATTTTTGAAACATATTACATGAAATGTTAAATGATCAATCTAAAAGTGGTTGCAAGTTCGGTTGCTATTACACCTTGAGAAAATGTTTTTAATTTAGTTTAAAGAGATTTGAACATAACTACCCCCCCGTTGAACGAATCGCGTTCAATAAGCAAGGGTAAAATAAGGAGAAGCAAAATAAAACTAAAAGCTAGTGAGGAGAGTCTGTTGTAGGATTAAAAACAAAATCGAATAAAATACTAAGAGTAGAAACTAATTACGGAATTACACTATGTACAATGTTATTGTCTTCCTGGTCAAATGGCAAAAGACAAAGTTTGGTGATTGGACGTGTGAAAAGTCCGCTGCTAGTGCGTATTTTGACTGCTCTGACCTTGTTGTCAGATCCAGGAAATACTTCCATTACTCTGGCTCTTGGCCAGCTAAGAGGGGGAACATTGTCCTCCTTTAAAAGAACGAGATCGTTGACCTGAAGATTGCGAGAAGGAAGTAGCCACTTAGGTCTGTGCTGTAAAGTATTTAGATATTCAACCGACCATCTCTTCCAAAATGATTGTTGAATGCGAGAACATTTTTGAAATAAATTTAGTCTGTTTTCGGGGACGTGTGCGAGATCCTTTTCAGGATATGCAGTAAGGCTTGTTCCTAAGCAAAGCAAAGCATATATAGGTCGAGAATTTAGGATTGCCTCAATTTGACCAAGCACAGTACTGAGTTCTTCGAAAGTGAGGTGAGCATTGCCAATGGTTCTTTTCAAATGGTTTTTAGTACTTTTAATTGAGCTCTCCCAAATTCCACCCCAGTTCGGACTAAGTGGTGGGATGAATTTCCAGGTAATTTGATTCTCTGAGGCGAATGTTTCAACAGAATCTCTTACTGTAGTGTTTTTAAAATAATTATATAATTCGCGAAGTTCATTTCTGGACCCACAAAAATTGGTTGCATTATCGCTGTAAATCACTGAAGGGTTTCCACGGCGTGAGATAAATCGTTTAAGGGTTAGAAGGAATGATTCTGTCGAAAGAGATGTGACAAGCTCTAAATGTATGGCCTTGGTAGCCATACATACAAAAAGAGCAATATAACATTTTTGTAAAGTGGCCTTTCGCAAGAGAGACGTTTTGATTAAAAGAGGCCCTCCAAAATCTACACCCACCTTCTGAAAAGGTCTAGTGAAGGTAATTCTGTCCTTGGGTAAATTTCCCATAATTTGTTGAACCGGTTGTAATTGAAATCTAAAACAATTATTGCAGTTTCTAATGATTCTCTTGATTTCCCGAGATGAGTTGAGAGGCCAAAACTGCAGTCTAATATTTGCGAGTACCGTCTGGGCTCCAGCGTGGCCTAGGCGGTTGTGTTCGTGAGTTAAAAGTAATTTAACAACGTGATTTTTCGAGGGTAGCAATATAGGGTGTTTTTGTTCTTCTGGTATGTCTGCGTTGGTGAGGCGACCACCAACACATAAAAATCCATCCTTGTTTAAAAATGGTTTGAGTGACCAGATATTTTTATTCGAGAGACGTTTCCCAGCCTTAAGTTCACTAATTTTGTTTGAAAAATGTATAAATTGCAAATTCTTAAAGATTTGATCAATGGCAGATTTAATTTCGTCAACATTTAACGGGCCTAATTTTTTGTCTTCAGGGTTTCTACAATTATAAAAGAATCTATTACAGTATGCAACGGTGTGAGTGAGTCTGGAATATTTTGAAAATTTTAAAAACAAATTTTCCCAGAAAATAACAATAGGGTTTGGAATATTTGTAACAGCATTCAGATTTACCTTTTTCTGTTCAGGTAAATTGCTCAAATTTAATTTTTTGTCAAAATTATCGAGATTAATCGAGGGGTCTAATAACCAGGCAGGACCGTGCCACCATAGTTGAGAATTTAAAATATCGTGGGCCAATAATCCTCGAGAAAGTGGATCAGCAGCATTATCTGTCGAACTGACATGACGCCACTGCCATTTTGCAGATAATTCTTGAATCTGTGACACTCGATTAGCTACAAATATAGACCAGCGTGAAGGATGTGAGTTTATCCAGCAAAGGGCAATTTGTGAGTCTGTCCATAAATTTATGGAATCGAAACTAAGTTTTTCAAAAATAAAAATTATTTTATTTGTTAACTTAGCAAGTAATAACATTGCTTGAAGTTCTAACCTAGGAATCGTGACAGTCGGGCGAATTGGGCAAATTCGAGATTTAGAAGCGACTAAATTACAGCTTACCGAGTTATCAGAGTACAGGGTACGAAAATAAACACATCCCGAATATGCCTTGAGAGAACTGTCTGCGAACGCGTGAATCTGTATATTTACAATTTCTTTTTTAGAAAAAAGGTGACGTGGAATTGTCAACTTTCTGAGAGTGGGAATATTCAAGATGAAATTTTCCCATTCATCTACAAGTGCAGTTGGCAAGGGTTCGTCCCAGCCAATTTTGTGTTTCCAAAGAGTTTGCATAAATATTTTGCCTAATAAAATAACTGGGCCAATAAGTCCTAGTGGGTCGAACATCTGAGCGATAATAGACAGGGCCTTCCGTTTTGTGACTTTATCACAAGTTAAAGTGTCTGGAAGCGAGATTGAAAACAAATCCATGGCAGGTTGCCATGAGAAGCCGAGAACTTTATTCGAGACATTTTCAATTTTTATATCTCTCAAGAGGGGTTGAGATTCCTCAGGAATTATTTCTAAAAACTCTGGAGTATTTGAGCACCATTTGTGTAGGTGAAAACCTGAGCTTTGCAACAGCTGGGTCAGTTCGTGATATGCAATTTCAATGTCCACTAAACTGTCTGTTCCATATAGTATGTCATCGACATAAGTCTGGTTCAATAGGGCATTAGATGCATGAGGAAAATTTTTACCACGAGTGAGAGCGAGTTCATTAAGCGTGCGAGTACTTGAAAAAGGTGCAGACTTTGTACCATACGTAACAGTGGTGAGTTCAATACAAGAGAGAGGTTCAGATGGACTGTCCCTCCAAAGAATGTTTTGCAAATAAGTTTGGTCCGGATTAACCTTAATTTGTCTAAACATCTTTTCTATATCTGAAGTGAATACATAGGTCCATTGTCTAAAACGACAGAGAATATCAAATAAATCAGGTTGAACCTGATAGCCTTTCAAAGTGATATCATTAAGAGAGGTTCCAGTTGAACTCTTACAACTTGCATCAAAAACAACTCTTAAACGAGTAGTAGCACTGGTATCTTTAATGACGCAGTGATGAGGGAGAAAATATTTATTTAAGAACTTTTTATTGTGTAGTGAGAGAGGTACATATTGTGCGTGACCAAGAGAAACATATTCGAGAATAAATTTTTTATATTCATTAAAAAGAGACGGGTTATTTTTTAATTTATTTTCGAGATTTAAAAAACGACTTTTTGCTATGTGAAATGAATCACCTAGCTCAGTAGGTATATCAGGTGAGCGTAGAGGGATGTTTACCTGGAAAGATCCATTTTCCAAAATTTTGAGATTTTGTTTGAAATCTAGTTCAGCCTGCTCTTCGTCAGAAGAAAATATTTTCTGTTTAGGGATATCCTCGATTTCCCAAAACTTTGTGAGAAGAGAGTCTAATTGAGAGTCTAGTGAGGAAGACTCAACAGTGTTACTAAAAAATGAGACAGTGTGTCCCGAACGAGGGCATTGTGGAATATTTCCCGCAATTATCCAACCTAACATTGTGTTTTGTAGTACAGGACAGTTTCTACCAAGAGTTATGAGTCCATTATCTATTAAATTATAATATAAATCAGCACCAATCAATAAATCAATGTTGGATGGTTTGAAAAATTCTCTGTCAGCGAGT
The DNA here is from genome assembly GCA_963978555.1 of Galerucella nymphaeae. Classification (NCBI taxonomy): domain Eukaryota; kingdom Metazoa; phylum Arthropoda; class Insecta; order Coleoptera; family Chrysomelidae; genus Galerucella; species Galerucella nymphaeae. The sequence continues at coordinate 17,429,255 of OZ021707.1, read as the reverse complement.
GTAATGTGATCTGGAATAACAAAAGAGGTTGTGTCGATAGTTGTTTGAGGCAATCTGCAAGTGATGCTTGGCAGCACTGCACAAGAGATATCAAAAAATACATTATTATAAGCATTGGAAAAAATTCTAAACTCTGCCATGCGGTTGGATACCACAGTGTCTTGAGTAATGCCACATATATGCAAGTTTCTCTTGTATACTTTAGCGTTTATTTGTTGCAATAAATTTTCAGAAACGAAAGAGTTTTGTGACGCACTGTCTAGTAATGCTTTTGCATATATAGGAGTACCATATCTGGAGTAGAGTGTGACAACGGCCGTAGCTAACAAAATATCACTGTGCTTCTGTGTCATTGAGGATAAATTAACGGATGCAGAGGGATTTTCAGAATTTTGTGGCAATTGTGAATAGCCACTATTTAGAGAGGACTGCCCTGAATTGTTATCAAGGTGAGAAGAAAAGTGAGAAGCTCGAGGATTATTTGAGATGTTTGAATTTTGAGATGTAGAATTTCTGGGATTAGTTTGACTCCTACAAGGGGAGTGAGGAGGAGAAGGCTGTTGGCCTGATAACCATTGATCTTGAGAGTTGGATTGCAAATGCAAAAGTGTATGATGCCTTTTTGAACAGACTGAGCAATGAGCATCCTCGAGACATGCAATTACCTACCATATGCTGTGAGTCTAGACAGTTTAAGCACAGGCGGTGTGACTTGACAAAGTTCATCCTTTCCTGATGAGATCTTTCAGCGAATTTAGAGCACCTATAAATTTTGTGGGAGGTTTCATTACAGAAAGGACATTTTATTTTTTGAGTAGTTTGAGAATAGTTTGTACGACTATTTTGTGTTGCATTCGCGTGATAAGATGCTGAGTGGTTGAGTTTAGTGAAAGTTTTTTCCTTTTTAGGAAGAGAGGGGGAAATTGAATTAAGAACTCTGCATCTTTCTTCGATAATTTCAAAAAATTCATCAAGAGTTGGTAACTTGCTTTGGTCTCTTTTTGACTCGTATTCGCGTTTTGAAGCAAAATCTAATTTTCGACAAAGAAGATTGATAATTATTAAATGATCAGTTACAACATGCCAAATTATCGTTATATCTTTTTTTTAATATGTTAAGTGCAACAGGGAAATTGTCATTAGTTAATTCTAAAGCGTCGATCAGTAACAAAGCTTCCTCTTTAAGAGATAATTTTAAGTACATTAATTTTTCTACATTTGAAATGTTTGTGTTATTAATGACTAGCGAAGTGAACAAATCTATAAAACTTTGATATTTTTTCTGATCGCCTGAGAACGTCGGGATTTTTAACTCCGGCAGTTTTACTCGAGGTATATGTGATGTGTTTGAATTAACGACTATCTGAGGAGAAGATACAACTTGTTTAGTTTGATCATTTGACAAATCTGCAATTTTTTCTTGTATTCTCGCTAAATAATCAAGATACGTTTGTTCGACATCAAAACGTATATCAGAATTAATTTCTACGTTTTCTTCAGTTGAGAGATTCTCATATTGTTCCTGAATGCTTTCAAATTTATCAAATGTGACAGTGAGGGCATCTAGCCGTGTTTTAAGTTTAAATACATTAGTTTCTGTATCTACATTTTCTTCTATCCACTTGTAGTGTCGAGTAAATGCACCTTTGTTATTTTTTAAAGCTTTCTTTAGAGCATCCATTTTCTGAGTGTATACAAATTTCAAAAATATGAGTATTTGCTAGAAAGGAAGAATAGTAGGTATATTTTTGTGGAAAGAAAATGGATACCTTAGTGTATTACCGAAAGAGATTCTACGTTTGGTCAAATAAATAGCGTTACAATAAATTATGTAGGTGATTATGAATACAAGTAACTAATTTTTATACAAAAATACAGAGAAATATGGGTGTCTGTTAGATGTAAGAAATCGACAGGTCTAAACACGTTTTGTGATAGGCACTAAAAATATCAAATATACAAAGAACAAATGATAACTTACAAAAAACTATTCGTCTAAATTTTCAAAGGCAATTTTTTACCTTAAACTTCCTTTGGAGATAATTTTGAAGGCAGTTTTTTACCTTAAACTTCCTTTGGATTTGGTTAGATTTTGGTGACTGCCTGCTTTCACCTTACAGGCTGTGGAGATACGGCTAGCTGTCTGCTTGATGTGAAAAAGGTAACGTGGATAGCTTCTTCAACGTTGATTGTAAAGTCAGGTATTTACCCGGGCGAAGTGGACTATACGCGAGCACTTCTATCAAATTGTTGGCTTGAGAGATTTCTTTCTCCGAGAGAGCTGACACTAGGTTTTCAAATAAATCCGGCTCGAAGGACCAATTAATGTTCAGATCCTCTGGTTTTTAGGATCCAAACAATAAAGTTTCACGAACTTGTCGTGATTTACACGAAACTCTCGATTGAGAGAATGTGTGTCTAGAATGAAATAAAGATTGGAGAATCTTTAAAACATATATTTGGGTACCAGAATCAAAAAACTAAGACTCTGGCAAAATAATAGGAACAATACTTAAAATATTATTTTTTGACACTGACACTTACAGGAGAATGATATCCTGATTTTTTACAAAATATAACACACTAAAACTTAACAGGTTTTGTCTATATCTAAACTAAACTACTCAACATTTTTGAAACATATTACATGAAATGTTAAATGATCAATCTAAAAGTGGTTGCAAGTTCGGTTGCTATTACACCTTGAGAAAATGTTTTTAATTTAGTTTAAAGAGATTTGAACAATATTGTAATTTTTAGTATTGATAATATAACGTTTATTTTAATTTATATTTACAACTTAACTACAACTTAATTTATATTTACAGATTAATATGTACTACGTCCTTATTTACTAATTTATATCATCCACTAAACACACTAACTATAATTTATATGAAAGTCACTGAATAAACACAAGTAGGAGGGCGGGGGGTAGGTAGTCTCTGGATTGTTCTCGGCTAGTGGCGGGAAACGCAGGTAGTCTTCTCGATTGTTCTCGGCTAGTGGCTAGAGGAGTCATAGTCGTCTCATGCGGGAATTTCACTGGGGCACTCGCGTAACATTGCCCCCTCCTTAAGAGACAGTTCCTCCTGGAACTAACTAGGAAACTGAAACTACATGACTGTATCGGCAACTGGTTCCCTTGTTACATTTTCCAGCTGCATGGAAGTAACATGCGACGGTCTTCTCCGTTGACTGTGCCTCCTGTGCATGGCCGCAGACAAGTACCTGCACTTCGGTGTCTCGGAAGATTACTTCTACCATGTTACGGATTATACGCCAATCTAAATGCCTACATTCAATCTTGGGCATGGCTAGCCTATGCACGTTCAATTCAAGCACATGCTCCCTCAAGCTTATAAAGCTTCCCAGACATTCTCGTACGTTGGTCTTTCGTCGAATGTGTTTCTCGTCACTAGGTGGAAATGAAAACGGGACCCATCTTGTAGCTTTAAAGCTTCACCTGGTACTGGTAACTGGTTCTCCAAACGTCGTGCGCCACTCTTCTTTATAAACAGATGGCAGTCCGCGCGCAGCGGCTACGCTGGCAGGGATGTTTATTGCCAGTGAGTATTTATTCCTCCGGAACGGTGAGCAGATCTTGTCGTTTCTCCGTGCTTTTCCGGTACCACCATAAGCACTCATGAACTCTACAAAAGCAGGATCGGCTACTTCTTGGAGCTGTTTTATTTCCTCATCGTGGTCACCCTCGAATGGCGCTAATCGATTACGGTGTACCACCTTTGGCTTTCCGTTTTGGATCTTGGTGATGCGATAAATGACGTCGTTGATTCTTTTCTTTACGAGGTACGGACCGTCCCAAGCTTTCTGCAACTTTGGAGAAAAACCTTTTTGTCATCTTGGGTTATGCAGCCAGACTTTGTCTCCTTCGTGGAAACCTCCTTCTGTAGCTTGCGTATCGTACCTCTTCTTCATCCTTCGATCGAACCAGCTCGTGGATGTCGTCTTCGAATTCTTGCAGAGTTTCGTCGCGTTTTTGTTTGCGTTTTTTCAGCTGCGACTGGTACAGATGCTCCAGGTGTTCTAGGCCATATCTCATGTTTAGTCGCTTTTTGAGTTGTTCAAAATCTTCGGTCTCTTCTACTGGAATGGTCTGAAGGATATCCATGGCGTCTCCTCTCAGGGCAAGAGTTAAATTTAACGCTTTTTCCTTCTCACTCCAGCTGTTCGCCTTTGAGATAGTTCGGCCATGACGTTTTACCATCGAAAGTTGGCAGTTTCACTCGACTGTTGATATCGTTTTCTATTTTCGGTTTCAACTCCACTTTCTCCTGCAGTTCGCCGTTGTTAGGGGCTTGCCTAGTTGTAATATTCAATTTCTCCGATTTTTTGTTTCATTCCTTGCTTCATTCTTCTAATCTTTTCTTCTACGGTAGAAATATCAGTTTTCATGGATGTCATTCCATTTTTCATGCCCTTCATTTTATTTTCTATGTCTGCCGAAAGTTATTTTCCATCGAAGACATTTCCTTTTTTATGTCCGACATTTTGTTTTCCATCGAAAACATTTTTCTTTCCATCGATGAAAATTCATTTTTTATTGAGGAGGTTATAGAGGCGGACGCTTCGTCGGTGAATTCAAACGTTTCCGTGTCCAATCCATTAATAATCATAGCATTTTTCAGTCGATCCACTAACAACGACTTGGTCCCTCTCGTGCCCAATTCGTAATCCTCCAACTCTCTTCGAAGCTCTGAAACTTTTAATTCACAAAGTTTTTTCGCCATCTTCCTGTATATTTATTTTTTAATCCCACTTCTGACACCAATGTAACGTTTATTTTAATTTATATTTACAACTACTTAATTTATATTTACAGATTTATATGTACTACGTCTGTTAAAATTAGTGATTGAAACGCTGATTTAGAAATTAGGCTGAACTTGCAGTACACTCTTTATTATTATAACAGTAATAGTGGTGGAAGTAGTAGTACTCAAATTCGGTTGCCTCTATCGTTTCAATATTTCCAATTATAAAATTTAACTGACATACTATCAAGTTTTAGTTAGTGTTGTAGATATTACCTGTAATATATGTGTTATCCGGCTAGAAGTACCGAATAATTGAAAATCTGTGATAAATCTACAAAATTAATTAATTGACTTTTAAACTTTTTATTTGACAACTATTAACAAAATCTCATTATTTTGTTCAGTACTTGATCAAAAAAATACATAACAAATATTAATTTACTTGGATACAATTACAATATTTTAAACAACCGTAACATTCTCTTCCCCGTAATTGAAGTGGATATAATTCAATTACAAATCTTCTTTTTTCCTAACATCTAGTACGCAAATTTTGTTAACAGGACGTCGAAATGTTCCAGTTGAAGTGTTAACATCAACAACTCGTATAACTCCATCTTTCCCTGGATATAGTTCTTGAATCCTTCCTCTAGTCCAAGTATTTCTTGGGCTATCTGGATCAGCAACTATAACGACATCGCCAATATTTACTGTTCTTTTAGAAGTTAGCCATTTTGTTCGTTTAACTAAACTAGGGAGATACTCTTTCAACCATCTTTTCCAAAAGAGGTCAGTTAGTCTCTGGGCTGCTTTCCATTTTTTCATTAAACACAAATCATTCGTATCGGCCTTTGCTGGAACATATGCCAAGTACTCAGGACCTATTAAGAAATGATTTGGAGTCAAAGCTTCTGCATCTTCATGGTCAAGCGATACGTACGTCAAAGGTCTACTGTTAATGATATTTTCAACTTCAATCAATAAAGTTCTAAGGACATACTCAGGGGGATATTTTTCTTTCAAAATCTCATTGAGGCTCTTTTTAATAGACTGAATGAGTCTTTCCCAAACTCCAGCCATTTTGGTGATAAGGGCGGCAGAAAATGCCATTTGGTATTTTTCAAATTACACTTACGGATAATTTCATCTTGATTTAATTCTTCTAATTTTTCTTTCAGCTCTCTTTCAGCTCCTCGAAAATTCGACCCATTATCTGAATATAGATAGGAGGGAAAACCTCTTCGGCATCCAAATTGTCGATAAATGTGGATAAAGGCATCAGTAGACAGGTCTTGGGCAATTTCGATATGAATTGCACGGGTTGTCAAACATGTAAAGATAACACCGTACCTTTTTTCGTGTGATCTCTTCACCGTTACCAAAATGGGTCCAAAATAATCTACTCCTGTTTTTAAGAAGGGTCTCAAAGTTGGTTCTATTCTATATTGAGGTAATTGTCCCATTAAAGGAGGCTCCGGTTTACTTCTTCTGTTTTTACATTGTTGGCAGTCTCTCCAAATCTGTTTTACAGTTGATCTCAATCCTAAAATCCAAAATGATTGCCTCAACTTATTTATTACTGTTTCCCTTCCATGATGATTTACTTTTTTGTGTTCTTCAAATATTAACAATCTAGATATTGGGTGTTTAGAGTCCAAAATTATGGGCCGCTTTGTAAAGTCACTTAAAAGTAAAGAATTATCTAGTCTTCCTCCCAATCTGATCAATTTTTCTTCCAGTTGACAACTGAGATTTGATAATCTACTGGATTTTGGTAAAGTCTTACCAATTCGTAATAGTTCTAATTCTTCACTAAATTTTTCTTCTTGAACATTCCTGTATAAATAATATTTTGCTTCATTTATTTCTTCTAATACCAGTTCACCTTTTACTTTTTTCTTGTATCTACATTGTTTTATAAATCTTAAGACCCAAGCTGTTGTTCGTACTAGTCTGTTCCAATTAGAAAATCTTTTAGGATCAGGAAGTGCATCGGATAATGATGGATTCATTTTCTTCTCTGAAATAACTGCTGTAAAGTCTTCTCTGATCTCCAAATATTCATCTTCTAGATTCAGGTTAGGCTTCTCGAAACAGTTTGACCAGGAAATATTTCTCAGAAAATCCGGGCCACTCAACCATCTGCTGGAAGTGGAGAAATCAATATTATCATATTTCTTTGTAGCTTCGTCTGCAACATTATGTTTAGACGGTACATAAAACCAGTTTTCGGAATCAGTTATCTCCTGGATCTCTCCAACACGATGTGCCACAAACACTTTATGTCTTCGTGATTCTGAAAATATCCAGTGCAGTACTGTTGTTGAATCACTCCAGTAGAACAACTTCTTAACATTTACTTCCAATTCGGTTTTAATGAAGTTACCCATTTTAGCACCAATCAATGCTGCTTGAAGCTCCATCCTCGGAATAGATAACTGTTTCAAAGGTGCAACTCTAGCTCTTGAGTATAAAAAAGATAAATTAACATTTTTTCCATTTTGTCTACGTAAATATGCAACAGCAGCATATGCGTTTTCTGATGCATCACAAAAGATGTGTATCTCGACAGTATTCGTATCATCACTACAATCCATTGGAAAATATTGACGTGGTATCTTGAAATTCACTATATTTTTCAGATTTTCTAACCATTTCTCCCATTTAATATTTGTTGTATTTGTAATTTCATCATCCCAACCTATTTGCATTCTCCAAATTTCTTGTAGTAAGATTTTTCCGTGAATTGTGAAGTTGATTAAAAATCCCAATGGATCATAAATTGACATTATAACTTTTAAAACTTCTCTTTTAGTAGGACGTCGTTTTCCTGTTAGAATATCTGAATCAACTTTGTGGAATTTTGTCTGAAAAGTGAAGATGTCTTCTGCTGGATTCCACCATAATCCTAAAATTCTTTCAGTATTAGTTTCCCCTTCAAATCTCAAATTTTTATATTGATCAGATACTAATTCAGGATCTATACTTTTCAAAACTTCATCATTATTGCAAATCCAGTTGCATATAGTGAATCCTCCACGCTTGTGAACACTGATCACTTCCTTGATCAGTTTCACAGCAATTTCCTCATTTTTCGCACCACCCAAATAATCGTCCATATAGTGTTTTCTCATTATTGCTTGAGTAGCTTCTGGATACTCCTTTGAAAAATCAAGAGCATTTCTATTTCTCACCTCCTGAGCAAGACATGGACTGCATTTCGCTCCAAAAAATACTACTTGTATTTCATATACATCTGGACTATTCTTTCGTTCCATACCTCGCCAGAAGAATCTTTGAGCATGTCTATCTTTTTCACGTATGTTTATCTGTAAGAACATTTCTTTAATGTCAGCAACAAATGCTATTTTATGAATTCTAAAATTTAAAAGAATAGTAAGCAAAGAATTGTATAAATCCGGACCAATAAGAAGATAGTCATTTAGACATGATCCATTTGATTTAGCCGCTGCATCGAATACAATCCTGAGCTTTGAAGGTTTATTGGGATTTACCACCCCAAAGTGAGGAAGATACCAAGTTTTTTGACACTCTTCTTCCGCTTCTCGCTTATTCAATTTCTTTATATATCCTTTTTGTAAATATTCACTTATTTTGTCGCAATAAGCTTTTGCAAAATTATCGTTTTTGTCCATTTTACTTTCTGTATATTTCAATCTTTTAAGTGCATTAATCTTGCTTTCTGGTAGAATGATATTGTCGTTTTTCCAAAGAAGTCCAACTTCATATTTATTTTCTTTAACTCTTCTAACAGTTTTCTCTAAGACTTCTTGAGCTCTCCGATCTTCTTTTGAAAGCATGATTGATCTTTGATTTTGTATATCATGATTTTCTATTTTCCACTGTTCTTTAACAAGGTCATGTAAAAGATCAATTTCGTCTTTTTCGTAACCGTAAACATGGCAAGTGAACTTTCTTTCGTTTAAATCTTTGTGTGATTGGTTTTTTACTATATTACCATGTAGAACCCAACCTAGTATAGTTTTACTCAATACTGGTCCGTTCCATGGACCACTTATAATTTTGTGGCTCATGAGAAGTGGCCAATTGTCTTGACCTATCAAAATGGTTGGTTTCGCATTTTTTAAAGATAAATAATCATAATTCTCGATATAAGGGTAATTTTGGCAAACTTCTTGTATGTTGATATTTTGACTAGGTAGGGACAATCCCTTCATTGTTCTGACGTGACGCAATTGAAAAGTTTTGTTTGATTCTTGTATACCCTTGATATTAAGTGTAACAATCCGGGAATCATTCTGTATTTCTGTTTCACTATTAGTCCACGATATACAGAGTGTTTGTAAAGGTCCATCCAGTTCCAATTGTTCTGAAATTTTATTATCTATTAAACTTACTGTAGAAGCATCATCAAGTAAAGCATACGTATTTACTACTATTTTCTGATTGATCAATTGAACCGGTATAATTTTGAGAAGAACTCTAGTCTCTTTTTGGAATATGTGATGATTCCTTTCACTCACATATTCCTGTGATGGTATGTTGTTCATAATTCCACTATTATCGTGTACTACCTCATTAGTATCATGGCTTTGCAATACCTCCGTATGTAATAAGGGATTATGCATCTTTTCACAATTATCGACTTCACACTTCCTCTTTTTGGTGCATTTCTTGATTCCATGATTGAAACTTGGGCAAGAAATGCGATTCTTTTTTATGAAATTCCATCGTTCTCCAATATTTATTTGAGCAAAAGTATTACATTTACTCAGATAATGATTTTCCTTTTTACAGAATGCGCATACCTTTTTCGTTGATGTTGTTGTGTAAGTATAGTCAAATTTCCTACTTTGTTTGGATTCATTCCTCCCTGAAGTAGATGGGATTGAATTCTGTAATTGGCATACATCGTCAGCTAATTCTTCCAGCCAATCTTGAAACTTAACGAGTTTTGGTATATTTCCACTATTTGTTTTCATTTTCCTTGTCCATTCCAATCTCAGTCTATTGGGCAACTTCCCGACTAAATCTTGTAATAATAATGGATTACGCAGATGGTCTTCTTGCTCAAGAGTTAGCATAGTACCAACTAAATTCCTTACATTATCTGAGAACTCGACAATACTATTAATTTTGTCCTCTCTTAGGTATGGAATGTTCTTTATTTTTTCTATGACACTATTTATGATAAATTCTGGTCGTCCAAATCGTCTATTTAATAAATCTATAACTTTATCGACATTTTTAGGTAAAATTAACAGAGTCTGAACAATTTCACGAGCTTTACCTTTTAGACATTTTTGAAGTCTTGTTTGATTCTCCTCATTAGAGTAACCACACATTTTAGTTGTATTGGAAAACTGACTCACAAAATTTGGCCATTCTAAAGGATTCCCATCGAATATAGGTAGATCTTTCGGTAAAGATTGTCGGATTAACATTCTCTCAAGATAATTATTACTGGCATGAACTCTATTATCTGAACTGACATTATTCGCATGACATGAACTCGATTTTTCTTCCAAATCAGACTTGTCAATATGAATCGATTCATCATTTGCTGTACCAAGTTGATATTGCTGATCGTTTACCCATTCTTGAATTCTAGACCTCTGACTACGCTCACTTAAAGGATATTCCTCTTCCAAATGATTTGAAATATGACTACTGACACTATTATTTTCTTCTATCTGTGCAATTTTCAGTGCCAATTCCAAATCTAGGAGCTCTTTTTCTCTTTTTTCCCTTTCTTCCTCGATAGCATTTCTCTTCTTGGCTATTTCTAACTTTTCTTGAAGAATTTGGCGATGTACACTACTAGCTACTGATCTTACCTTGCCTTTAGATGTTATTTGTTGACTTTTGCTTTCAGTACCTTGATCATCTTCGTTTGTAGACTTGTCTGGTATAATTTCTTTTCTAGATATGGATTTCTGTTCTGAACCTTGAGTCATCCAAACCTCAGTTGACTGTAACTGATTCTTTCTCAAACGTTCACTCCTTCTTATGGACATAACTATCCAAGAACTGTTCGTAACGCACCGAAGGACCAAATGTTGTAGATATTACCTGTAATATATGTGTTATCCGGCTAGAAGTACCAAATGTTGTAGATATTACCTGTAATATATGTGTTATCCGGCTAGAAGTACCGAATAATTGAAAATCTGTGATAAATCTACAAAATTAATTAATTGACTTTTAAACTTTTTATTTGACAACTATTAACAAAATCTCATTATTTTTTTCAGTACTTGATCAAAAAAATACATAACAAATATTAATTTACTTGGATACAATTACAATATTTTAAACAACCGTAACAGTTAGGACATAGTATCTACTTCATCGATAGAGACAACTTAAAGTCTTACAATATAAATTAACGTACATACAATATGGAATAATAAAAAACGATAAATTAAATTTTAATTACGTACTATTTTTCACACTCCCGCCCGGTACGGGTCTTTTGGACTGAAGACGCTGTACCATCTTCTAATCGTTTTTCTTCGACAGGTAGCACGGCGAGTTTAACAACAGGCCTTTCGTATACACCTGTAATAGTTTGAACTTTTGCTCTTCTGACTTGACCATCTGAACCTTTTTTCACTTCGACTACTCTACCTTTTGGCCAATTACAGCGCGGAAATTCTTTATCACAGATGATCACGATATCTCCCACTTTTATAGGAAAAACTTGCGTATGCCATTTACTTCGCAACAATAGTTTTGGAATGTATTCTGATACAAACCTTCGCCAACATTTATTTGCGAATTGTTCTTTGTATAGATAATTGAGCTTTAGTATTTCATCATCATCGTTTAGTTGTCCAATCGGTTTATTGCCGTTAGAAGTCCCAATCAGGAAATGATTGGGTGTTAGTGCCTCTGAATCATCAGTGTCCAAAGGAAGATAAGTGAGTGGTCTCGAATTAACTATATTTTCTGCCGCAATAAGGCAGCTTTGCAGTACGGGGTCGGAAGGTGTTCTAGAAGGTAATGCTGAATACAGTGAAATTTTCACAGCCTTAACAAGACGCTTCCAGGCACCACCCATATGAGGAGATAAAGGTGGGTTAAAGTGAAATGATATTTCAGGACTAACAAAAGATTTAGCTATCAAACTAGAATCAACTTTCTTCAATTCTTCTCGTAAAACACGTTCGGTGGCGATAAAATTAGTTCCTCGCTCACAAAACACAGATCGTGGACTTCCTCTTCTGTTCATAAAATTCGAAAAACAAAGAATGCAATTATTAACATCTAATTTATGGGCTACCTCTAGATGTACTCCCCTTGTTGTGAGACAAGTAAAGAGTGCTCCCCATCTTTTCTCTATTCTTCTTCCTACTACAACATTAATTGGCCCAAAGTAATCAACACCAGTAAAAGTAAATGGAGGTGTAAATGTAGCAAGACGACAATCAGGTAGTGGTGACATTTCGGGTTCTCTAGGAGTAGCAAATTTTATTTTACATGTCCGACAATTTTTTCTTACTTTATACAGAACTCGACGTAATTGAGCTATATAATATTTTTGTCGTATCTCATTAACTACTGTTTCATGATTTTGATGGAGAAATATGTGATGGAAATATTCCACAATTAGAGTAGTGAGATGACTTTCACGGGGTAAAATGATTGGTCTTGTATCATTAGTTCTGAGATTTGCTGCATCAATTCTGCCACGAATACGAATTAATCCTTCTTCATCTAAATAGGGAGATAATTTATACAAATTGCTAGATTTGTCCACAAACGGATGAAGAAGGTGCAACTGCGTATTTTTTGGTTGGAGTCGCTTAATTTCTTTGGTATAATATTCCGATTGAACCATCCGAATAAGAGCATTTCTAGATTTCAACAATTCATCAGATGTTAAAATTCCTTGAGGTTTCTCTCTTTTTTGTCAATTTAGCACGTGATATATTTATAAATCTATAAATATACGCTAGCGTAAATAGAAGTTTTGTAAATTTAGAAAATCTTTCCATGTCTATTATAGTTACGAATTCATGTTTTGTTAAAATTTCCTCCTCATCTCTAAGCTGAGTTGAATCTTTCGGCCAAATTTCTTCGTCTTCATATAAGAAATCTGGACCTCTAAACCATTTATCTGAGCTTTGCATGGAAGGTTGATTACTCCATTTCGTAGCTTCATCTGCTATATTCAATTTGGATGGTACATATCGCCAATTAGCAATCATACTATTTTCCTGTATCTCCGCAACTCGATATGCAACATATTTATTCAAACTCCTTGGTTCATCAGTTCGCAACCAACTTAGTACGATCAAAGAGTCAGACCAGTAGAAGGTTTGTTGAATATTGATTGACAAGTGTTCATGAAGATTTTTTGCGAATCTAGCTCCCATTACTGCTCCATTGAGTTCAAGTCGAGGAATAGTTTGTAGTTTAATTGGCGCCACATGGGTTTTTGCTCCCAACAGAACACATTCCAAAATATTTTCATTCTTAATTCTCAGATATGCGACGACAGCACTAGCATGTTCACTAGCATCTACGAATATATGCATTTGTACAGTTACTCCATCCCAATTTGTTAGATCCTTCAGATAGCATCGAGGTATTAATATCTTTTCTATTTTTGGGAGTAGCTTTAACCAAATAAGCTATTTTTTAAATTGTGCGTCGGTTATAGGTTGATCCCAATTAATATTGCTTCTCCATATTTCTTGAAGGAGAATTTTTATATAAATGAGGAAGTTGGAAAGGAGTCCCAATGGATCATACACTGACATAAGAATACGCAAAATTTCTCTTTTTGTAGGTTTTCTGTCACCATTTAAAATTTGTTTATTTCCTTTATTGAATCGTAGGGAATAAATGAAACAATCTGTTTTTAAGTCCCACCACATTCCCAGGACTTTTTCGATGTTTTTCTCACTTCCAATAATCATGTTAATTTCTACAGGATTTTCTAAAGATGCATTCATAGTTTCTGAAACCTTTCTAGAATTTGATCGCCAGTTTCTTATTTCAAAATTTGCTTGGGAATGTATAAAATGAACTTGTTTGGCGATTGTTATGGCTTCGTCTTCGGTATTTACTGAATCCAATAAATCATCTACGTAATGATTTTTTGTTATACATTCCACTGCTCTTGGATATTCTGATAAGTATTTATGGGCATTTGTATTTTTCACATATTGGGCACAACTTGGTGAACATGAGGCTCCAAAGGTCATTACCGTCATAACATAGGTTTCTATGGGATTTTTAGGATTACCAATCCGCCACAAAAATCGTTGGGCTTGTTGATCCTCTTGTATTATCCTAACTCGAAGAAACATTTCTTGGATATCAGCACAAAATCCAATTTTTCTTTCTCGGAAACGTAAAAGAACACCTAACAGAGATGCTAGTTGATCATCCCCCTTCATTAGCATAGAATTTAGAGATATTCCCTGAACTGAAGCAGCTGCGTCCCAAACGATCCTCAGCTTGTCCGGTTTATTCGGATTGAAAACTGGAAAAATAGGTAGATACCATATTTTACGGCAAGGTTCGGATAGATCTTTTTCAGAAAGTTTCTTTATGTATTTTTTCTCCACAAACTCTTCTAATTGCTTATTCATTCTAATAGCTAATTCTGTATTGTGTTTAATACGTTTCTCTATACATTCCAATCTTCTTATAGCCATGCCTTTACTATCGGGTAAATTTATTTCATCATATTTCCATAACAAACCAATATTATATTTATTTCCATCCTTACTGAGAGTAGTTTCTTGTATGGTTTTAGCTCTCTGCTGTTCTTTTGAGAAAATATTTGATGGCTGTACTCCTAAACTTTCCACTGAAAAATACTCTTTCACAGCATCGTGTAATTTTTCATTACTTATTCTTCCTTCCGAACAGTCGCAAACATGATAATTTAATGCTGCTGTGCTGTTTGATAAGTGTGAGGGTAGTAGAGCAAAAACTGTCCATCCTAACCTACATTTTGCAGCTATAGGTTGTCCTTCATGGCCTTCTTTCACACGAATTGGTAATGCCAGTTCCCAGTTATCCAGTCCAATAAGTATTTGTGGAGTTGCATTCTTATAGGATTCCAACGGTAAATTTTTCAGATAAGAATAGTTCTGCTTAAGTTCCTCGCTATTAAGTGATTGTTGAGGAAGGCCTAAGGCATTAACCGTGCGTGCTGGACGAAAATCAAATTGTTTCGATCCTTTGAAATCTCCTGCGATAGATAAACAAACAGTCTTTGAATTATTCTCCAAACGCTTTTGATCTCCTGTCCATCGGAGGCATAATTTTTCTTGGTTTCCCTGTAAATTCAGCTCTTTGGCTATATCTTCATCCAACAAGGTTACCGAAGATCCTTCATCTAAGAATGCAAATGTTTTTACTATGCTGTTTCCATTTTTTAAAATAACAGGTAATATTCTGAAACGGATACATTGAGATGTTAATTGAGTCATAGTAATTTCTGAAGACACTGTGACGTATGATTCGGGACTGGTAGATTCTTGCGGGGTTTGAGTTTCTGGTATAATATCTACATTGTTATGGAGAAGGGGATGATGTTTGTTCTGGCATTGATTTATGTTACACTTAACTGGATACTTGCATGGAAATCTGTGTCTTTTCAAGCATAGCCGACATAATTTCATTGACTTTATTACTTTCCATTTTTCTGATACTGGATAATTTTGTAATTGTTTGCATACTGCAACCTGCATACACTTTCCTTTGCATATTTTGCAACTGAAGACCTTATCATACAATCCACTATAAGTATTATGAACATTAGTAGGTTCACTTTGATTAAATTGTTTCTTTCGATCTGGTATAACAAGGGTAGGTAAAGCGGTGCATAGATTCGTAGCAGTATTGTACATCCAATCAGCAAATTCAGTAAGACCCTAATAACTCTTTTAAACGGTGAAGGCTTTCTAACGATAGGGTATGCCGATGATATCGTTGTCCTTGTTGTTGGAAGGCATATTACCGTTCTCAGGGACCTCATGCAAAGGGCTCTGAATAGGGTACATGGGTGGTGTAACGAACACGGACTTGCAGTAAATCCTGCCAAGGCTGAGATAGTTGCTTTCACCAAAAAAAGAGGTGTAAGACCTGAGGGTCTGAATCTTGATGGAGTACCACTGCCTGTGGTTGAGCAGGTGAAGTATCTGGGAGTGATCCTTGATAAATCACTGACATGGAAGGCTCATCTTGACAGTCGCCTAAGCAAGGTGACAAACACGTATTGGGCCTGTAGGAGAGCCATTGGTCCGAAGTGGGGACTGACCCCCAAAACGATCATATGGTTTTATAGAGTGATCATGCTGCCTATGCTCACATATGCGGCTCTGGTCTGGTGGCCGAGGGTAACCTTGGTGACGGCTAGATCGCAACTGACACGCCTTCAAAGGGTGGTCAGTTTGGGGGCAACTGGCTGCATGAGAACTACACCAACTGCTGCGATGGAAGTGATCCTTGGTCTTCGGCCTCTTCACCATGTGATCGAGGCTGAGGCGGGGAGGGCTTTTCTGCGCTTAAAACAGCTGGGATACGTGCGAAGAGGGGAAGAGTGCAGGCACGTCAAGAAGCTCCGGCTTCTGGAAGATATTCCAGTTCTGGCTCGAGCACCTGACGAATGCCTGCGAAAGTACTACTTCGCAACTCCGTACAGGACCATGATCCGGGATAGAGAATCCTGGGAAAAAGAGAGGAATACACAGCCTAATGGGACTGTCTGGTACACAGATGGCTCATGCTCCGGTGATAGAGCAGGGGCTGGAATTTACTCTAGGAACCCAAGAACACAAGTTCGTGTACCATTGGGTGATGGTGTATCTGCATATCAGGCCGAGTTATATGCTATCTTGGAATGTGCGCAGATAAACCTAGACAGAGGTTATGTGGATCGACGCATAACCATATACTCCGACAGTCAGGCAGCAATTAAAGCCCTGAGTGGGTGCACCAGCAACTCAGGACTCGCTAATGAATGTCGAGAACGACTTGCTAATCTTGCAAGGCGCAATGTGGTGCGGCTAGAATGGATTCCAGCCCACTCTGGTTTTGAAGGCAACGAGATGGCGGATGCACTGGCTGCGGAGGGGGCGGCAGCTCCCTTCTGCGGCCCGGGCCCGACCTTGGGCCTAACAAAACAAAGAATACGCAAGGAGTCGAAGAAGTGGCTGAAGAATCAGCACCTCGCTCATTGGAATGCTCTGCAGGGTCCTAGGCAATCCAAACTTTTACTGAAGGGATGGACTGATGGACACACTAGAGCAGCTACTGAACTACCAAGAAGTAGGCTAAGGAAGATAGCAGGACTCCTAACGGGGCACTGCTGTATGATGAAACACCTCCACAACTTAGGAGTAGAGGAAAGTTCCCTATGCAGGGGTTGCGGCATGACTGATGAAACGTCAGTCCATGTTCTCCTAGAGTGTCCACACTGGGCTGTACTACGCAGACGAATCTTCGGAGTCCCTGTTTTGGCCCCTGGAGACACAAGCAGGCATCCATTGAAAAAGGTTGTGGCCTTTATTGAAGGGCTCGGCTTTATGGATGTCTAGGTAGCAGGAATGGCACAATGGGCCCGCCAGTGGCCTCAGTGCCGGAACCTTGGCTTGAGTATTGTCCAGGACAAGGTTCGCCTGCAAACTTAGTAGTAGTAGTAAGACCCTTAAAATTTCTTAACGAACTGCGTTGCAAGGCCCAGTTTACTTTCATCTGTGATGGAAGCTTTTCTATCAGCTCATGCATTAATATTGGGTTGTTCAAGTAATCGTTCAATTTAGCTGTTTCTAAGGAAACGCATAGGTTTTTTACTGCCAAAGAATATTCAACCAGTGTCAAGTTTTTCCATTCTTGGTGGTGGTGGTTGACTTCTAAACGCATTGATATGTGTTTCTATGATTTGTTCCGGTCTACCATAAAGAATTTTCAACGTAGATATTATCTGAGGAACGCATTCAGGTTGTATAAGAAAACTGGCGACAGCTGTCCTTGCTTTTCTGTAGTCTGAGTAAGTTTTCATTATTATCAAAACCACAAGTTATTGTCGATCTGTTATAGCAACTTATGAATAAAGGCCAATCAGAAGGATTACCGTTAAAGATTGGGAGCTCATTAGGAGTAGTTTTCCTGGCGGCATATTGTTGCGAAGTCAATGTGTTATAATTGAATGTATCATTAAAAGGTAGCGGACCATTTATTTGTGAAGATCCGGTAGCATGTTTAGCATTTGATACATTGTGAATAGTAATGCCAACATTAGACGCATGTTCTTTATTAGCATATTTTTGGTCCAAGCATTCATCAATCTGCAATGAGAGCATTTTATTAGTTACCGGATCACAATGTTTTATTTCATCATCATCAATTTCTTGACTATCATCTGATTCTTCATCTAGTAATAGTCTTGCTTCTTTAGTTAATTCCCTTTCTTTTCTTAGTAATTCTCCCTCTTCTTCAATTAACTGCAATCTTATTTTGGCTCTGCTACTGACAACGGACGATTTCTTATTGCTTCTAGAAAGAGAACTCTTGTTACTTCTTGTTGATTTATGGGAGGGGCCAGGCTGTAGTACTCTTATCGCTTCTTTACATGATGGACACATCCAAGTTTCGTTAGCGGCTACATAATCGGAAACGTTTACACACTTGTAACAACACCATTTCATACATCTCGTACATTCAACCATTCTATCTTCTTTATATGAACTATTGCATACCGGACAGCGATCGCATTTGGTTCCTTCAACTCTTGCCGAAGCCATTTCTTACGATCCAGTAGATATGATAACGCAACACCAAATTGGAGCGACGAATTTGAGCTTGTTAAAAATAGTGATTGAAACGCTGATTTAGAAATTAGGCTGAACTTGCAGTACACTCTTTATTATTATAACAGTAATAGTGGTGGAAGTAGTAGTACTCAAATTCGGTTGCCTCTATCGTTTCAATATTTCCAATTATAAAATTTAACTGACATACTGTCAAGTTTTAGTTAGGACATAGTATCTACTTCATCGATAGAGACAACTTAAAGTTTTACAATATAAATTAACGTACATACAATATGGCATAATAAAAAACGATAAATTAAATTTTAATTACGTACTATTTTTCACAACGTCCTTATTTACTAATTTATATCATACACTAAACACACTAATAATTTATATGAAAGTCACTGAATAAACACTTTGTCCACGACCACCTAATAATAAGTCAATATTTTACCTCCTAACAAAAGGTATATGGTATACACTGTAGTGTATTATGGTTCATAATTCACGACTAGAGATGGGGGTACAATATGAAATTTGTTTCTGACATACAGGGTGTAACAAAAAGGCAAGTCATGAATCATACCACATATTCTGGGGCTAAAAATAAGTCGATCCAACCCAAGTTACCCCAGTACAAATGTGCATGCGAAAAAAGTTACAACCCTTCGAAGTTACCAAATGAAAATTGATTTTTTCAAATATTTCGACAGCTGTTCGACATATTATAATGAAAGTTGACAAGTTGAGAACCCCTAAACCCCCCAAAATTTTTGTGTACGTTACAATTTAATGCTTATTGTGGCACCATTATTCAAACACATTATTTTTGAAACTTTTTTGCCCCTTAGTACTTTTTACAATTATCAGTTTTTATCGAGATACGGCCTATTTTTTATTATGCTTCAAAAATTTCGAGTAACAAAAATTGAAGTCAATGAATTTTTGCAGGTCATTAATCATACCACGTATTCTGGGGCTAAAAATAACTCGATCCAACCCAAGTTACCCTAGTACAAATGTGCATGCGAAAAAAGTTACAACCCTTCGAAGGCCGTACTCGATAAAAACTGATAATGGTAAAAAGTGCTAGGGGGCAAAAAACTTTGAAAAATAATGTGTTCGAATAATGGTGCCATAATAAGCATTGAATTGTAAGGAACACAAAAATTTTGGGGGGTTTAGGGGATCTCAACTCCCATAAATTTTTAACGGGGTGCAATAATTTCTCAATTGTTTTTTAAGATGATGCTCTTATCATAAGAAAGCCACTTGTCAACTTTCATTATAATATGTCGAACAGCTGTCGAAATATTTGGTAACTTCGAAGGGTTGTAACTTTTTTCGCATGCACATTTGTACTAGGGTAACTTGGGTTGGATCGAGTTATTTTTAGCCCCAGAATATATGGTATGATTTATGACCTGCCCTTTTGTTACACCCTATATATCGTATCGATAAAATATTGTAATTTTTAGTATTGATACTTTTCATAACGATATTTTTTAATATTAAGTATTTTAAAACAATATATTTATAACGGTACGTAGTACGTTGTATTGATACTTTCTAAAGTATCGCCCATCTCTATATATGTCAAATTATTTGATGTTGCTGCCACAACATTTTGAGGTTAGTAATATGCCAAATCGTTACTGACTTTTATTCATTAATAAATAAATTAAGTGTCGTGGATAAAGTACCTATAGTATTCTACTCGAAATTTATGGCCATAATTCACTTGGGTGACTTGCGCCCTTCGCCTGAGGCTCAGGACGCAAACGTCACCCATCGTGAATTATGGCTATCATAAATTGCTCGTTTAATAATATACTATTATCTATGCGCTATTCTATAAACACTAAATGTCCATCTATCTGACTATATGATGACTGATTCCTTTGTGCAGCGATGCTCAATCTATTTATACGCGTGGGGTATAATTCTAGAAATCTCTCTTTCTTCCGAAGGCGCTAGATAGACTAGAACAAGTAGGAGGGCGGGGAGTAGGTAGTATCTGGATTGTTTTCGGCTAGTGGCGGGGAATGCAGGTAGTCTTCTCGATTGTTCTCGGCTAGTGGCTAGAGGAGTCATAGTCGTCTCATGCGGGAATTTCACTGGGCACTCGTGTAACAATACTTTTCATAACGTTACTTTCTAACATTACATATTTTGAAACAATATAATATTTATAACGATATAGATGTATTGATATTTCACACAGTATCGACCATCTCTATATATGTCAAATTATTTCATGTAGCTACCACAACATTTTGATGTTAGTAATACCAAATCGTTACTTTTATTTAATAAAGAAATTAAGGGTCGTGGACAAAGTATAGTATTTAATTCTACTAGCAATTTATAGCCAATATTCACTCTAGTGACTTGCGCAAACGTCACCCATCGTGAATAAGAGCCAATGCGCTCTGATTTACCCGCGTAAGATTGGAAAGCTTCGAAATTTGGAGGAGGACAGACTCTGATTAAAATCCAAGCGTTAAACAAGGCGAGAGTCAGTCAGTACACTCTGTGCAAAATATGTATTTACTCCGTAAGATGTCGCTTCAGACCGTAGCATTAAAATTCAAATTCTTACGCACCTTCAATCACATTTTTCTCATTAATTAATGAACATAATGATTTCAAATTTTGACAGTATATAACTAGTGTGTAGCTTCGGAGACGATGCATATTTATTACTGCATTGATAAAATATTAACAAAATTTATTTCAAATTTCACAGCACAGAAATTTTTTTTCCAAAAAATAATATGCATCGTCTATTCACTGTAATGGTTCATATAAACCCTGAAATTTTGAAGGTATTATCTTAACTAATAAGAGAGAAAAATGTGTTTGAAGGAAAAATCACTTATTTTTCAAATTTAAAGCAAATCTTAAAATAATTTCTATTTCTGTTCATACAAGTTTATGTATTGAGTAAATACCGATCAAGTTTCAATCAACAAAAAAAACACATTCTACAGGGTCTTTTAGTACATTTTAGCTTTTTTGGCGAGAGCGCATTGCCTCATAATGGCTATCATATAAATTGCTCGTTTAATAATATACTAATTTTCTACTCCTGTTTTATAAAATACTTCATAATGAAATTCATTATGATACAGATTTTCATTATGATACAGATTTTTAAGCCAATAGGAATGCGACATTCGCACAATATTTAGTATATAGCCATGGATACCAGGTTGACATTTCTGAAATTAATCATATTAAGTCTGTTTCCTGTAATAAAAGTGTAGCACTGAGCTATACGATTTTATTTATTTTAATTATGTTTTAATGCTTCTTGTAGTTTACAAATGCAATATACATAGATATTCCCAAATTTAGTAATTTTACACGCATTTTTTCACAGATAGACCTGAATTCTTCAAAATTATATAGCTCAGTGCTACACTTTTATTGCAGGCGAACAGACATATTAAGTGACAGTTAATTTGATAGCTGTCAAATAATTTTGATTTTCAAAAGTAACCATATTTAAAATTGATTTATTGATTAAATAATTTTTATTAACCGGAGTAGAAAAAATATTGTATGCCACTTTCATGTAATGGCCATTAATACACTCGCATATTATATACGAGACTCGCCTGCGGCTCGTTTCGTATCCTACAATATGCTCGTGTCTTAATGGCTATCATTACATGTTCGTTGCATAAAATACTATTGTGCTTTTGCAGAACCTCTTATTTTCTCTTACCTGTTTTTTTTATCAATATAGCAACCACATCAACAAAGCATTTAAGACATTACAAGTAAAAGGCCAGAACCCAGAAGTAGCATCTCAAAGACTACTACTCTTCAAGACTGCTAGAGAAGTATTAAGTAATGGAATGATCATTTTAGGTCTTCAACCCTTATGCCAAATGTGATTCAATTGTGTATTAAATATTTGAAAAAAATGCTTGTTAAATTTTACCAAATGATGACATTATTATTTAAGCCTGTCTGATGTTGATTTAATACTGGGTATTTCAAAAACTAGTGACCATTATTAGGATAAGTACGGTGGTTTTGCTTAGTGAAACATTTTCGTAGCGTCATCCGTATTCAAGATACAGGATGTTTCACCAAAAATAGTAGTTTACGCACGTGTTAGATACGCTATTTTTCCTACAAGTAAGCGGAAAAAATCCAAAAATATATATTTCTATTCAAATGTCACTTTACTCCCCAAATCTTAACAAATTTTCTTTCCGCACGCTATTAGACTTTATAATCTGTCACAAAATAGTTATTTTCCTACGATCACATAGTGACATATATATCGCACTGTCTAGTTCTATGCAAAGTGGCCTTTATTCATACGCGTACGAAAAAAAAAACTTATCCGTACGTGTACGGATAAAAAAGCTCTGTCAAAGTGAATGTTGAAATGCTATAGTCTATTTACCCCGCAAATAAATGTATTTGTCAAATGCTTATTTCTCAAGTTGATTTGTCCATGTAATATAATTTATTACTTTTAATTTTTACAATGATTCAAATAAATAATTCTGAATCGCAATATTTATGTAACAAACACAGTTTTATTTCTGATGTCTGTTTCAAATTTTTGTTAGTTGTTAAAATAAATGTTCGTAATATTTTGTGTACCAATATTTATTCTTTCATCGTATAAAAATCACAATTTTCTGGGCCACTTTCAAAGATAAGTAATCAAAACTATAATTACTGTAATTACAAATACACATGTAAAACCTCTCACATCTACATAAAAACGCAAGATTGTAGATGAGTACGTTAATTACGCACTTTTCTAACTTTTCAACCCGAAGCGTCTTTTAATTTAGAAAAGTGTAGGAAGTTCTGAGTTAAAAGACGCTTCGGGTTGAAAAGTTAGAAAAGTGCGTAATTATCGTACTCATCTTGTACATGCCTGATTCGGTAAAAGTATATCGCGTGGTCGTAGGAAAAATAGTGTACATAACTTGTGCGAAAGTGATTTTTTACACGTTACGTAATATGCTATTTCCTAAAAAGTGCGGAAAGTGGCACTATTCCGCACGTGACTGCAGTTCGGGCAAGCGGTCTAGTGCGGAGAATACAGTTTACGCATGAGTTATGAACATGAACACTATTTTTTCCACGACTATACAGGGTGTCCAGGAACTTGATGCCAAAAATTCGGGAGCAAATAGAAGAGGTCAAAATAATGTTAGAAGTTCAAATAAATTTTTGTCATACGAGCCTTCGTTTCCGAGTTATAGACCTCTAAAGTTTCGAAATAAAAACCTTTGTTTTGTCATAATTTCTAAACTATACATTGGAATACTATAAAATTCCAGTGACGGATTGCATACATCCATGTCCTGTGTTTGACGGTATAAATGAATCTACATTACGTACAGATAAGCAGAGACGGCTTGTGCCCATTGGTTAATAATCCGTAATTTTAATAGGGACCATCTGAATAATATTTAAATTTCAAAAATAAATTTTCCAATCCATTTACTAATGAAAATGTACTCTTGTTTGAACTCGATAAAATTAAGGGTTTAGGAGAAATTTGAACTTTTAGATCTGATCGCCATATTTTGTAAAGACAGACATTCTGAAGAGAACTATCAATAATTGTCACAACTTATAATTAAAAATTCCTTAAGATTGTATTTAAACGCAATAAAAAAATTGCTTTGCAGTTTTAGTTTTAGTTCAAGCGTTTAAAGTCTGACCATGGGACTGGCTTAAGAAAAAGTAAAATTGAACTGTTTTCATCAAGAAGGCTGCTGTCAAATAATGACTAGCCGGCAAAACGTATTGTATTCTTAATTTACATCGAGTTAGTAGGCGGCTTCATTTATGTCAGCTTGTTGTCAATTTTTAGAGACTTTATCAAAAATTATCTTTATTATTGTGTTTGATTGTTGATATGGCACAATTTACCTTAAATGAATATGCAGATATGCATTTAATGTACGGTTTGGCTTCTGGTAACTCGTCAGAAGCAAGAAGATTGTATACTTTACGCTTTCCTGGGAGAATTATACCCCATAGAAGAACCTTTGAACGAACCGATCGTAGCTTACGAGAGACAGGTATTTACATAAGCAAAATAAATTATTTTCTACTAGTTTGCATTAAATAATAATTTTAGGAAGTATCATACCAAGAAAAGGTGGCGAAGGTCAACCAAGAACTGCACGTACACCAGCTGTAGAACAAAATGTATTGGATGCAGTCGATGGTGATCCCACAACCAGTGTACGTAAGCTCTCAGCACAATTTAATTTGTCAAAAACAAATGTTCACAATATTCTCCAGGAGCAGCTTCTTCACCCCTTTCATATCCAGAAAGTACATGCCATGGATGTAGAAGATTATCCAGCAAGACTTGCCTACGCTCGCTGGTTTTTAGATACACAACGGAATGATAATGCATTTGTTGGAGAAGTTTTGTTTACGGATGAAGCCGGTTTTACACGGGACGGCGTAATTAATTCACATAATTTACATTTATGGGCTGATGAAAATCCGCACGGTATTGTTGAAACCAAAAATCAACGACGATTTTGTGTAAATGTGTGGGCGGGAATAGTGGGCAATAATTTAGTGGGTCCATATTTTTTCGATAATATTTTGAATGGTCAGATATACTTAGAATTTTTACAAAACGATTTTCCACCGCTATTAGACGATGTTCCTTTACAAATTCGAAAAGACATGTGGTTCATGCACGATGGAGCCCCTCCCCACTATCTCATTGATGTACGAAATCATCTTAATAACATTTATTCCAATAAATGGATTGGACGAGGAGGTCCAGTTCCATGGCCAGCTCGTTCCCCAGAATTCAATAGCATAGATTCATTTTTTTGGGGATATCTTATAAGCTTGGTTTATTCAACTCCGGTGCAAACAAGGAACGAAATGGTGGATAGAATAAGGTTTCATTGTAACGTTATAAAACAGAACCAGGGAATGCTCTACAAAGTACAAAGAAATATCCTTCGCAGACTCAGAAAGTGCGTCGAAGTGCAAGGTGGTCAAATCGAACATTTATTGTAGCAGTTTTAGGTTTTGGTTCTTATTTTCTTACCATTGCATTGTGAAGTATTAAAATTTATAGGCAACTACAATGGCCTAACATGTACGTAATTGTTTTATTGCGTTTAAATACAATCTTAAGGAATTTTTAATTATAAGTTGTGACAATTATTGATAGTTCTCTTCAGAATGTCTGTCTTTACAAAATATGGCGATCAGATCTAAAAGTTCAAATTTCTCCTAAACCCTTAATTTTATCGAGTTCAAACAAGAGTACATTTTCATTAGTAAATGGATTGGAAAATTTATTTTTGAAATTTAAATATTATTCAGATGGTCCCTATTAAAATTACGGATTATTAACCAATGGGCACAAGCCGTCTCTGCTTATCTGTACGTAATGTAGATTCATTTATACCGTCAAACACAGGACATGGATGTATGCAATCCGTCACTGGAATTTTATAGTATTCCAATGTATAGTTTAGAAATTATGACAAAACAAAGGTTTTTATTTCGAAACTTTAGAGGTCTATAACTCGGAAACGAAGGCTCGTATGACAAAAATTTATTTGAACTTCTAACATTATTTTGACCTCTTCTATTTGCTCCCGAATTTTTGGCATCAAGTTCCTGGACACCCTGTATATACAAAAAGTATACCAACCCATTTTTCAAAAATTATTTCATTTCAACATACATATACATATCTTTAACCAGGAACTACTAATTATTATAAATATTAATACCTATTAAAAACCTAAATTACTTGAAATTGCCCGTCCAGTGGAGTAATGTGGTGTTATAGTGTTGTATAAAAATATCTTCATTATTTTATATTAAAAAAAAATTTAAATGCAACAATAAGCTAGAAAAGATGTAGATTTTATTTGATGGACTATTTCGTATATAGTAAAAACCAAATAAAGTTGCCTGCACGTCACCAAGCTCGTATTTCTATCGCATGTGTGGCTACATTTCTATCGTAAAGTGCATATACTTAAATTTGTTAATTAATCGGTTCTAAAGATAACCTAATCGATGGAAAACTTTTTGTACCAAAATAATGTATAAGCAATATAGCTTTATTGGGCTTAGACGTCCATCGATGTAAAAATTTATGTTGAAATTTTAATAAAGAAGCCTCCAATTATTATCAGTGAAATAGTCACTGCCAGAAAAAATGTCATGTTGCCGCGTTGTTTGTGACTTTTCTACTCGTGTAGTGTCATCTATTTTTGAGGTTATAGTTACGTGCTTTATAAAATTTTCTTGTGACAAATATTTATAATCAGTTTTTTTTTTCAAAACAACAAAGCATTTTTTCTCCGATTGGCAGCAAATATTAATTTTGCTGACTGATATCAATCAGCAAAGTATTATATACTTTTCCTGCCTAGGCAGCAAAGTGGTTAATGAGAAGGATATTCGAAGTCTGTTCCCCGAGAAATTATTCTATTATCGAAATGCTGACGGAGTAAGTCTAAGGTGCGCACAGCTGTATGGCTCGTTGCACCATCTTGTTGGAACTATTTGTGCGAAACTGTAGATTTCGTGCACGGCAAAAGTTATTTAGATCTCTCACAAGGTATAATAATTTTCTTTCTATAACGCTCTTGGTTGACAGTAAGTGGATTCTGATTATCATCTTCAACGAAATAAGGACCAATCATTCCATGACCAGATACCGCGCACCAAACGGTAACTCGAAGACTGTGGAGTGGTTTCTCTACAATGACATCAGGACGTTCAAATCCAAGGAATCTGGTTGTTTGTCGATTAATATAGCCGCTAAGATGAACGTGACTCTCGTCTGAAAACCATATGTTTTGTCAAAAATTGGATCTTCGTAAATTAAACTCAACATGCGACCACAGTAAATTTCTCTTGCACGTTTGTCCGCAGCATTTAGTCGTTGTCCAACTTGAATACGGTATGGATAACCACAAATTGATTTGAAAATGCGACGTGAAGACGTAATGTTGAGTTTACATGCAGTTCTTACAAGACTTCTTTGAGGTGATTGCACGACTTGGTTAAAAACACGTCCTTCATTTTCGTTAGTGCATACTGTTTTTCGACTACCTGAAGAACCTTCACGTTGACACAATACCAGTGCGACGAAATTTTTCAACAACAGCTAACATCACACTCTTACTAGGAGCTGCTTTATTAAATTTTTGTTGATATTTTATTGACACCTGTCCTAAGCCTAGACCATCATTACGACCTTTTCCGTATGAACGAAAATAATGCTCTACCAAAAAAACTTTTTCTTCCGTTGTTAGAACCATTTTTAAATCAAATTTAACTGTAGCGTACTATTAATATATCAGCTAATGACAATTAAGTCAAATATGACAAATCCATATTACATAAACAACTCCACAGCACTCTCTGTTTCGGTACTGTTTATTTTGGTGGATACCGTACATGAATAAAATATCCTTACTTTACTTTACTTTACGAAAATTTCTATTATTTTAGCGTGTAGCTGCTGCTTTGAAAATCAGTGTAAGAACAGTGAGCAAAATTTGTCAAACAAAGAAAAAAGATGAAGAGTTTGAGTCACCAAAGAAAAAACGTTGCGTTCATAAACGAGTAACAAATACTGAAACATTAAATACAAGCTCTATTCGTGATACCATTTACAACATAGTTCGTGAACAATCTGACAACGTTGTTTGGTTTTTGTCATATATTTATTTATCTGTAGTATCAATAGTTATAACTTCCGATGAAGTTCATTCCCGTCAGTTTGGTTCAGGGGGTAGACACTTATATGGCCAAGGTCAAACCACGTTTTTAGTGCCTTCCAAACGAAGAGATGGCGCGAATAGCAGGAATCTGCAGATTCTCGTAGCTATCCAACTTGCTATACACATGTTATAACCTTTATTTCTGATTGCATTATTGGAAGAGTGATTTTTCATATTAATTGTAGTGTGTTTTGTTATTTTGTTGTTGAAGGAGAGTGTATCAAACATTGTTTTCCAAATCCTAGGAAGAATTTGACTTTGTTCCAACAGTGGGTGGATATATGCCAAAAAAAGATTGTCTGAAGATGGTGTGACAAACCAAAAAATATTCAAATTTTAGGGTGTGTCTCTGCCATTTTACTGAGGATGATATCATTGGGAACAAACTTAAAGACACTGCTGTTCCACATATAAACGTTCCAGCAAAAATCCCAGGTGGGTTATTTTTACATTACTCAGATAATAAGTAATGTATTTTAAACCTATTTACTTCTTCATAATATTTGTTTTGTTTCTTTCAGTAGAACAACCATCAATATTGTCCAAAGCAGAGCTAGGTTGTATGAAAGTAGTATATGATCAGCCTGGTCCATCAAGCGTAGTAGGAAAATCTCATAATGTGACGCCTCCGAACACTCCTGCGCCTACTGGACAAGGTATAAATTGTTTTTTAATCAGTAGATAACTATACATGTGTATGTAAAAATGAGTTCTTGTAAAAATATGTTTTCTATTGATATTTCAGGTTTGTTAGCTGAAGTGAAAACTACCAGGGTCTACAGCTTAACCCTAAAAGATTAAATGAAATCACAAATATTCTGGTAATCTTCTTAACGACTAAATAGTTATCGACAATTCTATTAAACTTATTTAATTAGAAGATAATTCAACAATGATTGTAGTGAATTAATTTCCAGGTACACTTATTTAAGAAATATTTGTAGATTTCCGTATTTAGTCACTATTTGTACTTTATTTCCATGTAACACTTTTGTTAATATTCCTAAAATTCTATATTTATGCACTGTATACATTAAAAATATTTCATTATACTTTCATTTGTTTGATAAAGCAACTTTGTTAGCAAAAGGTGTAACAAGTTTCAATTGTTCAGATACAATGGAGATTTAAACAAATTAAATTGTCTATTTCATCTTCAAGTTTTATAGTTTCTTATTATTTTTAAATGTGTATATATTTGATATTTAATTTAGTTTCGATGTGCTCCAGCGAAACATTAGGGTTTTGATTTTATATTACTTCTAATTCTTATTTCATAAAAGTTATCCACCTTTTATATTATATTTTATTTCAAATTTTGTGTCTACTATATTATTTAAAATATATTGTAAACTTACCTTTACTTAAATACTTGTCATTTCCCAAATAATACTTTATATTCTATGAAATTGTACATAATATGATTTAATTTCACTATTTAACTTTTATTTATTATTTATTATACAAACAAATAATATATTTATGTACATGTATATATATTATATATTCATTAAAATTATATATTTATATG
Organism: Galerucella nymphaeae; assembly: GCA_963978555.1. Classification (NCBI taxonomy): domain Eukaryota; kingdom Metazoa; phylum Arthropoda; class Insecta; order Coleoptera; family Chrysomelidae; genus Galerucella; species Galerucella nymphaeae. The sequence continues at coordinate 17,399,404 of OZ021707.1, read as the reverse complement.
TAATTAGACCAATAAATTAATTGAATTAATTTTGTATTTTAAATTTTATTAACACAATTATATCAAACACCCGAACTCTGTTTAATAATAATCAATTATTATTATTAAACCGAGTTCAGGTGTTTGATACAGCGGCCAGTGGAATATTAAATATGAAGCAGATAATGGACTATAAATTCAAATTTGCCGCCGCTTTTTCAAATTAGTGCCTTCCAAACGAAGAGATGGCGCTGAAACTCAGGTTCAGGCCTTAACATTGCAGTGTCCTATCTATCCGTGTCTTGTATTATCTATGGTTTGGTTGTCACTGCCTTAGTTTATTCATCGTGTTTTATAGTAGTGAACAGTGTTTCTCTCGTGAATTTGGATTATATATATTAGGTATATTGTATTTAGTGCATATTTATTGATATATCACAATGGCTTCCCGCAAAGGTGGATTTTTCTGTATATGACGCGGCTGTAACTCGAGAACAGGCGCAGGTCTAAGTTTTTTCTCAATACCTAAAGATCGTGTTAGGTATGTAGAAAAATTGTCAGTTTGTGTGAAAAATTATATTTTGGTTTTTATCATTTTTTCCAGAGCTGAAGTTTGGTTGAAGAATTGTAATAGGCAGGATCTGATTGAAAAAAACCTTGAGATTCTACACAAAAATTATAAATTGCGCGAGCTTCATTTTGAAGAAAAGCACATTAGCAGAAGTGGAATAAGAAAAACTTTATTCCAGGATGCAAATCCTACTGTGTTTTTACATAACAAATACAAGGACCAGTTTAGTTCAACAGAAGAACCATAAAAAAAAAATTTCACACCACATTGTGATTATTGAAAAGAAAGTCTTGTTACCCAAAATGCTTTTCAGTATGTATGTGGTTATTTAATTAAAAAAACTCTTCGTGTACATTATGTCAGGCATGCAAAGATTATTCTAAAAAAGTTGAGGAATTAGATTTTAGCCTTCTATTGACACATTTTAAAGCATATAATACCGATAAATCTGTATATGGAGGATTGAGAACTCCAAGTGAGGACTTTATTCAGTATATTTACAAATTGGAGCAAATGTTTTGTTTATCATTTGAGGACAAATTTACCAACCCTGTTGTATCAAATTCATATTTTGATGAAATGAAAGTTGTTCCTTTTACACACCCGTGTAAGTCTTTTCCACATTTGTATGTTTTAAAACTATTAGACTTCGATTATTTTATACTTTGAAATATTTTAACAGATATTTAAAGAACACTAATGATGAGAAAATCAGGAAGCTGACTATATTGTCACATAATATTTAAGATAAAATATGGAAATGTCTTGCTCCTACATGTGAATTCTAATATTACACTCATTTTATTGTATAATAAATATTATGTTGTTTATTTTTATTTATGTAATTAAAATAATTTGAAAAAAAAAGTTTTTTATTTATATTATAGCCATTACCACCAAATTTCTAATATGGTTTCAGTACACTAATGAAACCAAAAAATAATTCATAACTTCAAGAAAAAGTTTACTCCACAAAGCTGTTATGCTCAAACGACTTGAATCAATAACATGAGTAAAATACCATATTTTATACACTATCTTTACAAAACCAATTTGAAGATCTTCATTCATAATTTATTCGACCTAAAATGAGATGTGGCGTTTGTCAATAATTTGTTTGAAATGATACTGAAGTTGGTGAAACAGAATTCAATAAACGTCATTCCTACTATTATTTCAAACAATTTTCATATTTTTTATCAATTCTATATATTATTATTGTCTAAGGACATTTTCTAGAATTCATTTTTGATATTTATTTCATAAAATGAATGAGTTTCCAGATAATTTTATTATTAACCAGGGTGATTAATGATTGTTTACCTAGGTTAAAAATGAACTACTTCTTATTAGACACATGAAATGAATAATAAAGTGTTCTCATGTTAGTTAAGAAAATATTCTATAGTCCGAATTGGGAGAGATGTTCATCAACACTACTACTTTTCTCAGTGTAGTTATGGTTTTACCACTTACTTCGAATCAATACTCGCGTTACTTTTCTCAGTGTATCAAGTAGTTTATGTCTATGGTTTATGTTTCAATGTCTCGGCGTATTTCCGTTTAATATCGTGCAAGTCCGACTTCAAAGGAACCGACAAAGTATTCGTCTCTTGTTATATTATAGATGGTATGGTGCACCTTCTCTGTGCTTATACTCATTTACCGTATTATTTTCAAATACTCAATAATTATTGGGTTACTTTATCGAATTCTATAGATTTCAATCTTTGATTTATGAAAAAAAACCTAGATTTATTATCCGTTTCTTATACCTCTATATATTAAGACTAGATACCTATAACTACGTATACATATTGGAATTTTTTATTTACGCACTAGTGCCTAAAATGAAGTTTTAAGTACTCGAAAGTGTGTCTAAAGTACGTAGGTACTTTACACATGGTAGTAGAAAAAATTTTGTTGAGTCTTTGCTGCTCAATTATGTCCTGAGTAATGTAGGCGAATCCTTACCATGATCATTTAATTTTGTGAAATATCTAATTTGAATAAGTAGAAAATTTACATGTTTTTCTCATTTGTTTTTAATTAATTTTGTTGGTATTATAATATTTAATTTCTCAATTTTATGTAACGGTATTGTTTCTTATTCCAAGCCCTCTGCGTATTCAAAACCATGCTGTAATGAGGATATGAACTAGTTCGCCAACTGTGGTGCATAGCTGGATGTAAGCTACTTTATGGTGTTGGGAGGTATTTTCTTCTTATCCATGTACGAATTTCCACCATTCCTTCTTGTTTTTTGCTTTTTCTTTCGCATCATTCCACGTCAGATTTCTCTCTTCAAAGATTTCTGCAATTTTTTTGTCCCAGGTAATTTTTGGTCTACCCCTTTTTCGTTTGTTCTCTGGTATTGCCTGCCATACTTGTTTCACTACTCTGTTATTCTTCATTCTTTGCAAGTGCCCCCACCAGCTCAGTTGCCTCTTTTTTATAAAATCTAATACGGGTTCTACTTCTAGCTCATCTCTTAATGTCTGGTTTCTAATACGATCCTTCCTGGTTATCCCCTTTCACTCTTCTTAGATACTTCATCTCCGTCGCCTGGATCTTACTCTTCTGTCTGTCGTTTATTACCCATGTTTCGCATCCGTATGTTAGTATTGGTCTCTATATGGAGTGGTACACTTTCATTTTTGTTGTTTCCTTCCTGTTTATAAATTTGTTATTCATTGCATAATAACATTTAATGGCTTTGTCAACTCGTGTATTGATTTCTAATTCCTGTCTGCCAGTATTTTCTATTATAACCCCTAGATATTGGTAATCATTTACTTGTTCTATTTCCGAATCATTTAAGCAAATGTTTAGTTCCTCATGATCTTCTGTAATTACCATCACCTTTGATTTTTTCACGTTGATCTTCATTCCATGTCTCCTCAGCGAATCGTTCCATAGGTTAATATTCGTTTGTAGATTTTTTCTTGTGTTCGCCATTATGACGATGTCATCCGCAAACGCGCATTCTCCTACTTGTATTCTTTGCATATTGTGGTATCCGACATATAGTTTTTTGGTGTTTTGGCTACACTCTTGAATGATCTGATCTCATATTTTTACTAATCACATAATTGTTCGTTCTTTTATACATTGCTCTAATATTTCTAATCAGCTTTTCGTTCACATTTCTTCTATATAAACTTTCCCATATCTGCGTCCTAGGTACACTGTCAAATGCTTTTTCTAGGTCTAAAAAGGCAAGATACGAATTTTGTGTGTTAGCTGTTTTCTTCTCTATTATTTGTTTTAATGTAAAAATATGGTCTTGTGTGCTTCGTCCTTTCCGGAATCCACTCTGTACTTCTGCTAGTGTGTGCTCTACTTGCTCTATTAATCTTCGATTTAGAATTTGCTCATACAATTTTAATGCGGTACTTAATAATGTTATCCCTCTATAATTGTTACAATCCATGCTATCCCCTTTCTTAAAAATTGGTAATATTACACCCATTTCCCAATCTTCCGGTATTTCCTCGTTTTTCCATATCTTGTTGAATAGTTTTCTGATTGTTTCCTTTCCTTGTTGCCCTATTTTTTTTATCATTTCAGTCGTTATTTTGTCATGTCCTGGGGCTTTTCCGTTTTTCAATAATTTTATAGCTTCTTCTAGCTCGGTTATTGAAATTTCTTCTTCTTTTTCTTCTTCTTCTCCTCTTTCTTGTATGTTTGTCTTCTCTGGCGTATTTTTTGTTATATTCTCTTTAGTATTCAGCAAATTGTGAAAGTACTCTTTCCACCGTTCCATTATTTTCTCTTCTGACGTTAGCGTCACACCCGTTGTATCCTTGATTCCTAATGTTAAGCTGGGCTGCTATTTTCTAACTTCTGCGAAAATTTTCGTATACGAATGCTCGTATACGGATTTTTTTCGTATGGCAAGAGCTTTTGGTATTTTGGAATCTATGCGAAAATCAATTCGTCTCGCACAGCTGTCTTCGCATGACTTGAGCCGGCAACGCTGTGTAAACGCATATCTACCCCAAGGATATTAGATGAGAATAGGATTGATCAAAAGCTGAAAAGTGTCAGCCGAGTTTGATGACGTCACTGGTTACCCATGCGCGCGTCGCCTTGCGCGAATTATGAAACTGTGAAATTCGTGGTGTTATTTATTTATTTTTTAAATTTTAATAACAAAAAATAAAGTATTTAATATATAAGCAAAATTTTTCAACATGTTTTTTTTATGATACAATCATTCTGGGTACAAATTATGTAAGTCAAAAGACATATTCCTTTTACTTTAAATAATAATAATTAATTGGGCGATTTAAAAGCAAGTTCAGGGGATAGTATTCTGGAAAAACATAAGCCATTATGTAATAGCATTTTTAGTTAGCCAACTGCAAATGTTTAAGATAATCCGGATAAGAATGATGGAGAATATGTTTACGCACCTTAGATATGAAGTATAACATGACAATTTTTTAAGTGTAATTTTCAATAAGCAATAAAAAATATGATTACTATTTTAAATTATGTTCCACTTACCCTATTTCTTGCTAAAACAACATGTCATGATCAGTTTTTCAGGTTTCTTTCATTATTATTATTATTTATAAACTGTGTAGGTAAGTTATTCAATATTTTAATTTTTTGCAACTCAAATATGTACTAAATTTAGAGTAAAAAAGTACTTTGTTAGTGTATGAAATAGCTTTTATTGATTTCTAAAAGAACTCGAATTGTGTGATTTATGAGGTTTTTGAAATGGCTGATTCAATTTTATACTCATTTTTATTAATCTGCAATTATAACAGGACAAAACTGGTATGTTTACATGGAAATAATACAACACTAATATCCTTGAAGAGTTTCGTCTTAGAAACAGCTGTTGCAATTATCAATAGTTACACTTATTACAATACAGTTCGAAATCTGTCTTTGTTTACTACACAGAGAAAGAGAAGATAGACATATAATTGATGGAACACCAATGTCGACAAAAGAACGTTGCTGTGACGTCACTGGTTACCCAAACGGCTAGCGTTGCTCTTATGGGAATAATCCATCCTATTCTCATCTAATATAGGATTGATCAAAAGCTGAAAAGTGTCAGCCGAGTTTGATGACGTCACTGGTTACCCATGCGCGCGTCGCCTTGCGCGAATTATGAAACTGTGAAATTCGTGGTGTTATTTATTTATTTTTTAAATTTTAATAACAAAAAATAAAGTATTTAATATATAAGCAAAATTTTTCAACATGTTTTTTTTATGATACAATCATTCTGGGTACAAATTATGTAAGTCAAAAGACATATTCCTTTTACTTTAAATAATAATAATTAATTGGGCGATTTAAAAGCAAGTTCAGGGGATAGTATTCTGGAAAAACATAAGCCATTATGTAATAGCATTTTTAGTTAGCCAACTGCAAATGTTTAAGATAATCCGGATAAGAATGATGGAGAATATGTTTACGCACCTTAGATATGAAGTATAACATGACAATTTTTTAAGTGTAATTTTCAATAAGCAATAAAAAATATGATTACTATTTTAAATTATGTTCCACTTACCCTATTTCTTGCTAAAACAACATGTCATGATCAGTTTTTCAGGTTTCTTTCATTATTATTATTATTTATAAACTGTGTAGGTAAGTTATTCAATATTTTAATTTTTTGCAACTCAAATATGTACTAAATTTAGAGTAAAAAAGTACTTTGTTAGTGTATGAAATAGCTTTTATTGATTTCTAAAAGAACTCGAATTGTGTGATTTATGAGGTTTTTGAAATGGCTGATTCAATTTTATACTCATTTTTATTAATCTGCAATTATAACAGGACAAAACTGGTATGTTTACATGGAAATAATACAACACTAATATCCTTGAAGAGTTTCGTCTTAGAAACAGCTGTTGCAATTATCAATAGTTACACTTATTACAATACAGTTCGAAATCTGTCTTTGTTTACTACACAGAGAAAGAGAAGATAGACATATAATTGATGGAACACCAATGTCGACAAAAGAACGTTGCTGTGACGTCACTGGTTACCCAAACGGCTAGCGTTGCTCTTATGGGAATAATCCATCCTATTCTCATCTAATATCCTTGTATCTACCCCACAACTCCAACAAGAAAGCGACTAGGTTAGCTAAGATTATTTATATCAAATTATCTTTTTGTCAGGTTAATAATACTTTTAATAATAATATAATCTACAAGTTTGTTTTTTTTTCTTAAAGATTTGTTGTATAGGTATAAAGTATTTGCTGTCAGTTTGCAAAAATATTTTAATAACTATGAATGGAAAAAAGAACGGGAAATACAGGGTGTCCCAAATAAGAGTGACTGATTTTAAACATAAATGCCCAGCTTATTAATTGCTCCAAAGAGATGGGGTTTTCACTAGTTTATCAAAAAGATTTGTTCAGGCTTGGCTGGCATTTCATCTCATCAACACAGGGTGTTTTAGTGATGTTGGTCAAATTCAAAGGGAAAAATATGTATTATTTTAAATGGATCACCCTATAATTTTTGATCTCATTCGAAAGAGCAATCATTCTTCTTTCAAAAAATGTATAGCTTTCTATCTTTTGTTTCATTAACAACAAAGATATTCGAGGTTTCATGTAGTAGTACATTTTCAATTAGTAGTCTTATATGAACGTATTCTGAAGCCTAAAATCAACTCATGCTAATCCTAACAACTTAGCAGAACTTAAAAATATTGTCAGGAACATTATTGAAAACATTCCGCAGAAAATGCTAGAAAATTTATTTGAAAATTTAAAATTTCGCTTGCAGTTATGCATAAACGAAGAGGGTAGGCATATGCAGCATATATTGTAACTTTTTGTTATTCGTTCTCTATATGTATTGAATAATGTTACTATGTTTTCTAGCTAAATAAACTGTTTGCCAGATTTGTTGTCAATTATTTACGTAATCAAAAATGCATAATATGATTTGATTTTAGGCACCAAAATACGTTCATCTAAAACTACTGATTAAAAATGTACTACTACATGAAACCTCGAATATCTTTGTTGTTAGTGATACAAAATATAGAAAACTATACATTTTTGGTAAGGAGAATGATTGCTCTTTCGAATGAGATCAAAAATTATAGGGTGATCCATTTAAAATAATACATATTTTTCCCTTTGAATTTGACCAGCATCACTAAAACACCCTGTGTTGATGAGATGGAATGCCAGCCAAGCCTAAAAAAATCTCCTTGATAAACTAGTGAAACAAGTGAAAATCCCATCTCTTTGGAGTCAGTCACTCTTATTTGGAGCACCCTGTATAATATCATCCAGTAAAAAGACGGAATTAATAAATTTTATGGAAAAAAAATCCACAACTCCGATCTGGAAAATTTACAAAAACATTTACTTTTAAGAGTTCACAGATGCTGTGGATGAACATTACAGATTCAAAGCATTAGTATATACGAATTCAATAATTCGCATCCCTTTGACCATGCGATGTATTTCCGCACAGAAAACTCGTGTACGGATATTTTTCGATTGCTCGAAAATACGGTTTGTTTAATTTTATACGAAAACAGCATGATTCCGTATACGGAAGTCCTTCGCATGAGTTAGAAAATAGCAGCCCTGGTCTTTTCCTTTCTCATGCTCTTCAGTACCTTGTAAAAAAGTTTTTGATTGTTTTGTCTGTTCTTCTCCATTTTATTTCCAAAATCCTCCTATGACTCCTTTTTCGCATTTTGCACTAATTTTTTGACCAATTTTCTTTGTTTTTTGTAGTCGTCATAATTTCTCTGCGTTTTATTTGTCAGGTACTTTCTCCAAGATTTTTTCTTGTCTTGTATTTGCTTCTTAATTTCAGTCGTCCACCAAACTGTTTGTCTTTTCCTGTTATTTGTTTTCAAGGTCCCGCATGTGTTTTTTGCCGCTTCTAGTATTGTATTTTTAATTTTTTGCCACAATTCTTCTACAGTCAGTCTATGGTTACCAGTTGTCTTTCTAATTCACAATTTACTTCCACTTCGTATTTTCTTGCGATGTTTGCTTCATTTAATTTGTATGCTTTTATAGTTTCATGATCTAGTTTTTCTTTCCTATTTGTAATATCTGTGGTCAAATGTCAGTATTCAGAGAACAGGAAGGAATAAAAAGTTAAAACACGTGGCTAACTTTATTTTAATTAAACAATTAACAGTAACACATCCCTCCACAACCCCTCTCAATCATATAATGAAATAAATCATAACTTCGTAAAACTCGTTCGAAATACTCGGAGGGTGAACAACAAACTAACCCATATGTGTTTATATGGGTGAAGTGTGAGATTTTTATACAATTTTAAGTGATTTAGGTCGAAAGTGATATATTTTTACGTTATTTTATGAACAATAGATGTTTCAAATAAACATCAAATCTTAAAATGCAGCGGATTGGAAGAGATAATGAGGTAATATCACGCAAAATGTGCTCAGTTCCTCAATGTGCATCAGACAGTACTTCGGATATTTCTGTACATAAATTATCTTTGAACCCCACGGCAGTAAAGAAATGGCAAAAAATCTTGAAGGTAGGGAAGCCTATCTCAAAATACATGCTTGTTTGCAGCAAGCACTTTCTGAAAGAGGATTGTTTTTGTGGTAAGTTCAAAAATTTTTACTATCAGATTCTCTTCACTTCAATTTATATTTTTTAGTATTCAATATACACAACACAGTGGGAGCATTTGAAAAATAGATCCTTTCCTAGCCAGAACCTTCCAGTGACTAATTATCAACATACAAAAAAATATATATTATATAGGTATATAGTGACGGATAGTAGGTGAGAACTCAAAACAATTACTTCTGGTTTATTATTTTTGCTATATCATGTATTTTATTCTATATTTTTTCATTTAGTCAATTAGTATTATACATGTTTCTTTATTCATATTCTGCATAAAATAGATTAAATGATATTATGAAAAGCAAAATTTGTTTTTATTATTGCATAAAGTCTTCCACCTATTTATAATTATTTTGCAAAACCATACATATATACCTTTGCTTATATAATGAAACAATAACTTTTTTATATTATTTATTTATTATTGTGATACAATACATATTGCATAATATGATCTGGATGCCTGAAAATAAAAACAAACAGCACATAAAAGAGAACAGGTAAGTCGAACAGATAAAGCTTTTTTTCTCTCTAATCGAAATGGCCGATATGCCATTTTAAAACTAAATTATACAACATCTGCTTATTACTTGAATCATACACTGGTGCACCCATTTGTTCTTTTACTTGATGATATCTTGCCAAAGCAGAATCCCCCACATCTGCAGGTATTAAAAAAGTGCTGATGTTCAACATATTCAAATGGCTTAATTATTGATCGTTTTCATTGTCTAAAACTGTAGGCAAGAAGATCAAAGTTTTTTTTTGTTCAGTTCAGCTGTTGTATTGTATTTTCTTTTTTTTTAATTAATGGGTGACTAAATGACTGAAATGGTTCTGGCCTACTTATTCTCTCTGTCTTTTTTCCTTTCCCTAATTTTGAGCCAGAGATCAGTACAGCTTACTGGTTCTAACATCTCATATCTGAAACATGAAAAAGAGAGGAGGCAAACAGGGATGTGTGGTGTGGTTTTGAAATCATCTACCTACTTGGTAATTGAGAAAACTTATTTACCTGTTAATATAAATCAATGTAGCAATAATATCCTTGCAGTATCTCCCTAATCCTGCTTTACAGGAACATTGACAAATCCAGGACTCACTGAAATTTATAATAGGGGATTGTAATATTGTTGGAGATCTCATACATAAGCTTCTAATAACTTTTTCATTGGAACCTCACCTTCATAATTGGCCAAACACGTTCACCAACAATCCAGAATATCCGAAAATGATATCTCTACTTTCACAGGCATCATTAATAGATATTTTTTGACACAAATCCAGCAATACAACACAAAAATTTCGAAAATGAAGCTAATATCAAATGAGAGAATATTTGTTGTTCACCCTCCGATCCGACATTTTGGATTTTTCAGCGCCATCTCGCGGTTCGTGATTTTTCCCTATATACCAGATCATTATCTTCATAGTATACTCAAGCGATAGTACATTTTGGCGACGAGTATTAACGAACCCAATTGTGAACCAACATAATTCCAGATGGATAACCTGTTTAGTAACATTGAAACGTTCAACATACATGCAGGAAACGTGGGAATTCGCTGGCAAAAATGGATTAAAAGACTCGATAACTTTCTTATTGCATCAGGAATAACAGACAATGACAGAAAAGAAGCAATGTTGCTACATTGTGTAGGCGAAGAAGTGTTCGACATTTTTAATTCACTACCAGAACCATCAATTCCTCTTGACCCAACAACAGACACTCCAGTGGTTTTAACAAGCTATGAGAAAGCAAAACTCAAGCTAAACAACTACTTTATGCCTAAAGTGAACATAGAATTTGAAATATACAATTTTCGACAAGCAAGACAACACGAAGGAGAAACATTCGACGAGTACTATGCTAGGTTACTCAAATTGAGCACAGACTGTAATTTTAGCGACCGAGACAGAGAAATAAAATCTCAAATTATCCAAGGAACAACATCCTCTAAGTTAAGACGCTATGCAATGACTGATAACCCAACACTAGCTCAGCTTTTGGCACAAGGCAAAGTTTTTGAAATAACTGATGTCCAAGTCAACCAAATGGCAAACATGCACATAAGTGAACAATGTAACAAAATAAAAACAAACCAAAAGTACCCAAGATCTGAACACAATCAAGGGAACAGTAATTATCAACAACAAACATCTAACAAGATTTGCAACAATTGCGGAAACAAATGGCATTCCAGAGGCAAAGAAACTTGTCCAGCGTTCAATATAACATGTCATTACTGTTCAAAAAAGGGGCATTTTGCAAAAGTTTGCATTACAAAACAAAAAAGAGCACTAAATGATCAACAACAATGCCCAGACCAAAGAACAAACCAAACTCCAACAAGCAACAAAACTATACGTACAAATAACTCAGTCAATTATGCAAACAATGAAGACAACAGCTCTGATTGCTCATTTAATCTAGAAACAAATAATATCACCTGCCTTCCAAGAACAACAATATCAGTAAACAACAAAAATATCACTTTTATTATAGACACAGGCACATCTGTTAATATTATCAGTGAAGAAACATATAAGAGCATCTTCAAAGAAAATCTACAACCTGACACAAGTAAAATATTTCCATACTGTCAAAAACAAAAACTAAAAACAGTTGGCAAATTCTCTGCACTACAACGCCATAAAAACAACCAAATACATTCAGAAATCCATGTTATAGAAGGTAACTCTGAATCATTACTAAGCTACGAATCATCACGAGATCTAAACTTGATTACAATTTCAACAAATTTTGTTCAATCAAACATTGATATAAAATATGTAGAACAACACTACCCATCAATTTGTCAAGGCGTTGGAAAGCTAAAAGATATACAAATTAAACTTCACATAGATCAAAATATCCAACCTGTTGCTATGAAACATAGACGTGTACCATTTCATCTACGAACACTAGTGGAACAAGAACTGAATAGATTAGAACAACAAGACATAATTAAACGAGTAGAAGGAGCCACCACACCATGGGTATCTCCAATAGTCATTGTTCCCAAACATGGAAATCCAAACAACATTCGTATATGTGTAGACATGAAAAAACCCAACAAAGCAATCATGAGAGAAAGACATTTAACACCAACGATTGATGAAATCATAACACAACTAAATGGATCAGTAATATTCAGCAAAGTTGATCTAAAAGATGGCTACCATCAGTTAACATTATCACCAGATTCAAGATACATAACCACCTTCTCTACACACATTGGTTTATTTCAATACAAAAGACTCAGTTTTGGCGTCAATTCAGCAGCAGAGATCTTTCAAAATACAATAAGCCAAATACTACAAAACATACAAGGCGTAATCAACATAAGTGACGACATCCTAATTTTTGGAAAATCCAAACAAGAACATGATACAGCTTTAGAAAAAGTTCTCAGAACCATAAATGATAATAATTTAACCATAAACAAAGCAAAATGTGTTTTTAGTGTTTCAAAAATAAACTTTTTTGGATATATTTTTTCACAAGATGGCATTCATCCAGATCCAATCAAAGTAAATAGTATCATAAACTTAAAAAGCCCAGAAAATGCAACAGAACTAAGAAGCTTCCTAGGGATGATCAATTATGTAGGAGAATTTTTACCCAACCTGGCAGAAAATTCCAGCAATCTAAGAGAATTAACCAAAAAAAACACTACTTGGAATTGGACCATTGAACATGAACAAACCTTCAATGAACTCAAAAGACAACTCAGCGATACCACTAATTTAGCCTACTTTGATGTCAACAGAAACACCCATTTGTACACAGATGCAGGTCCTAACGGTCTTGGTGCAATTTTAGCTCAAGAAGATGATAACAAAAATTTACAGATTGTAGCTTACGCAAGTACCACATTATCACCAGTTCAGAAAAGGTACAGTCAATTTGAAAAAGAAACACTAGCTTGTACTTGGTCCATACAGCATTTTCATAACTATATTTTTGGTTCCAACTTCATTCTTCATTGTGATAATTTACCACTAGTAAAGATTATACAAAACTCAAGAGCAGCACCAAATGCAAGAGTTGAAAGACTGCTTTTAAGAATTCAACCCTATAACTTCAAAATACAACATCAACAAGGTATCTCTAACCCGTCAGATTACCTCTCTAGACACCCTGTCGACAACAGCAATCAGCAAACTGATCACATCAATGATAAAGTGGAACAATATGTCAATTTCTGCATTTACAACTCTCTACCCAAAGCGATGACTCTCATAGAGGTGCAAGAAGAAACAAAAAAAGATGCAGTACTAATATGTTATTAAAGACTGCAATTCTAACAAAAAAAAAATCTAGTTGGCTAACACCTGAATTAAGTATTTACTCCAAAATTAAAGAAGAACTGATCTTTAGCAATGATGTTATACTAAGAGGCAATCGTATAGTTCTACCCACATCACTACAAAGAAAGGCAGTGGAACTTGCTCATCAAGGTCATTTGGGAATCACAAAGACAAAACAACTCCTGAGAACTAAAGTTTGGTTTCCTAGCCTGGACATTATTACAGAAACATTCATCAAATCATGCATGGCATGTCAATCAGTGACAAAATCTAATCAACGAGATCCAATCGTTCCAAGCCAACTACCAGATTACCCTTTCCAGTGCATTGATGTTGATTTTGCAGGACCATTTCCAAACAAAAAATACATCTTCATAATGGTAGATGAATACTCCAGATATCCTGTAATTGAAGTAATTAACTCAACTTCCTTTTTGCATGTAAAACCAGTCCTGGAAAACATATTCTCTACATGGGGATTCCCAAAATCAATCAAATCAGACAATGGACCACCTTTCAACAGTCTAGAATTGAAAAATTTCTTGAACAGTTATGGTATCAAACATAAAAGAACAACACCATACTGGCCCGAAGCCAATGGGATGGCAGAAAGGTTTGTCAAAACAGTAAAAAAGGCACTCCTTTGTACCCACTTGGAGAATGGCAACTTCATGTCAAAAATTCAGCAATTTCTTATCAACTACAGAAGTGCACCACACTCAACAACAGAAAAATCTCCATATGAAATAATTTTTGGAAGAAAAATGAACAACTACTTACCCACAATCACAGAACACAAACAAGATGAAAACCTAATAAATACAGACAAGAACAACAAGCAGAGACAAAAAACTTATGCTGATAACAAAAGAAAAACAAAAAATCATACTTTTCAAGTAGGGGACTTGGTGCAATGCAAACAAATTCAAAAAAATAGCTTGACACCTTTTTTTGATCCCAAGCCATACACAATAAGCAAAATAATGGGCTCCACACTGCAAGTCAAAAGGGGAGAAGAAGTCAAAACAAGAAATTCCTCATTTTTCAAGAAATTTATTCTGAAAAAATCAATACGACAAAAGACACCAAAGAATCAAAATTTTCATATATCCAGGAAAACACCACCAATATCATCTACACGCTGGATGATTAATACCAACACTGTAATTGTATCACATGACATCCTTCCACCCACACCAGAAAGTATTGAAGCAGCTCCTGAAATACCGTGCAACGAAGGAAACACTTTAACTAAAGATGAGAAAAGCGTAAATGAAGAAATAGAAGAAAACTCTTCAAGTGAAGACACAACTTGGTCAGATAACCCGCTGTTACAAATATCAAGTCTATTTGAAGACTCAATTAATCCAATTGAAATAATAGAAGAAACCTCTTCAAGTGAAGATACAACTTGGCCAGAAGAGTTGGATCCCATATTAAACATTGTCGAATTTCAAGCGGAAAATGAACCATCTCTCAACCAAAGAAGTTTGAGACCCAGAAGTCACCTTAGAAAGCCGAATTATTTAGACAACTATGACAGTAAATAAAACAACATATTAATATAAATTTCTCTGTATTAAAGAAAACTATATGGTGGTCAAATGTCAGTATTCAGAGAACAGGAAGGAATAAAAAGTTAAAACACGTGGCTAACTTTATTTTAATTAAACAATTAACAGTAACACATATTAACTACCAGATCATTATCTTCATAGTATACTCAAGCGATAGTACACTATTTTGAACTGGTTGGGTGTGTGTGTTTCCTTTAATCTTTGCCACTACTAAACTTCATTTAAAAACCAGGAGGAGCGATTTGAATTTAAGTTGGCAATTCTGTAGAACTCTAATTGGTCAGATTCCGCCCAGTTTCACACAACACTTTTTAACATTGACATCTCGTGATAATTGACAGTTCTGACATATAAATGTTGTTGTTTTCATCATCGTTTTCGTTTCCTAGTTATTTCATCATTTTTACTCAGTTTTCCACCCTATTACGCTAAAACAGTTCTTTTCAGAACTTTTGTGTTGAATTTCTGCGATTATGGATCCCTCTACTCCAAGTACCAGTTGTTCGCGTACTCCGCCAAAACCACGAAAACGGCTAAGTTTAGACCATTGAAGGAATGTCAGAAAAGCAATACATAATAAATATGTATAAACAAATTTTGGATGATAAGCCGAATACCAAAGTTGTTGATATTATATAAAAAATTTCTCAAATAGCAGGTAAGTTATCATAATAACTTCAAATTAAGAGTAGTATTAAATGCTGATCATTTTTCTCACAGGAGTAGTAAAGTCAACAGTTTACCGAACACTGAAAGAATACAGTAGTAGTGGAACAATTACCAGCCCAAAAAATATTGGTGGAAGACCCTCGCTTCTTAAAAATGTTGATGAAGGGTATAACAATTAAGTTCGAAGAATAGTTCATAGTTTTTTTTTTAAACAAGTTACCTCAGTTGATAAAATTTTACAAGCTTTGAAGGAACGCTCAGATTTGTTACAATTGTCCTGGTCATCTTTATATACTTTCTTAAAACAAATTAACTTCAAGTAAGTGTGTAACTTTGAAGAGTCAAATGTACTGTTTATTATCATATAATATATTTTTAGATATTTGAAGAGAAATTGGAAAAGTGTGTTATAGATTGTGACGATATATGTCGATGGAGGTTGAAATATTTAAGATCCATAAAACAATATAGAGAAGAAAAATGGTGTGAACTCTTATACCTAATTTGACAACATAAGGATAACCATAATTTGTATGTTGTCGATGAAATGGCAAAAGAATCTAACAAAGTTGTATTACGGCTGTTACCATATCATTGTGAGTTGAATCCAATTGAATTGATATGGGCACAAATAAAAAATAAGGTGGCAGCTAAAAACACAACTTTTAAGTTGGCAGATGTCAAAGACCTGTTATTGAGTGCAGTTGAAAATGTAACTCCTGCAAATTGGCAGAAATGTATACAACATGTCATCAAGGAAGAGGAGAAAATGTCCACACTGGATGGAATAATGGATGACATGATAGAGCCTCTAATAATATCTGCCAACACTGCAAGCTCATACGAAACAGAATCTTCTGATACAGATAATTAAATTTTTTTACAGCTCCAAGAACAAATAAAATTTTTTATCATATGAACAACTTCACTCAATCATGTCAATATTACAGTGATAACATAACATGGGCTACTTTCACGTGGCTATGGACACATATTGATTCATTTTATTTTGAAGTTTCTAATATTTGATATTTTTCGAAATGTCACAATTTGGTTGTAATACTGAGGAAAATATTAGTGAACCCACAAATTTCTTGAGCTTGTTGCAAAAGAAATCTTGAATTGAAAGTTATATTCAAATATGCATGTGTGCAAATATTCAAATTTCCAGTTATTTAGCATGAATTTTCAGGTTTTGTGTGAATTGAAAATAAGATAAAAGTTTCCTATTTGATTCCCGCTTAAGTAGAGACATTGTATATTTCTACTATTATTTTTGTTAAGATACATATAAACCAATGAATAAGATTTTATACATAACATTTATCATATGAATTTGTATTGCGTACAACTTTGAAATATACATAAGGAACTTAATACCTACTGTTATGAAATATTGTAATATATTTTGTGAAGCAAAAGTTGTAGAACATTTTCAATAAATAAATTATTGACAATATTTGTTGACTTTTAATTAAGAATAATTTTGCTGGAACCATTTTATTCATCAGATGAAAAATTTCATCAAAACTAAGAGAGATTATTGATGATGTCCCTATATATAATAACACTAACAAGTCCAGGTCTCATTTATTATGATAATAATTTCATGTGGAGGTTGTGGAATTGTAAAAAATCCCATACACAAGTTTTTGATCATTTTCACCTTTAATTTGTCGATTATGTACACCAATTAACTGGAATTTATAGAAGTTATATCTTTTAACATTTACATGTATTACCACAAATATAAAATAAATACTTTCAATATAGTTTCAAAAAGAGACCTTCAATATAACTGTACAATGAAAGATCTATTTTTAATTAATCTCTTCAGAACATCAAATACGAAACAATCAAAATAATACAAAAGTTTTACAGGTTTGTTTACATCCTGTGTTTACATCTCAACTCGAGATCTTAAGAACAATTTTCAGTACATAAGGGCTACCTATGATTGGCTAGTTTCTCCGTCAAGTCAATCAAGGCATATTTCATAGATTTTGAACACGACTATTTCGGAACACACCCTTTAGTAACTAATCTGGTAACTTTTAGTGGTGTGGGTGAGGCTTTTCAAATCGCTCCTCCTGGTTTTTAAATGAAGTATAGGTAATGGTCACTTCCTATCACTGGTCCTCTTTTAACTCTGACATCCATAATATATTTCTGGCTTTCTCTGTGTTGGAAACTGACAATAAAACTATTTATTCTTAGGAAAGAGGCCATGACAAATGTCATGTTATGTGTAGAAAAAGAAGAACGTAGTTAGCCTTCAAAAAAAATAGAAAAACGTGGTTGTACTAGTTTATACGTTAACAAAATAAAAGTTCAAAATAATAAAACCTGGTTCACGTTATTTGTTTATTCAACAACTTAATTTAACACCAAATCCAACAGGTTATGGGCCCAGATTCGCCTAAAAGGGTGTTGAATTAAAAATTAAGCAAAAAATAATCGACGCCGGCAAGTAACAAGCAGAAAAGAAAATACCCAGTGTTTGGGGTCAGTCAGTTAGTAAGAATACGACGTTCGACACACATAAAACGATGGACCAGACAGGATTGATAGGCATTGCAAAACTCAATGGAGAAAACTGGACTACATGGAAGTTTCAGGTAGAGATCACGCTAAAGTCCAAAAGATATTTTGAGATAGTAAGTGGAGCAGTACAGAGACCAGCTACAACTACAGAAGAGTGGGATAGTAAAGATGCCAAAGCACAAGAAATTATAGTCTCTAGGCTAGAAGAAAAAGTAGTTACACATATTTTGTCATGCAAAACAGCAGCCGAAATGTGGACAAAGCTTAAAGCAATTTATGAGCATCAATCTCAAGTAAGTGTACATGTATTGACTCAAAGATTCTTTTCATTAGAATATACAGAAGGAAAAGCAGCAGAATTTATGTCACAGTTAGAGGAAATAAAAGGCACATTAAAGTCATTGGGAGAAGAAATAAGTGACAAAATGATAATTACCAAGGTATTAATGTCATTACCCGAAAATATGAAACATTTTATATCAGCTTGGGAGTCAACACCCACAGATAAACAAACATTGACTGATCTTATGTCAAGATTAATGTTGGAAGAAGAAAGAGGTAAAAATGTAGAAAGACATACAGCATTAGCATCAACAACAAAGTTCGTCAAGTCAAGAAAAGACATGAAATGTTTTGAGTGTAATAAAATTGGTCATATGAAGAAAGATTGTCGCAGAACAAGCAAAAAGGAGTGTCATTTTTGTAAGAAACCAGGACATCTAATGCAAGATTGTTGGTTCAAGAAGAGAAAAGAAGAAGAGAAAAGGGATAACAGAAAAGCAGGTGATCAAGCCCTTGTAAGTGAATCAATTCTATTAAATTGTTCTGATGATGTATTAGACAAAGTCAAATTGAAACCAGACTATTGGTGGATGGACAGTGGAGCTACAGAACACATGTGTTTCGACAAAGAACAATTCAGACTAATGGAAAAACTACCAGAAAAAAGGCAAGTTAGAGTAGGAAATGGAACACTAGTAGATGTACAAGGTATAGGTACAGTACAAGTAACAGCTTGGAATGGAAGCAAATGGGTGAGTACAGATTTAAACAATGTATTATATGTACCAGATTTGTCAGTAAATTTGTTTTCATTAAGTACTACACTGGATAAAAATTATGAAATGCATTCAAATAAAAATAAATGTGAATTGATAGATATAAAGGGTAAAGTAAGAGCTATAGCAGAAAGACAAGGAAATTTATATAAAATGCAGTTTAAAATTAAAAAATTTACCCAAAACATTGATATGCAGCCATTACAGTGTAATGCAGTCATAAGTATACATGATTGGCATAGAAAATTGGCACATATTAATTTTGATCAAGTAAAGAAGGTTTTAAAAAGAAATAATATACAATTCACTGACGATCCAAAACCATTTTGTGAAATATGTCTTGCTGGTAAACAGCATAGACTTCCATTTTCAGTTAGTGAATCAAGAGCAGAGAATACTTGTGAACTTATCCATAGTGACTTATGTGGTCCTATTGAAGCTGAATCACTTGGTGGGGCAAAATACTTTTTATTATTAAAAGATGATTATTCTGGATATAGATATATCTATTTTTTAAAGAATAAATCGGAAGTTGAAAGAAACATAGAAAACTTTATAGCTATGGCAGAAAATGTTACTGGAAATAAGATAAAAATATTAAGAACAGACAACGGTTTGGAGTTTGTTAATGAAAAGATTTCAAAAATATGTAACAAAAAAGGAATAGTTCACCAAAAAACTTGCATATATACCCCTGAACAGAATGGTAGAGCAGAAAGAGAAAATAGGACAATAGTAGAATCTGTAAGAACATTATTACAGAGTTCTGGCCTGAGTAAATCTTTTTGGGCTGAGGCAGCAAATACTGCAATATTTTCAATAAATCGTGCAGGAAAAAGCCCACAAAAGGATCAAACACCGTTTCAGGCATGGTATAAAAAGAATTGTAATGTTGAAGTTTTCAAAGAATTTGGATCAAAAGTTAGTGTACACATTCCGAAACAAAACCGTAGAAAGCTAGATGCTAAAAATGAAATTGGAATTTTTGTGGGATACTCAGAAGAAGTTAAAGGTTATCGAGTATACTTCCCAAACAAAAATAAGGTACAAATACACAGAGATGTGGTCTTTATTCCCGAGATAGAAGAAAAAGGGACACATATAAGGGATTATAACAAAATTGTATTATTAGATTCTGAAAATGAGGATGAAGACGTAACCGAAAATGATGATCATAATGTTATTCTTGATCCTGAAATTGAAATATTAGGAAATTTGGAGGAACCAGAAGAAGATACTTCATCGGAAGAAGAAATTTCTGGAGAAGTGACAGTGAGAAGTGGAAAACGTGAAATTAAGAAACCAGCATGGATGCAAGATTATGATATGAGTGAAGCTGATATGTGCTTTTACTCGAATGAAGAAGAGCCAGTTACTCTCGAAGAGGCAGTGTCCGGTAAAAATAGTGTGCAGTGGAAAAAGGCTATGGAAAAAGAGCTGACTGTGCTTCGCGAAAATAATACGTGGAGTGAAGTGCCGTGGCCGGTTAATAAAAAAGTTATAGAAAGTAAATGGGTCTTTAAAATAAAAAATGAAAATGATTTTAAAGCGCGCTTAGTGGCTCGTGGTTTTCAACAAGAAAGCAGTGATGATTTGTATGATATTTATGCCCCAGTGGCAAAATTAACAACATTTAGAATCCTTCTTGTAGTAGCAATTAAGTTATGTAAACCTATTCATCAAATGGATGTACGAAGCGCATTTCTTTATGGAGATATAAATGAGGAGGTATTTATGACTTTGCCAAGTAAAAATAGAGAAAATAGTAAAACTGTTTGCAAACTTAATAAGTCGATTTATGGTTTAAAGAAAAGTCCTAAATGTTGGAATACTACTTTTGATAATTTAATGAAAAGTGAGGGTTATGTTAGATCAGAAAATGATCATTGTTTATACTCAAAATGTACAAATGATAGTAGATTATATATCTTGATTTATGTTGATGACTTATTAATTTTGGGAACAAACAGACAAGAAGTCAACAATTTAAAAGTTTTGTTGAGTAACAATTTTTGTATGAAAGACTTAGGAATTATCTCTCAGTATTTAGGTATAAATGTTAGACAAAATTTGGATGAGGGATATACTGAATTAAGTCAGGAAAATTATTTAAAGAAAATTTTACAGAAATTCGGCATGCAGGATTGTAATAGTATATTACGTAACGTGTGTGGTAAGAAGCATTTTACGCACGAATGGAAAAGTTACGCACGATGCCGCGTAGCGGCGAGTGCGTAATTCTGTGAGTGCGTAAAATGCTCTACAACACTAGTTACGTACTATACTTTACCTACGACCTACTTCTACATGTATTTATTCTCTTATTATTGATAATATTTGAACAACATCAACAATATTTGGCTATTTCTGCGATTTCCATGATAATATTAAATCCATCTCACTTTCACTCGACATTTTTTAATTGAATAAAGCTTTCCACAAAATACACAAACCATTATAAGTTATAAGGATAATAAAAAAGTGTTTTAAAAGTTTCTTGACAGTTCTTACGCAAATCGCTATTGCAGCCTATACCTAAGTTTGATGTTTTGACGGCTTATGTCAGATTTTTGAATAAAATGGCGACGTCTATTGACAGTTGCTAAGATGTTGCTAGGGAAGCCGTGCGATTTACTTTACAGCTGTGCGTTTTTTTTACCGTGCGTAATAGACGTCATTACATTAGCGCCGACTGTGTGTTATTGACTGATTACAGGGGGGGTCGTAGGTAAACCTATTAATACCCCGATTGATGTAAATACTGATTTTAATTTTAAGAATACAGAAAATGATCCAGACTTACAAAAGCTGTGCAGGCAAATTATTGGAAGCCTAATGTATGCAGTTCAAGGTTGCAGACCAGATTTATGTGAATGTGTTAGTCTGTTAAGTAGATATCAAGATAAGGCAAACAATAATCTGCTTAAGGCTTTGAAAAGAGTATTGAGATACGTAAAAGGGTCTCTAGATCTTAAGTTAATATTTAAACCAGATAATATGAATAATTTATGTGGATTTGTAGACTCTGATTGGGGAGGGGACATTTATGATAGAAAATCAACATCTGGTTATGTTTTTAAGTTACTAAATTGTACAATTCTATGGGCAAGTAGAAAACAGCAATGTGTTTCAATATCATCAACAGAGTCAGAGTATATAGCCCTAAGTTTAGCAGTTAGCGAAGCTTGTTGGTTAGTAAAAGTTTTAAAAGATTTTTGTTTATTTGATTTAGATGAACCTATTATAATGTATGAAGATAATCAGTCAGCAATTAAAGTGGCAACTAATCCTGAAAATAATAAGAGATTGAAACATGTTGATGTGCGTTTTCATTTTATCAAAGAAAAGATAGATAATGGCTTGGTGAATATCGTTCACATTAAGAGTGAAGACCAATTGGCTGATATGTTTACCAAACCATTAGCTAGAATCAAGTTCGAAAAATTTAGAAAAGATTTAGGATTGTTACCTAAATAGTTTTGTTTTTGTTGTATTATTACTGCGTTATTTGCTTTGCTATTTAACATCAAAATTAAACTTGTTATTAATAAGTGTAAGAAGAATAAAATAATTTTATTGAAAGGGGGTGTTGGAAACTGACAATAAAACTATTTATTCTTAGGAAAGAGGCCATGACAAATGTCATGTTATGTGTAGAAAAAGAAGAACGTAGTTAGCCTTCAAAAAAAATAGAAAAACGTGGTTGTACTAGTTTATACGTTAACAAAATAAAAGTTCAAAATAATAAAACCTGGTTCACGTTATTTGTTTATTCAACAACTTAATTTAACACCAAATCCAACACTCTGCTTGTAACTATGTAGTCTATGATAGATTTTTCTCCTCTACTCTCTACCAGCCTTGTGTATTTGTGTATGTCTTTATGTTCGTAGAACGTATTTGCTATAATTAGATTATTTAATTGACAGTTGTCCATCATCCTTCTCCCATTATTGTTCATCACCTTTTCTCCGAAACGTCCTATTATATTTTTGTACTGTGTATTATCTTTTCCCACTCTTCCATTAAAGTCACCCACCACGTAGATATTTCCTACACAATTTTCTGTTGTTTCTTCTAATTGTTCCCAAAAAATGTCTTTTTTATCTGCTCTTTCGTCTTCATTTGGGCCGTATACTATTATTAATGACCATATCTCCGCCGTTTTCCTTCATTTCTATCAGTAAAATCCTTTCTGATTAGCAATTCCATTTTTGTATTTTGTGTAATATTTCTTTGTTTATTATGCAGCCCACTCCCGCCTCTGCTCTCACGTTCTGCTTGACTCCGCTATATATTAATATGTGTCCATTATCTAGTTCCATTGTTCCTTTACCTTTCTTTTTTGTTTCTGTTATTGCTAAAATATCTAGTTTCATTTTTCCAAATTCCTCTTGTAGTTCTTTTTCTCTTATGCTACTTATGTTCCATGTTCCGAGTTTCCATGCCCTATCCTTATTCATTGCTTGTTTCGTTATATTTTTCCCATTAGCCTTCCCCTTGTTTAGTTTTTTGACTTCTGTAACTCTTCTTTCTCTTTATTCCATTTCCATTCTTCGCCATTAATGGTTAATTTGCGGAAACCAATTTTAACATCCTTCCCTTGCTGTTTTTCTATTTTTGCTCTCTCGCGGATTTGTTTCCCCATTTCTCTCTCTTTTTTGCTTAAATCCGGGTTTATAAAGTATCTTTCGTTCTTTATTTCTTTCAGCTTGTGTTTGTTTCGCATTATTTTCTCCTTATCATCTTTGTCATTGCATTCCATTAGGCACGTTTTGTCACCAAGTTTTCGCACTTCTTTTATCTTTGCCTGTACGTTCAGATTTTTTTCAAGAAATTTACTAATTTTTTCTTTAAGTTCCTCTTGGGTTGTACTTTCTATTCTCAATCCAATAAGCATAACATTTTTATCTCTTTTTTTCTTTTCCCAGCCACTCCACTGTTTTCCTAATATCGCTTAGTTCGTTAGTAATTTTTTCATTTTCCGTTTTTATTATCGCATAATTATTTGTAAGTTTTCTGTTTTCTTCTCTTACTATTTTTATTTCGTCTTTGAGTTCCTTATGTTCAGCTCTCATATCTTTGATTGCATTTTTCATATCAAGCATTTCTGATTTCATGTCTCTCATTAAATCTAATATTAGATCCAATTTTCCGTCGCTATTTTTGTCCATCCTCGTAGGTGTTCGGTGTATTTTCTTATCCCTTTTGAAGACTTCCTCCTCTTCTTCGTTTCCTTTCGATCTTCTTCTTTTGTTACTCTCATCGGTAGAGTAGTCACTCTCCATTTTTATTTTTCCTGAAGGCTCGCGGAAAGGATAGGCCCACCTCAACGGTTCAGAGGCTTTCTCCTTATCAAGCCTTCTTTATTTCAAATCTGGCAACAACGCAATGTTTTGTGACAAGGTTTCGCCTGTTAATTATTGATAAACGTTAAACATAAATTTTAGCTTTACTGTTCTAACTCTGGTTCTAACTACCTTTCGCTTAGAATTATTCGCACAATTTTATACCACTGCACTAAATGCCTCTAGCTCACCCTTCTACAGTACTTTCCGTAATTAAATTTCACTACAATGCCTGAAATAAGGTAAAATCGTAGGAGATAATTAAGTTTGTTGTTTCTCGATTTAGCACAGCGTTGCCAAATGCTACTTATAACAGACCAATAAAAGGACATTCGATCTGTATTTTGGACATTTATACTCGCTTTTTATTTTCTAGCGCATAGCTTTCCGTGTTTCTTTACTCACGCACTGTTATTTTCTAATTGCTTAGCAACTGCCCACTATTCTGGAAAGTTGAGCTTTGCGCA
The DNA here is from genome assembly GCA_963978555.1 of Galerucella nymphaeae. Lineage (NCBI taxonomy): Eukaryota > Metazoa > Arthropoda > Insecta > Coleoptera > Chrysomelidae > Galerucella > Galerucella nymphaeae. Next base: position 17,374,242 of record OZ021707.1, on the reverse strand, counting down.
CAGGTCAAAATATAGTGTCAAAGTGTCACTTCCCCCACGATCGGATAAAAAAAATAGTATATGTACATATAATTCGTGGAAAAAGCATATTCCCAAATTCCTGTGTTATCACAGTCGTTTGGGAATATTATGCTTTTCGATAATAATACAAGTGTCGAAATACAAATTTCTCCGATTTTGAGGATTAAATTGTTGTTTGGAAACCGCACGAGCGTGTAAGCATGAGTGTGGTTTCCTAAAACAACAATTTGTTTCGAAAAAGAGAAGAAATTTTCGATAATCATTAATTACACGAGTTGTATTTGTCAAGATTATTTCACGAAAACAAAACGGTTTTTAGAATTCATTCTTTATACAGTGATTCTGACATTTCTTTAATAATTTGACATTTTCTGTCAGTCACTAGATTTTCAATATCGAATACAATAAAACAACTAATGACAACGCGAAACACACAGATAGGAAAATTACATGTATCCATCTGCAGGTGCTAAATACAAAATCGAAAACATGGTGTCTTCAGATACTTATCAATCCTCATATTTAAACCAATCGAAAGCGGGTATTTTGTATTGAGTGGAATAATCCCACTAATTATACAATAATTACTTGTCCCAAATTTAATGCTTTTTCATTGAATGAGATGTAGAATCTTATCGAGCAAGTGTAGGATTTGTTTTTCCTGTTTGAATCCCTTTCACAATGTTGAATCATGTCGCAAGAAACGTCCATGCGGTATAAAAAATTGCCAGAAATTACATCATGTTTTACTTCATAAACACGATGCTAATATTGTCGAACAAGCAGGTGAATCAGAGAGCAATTCATCAGAATTAAATGAGTCTCTGGTAACAAAAGGTGAGTCCTCTGCAACCAATCAGATAACAAATGTGTTCTTTTGAAAATTATTCAAGTTGTAGTGCAACATGGGTCAATTAAACTGGAAACTTATGCTTTGTTGGGTGATGCTTCTACTATCAATTTAATAGACACAGATCTTAGTGTACAACTTGAGTTTTCCGGTCCAAATCTACCGCTATCTATACATTGGACCAATAATGACTTCACTTAAGAAGAAAGTGATTCGGAAGTTGTTAGTTTTACAATAAAGCAAAGCAAGGTTTTTCAGTTTAGTACGTTTGCACTATAAAACTTTAGTTACCGTTTCAAACAGCTGAAACGTTGAAACAGAAATACCCTTATTATATTATTGAAAATGTTATTTCTATATATGAAAAATGTACAACCAAAAATCATTATTGGCAAGATAACTGTCCACTTTTAGTATATAGTATATAAATGATCATACTGACATACGAGATATTGAAGACGATTTAGATATCCTACATAGTTTTAAAGAAATGTGGAAATTAGATGAGGTCCCGGGACGAAGAAATAAATCCATTTCTCCCAAAGATAGACTACTATCTACGGAAAGAAAAATGGACATTGCATTGGACAAATTAAATTTATGTTAAACATTTTTTAGAATTGGAAGAAAAAGGGTGTATAAGTATAGGTACTTAAGTTATCGCCTATAAGGAAACCCAATAGAAGTCGAATCGAACGTGGTATTTGCCACATTTCGGGACGGTGAGCCCCAACAAACCACAGAAGTTGAGAATTGTGTTTGATGCAGCATAGCCATCATGTTTAGCTTGAACAATAACTTACTCACTGGTCCCCCGATTCATACAAATTCTCTATTCAATATTTTGTTGAATTTTAGAATTAAAAAATATACCTCCACTGCCGATATAGGTACGCGAAATGTTCTTGCAAGTTCGTGTTAGATCTGAAGATTTTTGAGCACAAAGACTGTTATGGAGAGGAATGGATCGGGATAGAGAACCCGACACTTATGAAATTGGTGTTGTATTTTTTGGTTCCAGTTGTGGACCATCTCTTGCACAAGAAGCAAAAAACCACAATGCTTTGGATTTTCAGAAACAATTTCCTGAAGCAGTTAAGTGTATATTGTTGAACAGCACTATATGGACGACTGTTTGAGAGGGACAGACAGTCTATATATCTGAAGCTATCCAAATTGTCAATGATATCATTTCGGTACACCAGTACACCAACAAGGGGGATTCGTTATATGAAATAATCCAGCAGTGGTTCTATTTCCAGGTCTTCTCTTATTCTTACGTTTCTCATTTTGTCTCTTTTTGTGACACCCCTGACTCTTCTGAGATACTTCATCTCTACAGCCTGAATTTGACTCTTTTGTCGCTGTGTGAGTACCCTGTTTAATATAATGTTCACCAGAAACCTTCTTATGTCAACTGTCATATATTTATTGGATATCATAGACAAATAAAAAAGAGACGGATTGAAGCATAGGTGGTATACGGCATAACGTTTCTGCGCCACCACCCGCGCATCGAGTCGCTGCGGTCGCGAGAACTACAAGACTTTTTACATTAGGGAAATGGAATAAAATAGTTTAAAATATTATAAATTACATTACACTGCAATATTTATCCTTCAATGTCGATAAATATTATCAAATATTCTAGTATATCAACTTTTAAGTTATTAAAAATAAAAATATACAATATCAATCATACATTGGCTGGTGTGAATCTAGCTTCTGCTTGTCAAACAAGAAAGAAGAAAGACAAGAGTGTGTCAACAAAACAAAATGGTGAGTGGTATTCTTTTACTCATAGATTTATTTAGGATTTTAGTTCTAATAAAGGAAATAACAGTAAGTGAACCTTCTAAATATCATCATCAGATATAACTCGTTATAAATGTATTGCAAAAAATTGCGATAGTAAATATTTTTGGCCACTTCGTAGTAAAAATAAAACATTTTTCAAACTTCCATCTGATATTAATCAAAGTAAGCAGTGGTTCATAATTTTAGGATTTCTTTCTAAATCCAAGATTCAAAGGTTGTGTAAAGATCATTTTGGTTGGTAATAATGCATTTACAGGTTCATTATGCAAAATACTTATTAAGATTTGTTTTACCTTCGCAAGAGAACTAGTAAACAAAAATAATTCTTTTTTATTTGTAAGTTATGGTACTGCATTTTATTTATTTTGTTTCAGACCTGTTCCTGGAGAATCTACTTTCTAACTCGTTTTTATTGAAATTTTTGCAGTTTTAGTGAAAAATTTTGAAATAATGTGCAATTTGATGTGATATTGGCTTAACTTTCCTAAATATAATGTAAGTAGTAAAAGTATGTTCATGTTTCATAAATTGATAATATAGATGTAGATTATGTCATGTTATTATGTGCAGTTTAATAAAAAAATTAAATTTGTGTTCATTTTTCATTTATCTAAATAATGTGTCCTGAAAGTTGTTTATTAATTATAATCATTTCATTATAAAAAATTAAATTATATTAAATATAATTCAATTTTTTATAATGAAATAATTATAATAATAAACAATTTCTAGACAAATTGTAAAATTTACCTGACCACTATCCAAACTAACCAATTTAAATATCCCGCCTTCAAAAATTAGTTCCACCACCTCTTCGGGGTGCGCTTCGATCAATGTGATGCCAACTGTTACTGCAGGGTTGACAACTCTCAATATATTATATTTCTCTATGTTGGATATCATCTATGATCTATATAGAAGATATACATTGTGTGATGTATAGTTATAGTAATGTACTAAGTTTAAGTTAATCTAAATATATTTCTTGAACAATAAATCATCATCATTTATAAAACCTCTTCACCCACACAACTAAACATGGCGCTGCGATATATCTAAAAAGTTTTGTGGGGAAAACATCGTTTAAGTTTAAAAACGTAAAAAATTAAAAATTGAGGTTAAGGTAGACACGCCGAAGTTTAAGGATGGCAAATCTAGGATTGGGGACAGGTCCTGTAAAACTACCGCCTGATTTTGATTTACAAGCACAAAATGCAGCCAGCGAATGGAAGTTCTGGAAAACTGCCTTTGAAGACTATTTAGTGGCAACGGGGCAACACGAAGCCACAGACAAGGTAAAACTCTCCATATTAAGAAACATTATGGGCACTGAAGCTGCGAGAATTATGTCCACATTCAATATTCCAGATGGAAATATAGATGACTATAAATATATGTTAGATTCGTTAGATAAATATGTGAACCCAAGAATGAACGAGTACTTCGAACGATATAATTTCTTAAAGAGGTACCAAGCAGAAGGTGAGTCATTTGAGCACTTTCTAACAGATTGTAAACACCTGATCAAATCGTGCAATTATAATGTAGTAGATCCGAATGAAACCCCTGAAGAAAAACAATTAAGAGATAAAATTGTAATGGGTATCAGAGACACAACAACAAGGGAGGCACTATTGAGAATTGACAAGCTTACAGTGATAAAAGCCATTGATTTCTGTCGTACAAGTGAACAAAGCAAAAACCAAAATAGACAATTCCAAACAAATTCAAGTATAATGGATGTGAAGTGGAAGTGAAGTATGTAAAGAATAAGTTCAGAAATAAACCTAGAAATAAGTGTGATAAACAAAAGGAACAATCACAGGTAAATGTTGATATTAAACGCTCTGAAACATTTCATTGTAGGAGATGCAAAAATAAGCATGGACCACGTTAATGCCCTGCTTTCAATAAACAATGTAAAAGATGTGGAAAATTAAATCACTTTGCCATTGCATGTAAAGTTCAAAATATTAAAAATGTAGAGCAGGACAGTGACGGATCCAGCGACATTTTTGTAGGTAAAGTTACAAGTAACATCTGTGCATGTAAAAATATAAATAATTGTAAATGTAATGATGTATGGGAAGAAATTGTTTTAATAGAGAATAAGAAAATCAAAGCAAAACTAGATACAGGGGCAGACATAAATGTACTACCTTTAAAAACATTTAAAACAATAAATAGTCAGTTCAGAGTTCGCCCTACAAACTATGTATTAAAAGCTTTCGAAGGGACAACTAGTAAACCCTTAGGAATTGTAAATCTCCATTGTAAATTTAAGAATGTTGATACTTACGTTGATTTTGTAATTGTTGAGGGAGCAACCCAGGTTTTATTAGGAGGACAGACTTGCTTACATTTAAATTTAATTAAAAGAGTCCAAGTCGCCGAGAAACAGGAAATTGATTTAGATAAAGAACGATTCATAAATGATAACATAAGTGTCTTTTCTGGTTCCGGAGAATTTCCCGGTAAATGTAAAATAACTGTATCAAAAAATTTTACTCCTGTTTGTCACCCTCCGACTAGAGTACCATTAGCAATACGAGAAACTTATAAAAATGAATTAGAAAGACTAGTACGTAGAAAAGCCATAACAAAAGTAGAAAGTATAAATGAAAATGCAAATATAAATAGGGTTGTTCTTATTGAAAAAAGTAATGGGAAAATTAGGGTATGTTTAGACCCCTCAGACTTAAATAAACACATAGTTAGAATGCCACGGTTGAATTTAAATATTGATGAAATTGGCTCAAAACTTTGCGGTAAAAGTATATTCACTGTTCTTGATCTATCAGAAGGGTATCATCAAGTAAGACTTGACGAAGAGTCAACATGGAAATGTTGCTTTGCAACACCCTTCAGTACCTACAAATATATGGTACTACCATACGGGTTAGCAAATTCTCAAGATATATTTGAGGAAGTATTAGAAAAATATTTTGGGGATATTCCAAATGTAATAATATGTCATGATGACATGATAATCTCTGGGAAAAATAAAGAAGAACATGATAAAACATTACAAAAGGTACTAAATAGAGCTAAAAAAGTTAACGTTAAGTTTAATAAAGATAAAATACAGTTCTGTCAACCACAGGTTAAGTTTATGGGCCAAATTTTCTCTGAAAAAGGTATGGAAATTGACTTTGGGAGAATAGAATCTTTAAAAAAATTGAGTAATCCCAAAGATAAAAATGAGCTTCAACGAATAATAGGGTCATTTAATTATGATATATACCAAATATGGCTGAAATTATGAAACCACTTTGTGAATTATTGAAAGAAAGCACAGAATTTCAGTGGCTTCCAGTACATCAAAAGGCATTCGAAAATTTAAAAAATATAATTAGTACAGCACCGGCTTTAGTTCCATTTGACCCAAATAAGAAAATCATTTCACAATGTGATGCCTCAAAGAACGGTCTTGGATGTTGCCTATTCCAAGAACATGAGGGCATATTAAAACTAGTGTCCTGTTCATCTCGTAATATGAATGAACATGAATTAAATTATAGCATGACTGATAAAGAAATGTTGTCAATATATTACGGAACTAAAAAATTTCATGAATTTATTTACAGAGCAAATATCACAGTACAATCAGATCACAAACCAATCATTTCCATTATGAATAAGCCTTTGTGTAAAATCGGATCTGTTCGTTTACAACGCTTAAGAATAAAATTATTAAAATATAATTTAGATGTGCAATATGTTCCTGGTAAACTAGTTCATTTTGCAGATATGTTATCAAGGTCAAGTATAAAATGTAAAAGTTTTGATCATGAAATGATGGAAATGGTCCACACTGTCTCTAAGCATTTACCTATGTCCGATGAGAAAAAGTCTCAATTCAGAAAGGAGACAGCTAATGATGAAACTCTAAAAATAATTTTAGATTATTGCTATAATGGATGGCCAACAAAAATAACAGAAATTCCAGTAAATTGTAAACCCTACTTTAATTTTAAAGACGAACTGTATGTTGAAGCAGGGCTAATTTTTTTCAATAATAAAGTAGTAGTGCCTAACAGTCTAAAAACTTATATACTAAATTTGTTACATAAGGGGCACTTGGGAATCAATAAAACCATCCATAAAGCCAGACAAACTCTGTACTGGCCGAATTTAAGTGCTGATATTAATCAGTATATCAGAAAATGTAAGATATGTGAAAAATATATGCCAAAAAACTTTAAAGAACCCATGCTACCTCACAGTGTACCTAAACTTAGATTTAGTAAGGTGGGTATGGATATCTTGGAGTTTGGGTCCAAATCATATCTCATATTAACTGATTATTTTTCACACTGGATAGAAATGTCTCCACTACGAAGTAAAACATCAGAAGCCGTAATTGATGCAATGCAAAATGTTTTTACCAGATTTGGTTACCCACAAAAATTGATAGCGGACAACTTACCATTTATTTCAAAAAAATGCAAAGAATACTACAAAGAAAAAGACATTTCAATTTCCACATGCAGCCCACACTATCATCAAAGCAATGGGCTAGCAGAAAAAAGCGTTAACATAGGTAAACAAATTTTAAAAAAATCTTACGATGAGGGCAGTGATTATCGTGAATTACTACTAGAATATAATAATACTCCCATCATTAATATGGGTGCATCTCCTGCTCAAATCTTACACAGTAGGATTCTAAAAACACAAATACCAATTACGAGCGAACAATTGGAACCAAAAGTTCAAAACAATATCTACAAATACCTTTGCAAACAAAAAGAAAACATGAAAAGACAATATGATAAAACTAGCCGTAGATCTCTTCAAGATTTTAAAAAAGGAGATAAAGTGGTCACAAAAAGTTCAATAGATAAAACATGGCACAAAGCCACCATATTAGAAAAGGCGAATGAACCCCGATCATACTGGTTGCAAGTAGAAAAAAATAATAACATAGTTCGAAGAAACACAAGCCAAATTAAGCTCTCAATAACTCAATCTGATCCGTACGAAAAAGTTTTGAAACCTGAATTGCTACCTGAACAATGTGTAACTAGCATGATCAATAATCATGTCAACATACAAAACAATGATGACATAATTAATGATGTAAGCTTATTATTTGAAAATAATAATGAACCTGTGCTACCCGATAGCATCGATGACTTTGTAAGATCTCGTCATGGTCGACCTATCAGACCATTGATAAGATTGAATCTTTAAGGGGAAGGTGTTTAATATAATGTTCACCAGAAACCTTCTTATGTCAACTGTCATATATTTATTGGATATCATCTATGATCTATATAGAAGATATACATTGTGTGATGTATAGTTATAGTAATGTACTAAGTTTAAGTTAATCTAAATATATTTCTTGAACAATAAATCATCATCATTTATAAAACCTCTTCACCCACACAACTAAACATACCCATGATTCGCATCCAAATGTAAGGATTGGTCTGAATATGGTTTTATAAACATTCATTTTCTTTGATATTTCTTTTCTATTTATAAATGACCTGTTCATTGCATAGTATGATTTCAAAGTGTTTTGTATCCTATTATTGATTTCAATATCTTGTTTTCCGTTCTCTTGAATTTCCACTCCCAAGTAAGTATTTGAAGCTTTTCACCTGCTCAATATTTGTTCCATCTATTGCAATATTCATTTCTATACTGTTTTTACTTATCTGCATCACTTTTGTTTTGGTTTTATTTATGTTCATCCCATTTTCTTTTAGAGTTTTATTCCATATGTCGAAGTTCTGTTATAGATCCTTTTCTGACCCCGTCATAATAATCAAATCGTCTGCAAAGGCTCCTTCCGCGATGTTTATTCTTTGTAAATTTCTGTAACCTATATGGAGTTTTTTCGTCTTTGGTGAACATTTTTATATAATTTCATCCATAAAGACAATAAATAATAGTGACTTAATCCCCCTCCCTGTCGGAGTCCTTTTTGTGTTTTGAAATTTACTGAAATTCTATTTTCACGAATTATACAGCATAAGTTGCTTTTATATATGTTTTCCATAATTCTTATTGCCTTCTGGTAAACTCCTCTATTTTTTAGGATTTCCCATAGCGCTTCCCGTGGTACTTGAATTTGTCAAAAGCCTTCTCCAAATCAATGAAACCAACATAAGCTTCTTTATCTTGCAGTAGTAATTTTTCTGCTAACAATTTAAATGTGATCTTGTATGCTTCTTCCTTTTCTAAAACCACTTTGTGATTCTTCTAGTGTTTTTTCTACATGTGGTCTCAGTTTCTTGTCTATTACTTTCTCATATACTTTCATAGCCGTGCTAAATAGAGTTATTCCTCTGTAATTGTTGCAATTGTGTTTGTCCCCCGTTTTATAAATTGGCACGATCATTGCTATTTTCCAATCATCAGGTATATGTTCTTCATCCCATGCTGTATTGATTATTTCGAGTAAATAATTCATTCCTTTTTGACCCAGATTTTAAACATCTCTGTTGTAATTTTGTCATACCCTGGAGCTTTACCGTTTTTGAGTGTTCGTATAACTTCTGTTAAATCTTCCATGTTTATACCTTCACCTTTTTCTTTATCTATATCAGACGTTCGATAGTTATTTCCTCTTTTTCCTTTTCTTGTTGTCCATCTAGTAGTTCTTGAAAGTATTCTCTCCATCTGCTCATTATTTCCGTTCGTTCCGTTACATAGAGAAATATAATATATTGAGAGTTGTCAACCCTGCAGTAACAGTTGGCATCACGTTGATCGAAGCGCACCCCGAAGAGGTGGTGGAACTAATTTTTGAAGGCGGGATATTTAAATTGGTTAGTTTGGATAGTGGGCAGGTAAATTTTACAATTTGTCTAGAAATTGTTTATTATTATAATTATTTCATTATAAAAAATTGAATTATATTTAATATAATTTAATGTTTTATAATGAAATGATTATAATTAATAAACAACTTTCAGACACATTATTTAGGTAAATGAAAAATGAACACAAATTTAATTTTTTTATTAAACTGCACATAATAACATGACATAATCTACATCTATATTATCAATTTATGAAACATGAACATTCTTTTACTACTTACATTATATTTAGGAAAGTTAAGCCAATATCACATCAAATTGCACATTATTTCAAAATTTTTCACTAAAACTGCAAAAATTTCAATAAAAACGAGTTAGAAAGTAGATTCTCCAGACAGGAACAGATCTGAAACAAAATAAATAAAATGCAGTACCATAACTTACAAATAAAAAAGAATTATTTTTGTTTACTAGTTCTCTTGCGAAGGTAAAACAAATCTTAATAAGTATTTTGCATAATGAACCTGTAAATGAATTATTACCAACCAAAATGATCTTTACACAACCTTTGAATCTTGGATTTAGAAAGAAATCCTAAAATTATGAACCTCTGTTTACTTTGATTAATATTAGATGGAAGTTTGAAAAATGATTTATTTTTACTACGAAGTGGCCAAAAATATTTACTATCGCAATTTTTTGCAATACATTTATAACGAGTTATATCTGGTGATGATATTTAGAAGGTTCACTTACTGTTATTTCCTTTATTAGAACTAAAATCCTAAATAAATCTATGAGTAAAATAATACCACTCACCATTTTGTTTTGTTGACACACTCTTGTCTTTCTTGTTTGACAAGCAGAAGCTAGATTCACACCAGCCAATGTATGATTGATATTGTATATTTTTATTTTCAACAACTTAAAAGTTGATATACTAGGATATTTGATAATATTTATCGACATTAAAGGATAAATATTGCAGTGTAATGTAATTTATAATATTTTGAACTATTTTATTCCATTTCCCTTATGTAAAAAGTCTTGTAGTTCTCGCGACCGCAGCGACTCGATGCGCGGGTGGTGGCGCAGAAACGTTATGCCGTATACCTCCTATGCTTCAATCCGTCTCTTTTTTATTTGTCTATGTTCCGTTAGCAATTCTCCATTTTTGTCTTTAATACTTGTCGTGTCTGGTTTTTTTTCTTTTCGTAAGGTTTTCATTGTTTTGTAAAATAATTTTTGATTAGTTTTGCTGTCACTTTCCATTTTTTCTCCAAATTCTAATCGATGTCTCCTTCTTAGCCTGCAATACTAGTTCCTTTACTATTTTCCTTTCTCTCTTGTATAATTCATAATTTTTTGTACATCTGTTACTCAAGTACTTTCTCCATATCTTCTTTTTAAGTTTTATTTGGTTTTTTATTTCTTCCGTCCACCAAGCGGTCTGTTTCTTATAATTGTTCTTTTTACTAGTTCCACATATTTCTTGAGCTCTGTTTCTAATATTGTATTTTTGAAGTAATTCCACCTTGCCTGCAGATTATGATTTTGTTGAGTTTTTGACAGCAATTCAAACTTCAGTGTTAGTAATTCAGTGAATTTTTTTGCTGTTAACTTGTTTGATAGTTTTTAGGTTTTTATTGATTCACATTCGACTCTTGTGTTTAGTTTAGATTCCTCTAGTTTATTTATTTGTTCTTTTATTTTCGTTACTAGTAGGTAGTGGTCGCTACCAATTTCTGGCCCCCTCCTTACTTTCGTGTATATTATTTCCTGTCTATTACATTTTTCTACCAGAATGTAATCGATTACTGATTTTTCTTTTCTGCTTTTGCATTCCCGCGTGAATTTGTGAATCTCCTTATGTTCAAAGAACGTATTTGTTATCATTAGATTGTTCATTGTACAGTAATCTAGCATTCTTTCTCCATTATTATTTCTGCTCTCCTCTCCATGTGTACCTATTAGTATACTATATTAAATCTTGTTTTCCAACTCTACTGTTAAAGTCCCCTAACACAAATATCTTTCCTTTTGCTTCTTCTGTTATTTCTGTCAGTTCCTCCCAGAATTTATTTTTAATTTCCGCTACTTCATCCTCATTTGGTCCATATACCACAATTACTGTTTTTATGTTTTTATTTTGATCTTTGAGCTCCACTGTCATTATTCGTTCCGTCCATCCTCTCCATTGAGTAATTTGTTTTGAGGTTCTTTTATGTAGGTAAACAAGCTACTCCCTTTGTGGCTCTCTGCTTTTCTGAGACTCCACTGTGTAATAGAACATGTCCATTTTCTGTAAGTACCATCCCTTGTCCTTTCTTTTTTGTTTCCGTTACTGCCAATATTTCAAGCCCTGTCTTTTCAAATTCTTCTTCCAGCTCTTTTTCTTTTCCTGATAAACTTCTAACATTCCACGTTCCTATTTTCCATGTTACTGTTGCCTTATCAATATTTGTCAATATTTCCGTTTTATTAGTTTCTTTGTCCATTTTTACCACTTTCTTGTCCTTTTCCATCGCTCTTGTCGTTATCGTTTGGGTTTCCTTTTTTAGTTTTTTGAATGAGTTAATTCTAGCCTTTCATTATTATAATTCCACTTCCACTCTTGATTATTGATAATAATTTTGTTGTATCCTATTTTAACTGAATTTCCTTTCTCTCTTTCTTCCTTTCCTCTTTTTCTGATTAATCTCTCCTTTTCCATTTCCTTCACTGTCTTATCTTCGTTGATGTATATTCTGCCTGCTTTGTTTTTCAATTTATGCTTGTTTTTCATAACATTTTCTTTATCTGCATAATTCTCAAATTCAGCTAAAAAAGTTTTTTCTCCTAGTTTTTGTGTTCTTTTTATCAGCGTTTGAACACCAATTTCATTGCCCAGCATAGGTACATAAGATATCTTTGTACAAATTTCAAATTCATCGCAAATACTTTAGGTCCACTCCACTTCGACGAAAATGATGTGACATTACACATATCTTGTGATGCATCCGAAAGATCTTATTGTGCTGTAGGATATTGATGTAGCATATTGATGAAAAGATGGCGGCAAGTGAAGTATTGCCGACGGTTCTCTCCACTATAAGTGAAGAAGATTTTAAAGACTAAAGCTTTAAATGTTGTCAAACTAAACCCAATAAAACTCTAGTGTGTATAGTGTGCGGCAACACTTATCATATTTCCTGTGCTATTAAAAATAAACTTAAGTGCCTTAAAATATGTGACTCGCGACTTATATGCTGTGAATCCAGTGAATCCACTAAAGAAGTAGAAAATTTATTGCTAAAAGCCCAGAATGAACTGCTTAAAAAATTACTTCAAGAAAAGGAGGATAAGTACAATGTATTATTAAATAATAACGAATTATTAAAATCGAACAATGTCCTACTTCAGGAAAAAGTCGATTTATTAAAAATTAATTCTTACAAAAACGAACCATCCCAAAAGAAATTAGTCGTCAAACCTAAACACCAATTAGTGATAAAAACCAATGAAAACAATGATAAGCAATCAAGTTTGTTGCCAGGGGATACTCCTGTAAATGAATCACCTTATATAGAATTAGTGAAACCACCTGCATGGCACGATGGGTCAACTAATCTATTGAACTTGGAACGACAAAAACAAATCGATACGATAAATAAAATAACTACATTGAATGATACAGGAAGACCTGAAATTAAGATCAACAATGATAACGAAACTGATTTTCAAGTTGTGCATCATTCGAGACGGAAAAATAAGAATGTACCTCAAAAAAATGTTGGTGCAAATACCAACTCTAACGAGCAGTTTGGTACTGAGCGGAAAATCTGGTTATATTTATATCGAATCAAGCGAAACATTACTACAGAAAAAATCTACGATTTCATTAAAGGACAAGATATTTTTAAAAATGCAGATATAGCATAAGTAAAGGAACACTATATCCTTTATCTATGTAAAGGAATTACCCACACAAGAACATCAAAATAAATGTTTTATGTTTGGAATCAATGAAAACTACAAGGAGGAAGTCTACAAACAATCAACGTGGCCCAAAAATATTGGATTTAAACGTTTTGATTTCCGGAAATATAATGACTATCAACGAAATAACCAAAATTTTTAGAAGACTATTCCAAAGTAAGAAAAAATGAAATTATTAGCCTGATACACCATAACATACAATCTATTGGCAACAGTGTTGATAACATAAATGATCTTTTAAACCGACATCTAGATTGCCTCTTTTTTGTGGTAACAGAACATTGGAAAGCTGAATGACAGCTAAAAATGTATGGGATCACGGACTTTATGTTGACGACTTATTTTTGCCGCGAAGAAAATCAACATGGCGGTGTTGCCATATATGTTAAGAAGGGAATTAAGTATAAAGTAAGGAAAAATGTAAATACTGTTACGCGAGTGCCCCAGCGAAATTCCCGTACGAGACGACTATGGACTATTGACCATGTGAGCTCTGTGAAATCGAGAATTATCGAGATTACCTGCCCTGCGTCCCCTCAGCCCTGCGTCTCTTCTCAGGGCACTAGCCGATAACGTTCCAGAAACTTCGAGTCCGCCAACCTCTTGCCCCTTCCACTTATCTAGAGAAATCTAGCGCCTCCACCAGAAAGACATTCGAGAGACCTACATTTCGGATATAAATAGCATCGCAGCACAGGGCGAGAAAAAACAGTTAACAGTGAACAGTTAGTTGAGACGTAGTCGCATAGATGGACACTGTAGTGCTTATACAAAAGACAAACCGATCAATAAAGTGTTAATCAGTGACGTTCATATAAATTAGTGTAGTTAGTTAGTTTAGTGTTTAATATAAATTAGTAAATTAAGGACCGTACATATAATTCTGTAAATATAAATTAATTAGTTGTAAATATAAATTAAAAATAAACGTGACAATACTCTATCTAAATGTAACGTGTTTGAATGTGCTGCAGTAGAATGCGTTATAGATAATAAAAAGTATTTAATCATTGGTGTATATAGGACTCCATATGATGGAAATATCAAAGAGTTCTATGAAAAACTTGAAGAACTTCTTGAAATAGTTACAGCTGAAAATATAGTGACAATTATTGCTGGTGATGTTAACATTGAGTTGAAAGATAACGAATATAATATAACTAAAATGAACTTTTTACTAAACTCTTACTCATTCGCATATATTATTAAAGATTATACTAGAATAACAAAAACTTCAAAAAGTTGTATTGACAATATTTTCACTAATTTACAAACTGATATAAAAACACAAATTTTACATTCCTCAATCTCGGATCATACTGGTCAGAAAATGAGCTTTCAATCAGATTTTTTGCGAAAACCTCTACAAAAAGAAATCTATTCCAAGAAAAACAAACAAATCTTTTTTAATAAAATACAGACCCAAAATTGGGCACACATTTATACTTTCAAAGAACAAGATATTAATATGCAGTGGGATCATTTTTTTGGAATATTTTCAAAAATATTCAAAGAATGTTTTCCTTTGCAAAAAACACGAGAAAAGAAAAATATAATAAAAGACCCAGAGATTGAACAATGTAAAAAAATATTGGATGCATGGTTAACAGTTTCTAACATTTGCACAGAGTATAAAGTGATTCATAAAAATTTAAAAAAAGAATACGATAAATTATTAATACAAAAAAGGAAAGAATCATATCATCATAAAATAGTGCAATCTGATAATAAAATGAAAAGCATGTGGAGCATCCACAACGAAATTATAGGCAAAAATAGATCGGACACAACATTTGAAGGAAATCCAACTAACATTGCAAACAAATATAATGAATTTTTGGTAAATATGATTCCAAACTTAATAGGAAAATTTAAAAACACAGACTTTACATGTAATATACCAAATCATCCACAATCAATGTTTGTAACGCCAGTTACTGTAAATGAAATAAAAGATTTAGGAAATAAAGTTAGAGATAAAAGTACCAGTGGTGATGATGATATTCCCGTAAACCTGAGGAAAGCATCTCTGGATGGTACAGCTAATGTATTATGCTACATAATGAATAACTCTTTTAAATATGGAATTTTTCCCGATAGCCTGAAAATTGCATTAATAACGCCAATTCACAAAAAGGGCGATCAATAATTGTTCGAGAATTACAGGCCAATTAGTGTATTGCCAGCCTTTTCTAAGCTATTTGAAATGGCAATGTGTAATAGGCTAATGAATTATATGAATCACTGCAATATTCTTAATAACATACAGCATGGATACATTAAGGGTAGAAGTGTAGAAACTGCAATTAGTCAGTTTACTGAGAATATTGTCAATTCACTTGAAGGTAATGAAATATTTTTAGGTATATTCTTGGACCTCTCTAGAGCGTATGACTGCTTAAATCATCAGTTCTTGTTGCATAAGCTAGAGAGATATGGAGTTAGAGGAAATGCCCTAGAGTGGTTCAAGTCTTACCTGGAAAACAGAAAACAAAAAGTCAAAATTCTAAAAGATGGAAAAACAACTAAATCAGAGATAAATAGGTATAAATCACATTGGAGTACCTCAGGGCAGTATAACAGGGCCGGTATTATTTATTATCTTTATGAATGACATATTAAATCTACTTAAAAATAGTGATAGACTTTGATGATAGTACATGTAAAATAACAACTTATGCAGATGATACTAATTTGTTAGTATCAGATAAATATTATCCAAATTTAGTTGCGCAGACAAACAATCTAATGAGAGATGCTGAAAATTGGTTTTCTGGTATTAATTTAATACTTACTAAATATTAATAAAACAAATGTTGTACTATTTCGTACACAACAGAGCAGAATTGATACACCTGATAAACTAAATATATCTTAAATACAGACTTAAAATTTAAAAATAGCACAAAATTTCTAGGAATTCATATTGATGAACATTTACATTGGTATACACATATTGTTAATTTAGGAAAGAAACTTAACCAAATCTGCTACAGTATAAAAATAATAAGTAAAAGTGAAAAATCGCTTAAAGTGTTTTATTTCGCTAACTTCGAAGCTACAGCTAAATTTGGAATAATTTTTTGGGGAAGTAATTATAATATATCAGAAATATTCAAAATTCAGAAACGAGTAATAAGAACAGTTTTCAACTTGAAATACCGAGATTTTGTAGAGGTATTTTTAAGAAAAATAGACTTTTAACTATTTATGGAATCTACATTTGTGAATGTCTCATGTACCTTTTTAAAAATAAAACCAAGTTTACTTTTTGTAGAGAAGTACATCCATATTCTACACGAAAGGATAATATCATGTATCCAATGCACAAATTGGTTTTGTCTGAAAAGCATCCATCTTATGCAAGTATTCGATTTTTTAATACACTACCTGAATCTATTAAAAACTCAATGACTTTGAATAGATTTAAAAATGAAGTAAAAACACTACTCATTGACTTGGAACCCTACACACTTGTGTGTGTTACTTGAATCAATGAGTAAATTAAATTTTCTGACACTATTTTCTCTAATAATGTATATTTTGTAACTAAAGTGTATGTTATTATTTAAAATGAAGATGATTATTATTATTATTATTTAAGAGTACGAAATGATCAAGAAAGTAGAAATAAGATTCGAAAGAGAATGTAGCGAATGAAGCAACTAAACGCGAATTAATGCAACAATTTTGCATGAGAATTCGAGCGATGGATCAAGGGAGCGACATTTTTGTAATCTCCGCCACAAGAATGGCCTGTTCAACACGTAGAGATCACCGAATAAATCGGGACGTAGGCACTCGAAATTAGACGAGTAGAAGACAATGTTGTACTTTTGATTACATCTCGCGCACAATAACAATTTAGACGAAGCCTCAACCTACAAAAGGTTTTCAAAATGGAATAGATTACTGTATTACCTACGTGAAAAATGAAAAACTCCAGAGGTACCTATACTACAGGTTGACAAATTGAGTAGAGCTGAAAGGTTATACTTTTAACAAAAGGCGCAAATTGGAGTTGTTTCCGACTGAACTCAAATTATTAAAAAATGGTAAGCCGATACCCCCTTCTTCGAAATTATTCACAAAACACCGGTTTCTTCAGACGAAGATGGTCTTATTAAGTTTGGTAGTAGACTCGACAATTCTTCTCTTTTAACATATTACAACCAAACCATGTTGTTTTAGACCCTTCACCTATCATCACCAAATTATTTACATGAACAATTTTGTCACGTAGGACAAGAAACTGTTATAATAAATAGTATCAGACAAAAATATTGGATATTTAAATTAAGACAAACAGTCAAAAATACGAAAAGAAATTGTCAGTTAAAAAAGGCAAACCTATAATGTTCCTTTAATGGAACAGCTTCCTTCATATAGGGTAGAACCCACCATCAGACCATTTATTAAAACCGGAGTGGATTACTTACAAGTTGAAGTGAAAAGATCTGACGAAAAGAGATACAGTGTAATTATAGAGCAATTCATTTAGAACTTGCTTATGATTTAAGTATACTAATGAACTTACAAAATGTTCTAGGTTCCCTGCTCATTGTTTCTTTATAATAATATTTTTTCTACTCCTGTTTTATAATATACTTATTAAAAGACTAAAATCTGTATCATAATGAAATTCATTATGATACAGATTTTTAAGCCAATAGGAATGCGACATTCGCACAATATTTAGTAGGTATATAACCATGGATACCTGGTTGACATTTCTGAAATTAATCATATTAGGTCTGTTCCCTGCAATAAAAGTGTAGCACTGAGCTATACGATTTTATTTATTTTAATTATGTTTTAATGCTTCTTGCAGTTTACAAATGCAATATACATAGATATTCCCAAATTTAGTAATTTTATACGTATTTTTTCACAGATAGACCTGAATTCTTCAAAATTATATAGCTCAGTGCTACACTTTTATTGCAGGCGAACAGACATATTAAGTGACACTTAATTTGATAGCTGTCAAATAATTTTGATTTTCAAAATATGTTTAAAATTGAGTTAACTAATAATTATTGATTAATAGTTATTTATGATATAAGTGTTAAAAGTACAATTTTAAGGCACGCATGTGAAGGTTTGTAGAATGAGCGAAGCGAATTCTGCAATTCACATGAGTGCCTTAAAAGGTACTTTTAACACGTATATCATACAATATTTTTTCTACAAACGTTTAAAAATGCAATAATTAAATTTTAAAAACTTTTATCAATACATCCAAAGGAGATAATTTTAAATTGCATCGTATATTACGTACCTTAGCAACCATTTGATATTGTGGTGTCAACCTCGACTGGAAATTCCATTTTTTTGCGCATCATTCCTCCTTATCCACGGAAAATGGTAAAACAGCAGTGCAGGAAATTAAT
Organism: Galerucella nymphaeae; assembly: GCA_963978555.1. Taxonomy (NCBI): domain Eukaryota; kingdom Metazoa; phylum Arthropoda; class Insecta; order Coleoptera; family Chrysomelidae; genus Galerucella; species Galerucella nymphaeae. The sequence goes on along the minus strand of OZ021707.1, from coordinate 17,355,403 downwards.
TTGTTAAATTGCACAAATTATTCTATTAATATTAATGATAATAAATAAAATCTAAATATTTTGACGTTTGCTTTCAAAATTTGACAATTCACTTTTACCAGCAGTGCCATAAAGACTTTATGGCACTCATTTTTAAGTTCAAAATATTTACAATAGATGTCGCCAGTAGTACTAAATCGGATTTTATTTATATGCATATCTTGACGATTCAAACAAACGCCTCTCCGGGTCAGCTGTTTCGAATTTTCGATATTTTGGTTTCTAGCACAATTTCTGCCGACTGCCAGCAGTATAGTCTGGGGCCAGCGACGATTTTTATATTTTTTATTTATTTTCAATCTCAATAAGTAAATTATGATTTTATTTATTTACCAGCTAGTATGTTTATTTTACCAAGTATTCTTTTTTCTCCTTTGATCGTTTCTGTACTCATAGGTTAATTTTGAAATTAAAATAATATTTCAATTATTATCGTCGTTTCTCTATATTTTGAACTTATATAAAATTATGAAGAAAAGATATTTAGAACTCAAAATTACATCCAAATATTCAACATTGTTTTAGTTACCTACATCAAAAACTTTTCATTCTTTATTTTACATAGAAAATGTGGAATAAAATATTTTTTGATCTAGTTATATAAACAGTGTTGAATATTTAAAAGTTATTTTCAATTAAAAAATTATTCCTTGGCAAATGAAGGGAAAAACCACAGGCAGCAATTTGGCTAAATAAACAAACCATATATTTTATGTAATATATCAATGACTTTTTTTCCAATGTTGTACCTTTTCCAAAAATAATCGAAGCCACCCAACTAATACTAATAAAACAAGAAAACAATTGAAGGGCTCGGATATTTTAACTTAACACAAAAGCGATTCTATTGAGAAGCGCTATTGCCATTTCTAGAGTAGGTGTATACGAAATTAATTCTTTGGTTTTTTTTAATATCAACAATTGACACTATCACTGTTACATATACTTTAATAATTATTTGCAAGCAAGGTAATTTCGACTATAGGTATTGACAATACAAAGCTATAAACCATTTATATGCTTCTAAAATTTTTAAAATGTAAATTTTATTCAACAATAAACTTATTATTGCCTATAGCAAGAGCCATCCTCGTCTTTTTCTACTTTTTTATCGTCATAATCATATAAATTGTAAGGATTTCTAGGGACAATTATTACATTTGACAACGTAACTTTAGAGTCCAAGAGAACTTAGAACTTGAGGTGAAAATAATACTGCATTTACGACCGATGTTGCCATGTTATGCGAAAATCCTCGAACAGCGTGGAGAAAAACAAACAAAACATTTTTTTGACAAGAAAACTGAAAAACTATGCAAGACATAGATTATTAGGTATATATAAATACTTGCAATATCTATACCATTTTATCTGTTTGTTAGGTATTTTATGTTTTCAAAATTCGATATTCGACTACGTAAGTGTGAAGGTACCTATTAGCCACAAGGCAAATTGTGATTATTTTTTAGGTGTCCAAAATAGAAATATATCAGTTAAGTATATTTGCTTATATTTTATTATTGTTTTATTGCAAATAATTGTAGGGTTTTCATTATTATTTTCTCGTTACGATAACTGGGTGAGTAAATTAAAGATTATTTTTCTAATTATGGCAACTATGTAAATTCTTAACATTTTTGCGGAAAAAACGAACAAGGGTAAGGACACGTAAGGGTAGGGTAGCAGATAAGAACATTGGGAGGCGGACCAGTTATTTCATTTTATCATTTACAATTGATTCAAGTTGCTAATGTTATGCTTAGTTTTTTAGTGCATATAAGGTGAAAAGAATACCATTTTATTATTTTTCTTTTATTGTGCCATCTTCGTTGGTGAAAAGGACACCCTCTCTTGGTGAAAGAGACACTTTCTTCAATTTTTTAGAAAAATGACACCTATTTAGAAAAAACATCTACACACAGATCCAATGATCCAAATAATTTTCATATAGAAGTGTTCGCTATAACTATTCAGTAAGTAGAGAAAAATTACAACACCTATTCAGAAGAAACAAAATTCTTTCATTCCATTTACAGTTCTGATTATGTAACTGAAATGAAGTCTGATGTAACTGCCCACACAGATCCAAATAATTTTCATATAGAAGCGTTAGCTATAACTATTCAGTAAGTAGAAAAATTACAACACCTATTCAGAAGAAACATTAATTCTTTTATTCCATTTACAGTTCTGATTATGTAACTGAAATGAAGTCTGATGTAACTGCCCACACAGATCCAAATAATTTTCACACAAGAAGTGTTCGCTATAAATATTCAATGAGTAGAAAGAAGAAGTTAGAAGAAACATCTAATTCTTTTATTCCATTTACAGTTCTGATTATGTGACTGAAATGAAGTCTGATGTAACTGCCCACACAGATCCAAATAATTTTCACACAAGAAGTGTTCGCTATAAATTTTCAATGAGTAGAAAGAAGAAGTTAGAAGAAACAACCCCTATAAAGTTAGCAGAGCCACTTGCAAATAAATAGGTGAAACCTATTCTAATAATTGTCGAATAATTGTCGAGAATTTGTCGTGAATGTAAAAAAATTGTCGCGCTCTTAGTTTTTTTTATAAGGGGTGGCTCTGCTAACTTAATATTAAGTTAGCAGTGCCACCCATAAATAAATATCAAAAAGCATTAAAATTATTGCGAATAATTGTCGAGTAATTGTCGAAATCCATCTGACGTAAAAAAACACAAAAAATCTATTCCGTCTAGCATATATATACCATTTTCTTGGAAATTCCTGGTTTTTGAAGAAATTTCGTATTTTTGGCAACAGCGCATAAGTATAATGACATTTTACGTGTTTTCCATATCATTATTGACGAATATATTTTTTTTAAGCAACTTCCTATTTTTTTCAAGCAACTTCCTATTTTTCAAAGCTGAATGATATAGTACCTACGCTTATGTAACTTTGTTGATTTATTATTTTTTCAATAAGAATTTATCTGAAAAATTGTCAAATGACCAAAACGTGTTTGTCGTGGGGTATTTGAATTTCTTGAAGCAAAAAACTAAGTAATTGGTGAAATTGGATGGAAGAAATATTCCGATTTCTCAATAATACACCCAGGAAATTTGGTTAATTATTCTTTTTCTACTACCGTGCGTTTTAACCCACTTTCCCGCACGCATTTTAGTTTTGAAAGTGTTACTCTCCCGCACTAGTGCGGGAAAGTAAAATTATGCAAATTTTATTCGTCAATAATGATATGGAAAACATGTATTGTAAAATATCATTATACTTATGCACTGTTGCCAAGAATACCAAATTCCTTCAAAAACCAGGAATTTCCAAGAAAAAGGTATATATGCTAGAAAGAATAGATTTTTTGCGTTTCAATTATTGGTATGGTTCATACAACAGCCTTTTTGGTGTGCGTCATCGTTTGTGACGTATATTCGGGTTTTGGGTATGTCGTTTATTTTATTTGCTATTTTGACACATATCTCATCCTAAATTTGATAAATAAAATCATCAGGATCGCATTCAGCAAAATTCGACAAGGTTACGAAATTAATAGTTACCAGCTTCTTTTTTTAACTGAAAATACTTGAGAACTTCCAAAATGCTAATGTTTTCCGTGTATCTAGGCATATTTTTGTATTATTCGAATAAATATAACAATAATATTCATATTAACTTTTCATAAATAATAATTTACCGTGAACAACAAAGTACAGACCTGACAAGAACTGTCAGTGGGACAGTAGAAAAAGATGTCAGACACATTGACAATACGAAAGGTATATCTGCATGCCTATTTTAAATAAAGAAATTTCTCACGACTGATAGGTCGCGCTTGCGCTTGACCTGAACATCAACCAATCAAATTTTGGTAAGTCAATGATTAGGATTGACGTTTGTTATAAATTTAAACGAATCATTATTGCGATATTTTGATTAGGATTAATCAAAGACCTGACTTTTTGTGCATTTCTTTCCACGTAATGTGTTAGAAAGACATTACCAAACGATGACGCACACCAAAAAGGCTGTTGTATGAACCATAATAACTTTGATGCTTTTTGATAATTATTTATGGGTGGCACTGCTAACTTAATATTAAAATAGCAGAGCCATCCCATATAATAAAATTAAGAGCGCGACATTTGTTCTGTGTTCAAGACAATTACATTTGGGTCACTCGACAATTGTTCAGTACAATTCTGGAAGAAAAAAATCATATTTAACCAAGTTACAAGTGGGTATTACTGAGAAATCGGAATATTTCTTTCATTACATCACACGGAGCATATATAGGAGAAAACCCTCGAGAAAACCCCACGACAAACACGTTTTGGTCATTTGACAATTTGTTCAGATAAATTCTTATTGAAAAAATGATAAATCAACAAAGTTACATAAGTGTACTACATAAGTGTGTTCTATCATTCAGCTTTGAAACATAATTTTTTTGCTTCAGGAAAATAGGAAGTTGCTTAATAGTATTTTATGCAACGAACATGTAATGATAGCCATTAAGACACGAGCATATTGTAGGATACGAAACGAGCCGCAGGCGAGTCTCGTATATAATATGCGAGTGTATTAATGGCCATTACATGAAAGTGGCATACAATATTTTTTCTACTCCGGTTAATAAAAATTATTTAATCAATAATTATTAGTTGAATCAATTTTAAATATAGTTACTTTTGAAAATCAAAATTATTTGACAGCTATCAAATTAAGTGTCACTTAATATGTCTGTTTGCCTGCAATAAAAGTGTAGCACTGAGCTATATAATTTTGAAGAATTCAGGTCTATCTGTGAAAAAATACGTATAAAATTACTAAATTTGGGAATATCTATGTATATTGCATTTGTAAACTGCAAGAAGCATTAAAACATAATTGAAATAAATAAAATCGTTTAGCTCAGTGCTACACTTTTATTGCAGGGAACAGACCTGATATGATTAATTTCAGAAATGTCAACCAGGTATCCATGGCTATATACTAAATATTGTGCGAATGTCGCATTCCTATTGGCTTAAAAATCTGTATCATAATGAAAATCTGTATCATAATGAATTTCATTATGATACAGATTTTAGTCTTCTAATAAGTATATTATAAAACAGGAGTAGAAAAAAATATTTATAATCGTCAATAATGATATGGAAAACATGTAAAATGTCATTATACTTATGCGCTGTTGCCAAAAATACGAAATTCCTTCAAAAACCAGGAGTTTCCAAGAAAAAGGTAATATAATATGCTGAAAAGAATAGATTTTTTGCGTTTTTTTCACGTCAGATGGATTTCGACAATTACTCGACAATTATTGGTAATAATTTTGATGCTTTTTGATAATTATTCATGGGTGGCACTGCTAACTTAATATTAAGTTAGCAGAGCCACCCCTTATAAAAAAAACTAAGAACGCGACAAATTTTTTACATTCACGACAAATTCTCGACAATTATTCGACAATTATTAGAATAGGTTTCACCTATTTATTTGCAAGTGGCTCTGCTAACTTTGATGAACTTTGATTGCCATGTATTAATAAATATGAAGATGAATATACATTATATTTGTGATGATAATTTCATTTATATTTTTATAGAATATTTTTGAGGTTTCTTTTCAATAAAAACATGAACCCATTTTTGCTGTGATTTTTTTAAATAATTAATAAGGGTCAATGAAAAAGCAGACATGTCTGTTTATTGCATCTTTAAAGTTTACACAATTAGAATTTTTTGCTATAATTCATTTGAATGATTAGGAGGGGTCAGTGGAAAATCAGACATTCTGTATTATAATAAAAATAAAAACTACATACCTACTTACTTTGTACTTCAAATTTGTAATACTACAATCAGATTGCCTAAATGATTTGTTTTCGTATTCAATAAAAGAAAACATTTTTGCTATAATTTACTTGTATAATTAAGATCCAAACGAAAAACAGGTAGGTATGTCTGTTTATAACATACTGGAGGAGAACTACGAACAGTATTTTATAATAACATTTGGATACATAACATGGAAAAATTGAAGATATAACATTTATATTCCTGTGTTTCGAAAATAATAGATTACAACAGAATTGAATGAAATATGAAATGTCTATTTTGATCAATTACTAGAATGTGATTAGAATAGAATGTAGTTGTTCTCACTAACTCCGGAGGTCGATGTATATACATACCTATTTGTATGCTGATTCAATCTATGGCAATGTACAGGTACCCAGGGGAACCAAATGGCACCGATATGAAGATCAATAAAAATCAGGCACTCATTGGAATTACTAGCAATAGCTAGAAATATTTGTGGTATATTTCACTCCTAGTCCTCTACACTAAAGATAGGTAATGTATAATACTTGTGGTGGAGCACATGTGGAACCAAAATAAACAGCATTTAAGAAGCACAAATTTACTTTTCCAGCATGAAAATTATTTTATAATAACCGCCTACAAATACTAACTATAAAACAGTAAATAATTAATTTTTATGTAAACAAAACACATGACAGGACAACAGCATTCGACAGTCGTCATCTGTCATTGAAGTTTCATACAGCGCCATCCATGAAGACGGTAGAACAGCTGAACTAATGTGAAGAAGTGTTCGTTTACAAGAATTTTCCGTGCAACAAATCTCAAAAAATATAATGATTTGAGATTTCATATTTTCAGAATCAAATTCTCTGGGCTTTCTTTTGGGGATCAGGTCTTGGCGTTCAAATTGGTGACCACAAATTGTCAAAACTGTCAAAATCACACCTTCACTTAATGGCTTATATCTTTTTTATAACAATTTTAAACTTGACCAAAATACCTGATCCCCAAGACAAAGATTCAAGTTATATTGTGTTAAAATTCCAACTCCTAATTTTACTCCATTCTTTAGATTTGTTGCATACAAAATGACCTAAATTTTCTTGCAAATCAGAGGTGCCAACTGTTTTGAGCTGTCTAAATTATGACCCCCCTCTTCTGGACGACTGTGAAGATTGCTAAGTCGAGGCGGAAGCCGAGACTAATTAGCAACAATAGCAACACACAGAGAATACTATTTTATGCAACGAACATGTAATGATAGCCATTAAGACAAGAGCATATTGTAGGATACGAAACGAGCCGCAGGCGAGTTTCGTATATAATATGCGAGTGTATTAATGGCCATTACATGAAAGTGGCATACAATATTTTTTCTACTCCGTTAATAAAAATTATTTAATCAATAATTATTAGTTAAATCAATTTTAAATATAGTTACTTTTGAAAATCAAAATTATTTGACAGCTATCAAATTAAGTGTCACTTAATATCAAAGTCTATATATGAATATATAGACTTTGTTAATATGTCTGTTCGCCTGCAATAAAAGTGTAGCACTGAGCTATATAATTTTGAAGAATTCAGGTCTATCTGTGAAAAAATACGTATAAAATTACTAAATTTGGGAATATCTATGTATATTGCATTTGTAAACTGCAAGAAGCATTAAAACATAATTAAAATAAATAAAATCGTATAGCTCAGTGCTACACTTTCATTGCAGGGAACAGACCTAATATTATTAATTTCAGAAATGTCAACCAGGTATCCATCCTATTGGCTTAAAAATCTGTATCATAATGAATTTCATTATGATACAGATTTTAGTCTTTTAATAAGTATATTATAAAACAGGAGTAGAAAAAATACTATTATTTATATTTTTTTTTCATTATATAATGTGTGACTGCTTCTTATCAGGTCACTATCCTTGTTCATGTAAGGTGTGTACGAAGGAGCAATCATAGAACAATATATATATACGGAGCAATAAACCTTATATTATTATAAATGCTCTAACAATTTGGTTGTAGAAGAGGCTTCCTCAAAAAATTTACTGTGACAATGGTTTCAATAGTTCATGGTGCTGATAGAGAATTATAGCCCTAGAATTTGAAAAGTTGAACAAAAATGAAATTATAATATATAACATTTTGTTCTATGGATAAGATTAAGTTTTTGTTTAAACCCAGCTATGGCTCCAAATATGGGAGGTAGTTATAACAGTTTCTGCGGAAGCTTATCTATATCTCATGTCAATCCAAAGATTAGCCGATTATTTTATTTGGACGATATTTGTGGAAGAGAACAGTTATATTAAGAGGTCTATTTTAAAAACACCCTTTATGTTGTAGGTATTTTGTTTCAGCTTAGTAAATGTTAGAGAAAATAAAAAGTCTGCAAAAAGCCGATAATTTTGGCTCTTTGAGCGAGGATAATAATTATACCTACATAGTCATAGAGTGTAGACTTCTGGTTACTTTTTATTATGTGTTTATTGGGATATTAAAAAATGAAACTAATGCTATGAAATAAGCTTTGATTATCAGTATATAATAACAGCAGATATATTTAATTATAAAACAACAAAAAATAAATAGTTACTTAGCTAGTGTACATCTTTGGATATCAATATATTATTAGGAATGTTATGAAAATGAAATTCAATTAAAATTTATATTTCTAATATTTCTTGTATGTCTTCTTGCACAATTTTTCATTGCTTGTTCAACTTCATTTAGAAAACTGGATGAATTATGAATAGTAGTACCTCCTAGAAGAACATTAAAACTTGGATAATTTTTGTTGATAGAATGTACAGTTAAAGATTCTTCGTAAGTAGCACCTCCCACTATGAAAACTATTATGTCTTGTGACCTTCCATTACTTCCATGGCTTCCTAAATAGGGGTAAAGTTGCTCTTTTAATCTACCTTTAATCAAATCCTCTAGAGTCTCATGTAAAAGGGGTTTGTGTTGGGTATAAACATTATCTACCCCACTTAGCCCTTTGATGAATCTCTTAGTTATCTTAACAGCATTTTCCATGTTAAATAAATCACTTTGTCTGGCATGTGAACCAGCATATTCAATAATATTTACAATGTTCTTCAACAATTTGTCAGACACATTTCTTTTTTTAAGCAATTCCACTAAACCAGTCAAATCATTATTATTGTGATTTTGATATCTCAAAGCATAAAGCATCACTAATTTGGCAGCATCCATATCTCTGATCTTATCATTTGTTAACAATTTTTTAATACTTTGAAGATGTGCATAATGGTCATTATTTTGGGATGATAATTCTTGCTCTACTTCAGAAACATCCAATAAATTATGTCTATTTACCATTGCACTTAGTTCTCCAATTACTGTTACATGTTTAGTCACATTTCCAGATAATTTTTTAAACTGTGGGTAAGAATCAACAAAACTTTTCATATCAGCTATAGTTTCAATTTTCTGGTGACTTTTGGCCTTTGCTTGGAAATGATCCATTAATTGTTTTATGTTAGTTCCAATTTCACCATAATTTAAAAATATATTTTTAGCATAAAATGTATCCTGTTCTACAGATAATACTACTTCAGTTAACTCTTTTGCGACACCTGGTATATTAGATAGATTAACTCTATTATTGTTAATTGTTAACAATTCATGTACCATTGCTTGGTAAGTCCACTGGTTTAGTAAAGGAGTAATTGGATCATCTCTACGGTCTAATATTAATAGTAGGGAATTGTTTACTTGATTAAATGCAAATAATGAAGATTCTTTGTTCATTACTTCATCTACTCTTGTACCCAGATCTCTACATACATTTGAATTTGCTTGGTATCTTATTATTGGACATTTTTTAAGAGATAATAATACCGAAATGATACCTTGGACAGTTAACTGCAATACAGAAGGATTCCAATTTAACATGGCCAAAGTAGAACATAAGCCAAGAGAAAATAAATGAGGGTTTACAGCTAAATAATCCATATAAAGCTCTTGAACTTCCTTGACTACTTCATGTTCGTCATGCTCTGCCAGAATTTTTATATCTGCTTTAGCTATTATATTACTAAAATATATGTAGTATGCACCATATTTTGGATTACGAAGTTCTGAACATAGGGCACTGATATTTTGCTGCGTAGGTCTCAGAAATACTAAGCATTTTAAATATCGAAGTCCTGTTGAGTTTGCAAAACTTGGAGAATCTATTCGTTCCAATAAAAATACTTCTTTTTGTTGAATCTCTGATTGTCCATACACCATACTGATAACACTGGTTGTTTCTTTGTCCATTAATAATACTTTCATGCCTGGTTCACTTTCAGCAGTCATCTTTACTATATAAGCTTTAATAGCTGATATAACATTCATTTTGTTAATTTTGTATCGAATATAAATTAAATACGTATCATACAAACAAAGTTTGTTCCATATAGATTAGAGAACCACAGATCATATATCTACTAATAAAAAAAGTAGAGAGAACTATCACAAAACAACAAGGTATGTTATATTTTGTTATTTTGTGAGAAGTATTTTGATGGTTAGGACACATGACGTCTGTCATTTTAATAGTGGGGGTTAGTCTCCATCATAGATACGCTAGAACTTTATGTTCTAAGAACCGTTTTACACGTACGAGAATTATTGCGAAATTTACTCTGAAAATTACTCTGGTAATTTTCATAAGAATTTTGGAAACATTTCACTACTTGACTGTTTTACACATAATATTTTTACCACAATAAATTTCATAAGAATTCATGCCATACGACTGCGCAGTGAGATTGTTTTTGGGATAAGTTGTCATGGTTACGATTTACATATTGAAATTTCTGAATAATCAGCTGTATTGGAACCGTTTATTTGATTGATTATTTATTTTATTAAATGAGATTTGCGTTTATGTCAAGGTTTTGGCTTTCCTAAATGAAAAAAACGACCACAAATAATGACACATTGACGCCATTATTGTTTTCATTCTATTTTTGGCTTCTGCGTCGATTCTCACGCACTTTCTAAAAATATAGAACATGTCAATATTTTTACTCCGAAAATTTTGGCAATAATTCTTTGACGTGTAAAACAGCAAAAATTATTCTTATGAAAATTTTCAGAGTAAATTTCGCAATAATTCTCGTACGTGTAAAACGGTTCTAAGAAAAAACGCGCCAAAATAAACAGTAAAAAACAGATTCCTCAATTATACTCAACTTTAATACAAAAACCTGTACGCTTGTACGGCAGGTATTTTATGAGATTGCCGAGGTATTCGAGTTCGAATGGCCCAGATTTTCATATGAAGATTGGTTCTCACTTTTAAATCTAATTAAATAAATAAAAATAAAGTTAATCATGTTGGATTTATGTAAATTAATTTTAAACTTTCAATGACGTGTCTAATCAGGTTGTGTTTGTTTATTTATAGAAGTAACTGGCATAATATATTAATATTGTATACCTTTTTTTAAAGATCAATAAGTTTATTTCATGAACATAAAAAAATTTGTAAATCATTTTCCTGTCAAGTATTGAACTGGACCCACACTTTAAATTTTTTCATCTATTAATATTTTAAGATACCCAGTACCTACCTATTATCATTGTCTATAAAAAATTAACTTCTTCAACAGTAAAGTCAGGAGTAATAATATATGTTAATTTGATTGTATGTTGGTCTGTATGCATCGTTTGAACTGTTTTTGGAACAAAATTAATTTTAAGTATTCTAGCTAGTTCTTTTTTAAGGTTTTAGCAGGATACTGAAGTAAAAGAATTTATTTATTTATTCACTTAAAAAAAATATAATTACATAATTTACAAATAATTTTCATATTTTTGTTTAATCTACCTGAACAATAATAGTTTACGACCACTAGGCATCTTTCCTTCAGAATCTATAAGTCCAGCTTGTATGTACTCTAATGATGGCATTTTTCTGAGATCACCTCTTGCAGCAACAGCAGGTTGAGAACTGAGTAATCTTCTTGCAACTCTAACTATATCATCTTTCGAAATCTTTTCTATTTCATTTATAAAATATCTTGGCCTCCTTCTTTGTCCAGATGCCAGTACTTGCCTTCCTATATCTTCAAACATAACTGGTCTTGATTCTAAGTTCATTAAAAGCATGGACTGCAGCTGGGTTTTAGCCCTTGTAAGTTCTTCAACTGTTATATTATTTGGCATTCCTACTAGTTCTTTAACTATTACCTCTACCATATCTCTAACATGAGTAGGTGGTGCACTGGCATGTATACAAAATAGACCACTATCTGAATATGCATGATTACATGCAGTGGCACTATACATCCAATGGTATCTATTTAATACATTTGTGTATAATCTGGTATACATCCCCTTTCCTGGTCCTCCTGCACTGAAAGATCCACCTCCACCCATCATAATATTAAGTACACAGGTAGCTATAAAATCTTTATCTTGATGTGAACAGCTTTCTAGTCCAATTACTATGTGTGAAAGTACAGGGAGACCTGCTGATGCAAACTGTGGTATTTCACATTCTTCATGTACCAAGCCTCCTGTATACTGAGATACACTATTATCTATGTTAATATCTTTAATAGCATCTGAGTTTTGAATTTCAGCCCACACAGGCTTAATGTCTACAAAGTATTTCTGAACAGCTTCAACCAATTTAAGATGTTCAACACCTACACCTGCTACTACCATTCTTTTTGGTGTGTAATGATTTTTTAAATATGTTAGTAGCATACTCCTATTAATCTTGTTGATATTTTCATGAGGACAAAGTTTGGGTAGTCCTAAAGTATTGTCACTATAGGCAGCTGCATGTATCATGTCCATCAATATAGGTTCTTGTTCGGGTCTCATATTAAGTGTTTCCAATTCAAAATTTATAGCTTGTTTTGCATTTAATAATTCTTCAGATGTTATATTTGGCCTTAAGGTAGCTTCTGCTAGTAGTTGAATAACATCACATAATCCAGATGTATATGCTGATGCTGCATATATAAATGTATCTCTTGAAGCTTGACTGTCACAAATTCCTCCATGTTTTTCCAATCTATTAATCATGTCATCTTTGTCTGGGTAAAATTTGGTAGAGTTAAAAGCTAATTTTTCAAGAAAATGGGATATACCACTAGGATAAGCTACTTCATACCTGGACCCTGAGTCTATGACAACACCAACAGTACAAAAAGCACCAAATCTATTTTCTGAAGCTACTGTTAAGCCATTAGATAATATAGTCACTTTAGTTTTTTGATCTTCTTCCTTAAAATTAGCATAGACAGGTCTAGGTAAACCTTTAACAGGTTCATTCATAGGTGGCATATCAGTTACTTTGGTTTTTGGTCTTTCACTTAAATTTTTCCATTCTGTTGAAGTATATTGCTTGATCAAACAATTTTCTATATTTTTGTGGGAGCTCCATAACTGATTCTTTTGTAATAGAGATCTGCTCAGTTTATAGCCCGTCTGCAGTGCCATGTTTTTCAATACAAAAAATATCAAATTTTTACCGCAATCTTACTGCATCAATTTAACCACAATGCATTTAATTTTCATTCAAAAATGAATCAATTTAGTAGTAATTTTTAAAACTGCACACTTTTTATCTATTTTAGAAACCACTGACAGTTGAACTGTCACAATTGACAGTGGTGAGTGGACAGTGTGTTGAGTGTTGACAGTGAGCGAGCAGTTGCGCTCGAACCTGCTTATATGCTCTGCATATAAGATAGATATCTTTTGTGTTGAATATTCAAAAGAAAATTTCTAGGGCAGATCTCGATTTTTCATTTCAGACAAAATATGAGCGTAAAATTATCATCACTAGCTGCAGTATGTTCATTACTTCATTATTCGGAGAGCTTTAATCGGATAGCGAATGCATTCAAATTTATCTCATTATCATGAAATATTCAAATATAGCAAAAAACGTGTTTTCCAAATAACTAAGAATCGTTTTACACGTACGAGAATTATTGCGAAATTTACTCTGAAAATTTTCATACGTAATATATCATCGATGATATTTTCGAGTGAAACTTCGGTTTTACGAGATATATCATCGATTATTAATCATATCACGAGCTTATATTTAATGAGAGAATATAATGAATTTATGCCCGATTGCACCACCATGGCACCACCTTGGCTTAACAGGTAAGCCTGGCTTAAAAAATTAAACTCGCTGCACCGTCATCAAAGCGAAGCTTATATGCACGAAATTTAAAGCCTAGCTTTGTCCATGGCTTATTTTTTAAGCGGTAGATATGCGATTGCGCGTTCATTCTATTCTGTCGTTTTGTGACGTTGCCAATTTGCTTGGACATTTCTAATGGTATAACCTAATTTTTGAGTTGGTTTGGTGTTTACAAACAACTGAGAATTTAGAAGAAAATCTTGATGAAGAACTAGAAACTTTAGATTTTCTTGAAATTGGTATTCCAAGGCACATTTATGTTCGAAATGACCCGTTTCACAATTTAATTCCTTGAATTCCTTTTCAATTTCCCTCCATGTTACCGCGTCTGTCTTTTTGCATTCTATAATTCCTTTTTATTTTTTTAACTAAGTTTAGGCAAATCATTTTCTCTTCTGAAGTGAAATTTGCCGACTTAATTATTTTTTCACCTTCCATGGCAAAAATTATTTAGATTAATCAAATTTTTACAAAATTAGGAAGTTGTCAGATAAACTATTGGAATTGTCAACCAAAATTATGACAATCAAGTGGAAAATATTAATTCATTCAATTAAAGACATACGATATTGTACGTAAGCGTGGCTTTACTAAGCGTAACATTATGCAATGAGAGATTGGAATTATCATTAAGCTGCACTTTGTTAAGCCTTACATTTAAGCTAAACTGGTGCAATCGGGCATTATTATTACAATTACCCCAACGATAGAACACATTTTTATATTTTCAATGTGAACTGTCAATCATAGATAAAAAAATACTTACAGTCAATCACTGTCAATATGAAAAATTAGCCTTAGCAACGAACCAAAATAACATGGAGACTAGATAAGGAGACCTAACTCATACGGAAAAATTGATTATCATCGAGGCAGCTAGGCAGCAAAGTAGTAGGAATTCAGCCAAGGCACAGGCAGTCAATCTACTTTGCTGCCAAGTTGAACATATAATTTTTTCTCATATTGTTCAAGAGGATATTGTACTTGTTGTGGATACGAAACGAGCCACAGGCGAGTTTCTCATATAATATGCGAGTGTATTATACTTCATTTAAAAACCAGGAGGAGCGATTTGAAAAGCCTCACCCACACCACTAAAAGTTACCAGATTAGTTACTAAAGGGTGTGTTCCGAAATAGTCGTGTTCAAAATCTATGAAATATGCCTTGATTGACTTGACGGAGAAACTAGCCAATCATACGTAGCCCTTATGTACTGAAAATTGTTCTTAAGATCTCGAGTTGAGATGTAAACAAACCTGTAAAACTTTTGTATTATTTTGATTGTTTCGTATTTGATGTTCTGAAGTATCTGAAGAGATTAAAAATAGATCTTTCATTGTACAGTTATATTGAAGGTCTCTTTTTGAAACTATATTGAAAGTATTTATTTTATAATTGTGGTAATACATGTAAATGTTAAAAGATATAACTTCTATAAATTCCAGTAAATTGGTGTACATAATCGACAAATTAAAGGTGAAAATGATCAAAAACTTGTGTATGGGATTTTTTACAATTCCACAACCTCCACATGAAATTATTATCATACTAAATGAGACCTGGACTTGTTAGTGTTATTATATATAGGGACAATCTCTCTTAGTTTTGATGAAATTTTTCATCTGTTGAATAAAATGGTTCCAGTAAAATTTTTCTTAATTAAAAGTCAACACGACATATTGTTAATAATTTATTTATTGAAAATGTTCTACAACTTTTGCTTCACAAAATATATTACAATATTTCATAACAGTAGGTATCAAGTTCCTTATGTATATTCCAAAGTTGTATACAATACAAATTCATATGATAAATGTTATGTATAAAATCTTATTCATTGGTTTATATGTATCTTAACAAACAAAAATAATAGTATAAATATACAATGTCTCTACTTAAGCGGGAACCAAATAGGAAACTTTTTTCTTATTTTCAATTAACACACTCTATTTTTTTCACAACTAAGTAATGCATATTTGAATATAACTTCCAATTCAAGATTTTCTTTTGCAATAAGCTCAAGAAGTTTGTGAGTTCACTAATATTTTCCTTAGTATTACAACCAAATTGTGACATTTCGAAAAATATCAAATATTAGAAACTTCAAAATAAAATGAATCAATATGTGTCCATAGCCACTTGAAAGTAGCCCATGTTACGTTATCACTGTAATATTGACATAATTGGGTGAAGTTGTTCATATGATAAAAAATGAAGAAATTTTATTTGTTCTTGGAGCTGTAAAAAAATTTAATTATCTGTATCAGAAGATTCTGTTTCGTATGAGCTTACAGTGTTGGCAGATATTATTAGAGGCTCTATCATGTCATCCATTATTCCATCCAGTGTGGACATTTTCTCTTCCTTGATGAAATGTTGTATACATTTCTGCCAATTTGCAGGAGTTACATTTTCAACTGCACTCAATAACAGGTCTTTGACATCTGCCAACTTAAAAGTTGTGTTTTTAGCTGCCACCTTATTTTTTTTTGTGCCCATATCAATTCAATTGGATTTAACTCACAATTATATGGTAACAGCCGTAATACAACTTTGTTAGATTCTTTTGCCATTTCATCGACAACATACAAATTATGGTTATCTTTATGTTGTCGAATTAGGTATAAGAGTTCACACCTTCTTAAATTTTTCTTCTCTATATTGTTTTATGGATCTTAAGTAGTTCAACTTCCATCGACATATCGTCACAATCTATCAACACACTTTTCCGATTTCTCTTCAAATATCTAAAAATATATTATATGATAATAAACAGTACATTTTACTCTTCAAAGTTACACACTTACTTGAAGTTAATTTGTTTGAAGAAAGTATATAAAGATGACCAGGACAATTGTAACAAATCTGAGCGTTCCTTCAAAGCTTGTAAAATTTTATCAACTGTAGGTAACTTGTTTAAAAAAAAAACTATGAACTATTCTTCGAACTTAATTTTTATACCCTTCATCAACATTTTTAAGAAGTGAGGGTCTTCCACCAATATTTTTTGGCCTGGTAATTGTTCCACTAGTACTGTATTCTTTCAGTGTTCGGTAAACTGTTGACTTTGCTACTCCTGTGAGAAAAATGATCAGCATTTAATACTACTCTTAATTTGAAGTTATTATGATAACTTACCTGCTGTTTGAGAAATTTTTTATATAATATCAACAACTTAGGTATTCGGCTTATCATCCAAAATTTTACATATTTATTATGTATTGCTTTTCTGACATTCCTAAATGGCCTAAACTGGCCGTTTTCGTGGTTTTGGCGGTGTACGCGAACAACTGGTACTTGGAGTAGAGGGATCCATAATCGCACAAATTCAACACAAAAGTTCTGAAAAGAACTGTTTTAGCGTAATAGACTGGAAAACTGAGTAAAAATTATGAAATAACTAGGAAACGAAAACGATGATGAAAAATTTATTGAAATGGTGGAATCGTGTTCGGCAATAAATTGTTCGGCTAAAAGGGAGAAGGGAGTGAAACTAAAATTTCTGAGGTAAGTTTTAAAACATTGATCGATTCCTATAAAGATTATAAACCATGATTCTAATAATGAAAAACTTGGTAATCCAAGTTGATAGTTTAACAGCATATAAAACCTACTCATAATACCTACCTCATTTTAGTATACCCAAAGATCCTGCCCGAAGGAAACAGTGGTTAGTGGCTCTGAGAAGAGAAAACTTTAATCCAGGTAACAGAGCAGTTATCTGTGAAAATCATTTTACCAAGGATGATTTTGAGTTTAATGTGCATGGCAATAGAATGCTAAAAATCACTGCAGTGCCCTCTGTTTTTAATTTCCCCCCACACTTACAAAAAGTGGTGAAAGAAAGAAGACCACTAAAGAGAAAATTAACGTGCACAGGTAATATTGAAGAAGTCAAATTTATGAGTTACTGCATAATTTTTATCAATTTTTATAGAAGCCAGTCCTAGTAATACTGACGTGGGAACTAGTTCATTAGAGGCGCCTGTTGTGTCTTTGCCAAAACACCCCATTGAAGGTAGTTCTGCTGGAACCATTTCTGAAAGCCCGTCATTATGTGTTCAGGAAATTGTATCAAAAAGGTACCTACTTGAAAATATTGTTGTTTGCATCTATGATTTGCTTAGAATTTTGCAATAGAAATTTACCCATCTTTAATATTTTTAGAAGGTGCAGGGACCCAATATTCTTTGGAGATTTTAAGGAAACTGATTTAGAAAATGAAATAAAAAGGAAAAGATTCTGGAAGGTTGCACATCAAACAGTTTCAAAGTATAAAAAACTCAATAAATACTACCAGTGTGTAACCAGAAGACAAAAAATTAAGATAAAAAGTTTAAATTCTTTGTTAGATGATTTAACAAAGCAAGAGAAAATTTCATCACAACAGCAATTGGTGCTTAAGGTTAATTTTAGTTAATATTTTGGATTTTTTTTAGTCTTCATTTTCTTCTGCATCTAGAAAATTGTTTTTCTTTGCATGTATTGTTTTTTTCAGAATAGATTGTAAGTACTAATTGCATGATATAATATTCCACTTAATTAGTCTAACACCCAGGTTCATGCTTTACCTTTTTCCCAGTTTTTAATGGATAAAAACTTATTTTAGGAAAGTGTTTCAGAAGTTCAGAAAGCAATACTGTTTAGACAACTGAAGAAAGGGAGAAAAGGAGGGAAATATTCTGCAGAATTACGATGCTTTGCTTTAACATTAAACTTTTATTCTGCATCAGCATATCGATATGTAAGAACAGTGTTTGGGAAAAATTCCTTACCACACCCTCGCACATTGGCAAAATGGTATGCTGTGGTAGATGGTACACCTGGATACAGTGTAGAGGCATTGAGGGCTGTGAAAATTAAAGTTGAGGTAGAAAAAGCTAAAGGAAGACAGCTTATTGCTGGTCTTATGATGGATGAGATGTGCATTCGTCAGCATGTCCATTGGACTGGTAGATGTAATGTTGGTTATGTTGATTATGGCACTGGCATGCGGGATAGTGATCTATTACCAGTAGCGAGGAATGTGTTGGTGTTAATGCTGGTGGGGTATAACAGTAGGTGGAAGGTTCCTATAGCTTATTTTTTGGTAGATACGTTATCTGCAGAAGAAAAGGCTTTTTTTGTTAAAGGTTGTCTTATACAATTGGAATCCACTGGAGTGTTAGTTAAGAGCCTTACTTTTGATGGTTGTTCATCTAACATTTCAATGGCCAATTTATTGGGGGCAAACCTAACTTTTCCCAACACAAAACCATATTTTATAAATACAGAAAATAATGAAAAAGTTTATATCCTGTTAGATGCATGCCACATGATTAAGTTAATAAGAAATGCATTGGGAGATAAGGGCATTTTATTTGATGGCAATAATGGTGCTATTAAATGGAATTATTTTAAAGAGTTGGTGAAATTACAGAATGAGTCTGGTCTTCATTGTGCAACAAGGTTAAGATCAAGACACATACAGTATTTTAAAGAAAAAATGAAAGTAAAGCTTGCTGTGCAGACATTCAGTGCTAGTGTTGCTGATGCACTGGAATATTGTTCTGAGAGAAACATAACTGCTTTTGAGGGCAGTAATGCAACTATACATTTTTGTAAAAAGATTAATAATATATTTGACTTTTTAAATGTCAGAAATTTTCTTGGAAAAACACAGTGTAAAAAACCACTTTTTAAAGAAAGCAGTCAATTTGTTGATAGTTTTGTCGATGAATCTGTTAATTATCTAAGTTTGTTAAAAGATCAAGATGGCAAAAATATTTTATCGACTGCTAGAAAAACTGGTTTTCTTGGGCTCATTGTTTGCTTACTAAGTGTTAAAAGTTTATTTGAAGATCTTGTACAAAATGATGTGTTAAGCTTTCTTCTAACATATAAATTAAGTCAGGACCATCTAGAGATGTTTTTCTCAGCCATTCGTAGTAGGGGTGGCTTTTCAAACAACCCAACAGCATATCAATTTCAAAGTGCCTATAAAAGACTCTTGATTCATTCTGAAATAGCCTCTTCTGATAGTGCCAATTGCCTCGCCCAGGATAACACCTCAATTCTAAATGTCACTGCTAACATTCCAAATGGAAGTGTAACTACAGACCTTTTGCATGAATATGTAGAATTTTCAGATGTGGAAGAGAACACCTTTATTAATAATTATAAGAGTGTCTTAAATTGTTTATACTTGTGTGATGTTGTGGAATATATTGCAGGTTTTGTAAGCCGAAAATTAGTAAGAGTATTAAGTTGCAATGAATGTGCCAGTGTTATGACATCTCAAAACTCTCTTTCTTTATTATTAAATAAAAAAAATCGAGGTGGCCTCTGTAAACCATCAAGGGACGTAGTTAAAGTGTGTTTGGTCGGTGAAAGCTTAATAAGATCGCAAACAAATTTTACATCACCAAATATTATGGTACGTTTGATATATTTATCAATAAGACAACTTGATATGAATAAGATATTTCTTAGCTTAGGAAATCATTTTAAAGAGCAAGATCCATTACAGAACCATTTTTTGCAGCTAATTAAACTTGTTTTAAAAACATACTTCACAATTAGACTGCATCACATTAACTCCACTAATAATGAGCCGAGAGTAAGAATTAGGCAACATCTAACGAAGGCTATCACATTCAGTAACCAATAACATCAAAATATTCTACCTAAATATGATTTAAAGTTTGTTATCTCTATTGCCCGATTGCACCAGTTTAGCTTAAATGTAAGGCTTAACAAAGTGCAGCTTAATAATAATTCTAATCTCTCATTGCACCATGTTACGCTTAGTAAAGCCACGCTTACGTACACACCAAAGCAACTCTAAAATTAGGTTATACTATTAGAAATGTCCAAGCAAATTGGAAACGTCACAAAACGTCAGAATATAATTAACGCGCTATCGCATAATTATCTACCGCTTAAGAAATAAGCCAAGCTAGGCTTTAAATTTCGTGCATATAAGCTTCGCTGATGACGGTGCAGCGAGTTTCATTTTTTAAGCCAGGCTTACCTGTTAAGCCAAGGTGGTGCAATCGGGCATAATAGATATTTGAATTTTGACTCTAATCATTCTATAAGCGTTAAAAAAGGGATATTAAAATCTTTATACGATAGGGCCAAAATCATTTATTTTGTTCTAGTGATGATCAATTTGCAAAGGAGAAAACTTTTTTGAAAGAAGTTTTAAATAACAATAATTACCCTGCAGAATTTGTAAATAAGGAGATTAAGCATATAGAGAGGGACTCATTGTTAATACCCCATAACAATAATATTAATAATTCAGCTAACATAATTTTTAAAAACTTGACAATACCATATGTTCGCGGTTTATGAGAAAGAATTAAAAAAGTTTTTATCCAGGTTTTCTTATGATTTATAATTTGAATAGTTGTTAATCGATAAACATTTCAATACACAAAAATCACAAAACTGAGTATACATATTTTGAAAACTTAAATATTCATACAAAAAAGAAGTATCAAGAAACGCGTTTTATTAACAACATTTCCAATATAAGCGAGCACTATATTTTTTCTTCATGTGGTTGTAGATAAAGTTTTGTATGACACTTGTGCGTGAAATACCTTTGCGAAAAAGGCACACCTGTTACCTAAATAACCATCTTATGTTTTTTGTTAGTATCTTTTTTATAATTAAAAAAATTATGCAGAAACTGTTTATTATTATATACCCACCCATTACGGAAGATATAATTATTGTTAATCTAAGGCAATATATTCACAAAAAATTCCTTTATTAGTAGTTCAATTCCCTAAGACAAATTAAATTACAACATTAAGTTTTATTCTAAAATACTTGCTCGTTTTGATGAAGTTAGCGCGATATTCCATTTAAATTTGTATTGAGTACGCGGCTTTTTACCCGTACTAGCGCTATCTCTCTCACGGGCCTCTCTTTCTAATGTTGGCTGCAAACAGTTATGTGTAGTGAAGCTATAAGGGCGCGTCCATCTTTGTTTACAAATCTGAGCGTTCCTTCAAAGCTTGTAAAATTTTATCAACTGTAGGTAACTTGTTTAAAAAAAAAACTATGAACTATTCTTCGAACTTAATTTTTATACCCTTCATCAACATTTTTAAGAAGTGAGGGTCTTCCACCAATATTTTTTGGCCTGGTAATTGTTCCACTAGTACTGTATTCTTTCAGTGTTCGGTAAACTGTTGACTTTGCTACTCCTGTGAGAAAAATGATCAGCATTTAATACTACTCTTAATTTGAAGTTATTATGATAACTTACCTGCTGTTTGAGAAATTTTTTATATAATATCAACAACTTAGGTATTCGGCTTATCATCCAAAATTTTACATATTTATTATGTATTGCTTTTCTGACATTCCTAAATGGCCTAAACTGGCCGTTTTCGTGGTTTTGGCGGTGTACGCGAACAACTGGTACTTGGAGTAGAGGGATCCATAATCGCACAAATTCAACACAAAAGTTCTGAAAAGAACTGTTTTAGCGTAATAGAGTGGAAAACTGAGTAAAAATTATGAAATAACTAGGAAACGAAAACGATGATGAAAACAACAACATTTATATGTCAGAACTGTCAATTATCACGAGATGTCAATGTTAAAAAGTGTTGTGTGAAACTGGGCGGAATCTGACCAATCAGAGGTCTACAGAATTGCCAACTAAAAATTCAAATCGCTCCTCCTGGTTTTTAAATGAAGTATAGTGGCCATTACATGAAACTTGTATACAATATTTTTTCTACTCCGATTAATAAAAACTATTTAATCAATAATTATTAGTTTAATTAATTTTAAATATAGTTACTTTTGAAAATCAAAATTATTTGACAGCTATCAAATTAAGTGTCACTTTATAGGTCTGTTCGCCTGCAATAAAAGTGTAGCACTGAGCGATATAATTTTGAATAATTCAGGTCTATCTGTGAAAAAATACGTATAAAATTACTAAATTTGGGAATATCTATGTGTATTGCATTTGTAAACTGCAAGAAGCATTAAAACATAATTAAAATAAATAAAATCGTATAGCTCAGTGCTACACTTTTATTGCAGGGAACAGACCTAGGTAATATGATTAATTTCAGAAATGTCGACCAGGTATCCATGGTTATATACTAAATATTGTGCGAATGTCGCATTCCTATTGGCTTAAAAATCTGTATCATAATGAATTTCATTATGATACAGATTTTATTAGTCTTTTAATAAGTATATTATAAAACAGGAGTAGAAAAAATATTATTATAAACAAACTATGAGCAGTGTTTAAAAACCATAAACTGTCTTTTAAACTGAAGTGTTCAAGCAACACTCGAATTAATGTAAAGATTTCCCTTCAGTTCCTTAAACCGACTCTGTTTACCTAATATTTAGTTCTCCCATCCTAACAGCAAACTCATAAAAAAAAGCACAGCTTTTTTGTTTACGCAATGCCTATAAAAACTTTCCACTGAAAACAAAACAATATCTCATCTCACTTCAATTCAGTTTACCCACCTAGAAACATACAACAAATTGTAACTTAGACTTGCCCAGTTCTAACGAATTTCAAGCTTCTTTACCCTAAAGACAATAGATTAGCTCAAATATGCATTTTTCTCTCAGCTATCTCTTCCTACATGCTAAAAAACGCATCGCTCCTTCTCTTTCCCAAAACTTAGCGCCAATCCCCCACGTCCGGTGGGAGATCGGAAAATCGAAAGAAACGATCTTTCGCCAGTAGCTTTCTGTGTGTCGCCCAAAGCACTCATTTTTTCTCTGTATACATTCTCTCGTTTTGCATATAAAACAACCCTCAGTAACACGTGTGTAATTTATGTTACTTTTAACTTGTTAAGACTTGTTCAACTAGTTCGTCACTAGTATATTATTGATTGCATTTTGTACACTCACAAATGCAGTAATATTCAACGCGAAGCGATATTATAATCAATATAATCTCACTTGTGCCAAGTAGCGGCATGAAATTGCAATAATTGTAAAAATTTATCTTGTGTTATTTTGTTTCTCAGAACCTATCTGAGCTAAGTTCATTAAAAATCAAGTGCAACAAACTGGATATTTTATTAATAATTAGTAATTGATATAACCTTTGTTAAACAGTCCGAGAAAGTTCCTGCTTGTGTCCGTTTCTTTTTCCGAAACTGTGATAAGTAATATAATACCGAATGAAAATAATCAACCTGAATCAAAACCTAATACAGTCCACTATAAACTTTTCGGTATTGAGTTTTAACCGCCAATAATCGAACAAGCAGGAAACCTAGAAGAAGTGGGTATCGGCTAACCATTTTTCAATAATTTGAGTTCAGTCGGAAACAACTCCAATTTGCGCCTTTTGTAAAAGTAACCTTTCAGCTCTACTCAATTTGTCAACCTGTAGTATAGGTACCTCTGGAGTTTTTCATTTTTCACGTAGGTAATACATCAGTAATCTATTCCATTTTGAAAATATTTTGTAGGTTGAGGCTTCGTCTAAATTGTTATTGTGCGCGAGATGTAATCAAAAGTACAACATTGTCTTCTACTCGTCTAATTTCGAGTACCTACGTCCCGATTTATTCGGTGATCTCTACGTTGAACAGGCCATTCTTATGGCGGAGATTACAAAAATGTCGCTCCCTTGATTCATCGCTCGAATTCTCATGCAAAATTGTTGCATTAATTCGCGTTTAGTTGCTTCATTCGCTACATTCTCTTTCAAATCTTATTTCTACTTTCTTGATCATTTCGTACTCTTAAATATGCTACAGCACAATAAGATCTTTCGGATGCATCACAAGATATGTGTAATGTCACATCATTTTCGTCGTAGTGGAGTGGACCTAAAGTATTTGCGATGAATTTGAAATTTGTACAAAGATCTCTTATGTACCTATGCTGGGCAATGAAATTGGTGTTCAAACGCTAATAAAAAGGACACAAAAACTAGGAGAAAAAACTTTTTTAGCTGAATTTGAGAATTATGCAGATAAAGAAAATGTTATGAAAAACAAGCATAAATTGAAAAACAAAGCAGGCAGAATATACATTTATAATAATATAAGGTTTATTGCTCCTTCGTACACACCTTACATGAACAAGGAGAGTGACCTGATAAGAAGCAGTCACACATTATATAAAGAAAAAAATATATAAATAATAGTATTTTATGAAACGATCATTATTCTACAATATGCTCGTGTCTTAATGGCTATCATTACATGTTCGTTGCATAATAGTATTTTTTCTACTCCTGTTTTATAATATACTTATTAAAAGACTAAAATCTGTATCATAATGAAATTCATTATGATACAGATTTTCATTATGATACAGATTTTTAAGCCAATAGGAATGCGACATTCGCACAATATTTAGTATATAACCATGGATACCTGGTTGACATTTCTGAAATTAATCATATTAGGTCTGTTCCCTGCAATAAAAGTGTAGCACTGAGCTATACGATTTTATTAATTTTAATTATGTTTTAATGCTTCTTGCAGTTTACAAATGCAATATACATAGATATTCCCAAATTTAGTAATTTTATATGTATTTTTTCACAGATAGACCTTCAAAATTATATAGCTCAGTGCTACACTTTTATTGCAGGCGAACAGACATATTAAGTGACACTTAATTTGATAGCTGTCAAATAATTTTGATTTTCAAAAGTAACTATCATTAAAATTGATTTAACTAATAATTATTGATTAAATAATTTTTATTAACCGGAGTAGAAAAAATATTGTATGCCACTTTCATGTAATGGCCATTAATACACTCGCATATTATATACGAAACTCGCCTGCGGCTCGTTTCGTATCCTACAATATGCTCGTGTCTTAATGGCTATCATTACATGTTCGTTGCATAAAATACTATTATGCAACGATCATGTAATGATAGCCATTAAGACACGAGCATATTGTAAGATACGAAACGAGCCGCAGGCGAGTTTCGTATATAAGATGCGAGTGTATTAATGGCCATTACATGAAAGTTTCATACAATATTTTTTCTACTCCGATTAATAACAATTATTTAATTGATAATTATCATTTTTTATATAAAAAAAGAACAATCAAAGGAACTTCAACAAATATTTGACAGCTGTCAAATTAAGTCACTTAATAGGTCTGTTTGCCTGCAATAAAAGTGTAGCACTGAGCTATATATTTTGAAAAATTCAGGTCTATCTGTGAAAAAATGCGTGTAAAACTGCTAACATTGGGACTATCTATGTATGTATATTGCATTTGTATACTGCAAGAAGCATTAAAACAGACCTGATATAATTAATTTCAGAAATGTCAACCAGGTATCCATGGCTATGTTAAATATTGTGCGAATGTCGCATTCCTATTGGCTTAAAAATCTGTATCATAATGAATTTCATTATGATACAGATTTTAGTCTTTTAATAAGGATATTATAAAACAGGAGTAGAAAAAATACTATTATGCAACGAACATGTAATGATAGCCATTAAGACACGAGCATATTGTAGGATACGAAACGAGCCGCAGGCGAGTCTCGTATATATAATATGCGAGTGTATTAATGGCCATTACATGAAAGTGGCATACAATATTTTTTCTACTCCGGTTAATAAAAATTATTTAATCAATAAATCAATTTTAAATATGGTTACTTTTGAAAATCAAAATTATTTGACAGCTATCAAATTAACTGTCACTTAATATGTCTGTTCGCCTGCAATAAAAGTGTAGCACTGAGCTATATAGCTCGTGATATGATTAATAATCGAAGATATATCTCGTAAAACCGAAGCAGCACAGTTAAACAAATAACTATTATCTGATGGCATGTCATAATGACAACGTTATGTCACTCAATTTTGATGACATAAGGATCCTTATGTCAGCTTCGAAGCTCATTATGGGATTAAGTACAGTTTTTACATCAGTAGTTGATGATTGTTGGCAAACTTGTAATCCTGTTTGGTTGTTGGCACCAAAAATTGCTTCTGATATTTTGCAGTTTTTAATTTTTCGAAAATGTATTGATATAAATGCCATCAGATAAAATTTTGTATGTAAAACGAATCATAAACAATCATTATGGCACACGCCGTGTTATCGGACTCGGCTACGCCTCTCCCGATAACATTCACGACTTGTACCATAATGATAGTCTTTATTATCCTTATTACATAAATAACTATTATGTCATAGGTTAAAAACATAATAAAATTATTTTTGTTTGGAGATATTTTAGTTTGTATTTCAGTGAACATGAATGAATAGATGCAGGTGACTTATGATTTTAATAATAGATTGTATAGTGTGTCAGGAAGTTCCACTCCGAGGGGTAAAACCACTGAAGAAAAAAGTGTAGAAATTATAGAAAACACATTGAAAATACAGAAAATAATCTAAAAAATACTAGTATCATTAGAAAATAATCTAAAACATACTATTATCATTAGAAAATACTCCTGAAAATGCAGTGGAAAATACAGAAAATTTCTGTTGAAATATTTCTTAATCATATAGGTACCTAGTAATAGAAATAAAGATTTTCTCAAAGAAAATAGGTACTTGAACAGTACCTGGAATATACAGAAAATAGTCAACAGATAGATAGTCAGTGGTTTACCCCTCGTTTCACTCTTCTTAGTATGCTCAAAAATGGTGTAAGCTCAATTTATTGCGATTAACTCCCATTTTTTAAATGTTAGAAGTAATACTTATCCCATAACTATTGACATATATCAAATAAACTATATGGTCCGTATTGGTCCGTATATCGCCGAGAATTTGCAGTGTCGTTACTAGCGGTTAGAAGCCTGTATCGTATATTCAGGAATCTAATATATACGGACCGCCTAGTTACTAACCAAAGTGACCTAAGATATATACGGACTGTCATATAATTACTATTTAAATTCTCGTAGTGTGTATAATGTATAATATTCGCCCTTACGATTGTTTTTGGATTGTTACATTGTCACATTCATACATACTGTCAAGTTGATACTTATGTGTATGTTTTTTTGTGGATTAAAGCCTAAAAGTCGAAGGTTTTTTATATTACAATTTAATCCACAAAAACTACTGAAGAATTACAAATGGATAAGTTTTCACGTCCCGAGAAATTCGACGTGAATGCCAATAACACTAACGCTTCCAAGGAATGGAAACACTGGTATACGACTTTCAAAAATTTTCTGGAGAGTAGGTACAAAGCCGGAAAATCACGACAAACTCAAACTTCTTATCAACTACATATCTCCAACAATTTTTGAACTCATCTGTGAATGCACGACCTACGAAGATGCTATCAAAACACTAGAAAATGCGTATAGCAAACCTGTGAATTAAATATATGCTAGACATATTCTTGCTACGAGGTAACAAGAAAATGGTGAGTCGATAGATCAGTATTTACAGTCCCTTAAGATACTGAGTAAAGAATGCAATTTTAAAGCAGTAACTGCTGAAGAAAACAGAAATGACTTCATAAGAGACACCTTCATCAGAGGTTTAGTAACACCTCATATCCGACAACGACTTTTGGAGAATAGTACTCTCACACTAGACCAGGCAGTTTCTCAATCAAGATCGTTGGAAAGTGCACAAAAATATTCAGAATCTTACAATTTTCCATCATATCAGTCTTGCGTCAATGCAACATCTTCTTCCAATACTGCTGGAGTACATCCGAACCATTCCGAAGTAATGAATCATATCGAAAATATTTCTTTTAATGCTGCTACCGCACAAAAATGTTATTTCTGTGGCAGAAACAAGCATCCTCGCACCGTATGCCCTGCGCGGGACAAGATCTGTCAGTACTGTAAGAGGTTGGGACATTTTTCTATGGTTTGTATGAAGTTAAAACTGGCAAAAGGAAATAAATTTACTTCAGCTTCCACCCTAATGGCTTCCACCTCGTCTAACCATTCCCATTGTTCAACTGAAACTACAACTTCGGACCACATTATTGCTTCTACAAACCATCCTCTCAGTTTATCAAAAAGTCTTGTTAATGTTAAAATAAACAACACGCTACTTCCCTGATAGACACGGGCAGCTCTGATAGTTATCTAAACTATACTTTCGCTAAGGAGCGTAAATTCAACATACATCCCAGCACTGGAAAAGTTTCAATGGCTTCAGTTTCTCTGTCTTCATCAATAAATGGTTACTGCTATATAGACTTGGAAATTCTTGGGAATGTTTATACAAATTTCAAAGTATCTCTTCTACCAAAATTGTGCACTGATTTAATAATTGGTCACGATATTATGAAGCAGCACTCCAAACTTGACATCAGTTTTGGTGGAAGCAAACTCTCTATATGCTGCCTCACTGAAGCGAAAGTCGCTCCTCCACTTCTTTTCGGCAATCTAACCAAAAATTGTAAACCCATAGCTTGCAAACCTCGACGACATTCGGAAGAAGATGAAAAATTTATCACAAACGAAATCAAAAATCTGCTGAAAGAGGGTATAATTGAAGAAAGTATGTCACCTTGGAGAGCACAAGTTTTGGTAACGAAGAATGAACGTCACAGAAAGAGAATGGTCATAGATTATTCGCAGACCATCAATAAGTTCACCTTGTTGGACGCGTATCCTGTTCCGAATATTGAGGATCTGGTTGCTAAAATTGCCAAATATCGAGTGTTCAGTTCTATTGACCTGAAAAGTGCTTACCACCAAATCCCTATTGCAGACAGCGAAAAATTTTACACAGCTTTCGAAGCATGTGGTCGACTGTATCAATTTCGTCGGATTCCGTTCGGCGTTACTAATGGAGTAGCATGTTTTCAAAGAACCCTTGATAAAATAATATCAGATGAGAATTTAAAAGGGGTATTCATCTATTTGGATGACATAACTGTATGCGGCGAAGATCGGTCAACACATGATGTAAATCTCAGGAAGTTTATGTCTGTCATCGACAAATATCAGCTTACAATTAATGAAAATAAGTCTAAATTTTCACAAAAATCTATATGTCTTCTAGGGTATGTGATAGAAAATAGTACTTTGAAACCTGACCCTAGTAGAAACACTCTTGAAGTTGCCTGTGCCACAAGATATTTCTTCTCTACGACGAATAATTGGAATGTTTGCCCACTACTCCAGGTGGATCCCAAAATATTCTGATAAAATCAGAAGACTTATTGACTGTAAGTCATTTCCCGTACCAGCTGATGCTGCCAAAATGTTCAATGAATTGAAAGACATTATTGCAAAAGCTCTTTTGTGGACAGTCTCTGGTGATGAACCTTTGGTCATTGAAACAGATGCGTCAGACATTGCTTTAGCTGCTACACTGAACCAAGGAGGGCGACCTGTAGCATTCCGTTCAAGAACTTTTTCAGGATCAGAAAAGGCACATTCTTCTGTAGAGAAAGAAGCTTATGCTATCATAGAGTCCATAAGATAATGGAAACATTTTTTGATAGGAAGACATTTCAAAATCGTCACAGATCAAGAGGCTGTCTCGTTCATGTTTCACAGAAAGCATTCTAGTAAAATTAAAAACGAAAAGATTCAAAGATGGAAGTTGGAACTATCGTGTTTCAGCTACGATATCGTTTACCGTCCTGGACGATCCAATGAAGCAGCTGATACCTTCTCTCGAATTTGTGGAACCACAAGTAGTAATAAATTATTCGATTTACACCAGTCACTCTGTCATCCAGGCATCACAAGAATGTACCATCTTGTACGTCATCGAAATCTTCCATTTTCTTTCGAAGATGTCAAGAAAATGATTTTGTCTTGTCCTGTTTGTGCCGAACTGAAGCCAAGATTTCTCAAACTCAAGAATTCGCATTTGATTAAAGCAACTTCACCTTTAGAACGTCTAAACATTGATTTCAAAGGACCATTGCCCAGCTGCACTAAAAACAAATATCTCTTGACAGTTGTTGATGAATACTCCAGATTTCCATTTGCATACCCTTGCAAGGATATCACTACTGCATCTGTTATAAATTGTCTCGTGGAATTATTTTCAGTTTTTGGAATGCCTGCTTACATTCATTCGGATCGAGGATCACAGTTTTTATCCAATGACTTAGTTAATTTTCTTCACTCTAAAGGAGCTGCAACCAGTCGAACAAACAACACCATATAACCCTGAAGGAAATGGACAAATCGAAAGGTACAATGGAATTATATGGAGAAGTATAAGTTTAGCTCTTAAAAGTAAAGGCTTAGGAACACAAAAATGGGAAGAAGCTCTTCCAGATGCACTCCATTCCATTCGATCTCTGTTGTGCACTGAAACAAATTGTACACCCCATGAACGTATGTTCAATCATCTTCGTCGATCATCCTATGGAACATCGTTACCAACTTGGTTGAAGCCATCCACATCTGTATTTTTGAAGAAGTTCATTCGTCACAGCAAATACGATCCCTTAGTGGAAGAAGTTGAACTATTGGAGGCAAATCCAGAATATGCTCCAATTCGTCACCAAGATGGAAAAGAATCAACTGTGTCACTGAAACACTTAGCACCTCGTGGAGATATAACTTTATCATCAGACGCCAACGTTAATATGGATTCAGAGGAACTACAAACGACAGTTAACTCCCCATCTGAAGACAAGGTCTCTGCAGACTTTCAGTCACGAGAAGAATCTTCTGAAATTGAGATAACTGATGAAAATCTTCCAAGTAATACTGAACCAGAAGTACCTACAATCCGTCTTTCTGCTAGAGAGCGACATCCTCCGGAGTATTTAAGTTGCTATGAACTTTAATAAACCTGGGGAGAATGTCATATAATTGATATGAGTCTCCCTTACTATTTAAATTCTCGTAGTGTGTATAATATTCGCCCTTACGATTGTTTTTGGATTGTTACATTGTCACATTCATACATACTGTCAAGTTGATACTTATGAGTATGTTTTTTTGTGGATTAAAGCCTAAAAGTCGAAGGTTTTTTATATTACACGGACCATACGGAAAATTAGTTGTTGTTGTTGTATTCATTGACATTATTGACAAATATGGTTTTATTAGCACGTTCAGCAGAATTACAAACTGATGGATCACTCTAAAAATCGCTACCTGATCAACTTTGTTGGGATGAACGCGACCAATATTTGTTGTTGTTTTCTTTATTTAGGAAATAATCCAAAACCTTATGGCATAAACGCAAATCTCAATTAATAGAATAAATCTCGGAATAAATAATCAATCAAATAAACGGTTCGAATACAGCTGATAATTCATGACAACTTATCCCAAAAACAATCTCACTGCGCAAGCATATGGCATGAGTTCTTATGAAATTTATAGTGGTAGAAATTTTATGTGTAAAACAGTCAAGCAGTGAAAAGTTTTCAAAATTCTTATGAAAATTACCAATATTATTTTCAGAAAAAATTTCGCAATAATTCTCGTACGGGTAAAACGGTTCTAAGAACCGTTTGTGGAAACTCAAAAATGAACTACTAGGTACTCTATCAAACTATTTCACTAGCACGTGTGGTTGGTTATCTGTTACGTCATGGTTTGGAATACAAGTCGAGGAATATTCACTGGTTAAATTATAGTTAACCCGGTGTGTGTGGTTATGTTCAAAGAAAAATGGCCATAATTGCTACAGATAGGATACGATAGAGAAATTTTTTATTTTGTCTATGTAGGATACCTAACGCTTTTTTAAACTCTAGTGTCACCTCACTCACAATCACTTCACTTCAATGCATGGAGCAAGGCCACCTCTAACACAAGGCCGGAAACCTAGATGTGGCAACGTGGCACGACTTTCAAATAGAGGGCCAATGAAAACGATTGTAGAGGCCTGAGAAATATGAAATAAATCAGGCTAAAAAACATTTTAAACGAATAAAAATCGAAATATATATGGGTAGACCAAAGAAAATAATACTGCAAAAGGTATTTTATTGATAAGAATATAAAATATGAATAAAATCAGCCTCTACAGCTGACAAGACATCACCGTAAAATAAATATAAATCAACTAAATACTGAATAAATTATGCTCAATTCTTACCTAGATTATCATTTATTCATTCAAATAGTTTTATACTACACCTGACATATGGTTCATCATTGTCAAATCCAATCAAATATAAATATATACAGTTTGTTTGTTATTGACAGTCACTTCTCTAAATGAGCACTCAATTTAGATTTAATCTTCACAAAAATTCACTATCACATCACTGTTTAACCATTCTTCTTGTTGTTCCTGTCCTTTTTCTTCCCATTCCAGGATTACTTCTTGCAGCTGGATTCTTCTCCACTGGAAGATATTTTGAGAGATAGGGAAATATTTGTGGTATTACATTTTCCTTTAACACAGGTCTTTTCCTTGTAAAAGTCTTCAAATCACCATACTTATCCTTGTACACATAAGTGAATGAAATTTGATCTTTGGGGAAATATTTAATACTGAGTTTAATACACACTGAAGTTTGACTTAGTCCCCAATTTGTATGTAGGATCCTTTCTTCAGCTTATCACTGGGTGGAAACTACTGTTGAAATCTATACAACTTTAGTACTGAACATTTTGCAGACATCTACAACAAAATAAAATATTTAATAGAAGTGTTACTTATTAGTCGAGTTATTAGTTTATGAGTAAATAACTTTATTGGCTTAATTTATATACTTCATGTATGTTTAATGTGGCTTGATGGCTTAACAAGAATCAGAAATTGTGTAATAATATAAAAATTAGTCTTGGTTCAAGTCACTTTTAAACAGTATGTTTAATGTGGCTTGATGGCTTAACAAGAATCAGAAATTGTGTAATAATATAAAAATTAGTCTTGGTTTAAGTCACTTTTAAACAATTTCAATCAGTTTAAGAAAATTCTTAAACATCCTTTATTTGATACAATTACCATGTTATGCCTTAATTGCTTTATATTTTATATGAGTCCACATACTAGAGAGTAAGTTTACAAATTATACTGATGCTAAAATCTTTTTATTTATATATATTATTATCTTACCTAAAAAACAAACGGATGCAAACAGAAGTCCTATGTTGAAGTTGTCAGTCTGTTAACTGCGAATAACAAGCACCAAGTTCATAAAATCAATTTAAAAAGATTGTACACACTATTACATTCCTCTGATAATCTATTACA